>OZ018392.1:35561086-36200180 GCA_963969525.1 Ontholestes murinus | reverse complement strand
GTAGTTTGTTTTAACTGTAAGCTGGAGTTTTTTACATTATTATGTAAAACATTAGTGCAGAAGCTCATAGAGATTTATTTCTCTCATTATTAATTATCATTAATTACTGCACTAGAAATTTCAATCTTAATTTGTATAAAAAATTTAAGTTCACGTATTTGCATTAAATTTTTTAATAATATTATATTGTAATTCATTAAAATAAGGAAGAAAACAGTAGGAAATATAATTTTAATTAAAAATAATTTCCATTATTTTTAATTTATTAAGGCAGCAATTTAAACATTCCAGTAGATATAATACAATTAGTATATTAAATCCAATATAAATGGATATTATTGTTTATGTCGCATAATTCCCCGTGCGTATATATTTCGAAACAGTAACTTGATACGCTCGATCATAAATTTGGCGGTTTGTCTACTTAATGATTCGTACACAACTAAAACAACATCTTTATATTATGCCGCTTGGGCCAGGATGATGTGTTCCAGAATCACACCTATGATATTCCGGATGTAAACGTCGTTAAACTAGGCCCGAACAGGGGCCCCAGTAAGTATTAAATGTAAACAAATTTAAGTGATAGCTAATAATCAGGTGTTCTGCAACCGTATCAATTTTCTACTCTCGGCAAAAATACGGATGGGACGACTGGCGCATATTTACCGTTTTCGTTAATTTTTATATTCAAACTCGCATTCATAAACTATTGAATTGAAATTCCAAAAACTTTGCTTATTTATCAAAAATTATTATATGCGTGAATCGTATTAACCTGGGGAATCACAGATAAATTATATTATATAATTCACATGTATATTTAACCCATAATGCAAAAGGTGAAAACCACAATATAAGAATTAATTAGAGACTATCCAGAATTAACAAGTGAAAATTATACATTATTTTGTAAGGCATGTTTAAAAATAGTAAGTTTTATTTTAGTTCCCAACTGCATCCTAACTAGTCAAGACTTGTATGTAAAACATGTTAAAACAACACTACATCAAGAACGTTTGAAAAATTTCAAAGCTGAACTAAAAAAATAGCACAATATCACAATCTTTAGCATAATCTTCAACAAACGATGAACAATTTTAATTAAATTCACATTTGTGCAAAATACTTTTACATTCGAATATCCCTTTAAGAGAATTACAAAATAATGCATTTAAATCTTTCTTGGGAAAATATAGTAAAATGCGCATTCCCGAGAAAAAAATATGTAGGTCTTGCTTACTATGAAACCATACAAAAAATTAACGATATTATTAACAATAATTATATGTGGTTTGGTGCGGATGAAACCACAGACGCTTGTTTAATTTAATGATAGGAGTTTAACATGAAGACATCCGACCAATAGTATTTTAATATATACAAAAGAATTGAAGAAAACTGATGATAACATTATACCAAAATTCATAAATGATGGACTGACAAGCTTATTTTTGCCGTAGATAATACCAAGTTACAAAATTTTACTAATAATGCATTTTGTGCATTGTACAAGTAGCACATGGATAGAAACGAATTTCTGAAACTATAAGAATGAAATTTCCATTTGTAGATTTAATTAAATATTTAAAAATAGTTCTTATATTCTTCTGTGAGTGCAATTATTCAAGAAGTCATTACCTGATATCTCATTGCCCCATAAACCAGTGCTAACAAAATGGGGAACTTGGCTATATGCTACGATGTATTAAACGAAAACATTTGAAGAATTTAATAAGGCTATATACAACTTTCCCGAAACGACAAGCAAATCAGTTAATGACTCTCAAACAGTTCTTAAGAAACAAGAGCTTCCTTCAAAACAATTTAGTTACATAAAATCGCGTTTAAATTTTGTGAGCAACACAAATCTTTATAAAAGCAGATTCAATTTAGAAAATACCTGGACGCATTGGCCAAGAAATCAAAATAATATCGAAAGAAGTATTCGGTGAAAATGAAGGATTTTTAATATTAAATAAATTAAACTTGATTTTGAATTACAATTTTCAAATGGATCCAGCTCTAATTTAAAATAAAGAGAAGCTTTTCCACTTTCAAAAATTTATTGAGCGTAAGAAGTAATAATTTTCACAATTAAACCCCTAGAACAACATTTAATGATCTACTGTTTTCATGAATAGATTTTAGTTATTTTGAAATGTATACAAAATTACAATTTAATTTTTAAATACTTACATGATATTATATATTGCGTAAAGAAAGTATGTTTATTTTAGTTTTAAGCAGAATTTCTATGTAAAACATGTTGATAAACGTGTAACATATTAAGAAAACTATATTTTCTTTAGTGCTTTTTTCGTGTTTTTATGTTTTTTTCCTGTTTTTATGCATTTTTAATGCTTCTTTTCTCTAAATTTTGTGCCTTTTTAAGTGCTTTTTTCAGATTTTCTAAGCTTTTTTATCCGCTCTCTATTGACAACAATACAAAAACAAATGCTATCGACTTGAAAAGAGAATCAATTCCAAAATTTCGGGATCAAAGAGTCTATTAAGAAATGTAATTGCCCTGACAATAGATTTTATTAAATCGCCGAATATTTTAATTAATCTTATGTACCTAATGACGGAAATTTTAGTTCGAGATATTATCCTTACTTACAATTTAGAGAATTTCCTGTCGCCAACACAGATAATATTGATATATTCACCTATGATCTATCTTTGACATGTTTAAGATTGCCGGATTTATAAATCTTCTCAAAATTGAGTCATCCCTAATTCATTTTTGTTCCATCTTTCCTCAGCGTGTTTTTAGCAAATCAGAAGTAAAATTAATCTTGTCAAAACTTTCTTTTATCAACTATCACATATTTTATATATCAAACCAGAAATAAGACCTAAGAGATTGATAGACCGGGCGGAAAAGGAGGGAAGTAAAAGTATCGGAGCGATAAGGTCAGTCGCACAAAATGTTGGTGAAGAGTTAAGTTAATTATAACTTTTTGATAAAAGATATCACTTATTGCGTTCTTTTTACGAGAATTAGTATATTAGTAGGTTTTTTGATAACAACTTAAATAGGTTATTTATTTATTGTTTTTTCTTTTATTATCTAAATATGTAGGAAGTATTGTCATGATGTTTGCGTCCATTTTTAAGTGCTAATCCATATTAAACACAGATTTTTTGTAGTAAAAACCTAGTAATTATTAAATTTGTATTTAGGTATAAATTATGAGTTTTAAGAATATTAAATAATAGTAAAAGTATGGTTTTATCAATAAAATATAAATCATCACATGTCGCTTAATTAATTTAAGTAGACAGTGTTGAAAGTGCAGAAAAAAAGATGTTATTCAAAAGTTAGGCTCTCATAAAGGAAGGGGGTGGTAAAAAGCCTGACACTCTGAAAAGTTAACAAACTAATAAAAGGCGCGCCAGAGCCCAAAAAGCAAAACTTTTCCCACGGGAGGAACGAGAGCCAGGTAAATAACGACTTTATTCGATTAAACGGGACACGACACTAGCATAAATATGTTGCGGATGATAAATCTATTCGAAAACATAAACATTCCCTGGTAAAATTTATCGCAACACATTTACATAATAGGAGAACGGGGGGCGTTTTCTTTTCTTCGAATTTATCATCGTGTTTTCTATAAATTCCCCTAGAATGCGAACCGTTCAATCGGTAAATTATACTGGAGGAAATTGTACGATTGCCTATTATATAAATTTATTAATGCGTTCCTATAATAAATATTTATTTTTATAATCTGATGTTTAAGCTAAAACTTTATCAACCACAGTATTGAATATATTTTAATTATTCTAGCATATATAAGGTAACTTCCACCCTCGTATTATTAAAATATAAATGAAATGGATTCCTCATTAATACATAGCTAAACACATAATGTGTTTACTAAAGACCTAAGGTGGAAAAATCCGGAAAGTATATTATCCAAAAAGAGGCGAGTTGCCCTTAATTCAATTAAGAAACTTTTAGCCATTTTATATCCCTTCCAGTAAACACGGACGTTTTAGTGTTAAAGTTGAGCGCGATCACCCTCTACATAATCCACGACATTAATGTAGGCTGTTTAAAAGACTTTTTATGAATTGATTATATTTTTATAACTACTTATCAATTGGGCAGTATTGAGCGTTTATAATTTTGAATAGTTTGTGTATGTTAATAAAATAAATTATATTCACAGATAATACATGGCACGTGAGAAAATAATTACCTCATAAATATTTAATATGTAAAAACGAAATTTATGCTGAGTGCCAATCAAGAGCAGCGCTGAATATAAAAAAATAGTCGAGTATTTCATAACACCTTAATTTACAAACATTGGCATTCAGCTGGGTCATCCGGGATCGGGATGTGCGGTCATGTGACATAACAAATACTGTTTTATATTTATATATGGAAGGCTTTCATGTAGGGTCTGCTTTGATAGCCCCCGCCGACTTGTTAGCCCCACTGGAAATATATCCAGATGGACCCAATGTGTTATTTTTTTTCCGCCACCGAACATTGTGTACATAAACGAGATGAATAAATACGATTAAGCTCTGTGTACAGTACTGATATTTGATCGAGTTATTTTTTTGCAGGATGCACAATTAAAATTCGCATGCAAGATACAAAAAATAAATAAATGAATAAATATTGTTGATTCTTGAGGCTTGTACATTAGATATATAGAATATGTCTTCAATTTTTAACGTTGTTTTTTATGATTTTTCCATATATGTATATATACACCTGCAATTTATAGTTGAAATTACATTTAGTTTTCATAATTGCACGTTAAGTTGCCAAATTTATAGTCAACGTTAAATAAAAAGTGTTACACAAACAAAGTTAAAATGAATAAATAATTACAGAGAAAAATAATCGTCATAGCTTTTAATTAATTAACAACTCTTCGATTGCCTGCGAGTTTAAAATATGAAAACTGTGCAATTCTCGTAACTTACCTTGGCCGGAAATCGATATCTATTTAATAATTAAGGACGGCACACTGGGGAATGTACGGCCTCTATTCTGTTTATATTTCTGTGGCCAGTTTTACGGTAATTGTATTTTGAATCGATTTTTATTGCAGTGTATATATGGGACACGGCATAAACAACGTTATAATAAAGTGGACAGAATGATGGACTTATATTTTTATAGGTCGCAATCGTCGTATTTAATTTATCGCAAAAATATTTATTATCCCATATTCACCTTATTCCGCAGTATTAAATATTCTTGAAGATAATTGTGATAAAAACGTGTTTCAAATTAATTTATGATTCATCTTGATAAATTGTATTCAGTTTTTCAGCAAATTTTTTAATTGAATTTTCATCGGTAGTATAATTAGTTTCTATTTTTTGCAGATTTTTGGTTTTATCTCATCACAGTTTCTTTTTCATATTTTTTTACATCGCCGAGAATCGTTAGATTTGAAGCTGTAACCTTTTCTGCCATATCCCATCTATTTACTTTTACAGAAGCCTTAAACTGACAAAAATGAATCAGGAAGATAAGATATCAAATTAGTGTGGTTGTGTTTTTTCTAGTGAATAATGTAATTTTGATGTAATTTAATTCTATGAATATTTCTTTAGTTTTAACTTTCCTCGGAATTTCCTAGAAACTTCTTCTTGAGATTTCTAAAAATATATATATTTTTTTTATTTCAAGATTTATTCCAATTTTTAAATATTTTCAATTGTTCCAGCAATTATTTATTTATATTTGTAGACTTTTCAGCAATGTTCCTTTCAGATTTCTATAATTTCCATTCACAATTTATTTATCTAAAATAAAATATTTACTGAAGAATTTTTAATAATGTTTATTTCATTTTTTAAAACAATTTTTCAATTTTTTAAAACTATTTTCCATCATTTTTTCTTACAGAAATTGTTAGCATTTCATGTTTATATCAACATGATTTTCAGCAATATCTTATAGATTTCTTATTTTATTTTTATCGTTCCTTGGGGAACATCAGATTTTACTTGAATTGGATAAGATACACATTTGCCAATACTAATATATTGAGTCCAAAATATCTTTAAGATTTTATTCAGACTATTAGCATAAGATCAATATCGAAACAAAAAATAATTAAAATGAAATGATAAACAGGATTAAAATGCTATTGAGAATTGATGTTATTATTAAGTATTTTATTACTAGATAGAGTCATGTAAGCTGGATTTCACCAATAAATAGACAGAAGAGGAAACTCAGCAATCAATTAAAAATTTAGCTTCGAGTAAAGTTAACTGAGTTTGTAGATGTGCACTTGTTAAACTATTCTATAAAGGGTCAAAATTACAATAAGAAGGAAAGACGAAATCCTAATTCAAAATTGGGAAAACAAACTAAAGGCATCTAGCTAAGTCAATAAAAATTTTGATTTAATCAAGAGGATTATTTTGAATAATTGACGTTAAGATGGTGACTACTCACTCTTACTACATATAAAATTAAACCTTTACTACATTCCCTAATAGGATATTGGAAATATAACAGCTATCATGATATAGTATTTCACAATATTTACCTATATTTAATATATAATGGATCATATCGCTTACTAAATCAACATTTATAATAATTTAATAATAGAGAGTAGAGTAGTTACAGACGACCATTTAAAGTGGGTGGGCTTCTATCTATCTCCAATTTGTTGGATATACACGAGGGTTTTACCAAATTCAAATTCGTATACAAGTATATATTTTACAGCATCCAGCCAATGAACATCTTTTATTTATTATATATTATAATTGTAAAACCTCCTTTATAAACATTGAAATTTAAACAACCTATACTATCTTTTTAATATATATGTTACGCCGAATTCATGTAATTGCCTATTTCATGAAATAAGCAAAAATTTGCCTAATTCATGAAAAATGCAAGCCCGTTGCTTTGTTTATGAATTAGGCAAATTATCTGCCGAATGTATGAATTAGGCACTGTATAGAAACCTTAAAATGTCAATTACATTAATCTATTATTTCATCATAATTTCGTGTATATTAAAATAATAAGTAATTAAAAATATATTTATATATCATAATCAAGTAATTAACTTTAAAAATGCGATTGTCCACTTTAAAATAGGAGCAACAGAATTATTATTTAAACAAAATGCCGATAATTGGTGCATTTAGTTTCGTGTTCGACCTGCCACATTGAACTTCAAGTTTGGGTGATCTGTATCATTTGACATGGACATACAATTATGGATTATTCCGAATCAAATAACAAGCCAGGTCCCATGACCATTTTAGAATTAAGTATTTATTTTAATACAAAAATGTTAACTAATATAAGTAGTAGATAACCCCAAAACACTAATTAAAATTTTTACAACTTCTGCCACCATGACAGACAGAATTGCAAACGATTTTTTTTCGAAAACACCCGCATCTTACAGTTTGGCATCCTTGAGTACATTGGCATCTTTGATATCCCTGACCACTACCTACAGAGTTAAGACTAACTAATGTCCTAATAGATTTTTCTTCTTGGGGAACATCACTTATTTTTAGCTTCATGTATTTTGTCTTCTGCACACTGTTTTTCTCTAATAGATTCTCAATAATTCCATGTTTTGTCCCCACTTTATATCTATCATCCTGAATTTCGATTATAACGCCAATTAAATTGTTAGGGTCTCCCTTGCCCTTATCAAATTGACTAATGCTAACTAAAACATTATCACCTTTTTTCAAAGGTGGCATTTTCTTTTTTGACTTTTCTACCATTCGGTTGGCTTGAACTAGCAAATTTTCAGTTGCTATTTTTCTACATTCAACGGCCAGATGTGGCTGAATGATAAGATCTTGATCCATTAGTATATTTCCATCGACCGTATTAATTCTGGCGGATTCAATCAAATTTTCCCTATTGATCTCTAAATTATCAGTAATCCTAACATCAGCATTCATTTTTTTGTTTTCAGTACAGCTATCAGTTTTAATGTAATTTTCCATACTTTCTTCAAACAACCCATTGTTGATTCTTTTTTAAAAATTCGCGTGGAATTTTTGAACGTAAGCCCATTTTAGCTGGTTGTCCGAATAGAGCTTTACATGGTTCCATTTTTATAGCTTCATGGTACGTTGTATTCATTCCCCATTGAACGAAAAGCAGACCAGTTGTCCAATGGGAAGTATTATGGTCGCGCATCCAAGTAATTACAGAATCTTTAATTGTTTGATTGCTTCTTTCAACAGAACCTTGGCTTTGTGGATATCTTGGTCTCCCATTGATGAGCATCAAATCAGGCCATAAAGACCCCAATTCTTGGATCACATCTGCAGTAAATTCTCTCCCATTATCTGGCTGTAGAACGTGTGGGGCCCCAAAGTTTAAGAATATACTGAGGAGTTCTTTTGCTACTTCTATCGCCCTTTTAGAAGTAAGTGGCCTCAAGAAACTGTACTTTGTTAAATGTTCTTTGTAATGTAAAATAAATTTATAATCAGGCAAACCAATCTACCAAGTCCACTTGTCCTCTTTGATTTAAGTCAGAAACGGTGTTTTTGTCTTTTCCGTGCACCTCTCACATTGTTGTATAAATAATTTTATGAGTGACATTGGTATATTAGCATAGTGCTCTGAAACTTTTTTATATGTTTTCTTTTCACCCTTATGTCCACAAGCTATATGCATGTCATTAATAATCGACAATGCGTTCTTTCTAGTTGCCATAATTTTCTAATCTCTAATTTTCGACACTTTCTTAACTCCTGCAAAGTTTACTAACCTGAAAGTCTTCTTAATGTGATAATATTGTCTATCTTTTAGGTTACTATTATCTTCTAAAAATATAACAAATTGAGATGTTGCCTAAAAATAATCAAATTCTATATTTGGTTAAATCGACATTATAAAAAGAATATATACCTTTATGAGTAATTTCCTATTATTGCGAATTTATTTCAAACATTTCAGCGGTGACAGTCTACTGATTTGATGTTTCATTTAGTTTCAAAAAACATCACCAGAGTACTAACGTTTACCTTGCTCAATGCACGAAATGAGCAAAATAAATAATGCCGAATTCACGAATTTGGCAAATTATTTGCTTAATTCGTGAACTATGCAACGGACTTGCGCATTACACGAATTAGGCAATATTTTTGCTTATTTCATGTAATGGGCAATTTCACAAATATACATTAATTATGCTTTTACCCTCTAACCTGCAGTCTATTATATTAGCAGTATATTACTGAATATAACTTTGATTATAAGCATATTTTTACTGCATTTCTAATATAAATATATCTAGATCGACTGTATTTCTTAATAAATCATCGTTTAAATTAAACTAATGGTGGGTGAAAATATTCTCTACTCGTGCATACTATCTACATAAATATAAACAACATCCTAACTAACTCTTATGATCCAAGAAATTAAACAATTCTTGGTGACTGGGTCTTTTTTATGCCAGCCTTCATTATATAAATTATAAAATATACACAACTTCTCTTATTGAATCATGAAAAATATTTAAGAGAAATTACAGCAATGAGTATGAGTACAAGAAATACAGAATTATATTAAAGGTGGATGAACTTACTGCTGTTAAGCTCAAACTAGAATATAAATAGCTGGTTCTTATCTGCATTTACATCAAACTTAATGCTCCAGTTAATGAATATTCTCGAGTGTTTGAGTTAATTGAAAATGAGTTCCGCGGTAAGCAATTACTCATTATGGGTAACTTCAATATTCCCGAATATCATGTTGGTAACAACATAGTTTCTATGGAGCCTTTGCACGCTTATATTAATTGCAATTATTTAACCCAGCATAACATCTTGAATGATAATGGAATCCTTGATCTAGTTATCTCTTCAGCTAATTTAGTTGAGAATTTTGAACGCTCCCACTTTCCCTTAGTTAAAGAAAACTCTCATCATTCTATGCTCAGCATCTCTGTTGATACGGCGTGTGTGGATAATCTCATAAATTCAAGTGAATTTAAGTTGATTTCTCTGCAAAATAGGCAAATAACTTATGCTCATCCCGGAATGCAACATTTTCACTTAACACGTACTTAGCACCAAGCATTGGCTTAACTCTCTTGTCTACCGCCTACCTCGCTTGTACAATCAGGTTCAGCACCTCATTGAAGTGTGTTCCCCATCTATCGCGGCTTTCACATCTGTTATTGCCTGTTTTGGGGGTAGGCATTGTTAAGTATCTTCTTTTTAAAGTACTTTTAAGTATTTTAAGTATGTTATAATATTATTGTGCAAATGTGAATCACTGATCAGTGGATCATTTGTTTTTGTTACTGTAATAATTTTATTATTATATAATTAAGTTTTAATTGTTAATATCACTCTGTAATTGGCCTCAGAGGCTGTTGGGTTGATAATAAATAAATGAATACAACTACAAGAATAGCATCTTCATTCAAAATGAAATAAAACGAATAACTTTGTTTATCACTTTTTTTAACAAAACTTGTTACTGTAGTTTCGACAACTTCAGCTTGTCATTATCTAACAATTAATATTTTAAAAATTACAGTTGACACCTGGTGTTAATATAAACAAAGTGAAAGCCTCTACAATTACTTATAACATTTTTGGTCACTCTGCTATTGTTTCATGAAATTAATAAGTATACACAGCTAAACTTAAGCTACAAAATGATTTTAAAAAGTCATTAGCAAAACTAACACTAACTGATTTTGATTGTGACAATTAAATATTTCATTGTGAGTACGTACAGTGAATGAGTGATTTTTGATATAATATTTAATGTGCAGGACATATAGGATCGATTTTTACTATACTAAATATGTACTATTATTCTTACTTTTTTATTAGAAAATTATCGACTAATATTTAATTATTTATATGTTATATTTTTGTAATTGTTTACATATGCATATGTATCTATACAGGGTTTATATGTGACTCGGGGAATAAAATTAATAACATATACTAGAGAGAAAATTATGATGTTTCGATAAAAAAATATAAAAGTCTTTAAATTACCAAGATACAGGCCATCAAAGTTAAGAAATTTTAACAAATTTTTCTAAATATTTTCAATACGTGGTAGAGTGCTCAGAACTTTTTTGTTTTCTCATAAATATATATTTATTAGTAGTAGTGTTTGGCTATCAACCACGTGGTCCCTGCGCCATGTGATATGTGTATAAATGAGCTTGTTGCTTTAAAGGATCGCGCCGTCACTCTAAAGCATCATTAATTGTATCCCAATAGTGAATGGAACCGGTCACCCATCCAACTACTAACCCGAACTAACGTTGCTAAACGTCAGTTTGGGGCCGTAACGGAATGCGCCACCACCGGCGTGTATCTGCATTTATTTTTCCACATTCTAATAGAAAATTTATTTTAGAAACTTTTATCACTCTGAAAATTTTGATAATAGTGGCCGTTCATAAGTTAGGTTGGAGGGTTTGATAGATGATATCCACCCACAATACATATACAATTGAATTTCCAATATAATTACTGATTTAGTTTACTAAAACAAAATCAGAGTCTGTATTTAAGATATTAATAATATAACAAACAATATTATGCCTTAAATTTTAGTATACAAGGGGCTTCCGGAAAGTAATACTCATGTGAAAATATAAAAAAAAACTAGTATGGGTAACATTACGGGGCAGAATTGATTACCCCACTTTCAAACAAGACCATGGTTGGCGAGCCATGTGTCATGTAGAGTAGTCATTTTAAGCAAACGCCTCACAGAAAAATTAAGTTGTCAGCGCCGCCATTTGCAGACGCCACAATAATGAATGTATTTTTGTGTCAGTCACTTACTTGTTTTTCTCCGAGATTGTTCTATAAGTCGATTAATAATTGAGATAAATTTATCTGGTAAGTGTATTCCGAAGTGAAATTTTGTGATGACACAAGTATATTTAAAAGCAAAAAAGATTTTTACTTTCCCTATATACGAAGTATATATAGAGGAACTACTGTTTTCGTGATTTTTTTATGAAAAACAGTCATATCGAATCGACCGGAAATCGACAAAAAACAATTGGAAAAGGCAAAAAGCTGTCACAAATGGTCAATTATTATAAAGTGCAGCTTGTAAGTTTAACGTATTCAACATTGCAGACTTAATGTGGCAATGCATCGAAGCGTGTTGTTACTAGATCAAAAGTAGTGAATCAAAAATTGATGACATCAGCAGTGAATGTAGTAAAAGGTGGAATAGATGTAACAAACGTTAATAATTAGAAAAAACACGAAAATATTTTCGTAAAATCTACAACAAATGAGTCTTATTAAGACTACAAGAACAAATCACTTTTGAAGCAACTATTTCTCTAGCTAATACTTCGACAGACATTGAATGATACAAAAGTAATTTGCGTCTTACAAAATAGCAAAGCTATCAAAGCAACACTAGTTTGAACGTATTTCTTTCTGTAAAATGAACTAAAAATGATTGAATGTACGTTAAATAATTTGTAAGTGACTATACTATGGTAATTTGGAACAATAAATGAATTTAGGTTGATGTAATTAAAAATAAATTAGCAAAAGCAATTCAATACTCAATTTTATAACCATCTGTAGACACATGTTTCGATATTTCAATCTCTTCAGTGTAGCTTTATTATAAAATTGATTTCAAACATAAATAGAAACGTTTACTAAAATAAATATAATGAAATATAAATAACTTACTCAGGTATGTACGGCAACTGACACAATAATGAAATATAATCGACTGAAGGTCTTATTTATACCTAAAATGGATTACTGAATTCTACGGAAATAATTACTTTCGAGATTAAGGAAAATACCCACTTAGAGCATAATTTAATAATAAAAATATATAAGTCCTTTACGTTGTAGAAAATTCACTAATAATTAGAAAAAACACGAAAATATTTTCGTAAAATGTAAAACAATTTCGTGTTTTTTATAATTATTAGTGAATTTTCTACAACGTAATGGACTTACTATATTTTTATTAGTAACAAACGTTGCCAAACAATTCAATTCAAGTTACCAAACACTGCACTCTTCCATAAGAACGCAAAATATTGCATCAATCAAATAAAGAAGCAAGGTTGACGTAAGCGTTATTCTATTTTTTTATTTGTTCATGTGTTTTCGATAATATTTTCGAGGTCTTCAACCAAGAACAAGAAATATTTTCTGAGACGGGCTGGCGACTCGAAATGTTTGCAGGCTTGTATACGGTTTTCCAAAAAAAAAACTCAATCTGCACGTGACACGAAAACGATATGGCCAGTATAGATTGGTTTCAATCTTTCATTAAAAGCCATCAAAATTTATCAATGCGCAAGCCACAAGCTACGAGCTTAGCCCAAGCATCAGTATTCAATCCATTCAAGATGGAATCATTAGTCCGAAACTTGAATCATGTGATGGAGTTGGTGCTTTTCGAAACAACAAATGTTTAGAACATAGAAGAAACCGGCTTATCTACAGTGCATCATTCCGGCAAATTGTCGCACAGCGTGGCGCCAAACAAGTGAGTAAAATGATATCAGGCGAACAAGGAATGTAGATTACAATTGCGGTTACAGTGTCTGTTGCGGGAAATAAGACACCATTATTTTTATTTTCTCAAGTATTCTTGGATCATTTCCAAGCAACTGACCATTCATCCCCCCAGAACCCAACTCTTTTATTATTGGACAATCATGAATTGTATATTTCTAGCAAAGTGATGCAGTTTTTCATAGACACATAGCATTATTAGTGTGGTGTTATTTCCACCACACTGCACGCACAAAATACAGCCATTGGACCGCACTGTTTTTGGGCCATTAAAAAGGCAGTTATAGTGTCCTGCGATTATTGGTTGGGCCTCTATGCTACCAACATAACCATCCACAATTTGACGGAAATTTGAAAGAGCTATTCATCCGATTTCTCATTCGAATATTGAAAAAGGTTTTCGCTACACTGGTGTCCACCCGATAAATTCAAATGCGTCGTTGAAAATGAAATGCCGCAAAGTGAAATCGATGATGTCAACTTAATTGAAATGGGAGCACTCAATTTGGACGAAACCATCCAAGAAGTTATGGCATTTCTGAAAGCACCGCCACGGACAGAGAGAGAGAGAGTAGTAGTAATATTGACCACTCCTGAAATGGTGGCGGAACTTTACATCAATGAATTGGCCAAAACTCAGCACACAATAGAGCTACAGCAAAACGGCCTATGGCGGGAATTTAGCCGAAGGAACAAGCTCTCCAACGATATAAGTAAGAATGTTGTATCCTTTCCTCACACTTTATTTATTATGCTTAGATATAAATTTCAAGTACAAGCCGCTCATTATCAACAGTGTTATTTATATTCATATACTCTTCATGAAACCCAAAAAAACAAACATCGATCTCCAACGATAATAAACATTGTGCTCTATGTTATTAAATATGTGATTTTTCTATTCTAGCATAGGCGTTCTCTTTTCTTAAGTTAAAATTACGACATCAATGCGGAATAACACACACAAACATAATATATTTTTTTAATCTTTCAATTGACGATGAATACAGCAAGGTCGCACATTTTTTGCATTAAGAAATTTAACGAAAGTCACTGCACAACTGATCGCGTTTTTTTATTTTCTTGAACATTATAACACTCACTTAAATAGTACAGTAAATGCCAGTAACTGTAACTTTGCACACACAGCTGAAATACAACTGAAAATGTTAGCACACATCCCATGAGTACTTTTATCGCCAGCGCTACGCACGGTGCAACCCGGTACTACTTTCCTACTATCTCCCTTATAAATTAAAACTTGAGCTATAGCAATTTTAATAATGAAGTTAACATCATACACACTAGCTGATTTTATTTTGGGAAATATAATAGTGGTAACAACGCGTACGTGTAAATATGGTAGGTGAGTGGCCTATATTCCATGCTTCAAGATCATACATGAGTACTAAATATAAATTTTTGACTATATTTCAAACGTGATATATTTTTTTGTATTTTATTTGTTGTTAAAATAATATTTATAATTTATCATGTAAACGTTTCTTTTGTGTACCTGATAGGTAGGACATTGGCACCCACCCACCCTACATAACCATTTAAACTTAACTAAAGCAATGTTTTTCATATCATTAACAACATCTTCATTATTGCTGCTTTGAGAGAACTAAGATAACTGAAAATGATGATATATGAGTTGGTGAAATGGTGAAAGAACTAAGATAGTAAAAGTGTTAAAGGAGCTAATGTATACATAGGGTGGGCTGTTGGCCCCAATTGTACCCCTAACCGCGAGGTTAAATATTGTATACTTTTGCCCTTTGTACCAATATCCAATCTGAGAATCATACAAGACTGTTATATGAAATTTAAATTTAATCTCAATCAATATTAAAATCATCATGTAAACTGTTTTCGGTGTACTTTTATTTTTTAGGAAATCATAGTTAGTCAAGTGAAAGGTACACTAGTCGCTTTTGGCCCACTCTAGCTAGATAGATACATAGATGTTATATGGGTGGCACCAGCGCCTATTCCACCGAGGCATTTTCAGGTCTATTGTGGATCCCTGTTTATCTCAGATGACCAGCTCTAGCTTTGCCTCTTTGATTAGTCTTATTAGCCCTGCCAGAGGGGCTTGGGTATAAGTCTCCGCGCTTGGGTTTGTAGTGTCCAGCTTTTGATTTCTAATCTTTGCTAGACCCTCATACGTGGCATAGGATGTGGAACGAGTACTCTTCTTCCTCTAGGCAGAATCTGCATGGTGCTTCTTCCACCAGGCCTATTTTGCTCATATGTTTGTTGAGCTTACAGTGTCCTGTTATTAGGCCTACTATTGTTTTGACCATTTTCCTGACTTGGTTCAGGAGTTTGGTCGTGAATTTTGGCGATTGTTTCTTAAGTTCTGTCTCTGTCCTGGTGAGTTCGTCCACCAGGTATAGGCTTGTGTCTCCACCCATTTTTTAATGGATCGTTTGACTGCGGTTTTGGAGATTCTGCAGGAGGGTTCCGGGCCAATTACTGCTGTCGACGAGCCTTGTTTGGCCAGTTCGTCTGCTTTGTCATTCTTCGGATGTCCTCCGTGTCCTGGGACGCATGTGATTGTTACTTTTTTGTGACAGCCAAGTTCATTAAGAGCACGTATACAGTCCCACACTAGCTTAGATTCGACCTGTGTGGAGCTTAGTGCTCTTAGCAGCGCCTGGCTGTCCGAGAATATAGCAATTGACCTACTTTTGGTGTCTTGTCTTGCTATTTCTTTTGTGCAGTGGTGAAGAGCTATCGCCTCTGCTTGGAACACCGTGGTGCCCTTGGTGAGACTGACAGATATCTTTGTCTCGGGTTTTGTGCCGTATATACCTGCTCCTACCCCTTTGTCGGTCTTTGAGCCGTCCGTAAACCAGCATGATTCTGCTTTCGTAGGTTGGCCTTCGACCCAGTCTTCTCTTTGCGGGATTAGTACCTTGTATTTCTTTTCGAAATTGTATTTTTTCACCATGTGATCGCGATAGCCTTTAGCTCGTCTTCTAGTCGTTGGTGTGTTTTTCCGTGTGATCGGATTATGGGCGCCTGTCCTTGCATCAGTCTGTATGATACGGACCAGGCTTCTCCTTGAATGAAGATGTGTAATGGTGGTATGTTCAAGATGGCTTCTAGGGCTGCTGTTGCTTTGTCCTAGTCCACCACACAACTGCTCCATAGGCTATCATGGGTCTTATCATACTGGTGTAGAGCCATAGAGTAATTTTAGGGTTTAGTCCCCAATTTTTCCCGCATATTCTGCGACACCTGCCCAATAATATTGTTGTTTTTTTTGTGGCTTTTGTGATGTGTGGTCTCCACGTCATTTTGGCGTCAAAGGTTACTCCGAGGTACTTTGCCTCCCCTATGAAGGAGATTTCCGTACCCCCGAGCTTCAGTGGCTTTAGGCCTTGCAATCCTCGTCTTTTTATGAATACGACAATTTGTGTTTTTTGTGGATTGATTGTCAGTCGCTGTTTGGCTAAGTCATCCGCGTACCCTAAGCAGTGGATATCCTATTTGTACAGTTTTCCTAGAAGGTCATCTACTAGTGTAGCCCATAGCAGTGGATGTAGCACTCCTCCTTGTGGGCAGCCTCCCCCTGTCTTAGCCTTAATGGTATGGCCCCCCAAAGTGGATATGATTGTCCTTTTCTCTAGGCTGGCCTTGATCCATTGGCAAAGGCTTGGCGGGACTCCTTTCCTTGCTTGTGCCTCCACGAGAGAGGTTGCTGTGACGTTGTTAAACACCCCTTCTATATCCAGAAATGTGGCCATGGCTAAATCTTTGTCTTCCATTGACTTTGTGATGAGCCTGTTTAGGTCGTCCAGCGCCGAGTCCGTCGACTTACCCGGCTGATATGCATATTGCCTTTTGTTGAGGGGATCTTTTAACAGTATCTCGTCCCTTATGTACCTATCAATCAATCTTTCCATTGTTTTTAGTAAGAATGAAGATAGGCTGATAGGTCTGTATGACTTTGGCGTTAGGTCAGCTATTCTGCCTACATTCGGCAGGTAGATTACCCTTACGCTTTGCCATAATTTTGGTAGTTATCTCCATGCCAGGCAGGCTTTGAAGATTTTTGACAGGTGCGGCATCAATTCCTCTATGCCCATTTGTAACAGAATGGGATAAATCCCATCCGGTCCCGCGGACTTGTAAGGTTGGAACCTGCTAATGGCCCATTTAATTTTAGTGGGTCTTGTTACCTCCGTGGCTAATCTCCAGTCCTTTCGGTCGGGCCTTTTAGGTATTTGGCTGGGATTGTCTGGCTTGTTATGTTCTGCCAGAATTGTTGAGGCTGGAAAGTGGACTTTTAATAGTTCCTTGAGACTTTCCTCTATTGTTTCTGTGTAGGTTCCTTCCGGTTTCTTGAGGAAGCCTACCTCTTTGGCAGCACTGCCGTCCTTAGCCAGGACTTTGTGAATTCTTGAACATGCCGGAGTGTCGTTAATCTCCTCGCAGAACTTCCTCCACTAGTCCCTTTTGGCTTTTCGGATTTCTTTGTTATATTGAGTGAGCTTTCCTCTATAGGTGTCCCAGTCCTGGTTGTTTACTAGCTAAGACAGTACGGATATAATTAATCAATAATTTCATCCACATTATTGTAATTAGGAAATAAAATAGTAACAGCGATAAAATTATCAATATACCGGGTGACCCATTTTAATAAATCCACTGGAATATCTCGACACATGCGTCCTAAAAAATGTTCCAAATAAAAGTTTGATGGTTTCGAAAGGGCCATCTAATACTATACAATTTTTTTTACCCCCACCCCCCAGGGGGCGGGGCAGGGGTCAACTTTTATATCTTAAATGGGAACCCTTATTTTTTATTGCAGGTTCGGATTCTACATAAAAAAATATGAAGATTTTATTTGAACTTTTTTTCTAATTCGTGATAGATGGCGCTGCGATCGCAAAAATAACAATAATCAAGTCGAAAAACGATAAAATGACGATAACAATTATACGTACATTCTACATAAAAAATATGAAGATTTTATTTGAACTTTTTTTTCGAATTCGTGGTAGATGGCGCTGCAATCCACCTTCTCATTCGGTGATTAATCGGCCATTTCGGTTGATTGTCAGATAATGCAATTATCACGAGCCGCCGCATTTTTTGTGCGAACTGTCCGGAAAACTAATTGCAACTAAACAACATTTTTGGCAAATTGCTTGTTTTGATTTTCGTCAGAATGTTTGTTATGATTTTCGTCAGACGGTTTGTTTGTCATTTTCCAGGAAGTAAACGGGGCGCGGTTTAGCATCTTTTTGTCAACAATTTTGCTAGAATAACCAGCCATTCACTGGTGCATTGACCCTACGCGATAAGATGACGCACTCCATTTCAATGACGAACAATTAAAATTAAATTCGAAAAAAAAGTTCAAATGAAATCTTCATATTTTTTTATGTAGAATCCGAACCTGCAATAAAAAATAAGGGTTCCCATTTAAGATATAAAAGTTGACCCCCTGCCCCGCCCCCTGGAGGGTGGGGGTGAAAAAATTTGTATAGGATTAGATGGCCCTTTCGAAACCATCAAACTTTTATTTGGAACATTTTTTTGTAGGACGCATGTGTCGAGATATTCCAGTGGATTTATTAAAATGGGTCACCCATCATATCGAATAGACATTCAACATCAAGAAAATAACATAAAACCACATAAAATCAATAAATTCACGAGATTTATTACAGGTGTTAGAAGTAATATCTTAATATAAAATTCAAACGAATATAGAATCGCTACCATCATATAAAATAATAAGAAAAATCTAAAAAAGTAAATATACACAAGAGATACAAATCAAATAAATCAAAAATAGTTACCATAAAGAAAAACAGTCTAATTCTAAACAACTTAAGCACACATTTTTTTGCTTTGCAGAATTGAATATTTGCATCAATTACAATTTTCATATTTTTCATTATTTCATATTGTGAAGATATAGAATTGAAACTTAAAAAGGAAACTACTTATGACAAACAAAAACATTGGGTAAAGTAAAACACTTGTTATGTTCCATAATTTTATTTTTAGTCACCTGTCAAGTGTTTACGATCATTCTGAAAGTTAAAACTAAACTTAACCTTGAGAATGATTATTAAAGTACGAAACGCATGTCAGGTGACTGAAAATAAAATTATACAACATAACAAGTGTTTGACCTAACCCAATTTAAAAATTTGTTTCCACCAAGAAAGTAGCTTAAGAAGTATTGAATATAACAATAAATATGTTTTTTGTTTTAGATTTCTGGTTAAAAAGGATTTGCGATGATAGATCCTATTTTCTAAAGATCCAGAAATAAAATTTCAAGAATGTGAAGGTTTAAAAAAAGTGCTTCTTTAATTTATTTCAAGCAGTGTATTTAATGTTATATAATTGTTAACGCAGAATAATAAAAATATTTCGAAGAGGGCCGCGTTAAATCGTCCCCGACTTAATATTCGCGCCCTCCATCAATTTCACCCCCGAACACTTTAATATATAAGAGGAATTTTGTAATTTTCCGGATGAAGACCGCAACGCCCCAAATGAAATATACATTTTAGCTGAAAGCCCCGCGGCCGTATTTTTATGATGACCGAAGAAGAAACGGTGGCCCGATTAATTTCGCGAATAAAAAGAAATAAATAAACCGTGAAATATAATTACTTTATGCACGGAATTTATTGCCCCCGTCCCCGCACAAACCGGCAACATTCCACCTCTTCTGCGGTTATTTATTGTTCGGCCTCGGCGGCGCGGGACTTCTTCGGAGTCAATTGAGTATATAAAGAAGTATTAGATTTATTAATTATCATAGCAAAGCAATGTTTCAAAAATTATTACGTAAGGGAACTAATAGAAGTTAAGCGATTATTTATTGATCACTAATTATTTTTACAGGTTTATGATCACTATTTATATTCATTTATTAATGGTCCATTATAATTAAAAGTATTTACATAAAGTTCTGAATTCATTTAGATATATTACATTGTAATTCGCTCAACTAGATTTTTTTGTCGTGAGCATTAAAACAGTGTCTATTAAATTAAATTAAGGCAATTTATTGAAACGACTTATATATTTTGAATATTTAGATAAATTATTATTCATAAAATTTATTAATAGTAATTTAATTAAACGTAAAATAATTGTAATTTATTTAACATTCTATTACACTCAAAATTTATTGTATGAAATATTTCTTATAACCTATGTACAATAGCAATATTGTACAAAACGTTATTTTATCAATTCTATCAAAATCCATTTGCATGTACTGCCAAATTTATGAAATGATCTTTCCTTGTTTTCGATTTATAAATTATTTTATTAATGCATGAAAAATCATAAAATTGGTAGGGTATTTTTTTATTCGGGAAAATTATGACGTGGGTTCAAATCCAGTCTACAGACATGTCTTTTTTAGGCTTAATGAATGTGTCTACATACGGATTAGAAAAATGTTTTTATTTAAAATAATTATCAGATGCCATCATGTCGGATTTTTGATTTTGATTCCGGCTGAAACTCAGAAATATGATAAAACAGCAATGTATTGAATACGAAAACAGTGACTAGAGTGTTAGCCAGGATAGAGAAAAGTCACGGTTTTAATTCCTGTCTACTTTCTTTTTATTTTTGATTACGTTCATACATATCGAATAACAGTAAATATTTATTTACAGAAATAAGAAATCAATTACAAAACGTAGTGTAAATAAGCTAGACATATACATATTTTTCTGTATCCAATAAACCATCTGCTAACATAATTTGTGTCTTATATTTCCTGACGATGTATTTAATACCTTTATCTTTTTCTTTTCAGGTAAGTGAGCTGAGGGGAGCCGTAAGTAATCGATGTGAATCAGTAATATTCGCGCGTGCTGGTAATTGATTTACCAAGGAACCATTTTCTTATGTCGCCTCGGCGACAAGGGGAGTAAATCACATTCTCATTTATCATCGAGCCCGAGACACACCAAATCGCTATACATTATAAATTGTACCGCAAACGATGGCGTCGAATTGATTTCGTTGACTTGAAAAAAATTGTCATAGCAGAATAATAGATTTATTATCTAAATAGACAAATCGTACTGTTCAACATTAATTTACCAGTTCTTAAGGTTTTGATTAATATGTTTAGATAATTTAATGTAATTGTTTTTAGTATTCCTAACTAAATCAATCAATGTGTAAAACAGTGCCGCTGTAGCTTTGTAGATTATTTTCTCTAGGTGCACGGTCCATTTGGTTTTCTATCTGGCGCTAAACCTAAATATTTCACCAGATCAGACAGGTCTCTCTACAGTTTTATCAGGATTGGCATTGAAGCCTTCCCTCAGACAGCTGTTAACTATAGTATTGAGGGGTCTTCTACTAGGGAAGATATGATATGATATTGTCCTATTGCTATGACGACGGCATAACCTTACATACAATAACCCTTATCTATCAAGATACACCCTTTTAATGTGGTTACCGTCTCTAATTGGTTCTCTATACCTTACGGTTTTTAAGTATGGAATTGAGCTATGTTATTGTGGGTTTGTCGATAACCGTCTTGGTGGCCCCTTTATCCAAGGTTTTGAAGGTTATCAAACGCTCTTTCAATATCCATAAAAATACCGAATGCAATCTCCTTGTGCTATAGTGACACTTCCATGCTTGTTGTGAGGCTATGAAATACATCCATAGTAGCTTTGCCAGGTTGATAGACGAACTGCTTTATTCGGAGCGGAATTGCTTCTAGGTTACTACTTCTTATATCGTTGTCTAGAAATTTCTCTATGAATTTTAGGAGAAGCATGGTAAGGCTAATTGGACCACTTTGGGCATAAATATCATTCCAGCATTTTCCCATTATATTGGAATATAGACTAGGATAAAGCTGCTGCAGTAGTGTAGGGAAAATATACTGTAGGCCTGGTGCTTTAAAGGGTTTAAAGCTACCAATAAATTTTTTCCTAGGTAATGAGTTTACCAGCTTTACTTTTGCTTTCTCTAATTGGAAGGAATATTTCTACACCGCTTCCTTCAGTAGATCAAATAGTGTTTTCTTGGAAGTCCACAGAAGTTGAGTCTGGGTAGTGCGTCTTTAATAGAACACTTTTTAAGCCCCTCTACATAACTGTCATCCGGATTTTCCTTTGTGGAGCCTGATTATTGGGGTCGTATCAGTAACTCCCTCACAGAACGTTATCCATATTTTCCTTTTCGATTTCCTAAACAATCTGTTATATTCCGATAGTGCTTGCACTATTGAAAGTTTGCATCATTGTACCATCAAGGCATTCTCCTGTAAAGAGATCTCCTCTCTCGCGAACAATTGGATTCATATATCTTTAGGATGCAATTTCTCAGAGCCGCTACTGATTCTAGCTCTTATGTGGTTTGTATGTTGAGATAGAGATCGTCGGTTTCTACAAATAAGCACTCTCTATAGAGGCTCTAGTCTGTGCCCCATTATACTCCATTGCGTCTTCCTCTGTGGGCTCTAAGTCAAACTTCATCTGCAGATGGTCCCACGAAGAGGGTTGTTCCGCAACTTACCAGTTTTTAATTGTGCTTGTTATGAAGGCATTACCTAGAGTGATGTCCAACACTTTCTGTCTGATTGTATTCACAAAGGTAGGCTCCATACCTCTGTTAATAATATCTAAATTTATGAAATAATGAATTCAAGAAATTCTGTGCTGTTCCATATAAGATTATGGGCCCTGACACCCCGCGGAACTGCCGTCTGGCATTACTTCACGGGGTGTAGGGTGTCGTCTGTGTCGGTGATGTGTGCGTGTGTATGATGAGTGTGTGTGTGTGTTTATGTGTGCCACCCCGCAGAACCGCCATCAGGCATAACATCACGGGGTGTCAGTGTCGTTGTGTGTGTGTGTGTGTGTGTGTGTGATGTGCGTGTGTGTGCAATGAACGGCTCGGGTGCGTGGGGTCGCTACTCCCAAATGGCTGTGCACGTCAACCACCCCTGCGGGATGGCATCACAGCCTAGGAGGAGATGTTTATTGCTTCTTCTGCACACTCCATGAGTCTGCTTACCTCCTCTGGAAATGGTATGCTTTGTTCTCTCGGAAAGTAGGCTGAGGCCATAACTTACATCTTGCCCTGAGGGGCTGCTGTTAGCTCCCCTATGGTGAATTCTGTATTGAAGGTATAATTCATGTCTTTTATAAGCATTAAATATATCCTTGGAGTAATGTACCCCACTATATAGAATCTCGAATAAAGCGCACTTACTGACACTTTAGAATGATGTATATTAAAATGGATACAACGTATGCTCGCCATTAGTGAGGTCTATACCTCACTGGCAACAGCACCTAAACTTTGCGTTTCGGTGCCTATGTCCCTTGTCATCGTTGATGATGGAGGATACTTCCTCGAGTTTCCTTGGGCGGTTGGACTTGGACAAGGCTCCTTTGATAGCCCAACATCGCTTTGCTCCCTTTTATAGTTGGATTTCAGCCCAACTTGGCTAAAACAGTAGTTGAACTTTTGGCTGAGGTTCTCCACCTTTCACCACCCTGTCAGCGCACTGACCATATGACCTCCAACTTGGGTTCGTTCAGGTTTCTTCTTAGTACCTTTCAGTTAGAAAAGCTAATATTAGACATTATTTTTAGAAAACAGAAACAACAAGCTTTAAAAGTAGTTTATTCCGCCTGTGTTCAATGCGATCAAAATAATAAATATTGTTCATTAACATTTAACGATCCCTCTTCAATTGCCATCAGCAAAAAATTAGGTCTTTCAATTTAACCCCCGTATTTCACTTAGAAAATTTATTAATAATGGATGCAGCTTCCCAGATATAAAACATGCTTTTAATTTCAGAAAATTGCCTCAATCATTTAATCGAATACCAGGACAATTTTAATGATAATTTTAAATTGTTGCCCTTTTGTAATAAAAGTCAAAAATTAAATTTGTTACAAGAAATACAAAATAAATAAATATAATAAAATAAGTATTTTATTCGCTGGTGGTGGCGCATTCGGTTGCCGCCCTGAACTATCGTGCAGCAACGTTGGTTCTGGCCAGCAGTTGGATGAGTGACAATTCACCATTGAGATACAATTAATGGTGCTTTAAAGTAACAAGCTCATTTACACACACACAAATACACAAATCACACGGTGGAAGGACTACGTGGTCGATAGCCAAACACTACTACTAGTAATAAGTATTTTATTAAATGATAAAATAAAAGTTAATTATTCTCCTTTAATTAATATGTAGTTACTTAAACACATAAATGGTTGATAATTGACCACCCGACCTTGCCATTTTATTTGGTTTAGTCGTTATGGATCCGTGGACGCTAGAGCAACGCGTATTTGCTTGAGATACTTACATCGAAACTGGGCGTTCTGTGGTTGCTACACAACGCAGATTTCAAACATAATTCAATGTTGAAAGGCTCGGTCTACGGTTCCTACGTAAAAAAAACACCCTTAAGTGGACGTAAAACCTCCGTACTAGAGGATCGTTGAAGCCTGGAGTACCTTGAGGTAGAGAAAGAAGTGTCAGAACCCGTGAAAATGTGACTCGAGTTAGGGCAGCCATGGAAGTCCACGTCGATCAGCAGTGCAGATTGCTTGTGCGCTGAGTATGAGTGACAGGTCAGTACGGCGAATTCAGCAAGATGGGGCTTATTACACCTCAAGGGCATTTTTGAGAGAACATTTTCCAGGAAGACTCATTTCTCTACGAGGCGACATCGAGTGACCCAAACGATCGGCTGATCTTACTCCTTGCGATTTTTTTTTCTTTGGGGGTACCCAAAGACGTATTTATTGAGAAACCACGGACCCTTGATCAGCTGCCCAGTGTTATTACCCGAGAATATGTTGGAAGGATGCATGAACAACTTCTCAACTCTACTTCAGAGGGATATGGAAAAGAACTGACATTCTTAGATGACATTATTTTTCGTACATGCATATGAAATGGCAAATTCATACCTATCTATTAAACAAATACAATTTTGATTTAATTGAAAATTCTCTGAGTTATATTTTTTTTCAAAAACGTCATACTTCCCTGCCGGACCCTGTAGATATGATATAAAATTATACATGTATGGTAAAATTATTCGTGATTCGGTTGAAATATTTAGACAAAAGTAAACACTTTCTAATTCTAAATCACAATAGATATATAGCAAATTCTCAAAAAAATAGAATAAACGTTTGCAAAAAATTTGGATATATTGAAGAAAAATAGTTGAGGTCTAAGAAGCGGTTATTAAAAATATTTGAATTGAATTGCTTGAAGATGGACCAATAAAGGATCCAAACCAGAGAGTTTTTGCTGTTTAAACATCTTTTTGAATGTGTCTTTTTGAAAATGCTGTTTCATTACTTTTTTGGTAGGCTTACTACTGGTAAAACTAATACAAGGAATCCATAGATCATTTTAACAAGAAATGACGTGATCAATATTTTTTAGCACTATCAAGGCCTGATAAATATATTTATAAATTTAAAATGTGATTAGAAATTAAGAGATTATTACTTTAAATATTGAATTGAAAAATAAACTGTTTTAACCATATTATTATCGTAAAAAGGCGCAGAGACAGTTGTATAAATAAATATAAGTTAAAATTTTTTATATAACTGTGTCTACATTTTACAATATTAATTTGTGGTTAAAACATAGTGAATTTTTCTAGTCAGTGTAAGTACTACGTAGTAACGCTCGCAACCATTCTTTTGATATATTATTTCGAAGTTTGTAGAGAAAGGTTATGAAGGACATTCAAATTTGTGACAATAAATAAATAATTTATTTTGAAAGAATAAAATAAAAAGATTAAGCATATATATTGATAATCATTAAGGGTAATTAATTTTAAATTCTGTCGTTGATTTGATTCTAGGGTGAAAGAAATTTATAGAAATAAATTAAGCGTTTTCAAGGACAAGGGAGAAATTAATAGCAACTTCAGAGGTAGCACAATGAATAGAAGCAGTTAAATTGCAGGGGAAAAACAGAACGCTTTTGTTTTTGCACGTGAATTTATTGAAACGATTACAGTTCGCAGTAGGGATCTACGAGTGTCGGCAACACTTAAAAACAAGATGATTTAAAGTTGGAACGTCGTGGGTTTTTTGGAAAGTTGTTTACTGTTGCAGATAAGCCAGCGCACCCATCGATTTTCGATATTGGCGGATAAACTGTCGCCGAGTCGGGCCGGCCCACCCATCCCGCCTGCCTCTTCCCATCTCCAATATTAATAAACCGGATAGAAAGTCGCGGATTTATTTATCACAATTCCATCCGTGCGTCACGCACACGACCATAATCCAAAATCGATCGTCCTATGTAAATTATCCGCACGTGAATTATTAACCCTCTCCATCTCTCTCTAGGTGTATTCTATTTTCAAACTGGATCCACGTCCCATTTACGGAAGACGGCTATTTATATACGTCGCAGTTGCATCATTTAGATGCAACATATCGATCTGCATGTGCAATGACTTAAATTGCTAATGTTGACTCGTTGTTTATTCATTGGTCAGTCGGGTTAAAATGTAATACTTGTTTAATATGGTGACCTTCTACTGGACTTCTTCCGAAATCATTAACGTGATGAACGTTTGCTTTAGCAAATTACTACTATGAAACATGTTTATAATGTAATGTAATGGTAACTAGATAAGTTGGAGTTCATAATGACAAAACTATCAGGTAATGTAGCCCCAGAGTCATCACTTCTAACTCGTCGAGTAAATAAAGACCAACAAAAATTCTGTTTAGGACTCAAAAAACGTTATTGCAGGATAAACTTATCAATTGTTACATAATTGTGTTTATCGGAAATAAGAAAAAAACCATTTCAAACAAAGAAAATGGTGATGTGGCCATCATAGTACTTTCCCTATATTTTACTCGAAAACTATGAGGTTTACGGAAAAATGTTGTTCTTAATAATTTGTGTACTTTTGAATTCGCTACAATTATTTGTTATATGAATTTTATCTATCTCCAATACTTTATTAGCAATTGGCAAAAAATGTCAAAATTTTCAATTTTTATTTTTTTTCTCGAAAGTTAAAATTTTTATGAAAAACATGTTCGAATAAAACTTGTTCAGTTTTTCATTCCCTTTAACTTTTGTTTGAACCGTTTTTTAAAAATTTTCATATTTAGAAAAATATCACGAAAAAACAAAAAAGCGCCTCGAGTAAACAACCACTTCCGGTTTATGAAAGTTTATCAAAAGTTTTTCAGATCGAGTTTTTAACAATGAAACCTTAAGTTTAAAGTTTAATGCCATTCGGCTCATTCGTTTTTGAGATACAGCACCCACCGACAGACAGACAGACAGACAGACACACACACACACACACACACACACACACACAGACACAAACATTTTTTTCCAGAAATTAGTGTTTTGGGTTCAGGGGGCCCCAAAACGGATATTTGCAAAAAAAAAATTTGAAAAAAAAATCACGAAAACAATACTCCCCCTATATATACTATATAGGGAAAGTAATAAATGTATCCTAATTTTTAAAAATTATCCCTCATTAAGCAATACCTTCCCTGTAAAATTATGAAAATCCTCCAAGTTTATCATACCATATGAAACGAAAATATATCGCTAAGTCTGAAAATTGTCCAGATAAAAAAGAAAGTCATTAAGCAATAACTTCCCTACGATTCACTTAATTCCTTCACATAGTCTAGTTAATGTTGCATTTGCTGCTAGTGCAAGTCAACCTTCCTCCTTCAATCGTCCTTCCTTTAAAGGTCTTGCAATGTTTCATGTCTTTGAGATTCCAATTTATCTGGGTGACTTTAACTATGGTATACATTTTTGTTAATTCTCTAAGCATGGAGATTTTTTTTGGTAAGAGGAGAGGAAATCCTGCATGGACACCCTTATAGTAAGGTAGTGTCGGACTCTTACCGACTAAAACCTCTCCTCCGTGATCACTGTTCTGTGACTAGTCCAGGACCAAAAGGTCTTCTCTAGTCTGATCTCAAACGAATTGATCGCAAAGAGTGGGGGGATCCGGTCGTCCTGAGTGTCACTCTCCTCGAAAGAAGCAGTGACACCGAGCGGATTACGGTGGCTCAAGGAGTAACTAAGCATAGATATTGAATTAACTCCTTTAATTTGATCCTGATTTTACTCGATTCATTTCATTATACATGTTGTAAAATAATTTGTTTGGAATAACAATTGTATTGTAGTATCTTAACATTAAAAAACTGTCTAAATTCACAACCCTAGTGTTCCATTCATTACATCTTTTATCATATCATTCTTGATAATTAGTCCCCTCCAAACATCTCTATTTACTCTTCAATCAAAATTTTCCTCATTAAAAACCAATTTATTATTTATTTGAATTACCAGTGTTTCTAAAAACAATAAAAATTATAACACTTTTTTTATGATTTATTACCTTGGTTAGAATTATCTTTTACTGCAGTGAACGTTTGGGATTGGGATTTAAATATTGAGCAGTTTAGGGAAATTTATATCACGTTTTATAAGGTACACTCGTGTTTTTCACTAGACTGATTAAACATTGCTTTTGATGATGGGATTTATCAGCCCATTCTTGAAGTGAGTAAGAAGTAAAAGATCTAAGATAGAAAGAAAAGAAAAAGTTGTATATAGCTAATTCTAGTCAAATCGTTGAGTTTGATGATTTATTTATTCGAAAGTCTAAGATCAATAGCCGATATAGATATGTTTATGTGTGCTTGCAAACGCTTTCCAAATTTAAATCGTTGAGTTTGATTATTTATTTATTCAATTATCTAAAATCAATCATAAAGATTTGTTTATATGTGTTTTTTAAATGCTTTCCAAATTAAATTCAAAATTTAAAGACTTGCTAAAAGACGGTTACATTTTCACAATCTACTAACATTTATAAACCTCATTTATAAATGTCTCTGAAGGTTTTGGCATAATTAGGGGAACCAAGCTAACCTAGTTTTTGAGAGTTTGATCATACAAATTCTACCTTTTCCTCCAAAAGTGTAAACCATATATAATAATAGCGAAATTGAAATTAAATTAGAAAGTAAAAAACTCAAGTAAATAAAACCACCAAATTTTCTAAATTGTTTTTATCAAATTTAATTGTTAGAATCATTAAGGGTTATCAAAAGCTTTTAAATAATCATTCAAAAACAAAAAACAAAACCAAGACCTTGAGCACCCACTTCAAAAAGATAATATCGCAGTTTATTAATTTAAACCTTAAATACCCAATTTATAAAATTGTTTGAAGGGGTGAGGTTAAAGTCCTCGAATGTTTTAAAATACTTGATATATAAAATGACGTTATTAAAGTATGTAAATGCATGTATGGGGCTTCAAATATCTTAACTTTCTAACATTGTTTGAATCAAAAGGCAAGGTTAAAATTTCGAAGGTCTTCAAATTCTTTGAATTCAATGTATAATAATAATAATAAATAAATTTATTTCCCAACAGAAAAACTAAAATAGGAAAATTCGTAGCTAATAATACTGTGTACAACTTATAAATAATATAATATTACATAATTCCGTAATAATTCTATTATATCTGAGGATAGCGATTGAATGTAATCTCATGTAATATTGTTACAATCAAGTACATTTTGGCGAAATTCTCCAAAGGATGTAAAAATGTCAGCATGCCATTGTACGTTGTGGTAGTTCGAGATCATCCTTTTAAATGGTGAGTTTTGATGTCCACGTGTCCTGGATAAACCATAGTAGAAGCTGCGGCTGCATCTTAGTCTGGCAGGTGGTACACGTAGTTGTATTCGATTAGTCAAGTTCATTAAGTCTATGTTTCCATGAAAAATCTGATGCAAATAATGAGCCTTAATTTTAAACTTACCGGAAATAAAATTTATGGCGAAAATTTTTGAAGGTATTCAAGAGATTTTGGTACTTGGTACAAAATTAAAAGTTTTGTATGAATTACACAAATCATTTTTTAAAACAACTACTTCTCTGGCTAAGACCTCGACAGATATTGAATTATACAAAAGTAATTTTCAGGTAACAAATAGTACAGCTATCAAGGCAACACCAGTTTGGATACATTTATTTCTGTAAAAAAAACTAAAAAATAATTAATTGTACGTTAAGAATGTCATTTAATATAAAGTGTTTGACTTAAATCTTGATCTTTGATTTACGCAAATTTGGAAGTTTAGTTAAAGTTGAAAATAATCAGAATATTGTATAGGTTTCTGTATATAAAAAGGAATAAAAAACATAATAAATATATTCTCTTAGAATTCTGGTCTTTCTCTACAATCTAAACGAGATATCTACTTATCTCCTAATCTAAAAATTATTTTTTGTAGATGCATAAATTTACTCATCTATCTGTAAATCAAAAAAGATAAAATTGTAGTTAGCCGACTGAAAAGAATGGTTGCGACCGTTACTACATGGTAATCCATACTTAGACTGAATTAAAAACTTTATCATAAATAAATTTTAGTTAAAATATTAGTCACCTAATTCTAAATAACACAACGCGACTAGACTTTCAACGTTTTACCGTTTTTAATATTCTGGTCTTTTCAAAAAGCTAAACGAGATATTTCTTAAAAGGAAATCTCAATCATTTTTTTGTAGGTGCATAGATGAGTAAATCTAAAAAGATAAAATTGCTCACTGCACTCTTGATGAAACGAAAATAGAATATTATCTGATTTTGAAATAAGACACTTGTTTGGTTTCATATTGGCATATTCAGTTTCCTGACACGTTTAATTCCTTTGATATTGGTCGTCATTGACCGAAACACGTGCCAGGAAACTGAATATACTAATATGAAACCAAACAAGTGTCTAATTTCAAAATTAGATAATATTTTAAATATCTTAATTAAATTTCTAAAATTGTTTAAAATGGCCATGTTTGTAGATCTTTAAGTACTTGGTATTTTATGGAATAATAATTAATACAATTACAAATATTGTTAATGAATGAACTTATGTATGGTAGGCTTTCTTTTGAACTTGAAATACCATACGTAAAGGTTCTCAAATTGTCTATATCAAAATTCATGGTTACAAAGTTATTACAATTGTTTGAATCAAGTGTTAAGTATTGTGGTTTTATTTGCCATATCACACTTAATATTTTAAACTTTTTATTAAAAAATGAAGATAAAGAAAAGGAATTGAAAAATGTTTTTTAATATCAAGTGTTTAAATAATACAATTTATTTATACAATCTTATACATAGGGAAAACTCAATCGAAAAATATTGTTTGTAGATCCATAGGTTTACTTTATTTTTAACTTTGAATACTCGATTTTTTTAAATATTTTGAATCATAGGTCGTAATTAAAAAGCCATTAAATAATTTTGGAATAAAATACTAACACTTTTTTCATAAATAATTTTTATTTGAACTAGATGAACATGTCGGTCACAAAGTGACCATTATCAATACCAAATTAAATATATGTTCGATAAATTTGTTGAAAAAAAACACTTGTTATGTTCAATAACAAATAAAAAAAATGGAACATAACAAGTGCTTTTCTTCATATATATATTCGATAACTTAGAGCGAGCAGTCGCCAAATGCGCACATAGGTCACAAGTGGGTCATTTAAAAATTAAAAATAATATTTATATCTAAAATGATTATTGAGATATAAGGTGGATTAAGGAATTACTAATAAAGGTTTACATTTGTGTTAGTCGGGACTGATTGTATGTATTAAATCTAACAAGGAATTATTCAATGGGGTTAAATCAAAATTAAGTAACCTGTTTTTCTGTTTTTTTTTTTCATTTCGATTGCTTCCAACACTTTTAAGTCGTATTTTGATTAAACTTTTAGTAGCTTTGTATTGTTTGTTAAAAATTTATGGCCTGTGGTTATAGTATATATATATATATATATATATATATATATATATATATATATATATATATATATATATATTTGTTGAATTTGGTTCTCGTTTATCACATGGTGAAACATTTTTAATAAAATTGTGAAACCAACCAAGTGCCTATCCATAAACAACCCTTAAGATATATATTATATGGGTGGCACCAGCGCTTGTTCCACCGCGACTTTTTCAGATCCATTGTGGATCTCAGATGACCAGCTTTAGATTTGCCTCTTTGAATAGTCCTATTAGCCTTACCAGAGGGGCTTGGGTATAGATCTCCGCGCTTGGGTTTGTGGTGCCCAGCTTTTGATATCTAATCCTTGCTAGGCCCTCGAAATATCATAGGATGTTGAACGAGTTCTCTTAATCCTTTGGCAGAATCTGCATGGTGATTCTTCCACCAGGCCTATTTTGCTCATATGTTTGTTGAGCTTGCAGTATCCAGTCATCAGACTACTATTGTTTTGGATCATTTTCCTGTCTTGGTTCAGAAATTCGGTCGTGAATTTTGGCGATTGTTTCTTAAGGAACTATTTCGCCTGTCTCTGTCCTGGTGAGTTCGACCACCAGGTTTGGGCCTGTGTCTCCGCCCATTTTTTATGGATCGTTTGACTGCGGTTTTGAAAATTCCTCAGGAGGGTTCCGGGACTATTGCTGCTTTTGACGAGCCTTGTTTGATCACTTCGTCTGCTTTGTCATTCTTTTGTATTGTATATTTCTTTTTGGACTTGGCATCGCTGTGATCGCGTTATCCTTCTAGCTGTTGGTGGGTTTTTCCGTGTGATCGGATTATGGGTATCTGCCTTTGCATCAGTCTATATTATATGGAACTGACCTCTGCTTGTATAAAGATGTGCAGTTGTGGTATATTCAAGATAACTTCTAGGGCTGTTGTTGGGGTGGTGCTTAGGGCTCTTGTTGTATTGAGACATGCTAGTCTTTGTGTACTGCTTAGGAGTCCTATTGCCCCCTTTTGCTTTGTCCTAGTCCACCACACCACTTCTCCATAGGCTATCATGGGTCTTATCACCCTAATTACATTTTACGACACCTGCAAAATGCTCCACGTCATTTTGACGTCGAATGTTACTCCCAGGTACTTGGCCTCCCTTATGAAGGGGTGTCCGTACCCCGAAGCGTCAGTGATTTTAAGCCTTGCAGTGCTCGTCGTTTTGTGAAGATGACAATTTGTGTTTTTTTCTAGATGGATTGCCAGTCGCTCCTGTTTGCACTAATTGTCTACTATGTTTAGGGCTATTTGTGCTCGCTCCGAGATAACTCCCACGAACCGGTCTCTGATGACTATGGTTAGGTCATCTGCGTACACTGGGCAATGGATATCCTCTTTGGACAGTTTTCCTAGAAGGTCATCTACCAGTGTTGCCCGTAGCAGTGTAGAAAGTACTCCTCTTTGTGGTCAGCCTCTCCCTTCTTTAGCCTTAATGGCATGGCCCCGCAAAGTGGATATGATTGTCCTTTTCTCTAAGCTGGCCCTGATCCATTGGCAAAAGCTTAGCAATACTTCTTTCCTTGCTTGTGCCTCTACGAGAGAGGTTGTTGTGACGTGGTTATAGTATGGTGAGTTACTGCTGATTTCTAATATGGTGGAAATGTTCTTTAAATATTGTTTTTAAATTTCTTTGTGTTTGCCTGACATCAATTAAATCTTCTCTTAACTCAAGAACGAATTTCTATAGACATCAAATACTTGATACTTATTATATACTAAAAATTTCAGATACTTTAACTGAATGTTTAAAATTCTCTAAATCAAAAGTGATGGCTGTGCCTTCAAATACTCGATATTTCATTACGCTAGTAAAAATATCACTAAGATTCTTGTCTGAATGATATGGATAAAGTTATTGAGCCTTTAAGTACTTATATTTTTTTCCCTAAACCTATTGAGAATTGTGGGCGTTTAAATGCCTAATGTTAAAAAAAAAATGATAAAATTTTGAAGATTAAAACAGTACCCGTTACATGTATGGACCAAACCTTTTGAATATCTTATAGTACAGACATATTCTCTAGAGGATCCAATAACATTCTTGTAAGTAATTAAAGATTAAATCTTTAGAGTTAAATACAATTTAGGTTAGACTTGATTCAATATTCAGCTCTTCTTTTTACATTCCAAATAAAAAACATGACTTTAAGAAAATGTAATTTTCTGGATCAAAACAATTAAGAATTTCTTGTGGATACATATGTTCTCTATTAGGTCTAATTACTAATGCTGTTTTCTTTTATTTAGTTGTAAAAAAGAGAGATGATTTTTAGGAAATATATTTTTTAATTAAATTATTCTACTGTAGATATCTAAAAATATCAAATTTTGGGGTTTTCCAACCAAAACTTATTTGGAATGCTTAGTATTGGGAAAGACTATAGTAGTTATAAAATTATTTTTTATTGTTCTTTACCCTTTAGTAACGTTGATTCTTCTGCTTACAGAATTTTAAAATAATACATGATATACATACATTTCATATATAAAATAAAATATTAATTTAATTTAGAGCACAGGAGTCACGGGCAGAGTTCACTGATTACCAATGGTCTTCCACTTAAACCCACGTTCTTCCGTTGATGGGTTTTTTTACTTTTTTTATAACAAAATATGCTTCATTTTGATCTTTTTGTGGGATATTTTGGACAAAGTCTATTATGCCACTTTGACATTTTTGAAATAAAAGTTACTAGGATTGTGTGAATCAAGTGTTATTAACTGTAACTGTCTGTTTCAATATAATTAACATTTAGAAACTATTAAAAATCATTGAGGAGAATGAAGATTGGTCCATATTGATAGATCATGTATAAATCTAAATACAAGCATTTCTTTCATTATTATGTATTTGGTGGCTCTTAATCTCGATCTTTCTAAATGAGCTATTCATTCGCAGATGTAGAGATCTAAATTCAGCTTAACCAAATTTGCAAAATTGTCTGAATTTAATTTTGGGACTTTCAATAGTTAACAAAATTAACAAAATTAAATTTGAAAGACGAAATTTTTGTAGGCTTTAGATGCTTTCATTATCTAGATGTACTTTGTTCAAATCTACTGACAACATTAAATAAATCATATGTCTCAGGTGATATTTTCTTAGCTATTTTATAAGAACCAACAAACTTAAATTCTTAAATTCTAAGACAACAATTTTTCCAAAATACATGTCTTTCAACTCAATTTTTTATGTGGTATTTTCGTATGCATAATAATTTGTCATAAAAGTTAGTTTTACATTAGATGAAGCAAATTACGATGTGATAAAACTTAGTTTTTCTTTAATTAGTTTAAAAGAGTCTTCCTTACTTGGGCTCCATGCGAACCACATTTCTTCTATAATTCAGTAAACAGTTGAAACAATGTAAAAAAAATGGTGTGAATCTCCTATACCATGAAGCTATTCTAAAAATTAAAATGAAACGTTACTTTCTTATGATTAAGTATTTATAGACTTAAAATTATTAAGTCTTTTAAACCAGAAATTTTTCAAACAATAAATAAAGCCTCTCTGTACACTCAGAATATATTATTAGATTTAACGCCGGCGGTGTTGTAACACGTTTTCAATTTTAGATTATTTACGACAACAATCGAATTTTCCCATTCGCGGCGAGAAAGTCGGGAATCCGGAACAATTTGTACACGACGCAAATATTTTATTCAGAAAAGTGTAAGAGTTGGGGCCGCGGTTATTATAATCGAATTTGACCGCGGACGCCCTTGCCGTTCCTTTTTTTTCAGTCGAACCGTTTCGAAAAATTTATTCCGCTTTATACTTTTATACATGTTTTATCCCCGAATATTCCGGCGAAAAGTCATTACGGGACGCCTTTTATCGCGCCCCACCCCCACTCCCCGTGCTTCGCACACACACACACAATGCACACGTCCCCGGATGAATTTTTTAAAACGTACGGAAATTTTTACGGCGCCGAGAAGCTAAACTAAATTATTCTAGCGGGCCTTTTCCGATTTAATAACCGAGTTGAACAAAAAGTTTACAATTTTGTACATTTAATATTAAGAGAAAGTTTAATATCAAATAATTATTTATATTATATCAAATTCCTTTATAAATAACGTCATTTACCCTATTCACGCCTAAGTTAATCATTAGTAAACGCTGTAAATTAAATTCAAGTTGCTAGCGCCATTAAAACATATTGCACAACAATTTGCTGTAAAAACGAAAACATTTCGTGAATCTACAACAATGAGTCTTACTAAGAATACAAAACAAATTACTTGTGGAAACAATTACTTTTCTGGCTAATATTTATTAGTTTATTCAATAGAAATAATTTCATTCAAATTAGTGTTACTTTGATAGTTGTACTATTTGTAACACGCAAATTGCTTTCAATAAAGTAATTTGTTTTGTAATCATTATCAAACTGTACTTAAATTAACAATAATGCAGGTATATATACTAAATATTAAAGGCTTCAAATAGGTACTGTTGATTAAACCTGTCATTTGGGGTTGTGAGTTTATAGGGAAAACTAATACCTGCCTTTTGTCGTCGATACTCAAGAGAATCAAAATGAAACAATTTAAGTAATTCATTGGGATCAAAGCCTCTAATTGGATAATGACCTACTAACTTGAAATGTAAATTTTTAGAATTTGCGTTGGACACTCTCTAGAAGTTGTGACTGTTGCTGATTTTGGGGAGACCATATCAATGCCACACACTCCAACTTGGGACGTACGCAAAATAAATATGGTTAGGTTTTGAAAATTTGTTGAATTCCAACAAATAAAGCCAAGAGATTTAAAAGCATCATTAACAATAGCTTCAACATGATTATTAAATAATAGTTTGTAGACAAAATATACGCCAAGGTCTTTGAAAATTGTGAATCGTTGTATTGGAGTGGCATTGATATAATAATTAAACTGAATTGTAGTGGATTTCCTAGTAAAAGACATAGATTTACATTTACTAATATTCAGTTCCAGTCTATTTTCTCGACACCAATTAGAAACTTTATCTAAGTTGATTTGTAAATGCCGACAACCATTCATATTATTGACATGAGAATACAGTTTTAGATCATCTGCGTAAATAAAATGTTCACAGTTCAATTTTTCATTAATCAAAATATCAAAATATATAACAGTGGGCCTAATATTGAACCTTGTGACACACCTGATATTGGGAAGTAGGAATTAGATTTAAAGCTGTTAAGAGTCACATAGGTTTCATGCTCATGTCGAATTTTGATAAGTCTGTGTAAACATCAAGTTGTCCAGCAGAATCAAGTGTTTCAGCAACACATTGTAACACATTGTGCAAATATAAATAAATTACTCACTGTTGAGCGTCCAGGAACTAAACCATGTTGTTTAACAGATATAATCGGTTTAATGTGGTTATAGATTTTATCATACCAAGCTCTCTCAAATACTTTCGCAATGTGTATTAGGATTGCAATAGAACGGAACTTGTTAACGTTTATTAACGGCGATAGGGCAAATATATGCAATTTTCATTTTTCTGGAAAATTTCAAGTTGTAATTGCCAAAAAAAAAAAACATAGTATGTGGTTCAAAAAGTAAGGAAAAAAAACTAAAATCACATTAAAATATTTTAGAAAAATCAAGGCAAAGATTATACGCATTTGAACGATATTAAAAGAGTGAAAGGTAAAATTTGACAATTACTTAATTTTTTCGGTTCTCTATCATAGTTTCATTGTTTTTATAATAATATTGGTTGGTTTATCTTGCCTTTTTGATATTTTTATGTTTTTAGTAATTGTTTATTTATTTATTTATATTTTTCGACTTCTTAGAAAAATATATTTAAAAACAAATTAACTACAAAAATATACATAAAATTTTGGCCGAAAGAAGCACGAGCGGAGTTCACAATGACAAATTATGTTCTTTCACTTACACCCTTCTTGCACCATAATGTTGGGAAGGCGGCAATCCTCGTGCACATCTGGAAGCGTATTTTTTCTCGATTTGACTTCAAATTAAAATTTAAAAAAAAACAATTAATCAAAATTTAACAAGAAAAACTGTAAAAACAAAAATAAATACCAAAAAGATTGAGAAGAGATGTTTTGTTATAGTTTTATCTTTACGGAAACATGAAATAAACATGAAAATACCAAGAAGATTAGAAAATCAAATTAACAACCAAAGAAACAAAAAAGATAAAGAAATACAAAACCATAAAATATAAAAACAAAGAGTTTTTGTAATTATCGAATCGGCAAAGGTAAGATAAAGGACAAAAACAAATTATTAGACAGAAGCAAGAAAACCATTAAAAAAAAGAATAGTAAAGGAGCAAAATACATAAAATATGAGCACTTAGAATGAGATAGTAACATATAAATAGTGCATAATATGTTAGTGTCTCACACTGAGAAACGCTAAGGGGTTCCTATTGGAAGCTTTCGAACTTTGATAGTTGATAGCGACCATATTGTTGAAGCAACATCTGTCGAATTGGCTGTCATTTATTTAGTTTGTTTTTTTGCCAAATTATGAAGGATGGATATCTACAACACTTGCAAATAATAAAATTGTTTTATCAAAATGGATGTTCTAGTTCTAGTTCGGGCAAAGTTCCACGCGCTTCGGCCATTTTACGGTCGCCATAATGTAGAGAGAACTGTTCGCAGTGTGGTGGATAAATTTGAGTCCACTGGTTCAGTAAACAATGAACCAACACTCGATAAAGTACGATAAAGAAATGCAAGATCTGCTGAAAACATCGCCACTGTCCATGAGACTGTTCAGGAGAATCCGAGGCAGTCTATTTCGCGTCGTTCACAAAAACTCGGCCTTTCGCAGACCATAAATTTTTGCATCGTGACTTGGGCCAGCACCCGTACAAAATTTAACTGATCCAGGATCTGAAAGCAAATGAGCATAGACAACGACGTGTGTTCACTTAATGGGACTTGGTGCAGTTATAAACTGACCCCAATTTTCATCAAAAAATCTTTTGTCTAATTTGGGACGCTATCAATCCATATGAGATCCATGAGCGTCCAATGTATCCAAAAAAGTCACTGTTTGGTGTGGATTCTGGTCTTGCAGCGTCATCGGTTCGTATTTCTGTGAGAAGGACGTTGGCCAGGCCATCATCGGCCGATGGTTACCAACTTCTTTTGCCCAGAATTATGCAGAGACTAACAAAATGTGGTTTCAGCAAAACGGCACTACGTGTAATACAGCTTATGCCACATTTGACATTCTGCAGAGCTATTTGAGGGCATGGTAATCTCACGTGGTAGTCACTGGCCACCGAGAACGTGCGATTTGACACCGTTAGACCTTTTCTTGTGTTTTCTTAACTGAATAAGTCATAAATCACAGCGGCCCTTAAAGCCAAAAATCGATCAAATTTTTGCGCCAGAGACATGGAAAATTGTACCCAGAAAAGTGGAAGCGGACATTTGCATGATGTTATATTTCATACATAATGCTAAGAAATAAATAAAAAATTATTATATCTTACATACAATTTGTTTTTGTTTTTTAAGTTTAAAGATAGAAAACTCTTAATGAAAGACCCTATATAAAGATTTAAATAGGCTTACTTAGGCACTAAAGCCTTTTTTAATATAACCACACAACATATCTCGAACTAAGAATTATTAGAAATAGATACAGATTTAAAAAAAAAATGCGACATCCACTGATATAACTTGATTAAAACACTATGTATGTAGATTTCGGGTACTATGCACTTATTATCAATAGCTTATATCTAATTTATTCTAAGACTGTGGCGGCGTATTTATACCTAAAGGGATTATTGGGAAAAACGTGGATTAAGGAATTACTGAGAAATGTTTACAATTTCTGTTAGTCAGGACGTATTGCAGGTATTAAATCTAATAAGGGATTATTTAATGGGGTTTAATGGGGTTAGAAGTTTATACATCTGTTTGTTCATTTCAATAGCCTCCAACATATTTAATTTATATCCTGTGGAATGTTTTAGAATTGTATTATTAATTAAAAATTCATAGCCTGTTGTGATGGTGTGGTTGGCTACTGCTGATTTTTCGGGGTTTTGATTTTTAATATGTTCTTTAAATCTGATTCCTAGGTTTCGTTGTGTTTGTCCTATATAAACTTTTTGGCAAGTGTTGCAGCTAATTGAATGTATTCCCGATTTTTCTTTATCTTCAGTTTAATCATTTCCTAGTAGTGATTTCAATTCTGTATTTGTGTAGAGAGCTGGGCAGAGGTAAAATTTCTTATATAATGTATTTAATTTATGTTCAATCAAGGGTGTATATATAAGTTTAATGTATTTATTTTGCTTGGTTTTTGTGTTGGTTTATAAGCAGGTTATAGACTTAACTGATTGAAGTTGTAGGCACTTACTTCGTGATACATTTTAATTAGATAAAAAATAAAAAATATACTTTTACTTAGTTAATATCACAATGTTGTGATATTAACTAAGTAAAAGTATATTTTTTTATTTTTTTATCTTATAGACTTAATTTTAAATTTATTTACGTGTTTATTGATTAATTTCTTTATGATGTTTTTGTTGTAATTTAAAGATTCCCCGATTTGTAAAATTAAATTTAGTTCTTTCTTTCTGTTTATATCGGACAATGGAATATTAATTGCTTTATAAATCATGGAGTTGAATGCTGCTAATTTATGTTTCCATGGGCTATGGGAATTTGCGTGAATGTAATTAAATGTATGTGTATTTTTTCTGTAAATATCAAATTCTAAACTATTGTTGACTCTATAAATAATTAAATCCAGGAAGGGGAGTCTGTTATCTTTTTCTAATTCTTTAGTGAAATTAATTGACTCGTATTGATTATTCGAGTTTGATAATAGATTGTCTAGGTTATCATTCTTGTTTATAATCGCAAAAACGTAATCTACATAATGGTACCAGACCCGAGGAAAATTATTTATAGAATTTTTGGCATTGTTTTCTAAACTGTTTAAGAAAATATTGGCTAGGAAAGGGGATAAAGGGTTACCCATAGCTGTACCAAACGTCTGTTTGTAATAAAAAACATTTGAGTCCATTCGAGATATTGTTTGATGTCTTCGTCTGGAATTGAATTTTGTATTAAAATGTTATGAAGTATTTTTATAGTTTCTTCAAGTGGTATACTGTGAAACATTGTTATTCTAATGCTTTTAACAATTTCAGGTCTTCTTAGTTACTTTTTAATGATTATACTTCCTCTATCTACGATCGTATAGGAAGTAGGCGCTTTTTTAATCAATTTTCGTTGCGAAAGTAGGTTTTTAGAATACTAGTGTTTTTTTTTAGTTTTTATGGCATTAAAATGTCAAATTGTTTTTAAGGCTCAGAAATGTAAAATTTGAGAGATGAAAACATTATAGCACGAAAAATTGTATTATATAAACGAAATGGCAGATTAAGGAACTCTGGAGGTATAATTCAATGCAAGTAGAAACAATTTTGCAAGCATGCGTGAGCGAACGGGGTGTGATTCGCAACTTCCTACCTTCATTACATAACTGCATGATTATTAATACGACCACATATACTTGCATAAGTTTCGCTCTAATGTAATTGCTTCTACTTGCGTTAAATTAAACTGTATAATGTACGTCAATGTTAATTTTGCAGTTTGTGCAATTTGCTATGATAATAACATGAAGTTTCTGGAAGAATATTTGGAATATTTACTTGATTAGTAGTGCTTTTGCATTGAAAATAATTGAATCTTCTAAATATTGTCCCTTACAAGAACGAATACTGTTATTGGAGATTTCTCTGTTTTTGTTTTTGTTCTGATTTTTTTAGTTATTTATTGACTCTTCTCCGTACGATTCAGCTACAGTTGAACTTTAAATCTGCTCCAGCATCTGCGAGGAATGTGGCCGAAGATCTTCAAAAACTGTAGCCAGTGAACTCGTTCAGATTGGCTAACCCACAAACAAGGAACGTCCCAGAATTATTTGGGTTTGAAGTGGATATTTTTTCGGTTAGCACCGAACCAGTATCTTTGACATTCTTGATACTTATTTTATATAAGTCTTCACTCCTAAAAGCCCTTTACCATAAGCTTTAGGGTTTGATCTGTTTGCTTCTTGCAGTAGGCTAAGAAGACTCAAACACCATTGATTGAACTTATTATATACTGCTTCCGCGATTTTGCTGGAAGCAAAGTTTTCATTGTCATTCAACATCGGAAGGAATGTTTTGAATATAACTACTATTAGTATCACATATTTTTTTCTGCAATTTATAACAATATAATACTCACAGATAACTTTTTTTCCACAAATAATAATGGCGACATACATTTGTGCAAAATATTTACTGGTTGCTAAGTAACAATTTGTCAATGCACTTTGGATGTTTTTAAATTTTACTCATTAAATAATTAGCAGCAATTAAAATCAGATTTGTAAAATATTTCTCATTGAAAATTGCTCCGCGATCGAAAGAAATTTTGTAAATCACACATTTAAATTTTCTTTATTGCACTCCTGGCAATTCCCCAGTTTGTGTAATAAAGAATCACTTTTTACACTTAAATCTTAAATAACCATATCTTAATATTACACTGGTTTCGTTTATCGACAATGTTTTAATTTTAAACATTTGTTTTTATCAATTTCATCTGTTATTTAGAGTAATGATGACCCATTCTTCTTTAGCATCTTCGTATTATTCGTTAATATTTAACTATTTACAGTTGTATTTTTTATTTGTAGCAATTTCATTTACATTCTGAATATATATTTAATTATTTTAGCGCGTGAAATATTTTTGTTGGCTCCATCTAGCGTATTCTTGACATATCACAATATACACTTCTACTTTAAACCTACCCCAATAAATTTTAAATTGGCCTAGATCACGAGTATGCTATTTTAAGCGATAAAGTAATGAAATAGGTCAAGAATGTGCAAGGTTAGTGTATAATTCACGGAAGCAGATTATATATATGTATATATATATATATATATATATATATATATACATTAATCAATAATACATCACATTTTTTAATATTAACTTCTGTAAAAAGAACACATTGTCCCGAATAAATTAGATCGGACCAATGGAATAAATAATAAGGAAGAGTTCTATAAATATGCCCCTTTTCTGTATGTACAGGTCGTTGGGAAATTTATATGGATGTAATTCGCATTTGAAGTAAATTATTAATACGGCGGTAAGCGCTCCTGAGAGGCGGCAAGAGGCAATGTTCGGCTTCTGTGTGTTCTATCCGAAAGCACACATATAAATACGCCTAAATTATTTACAGACCCCCGAACTCCGCAAATAGACGGCCGAACGTTGCAGATTTGTGGAAGCCTAAGCACACATACCCTTAAGAGTGACGGGGAAATGTCACGTTGTTGTCTGGGAAGTTTCTCTCTTGAATTCAACTGTTACGTTCAGTACGACTTCAAAATAAAAATATAATTGGAACCAATATTTTTGCAAATAATCGAATCACTGAATAATTTCATAAATTTCACACTACTTTGTATTATAGTTACATCATTCCGAAGCTATAAATCCACAGTCTTTAGCAGTAAAAATTCTGAATAGTGGAGCTGATACCTTTATATAGAATATCAATACCTAGTTAAAATTTATCATCTCCCGGATTTTATAGAGGGACAAATAAAAATAAGTCGTAAACGTCGATAACAACGGAGAATTTATTGTAGGGCCGAAACCATCCATTGGCCAGTTTCAAATATGATATGTATTTTATGTTCAGAAACGTATCATATATACTGTTAAATATTAGTAATTTAAATAAATGTATAAACAGTTTTTAATGAGTGACAAGCAGATTAATGATGACTTCTTAAGAGGAAAAAAATGGCAATTTAAGAGGGCGGAGGATGGAAATCCATCGGATGGCAATTAAAACGACTTCAAAGTCGCCCCGGAAACGGCGCCCTCCGCCGATCATCCGGAACCTTTCCAATTCCCCAGGTTCGCCGGGTAAAAATTAATCAAGGAGCAACCCGTGCGCACCCTAATTGATTCAAAATCGACTTATTTTTCGTTCGCTTTAATTGGGTCGAAGTGTAAATTAAGTCCCGATTTTCGATCGCGGAAATATTCTTTTAAACGAAAGGATTTAATCATCGCGGAGTTCTTAATTATGCCTTTTTTCATTAAGATTGGAAATAGTATTTGAATAAGTCTGCGGAGATGGAGGTGACATTTTTCCCTTTAATTATTTTCTTGCGGAAATCTTATTTGTTGAAACACAATTGAAACGGGTATTAGTATTAATGGACTTTTTTAAAGTTGGCAACTCTGATTGGAAGTAATTATTCAACTTTTACGGATTTCACTTATCTTTTCTGTAAAAATGATTTGAAGAAAAGTGATATTTAAAGAATTTGAAATTTACTGTAATTTATGAACTTCAAATTAAATTAAATTCGTTTTTAAAATAAAAAAAAATCATATTGATTACATTAATTGTTTAGTTTTAACTTACCTTTGAATATTTAGGTCCTAGGAATTGCTCTAATACACGCATCGCGTTCGTCTTTGTTTTTGAGAAACGAAAATACACTAACACATTGCCTTGGTAGGCAGTTAGAAACGCAACACTTTATCGCCATTTTCGTTCGGTTTTAATTCGAGTTTTCAAAGCAATAATTAAGCGAAACGCCAAGCAGCATGAAAATACACGAATGTTTACGATGTCTCCCGCTTGGTGGGCCGAAATGATGGCCTTCGTCTCTGACGTCACGGTGAATTCATGAGGTTTTATTTTGATGTCGTTGTTAATAATTAAGGTTGGACTTTCAAAGGTGTCTTCCTAGTATTCAATTTTCTGTGTTTCGGTGGGCATAAATTTAAATTTTCGAGCGTCGAGCGCGATCGAGCCCGTACATCGTATCTTTCTTCCGTCGCGCAACATTTTCGAGTCCTGCGAAAAAAGTGACCTTTTTTTGTCGTGATCGTGTACACGCACTATTAATGCCATTAGTCGAGATGAACTCTTACCACGTGCGCGTACTAATTTTCACCGCTGTTCAAAGTTATTATTACATTACCTCCTCATCCCCTTTTCACCATTTTATACCATTACCTTGTGAACTGTGCATGTTTCACTTTATCACCGTTTTCGCCCTTTCGCGCCATGACTTTGTGAATCCCTCTTGAGTGAGGTCGAAAGCCACTGCTCGTGGAGAACGCTGCCGCCCGCCGCTTAGAAAGCACCAGCCGTCTTACTACAAAAGGTAGTGTGCAATTTATAAAATATTTAAACGGTATTAATCTCCGAAAAACAGTAACGCAATGGGCGACTCGTTTCTACCCACGTGCCACTATTTTATTTCGTTTTTTTGTAGTACAGCTTAATATTCTTACTGTTCCTTGTATGCACATTCTCGAATGTTTGGTCTACATAAGAAACAATACGAATGCCTATACATATAATAAGGACTATTATACGTACGAAACGCTAAAAATGATTTACGTACATCAAAATTTCGATTATGTAAGGTTAAGACAGGCACACGATACTATTGTGTCAGTTTCTTTAATGTATTGCCTAGTAATATCCAGCAACTAGACCCTAAGGAACATAAAAAGTGGTGTAAAAACTACTTAACTGAACAAGCATTCTACTCTTTTGATGAGTACTTGTCAACTCCCATAATCTAGTCCCGGCAAATATTTTTTAGCTATCTTTTTCTCAATTTATTTATCATTATTAACAAAAAGACATTTTAAATTGTATTTTAACTTGTACATTGAATGTTTTGCATATTTATTATAATATTAATGTATACTTTACATCTGCTATTACCTTGATGATTATAAAAAAATCAATTACTAAGACCTGTGTAAAACATGTAAAATATTAATAGCACCAATAAACAATATCATTTCCTGTAAGGTGTTTGTGATAAAATAAGATTGTCTCCATTATGTATATTCCATACATCGTTAACATATTATTGCTTTTAAAAACCACGCGACATGATTGTTTGTAGTTAACATTTAAAATAATCCTTATATCTTTTTTTTTTGAAGATTAAATATTTTTTGGGCATTCGATTTATTTTCAATTGAGTTAATATATTCAATCCAAGTAATTTTATTATCGATATACACACCAAGGAATTTAACATTTTGACTGATATTTATGGATTTTCCACCTATAGTCTGTTCGTTGGATCTTCCGTCGTACGTCACAAACTATCGCTTCAAAAAACGACGAAAGTTTTACAGTGCGTTCTTTTTCTAACGCATTTGGTTTGCTTTATCAGACTGAATGTTTTTGCGTCGTTTCTCGAAGCGATAATTTGTGACGTACGACGGAAGATACAACGAACAGACTATATATCCATTGACTCAATTTGATTTTGCGTGAGTTAAATTCCGGATTATGGAATATGAGTTTTTAAAAAGTACCTTTTATTTATTTCACAAAATGATTACTGATTGATTATATGTATTAGAACTTTATAAAACACTTAATTATACTTAAAATTAGTTTCGCGTTTTGAGCGAAGTGCGAGCCGACCGATGTTAGGGACTGAGGCGCGCCGCTCCGCAGCTTCCTTATATCTTCTTGGAGATTTGTGGATGTCAGCATTTGGGGCATAAGTGCGGAAACATCCTCTGGCATGACTCATGGAATCCAGGGTTGTTTTCCACAAGTCGTTGGTTCTTGATTGGGTTGGTCCGTGGTTGAAGATTTCTTCCTCCAGATAGAGAAGGATTTCTTGTTCTGAAGGTATCTCGTGATGAGTGTGAAGAGGCCTACGATAAATAATACATAAATAATTATGGTCCAAATAGAAGGAGGTTGATCATGGATTGTGTTTGATTTCTTCAGAGTTTTAAGGTCCTCTTGAAGCTTGACTAAGTCGTCGTTGAGTCCAGTTATGTTTGTCGCATGGATTTCGTTTAATTTTGCAAACTGCATTTTACATTTTGCAGGTACAGCTTTTTCTTCGGAGAATGTTAATTGAAATCTTTCTTTCTTGGAAACTGGTCAATGAATAATTTTGTATGTGCAGAGAGCATCCTGGGGTTACTCTTGCGATGTAGGTTCCATTGATTGCATCTAATTCGGTCTGTTTGTTGCACTTCTTCTCGATTTTCTGAGTAGAGGGCAAAACGATGATCCATAGGTTTTCATGAATTTGCTTGATCCAAGTTGCATCAAAACTGTGTACGCATTTTTCGTAATGTAGAGTGTAGGATAATAGCTGAACTTTGCATGGTGAATCCTGGGTGATCCGTAGACTGTTGGTAGCTTGACATAAAAACTGCATTGCTTCTATTTCCTCGCATGGTTTGCTGATTGGTACAAATCGTTCACCATTGATTGCCAATAGGTTATGATTTGGTATTATATAGTGGAATGTGTTATTGTTTCCTCGGATTGGTAAGGGATATAAATGGTAGTAGACGTATTGGGAGATTTCTGTCAGAGGGATCTCTAGGAGAAATATAATGGAATTTTTTTTGACGTAAGCTCTAACCGTAATAATTCTTTCAATAATATGAATGTTTTCTGTCGTGGGTTCTCGTGGTAATTTTTCGTTGTGGAAAAGTTGGTTTAATTGTTTCAGTTCGTAAATAAGGTTTTTAGTGTCCATCATCGAGGGATGATATGTATTTAATTTGGCGAATGTAACAGCGTTAACGAGTGAAGATAAGATGTCGTTTGTGTTATCTATTAGAAAATTCAGTTGATTAAAAATAGCGAAGAGAGTTATTCGTTGAGATTCTTCCAATTGATAAAATGTAGCATTTTTAATAGATTGATTTAGTTGAATCATTCTTGAGGTTAGCAGTAACTAATTGCTTCTTTGATCTGCTATTGTTTGATTAAATTCATTGATTGTTTTGATTGACACAGAGAGCTGTTTTCCATTATAGCTTCGACTTTTGATTGTGACTGAATTATATTCTGAATTTCTTTGTCGTACCTTTCGGCATCTTCGTTAACTAGATTTTCGGTAATCCTATTAATTATTTGTCCTAAAATATTAATGGCTTCTCTTTTCGTTCTACGAGGTTCCTTTTGGGGTAATAGTTGTTCAAGTTGCTGTAACATTTTACTTCTCTTCGTGGATAGTATGGATATATAATTTGACATTTCTCTGCTGTAAAGATTGCTGTGAGTTCCATTTTTAAAAGTAGTTATCCAATTATCGCAATTATTATTGAGAGTTTCAATTTCTTGTGCCAAATGGTCGAGATGATATATTGTTGTAATTTTCCATTGATTGGTTTTGATTTGGGCTTCTCCTAATTTTACTGGGAAAAGACCTGTATCGTCATTGATCGCTTCTAGGGTAACGTCGCATCTGATGTTAATGATATAATATCCGATACATCTGAAACAACAGAATGTTTTAAGTTTCTTGTGTGGATTTTTCTGGTTCTTGTTTTTGTTTTAACTTCTACAGTCGAATCGTCATTAATTTTTATTATTTTATAAGGGCCAATATAGGGGTTAACTAATTTGTTTCTACCATTATTTTTAACATATACTAATTCGTTAATTTTGAAAGGTTTTATCTTAGCGTTTTCTTGAGATTTTTGTACATATTTTTCTTTTTGTTCGATGTTTCTCTCCTGGATGGATTTGTAAAGGTGTTGAAGTCGTTCTTTATGATCGGATACATATTGATGATAATATTCTTCGGAGTAAAGCAGATCCATGGGGTCTCTTAGCGAAGTATGACCAAAGACTAGTTCCAGTGGTGTAAAGCCAGTTGGTTTTGATATGGTGTTGTTGTACGCTATGACGGCTAACTTCATTTGTTGTTCGATAGGTTGTTTTTTTCTTTCTTCGAGACATCTGATTTGCTCAAGTATTGTTGAGTGGAATCGCTCTATGTTCCCTTGTAAACTAGGATTTGCAGGTGTTCCAAAATGTATTTTTATTTTATGGGCTTCAAGTAATTTCATGATGAGGTCATTCTTGAATTCTTTTCCGCTGTCACAACTTATTTCTAATGGTGTTCCGTAATATTTAAAATATTCCAACAGTCCGTTAGCTACTTCGACAGAATTTGTGGATGTTAGAGGTATTACTTGGCCTAATCGAGAAAAGGTGTCTATTATCGTTAAGAATTTTGAATTCACAATTGTAAATGTATCCATGAACAATTTTTGAAATGGTTTATCCGGAGTTTTTGTAAGTTGTAGAGGTGGCAAGGTGGGATGCCGGTCGTATTTGCTTTTGTTACAAATCATACAGCTATTAATATAATCTGTTACCATTTGTTTCATATTTTTCCAATAACATTGTCGTTTTAGTTGAGTTAGTGTTTCTACTATTCCTCGGTGATTTCTTTTGCCAGTGTGGTGCGTTGTTATTAATTCCAACTGATCAGCTTCGTTGCTTATTACGGTGAGCCTTTTTGTACATTTAATTAATTTTGGTCCTTCATCATTAGAAAGTTGAACATAAATATTACAAAAATTAGGATAGAGTGTATCGTTTTCGAAATATAAATAATGTTTTCCGGGTCCTATTAAATATTCCTTCATGAATTTTGTGATTTCCTTATCTAAATTTTGGGTTTCTATTTTTACTTTGAATATTTTATTTCCGTCTTCGTTTGATAGATCGACTTTCGTGTCAGTAGTAGTGGGGCTCAGAAAATATTGTTTTTTCTTATCATTTATAATATCGTCTAGGATGGTGATTCCTTTTTTAGGCTCAGGTTGCTGGTTTGAGTGTATGGTGTTACTCGTACTGTCTTCTTCGTTCGGTAGCAACATTGGGGTTTCTCTGTCTGCTGTTGTTCTTGTAATTCTGGTCGTAACATTGTTAGATTCTTACCAGTGGGGCTAGGTTGTTCTCTTGAAAATGATGTATTTGGTAAATTTTGTGGATCTAAGGGGAATTCTAGTTCTTCAATAATCTGGTCTAACATTCGTTGTGTTTCTGGATCTGGGTTAGGAGTTAAAGAAATTATATCATCTTCTATCGCATACAATTGTTCTTGGGTAATTCTCGATAAAGCGTCTGCATTTGTGTTATATTTTCCTTTTTTGTAAATAACTTCTAAATCATATTCTTTCAATTTTAATTTCCATCTCATTAGTTTTGAATTAGGCTCTTTTAATTTCCACAACCATACTAATGGTCGGTGATCTGTATAAATTTTAAAATGTCTGCCGTAAACATAGGGTCTAAAATATTTGACTGCATACATTATTCCAAGTAATTCTTTTTCGATCGTTGAATATTTTTGTTCGGTTGCGCTTAATGTTCTGGAAGCATAACTTACTGGTTTGTCTTGGCCTATTTTGCCTTGCGAGAGGACAGCTCCTAACGCTATATCTGACGCATCTGTTGTAATAATGAATTCCTTTGTAAAGTCGGGGTATTGAAGTATTGGTTTTGTGATTTCCGCAAAATTTCTAATAAATTTTCGATAGTAACCAACGAGTCCTAAAAATGCTTTAATTTCCTTTTTGTGTTTTCGGTAGAGGGTAATTTTTTATTGCATTGACTTTTTCTGGATTCGGTTTTACGCCGTTTTCCGTAATTATATGACCTAAATATTTAAGCTCTTTTCTAAGAAATTCACATTTTTTCAGTTTAACTTTAAAATTTGCGTTTTCTAGTCTTTCAAAAACTTTATTCAATTTTGCTATATGTTCCTGTAGTGATACCGAGTAAATAATTATATCATCTAAACCATGCATGTATCTTATAATAATCCTTTCAATATGTTGTCCATCAGTCTTTGAAATGTCGCTGGGGCATTTTTTAACCCGAACGGCATCCTTTTAAATTCGAAATGTCCTTGTTCAGTTGAGAAAGCGGTTTTTTCTCTGTCAGCTGGGTCCATCTCCGCCTGGTGGTAGCCGGACGCTAGATCTATATTGCTGAAATAGTGGCATCTACCCAATTTATCTAATATATCTGCCAATGCAAATATCCAATTCCTAATATAGAATTGGATATTTATCTTCTATCATCCGATCCTTTAATCGCCGATAGTCGATAACCATTCGTTTCTTCGTTTTTCCATTGGTAGTTCTTGTGACGATATTCACAGGACAACTCCAAGGTGATATGCTTTCTTGAATGATGTCTCGATCCAGAAGTTCTAAAACTTGATTTTTAATTTCCCTTTTTGTTTCAATTGGCTGTCGATACATTTTGACATAAACAGGTGATTGATCCTTTAAATTTAGTTTGTGTTTAACGCAGTGTGTGAACGTTAGTTTTTTGACCTTCGATGTAGAATATATGTTTGTATTTTTTCTGCGAGTGCTCTAATAAAGGCTTCTTCTTCGATGTTCATTGCAGTGGTATTCAAATTTTTATTCACGTTTTCTCTTTGTATCTCGTCCAAATTCAAGTCGTAATCGATATCCATTTCTTCGTATCGGTAAATTTCGTTAATTTCATCTACTATTTGGGTTTGAAGGGACTCACAAATTTTAATATTTTTCTTTTCTTGAGTGTAATTAATAGCAATAACTAAAGCTTCATGATTAACTGCTTCAGCGATTGATTCTTTTACAATGATTCCTGGGCGAAATTCAATTGGTGGTACGTAAATAGTTCCCTCCTGTACATTAACTGGTATTTTTATTATTCTCGCCTCTAGTGGTTCGAACGTAAGTTTTTCTGTATTTAAATTTATAGGGATATTTGCATTTTCAGTTATAAGTATTTTTTTTACGAATATCAAGAATTGCTCCGAGTTTGTTTAAATGATCGATTCCGATTAGTCCATCGAATTTTTTACTAAAATCGAATCTAAAAAATGTATGTTGAAGGTTTGTTTTAAATATTGGTGGAATTTCTAAAAATATTGCATCGTCATGTTTAGTTGTATTATGAGCTGTTTTGATTATAAACGGAATTTTGATCACATATTCTTTAAAATGTTCGAAAAGTTTAGAATTAATAAGCGTTTTCGTTGATTCGGTATCTATAAGAAGTCCTGAACATGTGATATAGGGCAAATTACAATTTATATTATTTACGTCGATTATTGCTGTTTCGTCGTTTAGTTCGTTTATTATTTCTTCTTCGTAGATAGGCTGATGAAGTGAAAATTTTCTTTAAGGTCTTGTGTTTATGTTTTCGTCGTTCTGCGTCTCATCGTAAGTCATTTCCTCGTTATCGTCTTAATAGTACAAGTGCTGACCATGGCCAGGTGTCCATCTAGGTCGCTTGTGTTGTTGCGCGGTGCCTGGTGCTACTCGCTTCTGCGAACTGGGGTCGATTTCCATTTGCGTGGGTTTGAGCACACTTTTTTGCGTTATTTGAGCAGGAGTTTTAATAAATGACTGAGATGATCTTTGATTCGCGTTGTTTGCTTGATTATAAAACGGTTTTTGATTTGCCTGGTAATGTTGATTCAAATTAGGTCTTGGTGTATATTGATTGATTGCCGAAGTTGATGGCATATTTTGTGGTTGAATAAAATATGGTTGCATTATAGGTGCCGACCGTGGTACGTAATGATTAGGTTGTTTATTCGGGATGCATGATTTTTCTTGAGATAATCTTGAATTTACTCGTTGTAAATTATTTGCGCGTCCTCCACGGTAATTAAAATTCTCTACTTCGATGACGTGACTCATTGCCGTTTCTAGGTCGCGGGGTTGCTTTACTTGCACCAATATTCCGGTTACATGATCTATTTCAAGTAATCCTTGCAGATAAATTTGTAATGCCGTAGTTTTGTAATTGTTGCTTTTCAAAAGCCTGCTATTCGCGTCGTTGTCTCTTAATATTACTTGAGTCAACAAAAGTTGTAATGTTTCTTTTATGCGAGCGCCAAAATTATATGAACCCTCGTTTTTATTAGGTCGAATCTGTGCTAAGTCACTAAATAAACATGTTTGGGACCGTTGATCGCCGAAATGATTTAACAATAATTTTTTCAATTCTCGCCATGCTCACGGTTTTTAAAGCCTTTCCCTTTAATTTTCCTTGAAATATTCTTAATAATAAAGCTTGAATTACTGGATTTGGTTCTTGTAGAAAAGTTGTAACAAGAAATTCGCACGCCGATATGTAAGCATTTAATACGTTCCCGTCTCCGTCAAAATTTGGAATTGTGTCTTGATAGACGATGGTTATATCTTTTACGGTATAAGGCATGACTCTTACGGAGTTTAGTAATTGGGATAAGTGATCGATGTCAATATTGATTTGGGACATGAAATGATTTGGCAATGTAGTGAAAGTTTGCACTTACATTGGCAGAACTGGAACCATCTTGTAGGTAATCCAAGGGTAGTCCAATTTCAATAATTTTGGATTTAAATTCACTTAACTTGAGTTTGTCCTTTGCATTTTCGATTGTGTTCGATATCTGATCGAATCGTTGAGACTAACCGCCGATTTTTAGACGTTACAGATATTCTCGATATCTCGATTTTTAAAAAGTAACTTTTATTTATTTCACAAAATGATTACTGATTGATTACAATGATTGATTATATGTATTAGAACTTTATAAAACATTTAATTATACTTAAAATTAATTTGAGCGAAGTGCGTGCCGACCGATGTTAGGGACTGAGGCGCGCCGCTCCGCAGCTTCCTTATATCTTCTTGGAGATTTTGTAGATGTCAGCATTTGGGGCATCATAACACGTGCTTTTTTATTGAGTAACATGATGTTTGTTTTTTCTTCGTTAATTATTAATTTGTTTTTCACAAACCAAGATTTAATTGAATCGAATGTTACAGAGGCCTCTTCTATTGCCATTTCAATATTTTTGGCGGATATTAATATATTTGTATCATCCACATAATTTACAATATTGTGTTTGTTATTATTAATTGAACTTTTACATCATTAATGTATAATAAAAAGAGTAATGGTGCGGTCAGACTCCCTTGGGGTAGTCCAGTAGTGAATATTGCCGTTTTGGATTTACCATTGCCATTTTTAGTGTTTACGACTACATGCTGGGTTCAATTGCTGAAATAAGATTCAAACCATTTCAAGGCGTTCCCCCGAATACCGAGTTTCTCCAATTTTGTTATGGTGCGATCAATGCAATCGTAGGCCTTCGACAGATCACTAAAAATTCCAAGCGTTAATTTCTGTGGATGTGGATTTGCCTTTACGATAACCATGCTGGATATTGTTGATTATTTTGAATCTCCGTTTTCATGCCTTATTGGTTTAATAACTCTCTTTTAATTTATCGGGAAATATTCCATGCATTAACGAGTTATTTATTATATATGTAAATGGATTTATTAATTTCATAACAAAATGTTTTATTACTATAGATGGTATATTGTCGTTTCCACAAGATATGGTTTTTCAATTTACAATGCTTTGAAAGTGCTTATTAAATTCTGTTGCTACTTCTTCTGCGTTGACTGGAATTTCTATTAACTAGTGTAATATTGCATCTTTACCTTTAACTTCATTAATTACTTCTCAGACGTATTTATTTGGATTGTTTGCCCATTTAATTTTTGATTTATAATGTTAATAATAAAAATAAGCTATTATATAGTTTTTTTTTGTTTCGTTATATTATTTTAAGAACATAGTTTCATTTCTTGATATTACATATATCAAGTTCATTTTTACACTTTGATATTTCCTCTGTATTTGTAATTTTTGCATATTTTCAGGAAAATATTTTTCAAATTCAATATTTAGAGACTTGCTAAATTAGTTACATTATTCATGTACTTTTGACTCGATTATGTTATAAACACCGTTACAATTTACAAATTTAAATTAGTTTCATTAAATACCTTTTTTCAAATTCTATTGGTCTTGTTTTCTTTATTAATAATAATAATAATAATCTTTATTTCCATTAGGCAAAAATACAGCATAGGAAGTGTCAAAAATTTCAATACAAATACAAATTAAAGGTAAAATATACTAGGTATATAAATCAAAAATAACAATAAATACTAGTACACATAATTTAAAGGTCGCACCCAAAAAACTCAGTGATTGAATAAAATGAATGTTGTAACAATAGGGATTTCACTTTTTTATTAAACAATTTATAACTTGAAACTGATTTGATTGAGACAAGTAATTTATTATATAATCTAATTGCCATAATATGGGGGCTCTTTGCCGTCATAGATAAAGAATGAATATGATTTGATAAATTAAAAGTTTGCCTAAAATTATAGTTACTTAATGTTCGACATTTATGAAATTTATCTGAGTTACGCAACACAATTAAAAATATACAGCGATATAACAGTTAAAATATTTAATTTTTTAAAAAGTTCACGACAAGAGACTTTAGGATGTTGAAAAGTCATAGTCCTTATTATTTTCTTCTATAAGATTAAGATATTATTAATGAGGGCAGAATTTCCCAAGCACATTATGCCGTAACTCAATAGTGAATTAACATGAGCAAAATAATATATTTTTAAAACATCAATTGTAATAAATTCTTCGCATTTGCCAAATGACAAAACCATGTTTGGACATTTTCTTATATATACTAGCTATATGCATGTTCAATTTTAAATTCGAGTGTATTAAAAAACCCAAGAAATTCACGGAGTTACTTTGTTTTAACGACTTGTTATTCCCACGCAACAATAGACTGTGATGTAAATAAGATAGTGAAAACAAAAGCATATTAGTTTTTAATTCATTCCAAGCTAATCCATTACGCTGACAGTAGCTTTGCATCTCTGATACAACCAACGTGGTTGATTGAACTAGTTCGAAGTTATTTTTTCTGATCACTGAAGCAGATGCATCACCAGCAAATAATGTAATAAAACTATTGGATATGGATTCGTTTATATCATTTAAAAATAAAATAAATAGCAGTGGACCCAGAGTACTTCCCCGAGGAACACCTGTAGGGGCCATATTTGCCTCAGATAATAGTGTACCACCATTTAAAGAAAATTTAACCGTTTGAGACCTTATAAGGTCAACCAGTTAAATGCTTGGCCTCTGATGCCTTGATAAAATAATTTCTTCATGAGAAGCTGGTGATTAATTGTGTCAAATGCCCGGGTTAGGTCGAAATAGACACATGCTGTTTTATTTCTGACCTCAATGTTTTTGACAATATATTTATATAAGGACAAAATAGCGTCAGATGTTGCAAGTTCTTTATGAAACCGAATTGGATATTTGATAAAATATTTTCTTTATTAATAAAAGATATCAATCTTTTAAAGAATGATTTTTCATAAATTTTTGAAAAAACCGATAATAGAGCCACTGCCCTATAATTGATATTTTTAGTTCCTCAGGAAAAGTACCATCTTGAAAAAAAAAACTATTGATTAAATAGGTTAAGGGATATATGATACTATCCAAAACATGCAATAAAATATTACATGGTATACCATCATGACCAGATGATCGCTTAATACAAACAGTCTTTATAATTATTGCGATTTCATCATATGTGTCTATACTTTGTTTATGTACATTTCTCAGTTGTTTCTATCTGTCGATTAATTTCTTGTCATTTGTTTGTTTGCAAAGTTGAAATGTATTACGCAACAGGATGCCTTGATTTTTAATTTCGTCGCTTATCCAGAGCTTACCCACTTTCTTGCGTTTTGAGTTCGGTTTCTGAACCTTTAGCGGAAAACAGGTATCAAAAATGTACAAAAATCTATTATAAAAATTTGTAAAATTTATATCATGGCTTTTCAAATTATCAAAATGCTAATATTCATTTTGAGTTAAGAACTGAAATTGATTAATATTATGAGTATTATTATAAGAGCGTTCGAAATATGATTTATTATACAAACCTTGACTTACTTCTTGTTGAAAGGTAATAGTTTGAGGAAAATGGTCAGATATATCTGAATAGATTATACACGGGTTAAGGTGGTCAACATTAATATTAATATATTATCTATTATAGTTCTGGAATTACCAGAAATACGCGTATATTCATTAATGCAGCCCTGCAGACCATGCATTGCACTGACATTAGTAATATCTTTAGCATCTCTACCTAAAAACTCCTTGTCAAAATTAATATTAAAATCGTCGCATACAAAACACGGCTAGTGAAAAATTATTTAAAAAAATATTAAAGTTATGTTTAAAATAGTCAACATGAGGTGATCTATATAGAAAACTTACATATATAGCGTTATCATTTAAATAGAACTTAACACTAGCATATTCGAATAACACATCCGTTTTATTACAATTTTTAATTCAAAATTTAAATTATTTTTAAAAAATATTGCAACACCGCCTCCTCTACCAGCCTGCCTATAGTGATAATCGCCTAGAACATATGATTTTAATTTTATTTCATCAATTTCCATATAGGTATACCAAGTTTCTGATAAACAGATAACTTCAGGAAAATTTAGTGATTCTAAAAGAAACTCAAGATCGTCTATTTTATTGCGAATACTTATAATATTTAAGTGAAAGTGTTATTTAGGGTAATTTTTAATTTTTGACCCAAATGGCTCTATACATGCATATTAATGGTATTATCTTCGCAAATTTCAATATTATTTACAAATAAATTTAAAAATACGAAAACATTTCGTGAATCTACAACAATGACGAAATGTTTTCGTATTTTTAAATTTATTATTTAATTTTCTACAACGAACTAAAGGATTTTAATACATTTTATTATTATTTACAAATATATTATCTATGCACGTTTAGGAGCTGTGTGCAATCCTTGTTGGTTCATTAAACATTTTATAGAAACCACAGCTATTGAAGAGGTGAATTGTGTTTTGCTTGTGGGGAATAGTAATAGCTATTAAAATTAATATTAAAATCACCTGCAATTAATCCTATTTTATTTTCTCTACTTATTAACTCTAAAAGCAGTTCAATTTTAAAAAGAAAATTGTCAACGCAAGAATTGGGCGGTTTATATAACACTACAACTATGAAATTATTTACATTATTTACAACATTTATGGCAGTGCATTCTGTGTTGGTTAATAGTGTTAGGAAATAAAATACGGATGAAACACACTAAAACGACATTTATTAAACGAGCCGGCGTGAACACGAAATCAGCGTGACGTGTAACACTAACTATAGAAAATACCTAACTAACTATTGACAGGCGCGGCAGGATTGCCAACATATAAAAATAAGCTATCAGTTGTACAGTTTATAACTTCAACACTTCTCCGTAAACTGAACAATTAGTAATTATAACAGAGTAATTCAAATATCAGTTGTGAAGACCAATTTTGGAACACATGTTCTTAAATTTAGTTGAATTCAAAGGTTTTGTAAACATATCTCCTAGTTGATCTTCTGAGCATACGAACTCCACATCAATGTCCCCCTTTTGATACAGTTTACCAAAAAAGTAATAGCGCACTTCTATATGTTTTGATCTTTTGTGAAATTCGTGGTTCTTCACTAGTTTAATTGCACTGGTATTATTGATAGATAGCACTTGTACACTTCTGATTTCACCGATCTCAGACAATAACCTATTAAGCCACACTAGTTCCTTTGCACCTTCACTAGCAGATACAAATTCTGCCTCAGTTGTTGAAAGCGCGACCGATTTCTGTAAAGTCCAGTTTCGTTATGAGAGAAACGAAACCATTTGTTGATCTTCGAGTGTTGATATCTCCAGCGAAGTCTGCGTCGGAGTATGCCCGTAGTCCACTGCCAGTTGGAGTGTCCCATATCAGTGGTACCTCGAAAGTATCGAAATATGCGTTTGACGGAGGCCCAGTCGGATATTGTAGGTTCTGCCATAGATCGAGCCACCTTGGCTACAGCATAAGCTAAGTCAGGGCGAGTAGCACAGGCCAAGTATAGCAGGCAACCCACCACTGATCGATATGGAACAGAGCTGTCGAGAGGATCCTTGGACGATTCATCCGGTTGTTTGTTTTCAGCAGGAGTTTTCACAGGATTGCAATTTTCCATGCCAAAACGTTGCAAAACTTTCTTCGCTGTGAAATGCGTACATGAGACTTGTCTTGCTCTATCTGCATTCCTAAGAATGAATCAAGAGAGCCTAACGTAATTTTGAATTCTGATGTCAGCAATTTCAGGAACGAGCTGATTGTATCTTGTGATGATCCTGCAATGAGACCATCATCAACGTAAATTGCAGTTAGCAGTTTTTCTGTCTCATTCTGTCGGATGTAAATTCATGGGTCTGCTGTTGATCTTGTGAATCCGTTGTTTTCCATGAACAAGTGAAATTTGTTGTTCCAGCAACGAGGCGACTGTTTAAGACCGTAAACAGATTTCTTCAAATGACACACACGACCTGACCATTAGTCGAAATCTTGTGATTTAGTCATGTAAATTTCAGAGTCTATCTCACCATATAAGAAAGCAGTTCTTACGTCGAATTGACCGAGGACAAGTTTATCTTTAGCTGCAGTCGCGATAAGGGCACGAATCGCGTCATACCGGACAACAGGGCTAAAAGTTTCATCATAATCAAGGCCCTTCCGTGGGAACACACCCCGAGCAACTAAACGAGCGCAATATCGATCACACTTTTTCTCACCGGTTTTCAACCAACGACTATGGCTGATAAAGTTGGATTGGGATGAAAGGTCACTGGAAGAGGTCGCTTGAATCTGGTATCAGTTCGTCAAAACTCCCGATGCTTGAAGCCATCTTTCAGCATGCAAATCTTCTGCCGACCTTAGTCTTGTTGGATTCTGTGATGCTTAAGAGCTCGGATTCGCCGCCGTCGTTTACTTGCGCATATCACATCAACAAGGTGCATCTCACATCACTCTCCTCGTTTCCAAACCACGTGTTGCCCTGTTGAAGAAAGGCTCGAGACGAGAAAGATTGACCTCGCCTCGAGTTTTGCAGTGCTCATCTTCTTGCTAAATTAATGCATATTCTTCGCTCTCCAATATTACCATTCATCCTTATCGCTCCGCTTCCAATGCGAAAACCACTTCAGATAATCAATATGGCACATTGGCTAGCAACCAACTCAAAACTGTCCTTCGCTCGATACTCCTACAAGTACAGATTACCGTTTCTTTGTGTCGGTGTTGACTATACCGGACCTTTCGACTTCACCACGGGACAGATTCGAGGTGCCCGTATTATCAAGGCATACATTTATGCATTCGTTTGCTTCACCACCAAGGTTATCCCTGTTCCTCATTTCGCCGAAGCATCAAGCTGTCATCACTGCCAGCGCCGCCTGCGTTGGAACTGAATGTCGTTTCATACAACCCTCTGTTCCTCACTTCGGAGGGTTATAGGAAGCTGCTGGGAGATTGACCTCGCCTCGAGTTTTGCAGTGCCCCTCTTATTGCTAAATTAATGTGTTCTCTTCGTGACTAGCTCTCCAATATTACCATCCATCCTTATCATTTCGCTTTCAATGCGAGAATCACTTCAGATAATCGTCAATATGGCACATTGACTAGCAACCAACTCAAAACTGTCCTTCGCTCGATACTCCTACAAGTACAGATTACCATTTCTAGTCGGTGTTGACTATGCTGGACCTTTCAACTTCACCACGGGACACGATTCGAGGTGCCCGTGTTATCAAGGCGTACATTTATGCATTCGTTTGCTTCACCACCAAGGTTATTCACCTAGAACTCGCTTTAGACCTCACAACCGCTTGTTTTCTATCCGCCTATCGCCGCTACGCTTCCCGCCAAAGTCACACTACCGTTATTTTCAGCGATAATGGCACAAACTTCGTCGTAGCTCACCGGGAATTCACCACCCTATCCCGGTTCCTCATTTCGCCGAAGCATCAAGCTGCCATCACTGCCAGCGCCGCCTGCGTTAAAACTGAATGGCGTTTCATACAACCCTCTGCTCCTCAATTCGGAGGGTTAGAGGAAGCTGCTGTGAATCCACGTGTCGTCGGCATGTAACTGCTCTCCTACGAGGAATTTGCTACTCTAATCACCTAAATTGAATCAGTACTCAACTCTCGCCCACTCTGCCCCCTCTCTTCTGACCCATCTGATCTGGGAGCAATAATGCCAGGCCACTTTCTCATCCAACGCCCGCTAAACGATGTAGTAGATCTTCCGCACCTTCCAGGTAACCGTTTCGCTTGATGGCAAATGGTTCAGCGTATCCGAAACGATTTCTAGAAGCGTTGGAAAACGAAGTACCTTCATACTTTTTAACAGTATTAGAAGTGGTTATCTCCAGAATCCCTCATCGCCGAAGGGACCCTTGTTCTTATTAAAGGCGACAATGCACCACCGCTCATCTGCTCACTAGGTGACCAGATGGGCGGTGGTACATTGAACATTTCCTGGTCAAGACTCTCAAGTTATGGCGGGCGGCATGTTCCGTCGAGCATAAATTTAAATTTCGTGCGTCGAGCGCGAGAGAGCTCGTTCATTTCATCTTTCTGCCGACGCGGAACATTTTCGAGTCCTGCGAAAAAAGTGAACTTTTTTTTATTTCGTTTTGTTTTATTGGTTTCAATGGTCATCTTTTACTAGTGTTGTATGAATATCGCCAGGCATTTATTGATTTGGGGTAGAAGATCTATGTTATTCTTAGAGAATTCAAGGCGCGTATAACTATATTATAAAATTTGGTCTAAGGGCAAATTTTCTTTCATTATATTGGGAATAATCATCATATTTAGGTGTAATTGATACTGTTTAAGTTCGTGTTTGTAATTAATTGTTATATAAAAAATACAATTATTTTTGTTAATTCAACATTACAGGTACTTTAGTGATTGATTTAAAATCTATTCATTAATATTAAATTTCAGAAAAAAAATTAAAAGTGTATATTGATATAAGTATAAATCATTGCTAATATTTTACTAATTAGAAGGTGTGTTTGAGGACACCCACTCTACCTACATGCAGGTATACATTCAAACATTTGCTATAACTATGATTTTTAAATTTTTGAAAACTGCTAATTAATATTGATGTAATTTTCAGAAAATCATTTTTTCCCAGCAACCAATGAGTAAAACTTATGCGATGATCTCAAGGTTAATGATCTATAATACATTCCTAATTGTAAAATGTGGTATTATTTGATTTTTTAAACTTTGCCAATATAGTTCAGGAAATCGAACGAGTTGTTGTGATTTAAGTACGACTAAATATGTAAGGTGGGTTAGTGGTATCTATCCTATTTTCCAATTAGTACACCTGATAATGTTTTTTTAGATTAAATAAATTAAGTCATAAAAGGTAATTTAATTATGCATTCTATTTTTAACTCTTAATACTTCTTACTTTTACTTTCCCTGTAGGATGTCAGGAAAGTATTGTGGTTGTAATTTGGTTTTAAATCAAAGTATCCGTTTTGAGGCTAACAATTTGTGTGTGTGTCTGTGTGTAGGCGCTGTATCTCAAAAACCGCTAAATTTGAAACAAAGAAAACGTGTTTTTTATCGATATTTACTCAATTAGGGCATTTTCCGAAGATCCTACCGACTGCGCCAATTACTAGTGATGAACTTAAATACATTATTTTGCTATGGAGTACAGTTAAAAGCGCCGCACAAATATCTGTATGATATCGGTTTTTCCACAAGAACTTTGTTTTTCAATAGGGGCAAATTTGAACAACATGATAGTTTTTACATTTAGTTTTTTGACATATAAGGAGTAGAAGCTTTGGCAATTGGTACAATAAATTTAATTTCGCTCGAAAATCGCATTAAAATAATAAAAAATCACTATGAAAATGGTGGATCTGTAAAGTTACATTTCGTAAAATTGGTGACATATTTGATTAACATAATCGTCCTTCTGAGACCGAATTTATTAATTGCTCGACGTTCTCAACAATTCAATTGGTGTTATCCAAAATGACATCATGGTCTATTATTGATGATATGGATATCACTGAAATGTTGTTTTAACATGAGGGTACCGTGGCACAAGTCACACAGCAACCAAAACAATGAATTTATTCCAAAGCAAATTTTCCAAAAGCATAATTCCATGAAATTCAATTGTTAGGTGGCCGTCCGATCATGTGATTTTACATCACTGGATTATTTTTTGTAGGGCTGTCTTAAAGACAGAGTCTATATGGAGCCAATCGAGTCCGACGTAACATTGTATATACTGTGTTTAGTATTATTGCATCACCGTGTATGAGTTTATGTAACTTAAGGTAATTGCTTAAATTTTGGAAAAGAACTCAATGTTGTTCTAGACGTTGATGACTAGCACCAAGAAGGAGAGTACTCTTCTACGGATGCAGAAAATTAACTTTAAAATCATGATTGTAGCAGCAGTATGAATCACTAACTAAAACCCTAGAAGTAATGTAAAAGAAAACATTAAATTTAAATTTATATGTTCTATGTCCATGTTAATAGGCTTTTTTCTTATCTAATAACAAATATTTGTAAAATACGTTTTAATTGTAGTCATTCTAATAGGAAAAGTGCAGAAAAACATACTCTTCTGTTTTATGTTTTATTGTATACAATCAATGGTTATCAATATAGAATGCCAGGAATATGGGAATAGGTGAAAAAGAGATCTATGAATAAATAAACAAAATATCATTAGAAAAACGAAAAACAATACTAATGTAAACTTTGATAATCTATAATTATTATTAATTAAGGTGATCTTATTTATTTGCAATAACGTACGCCACGTTATAATTAATAACGTGCGCCACGTTATAATTAATAACGTGAATGCTAAATAACGTTTACGGGCCATCAAGCAAGTTATTACGATATAAACGACATGGGAAATGACGAACTAATATAATAACAACTAGCACGTATAAAGTTTGCGCTGCTGGAAATTATTAACATAAATCGCAAGTTTAAATTGGCAACGCGATCCACTCAATATTAAACCGCACAAACTCCGCAATGTCGTTATACGTAAGTTGGTAATGAGCTTAGCCCCCCGTGTCGCGTTTTCAGGGTTCGGAAAATATGTGTATCGAAATGCGCACCTTGTTAGTGAGATACCTACAAATAAATAAATAAGAAAGTTTTAAAGACACGACTCAATTATCTGAAAATGTAGTTATAGTATTAGTAGTAGCTTTTATTTATCTACTGTGCTTACATAATAAAATCGAAAATAACAATTAATGCTTACAAACATTTTGTTTGCATATGGAAAGGCTTGAGTTCATAATGAAACGTAATGTCTAAAATTCACAAGCATTAGATTTCCCTAAAAGGAGTGGATATCGACCGAAGAATTCAACTCTGCTACACTGGTGAGATCCAAAATAGATTGAAACCGGTCTGTAGTTATTATTATCTGCATTATTGTACCTCAAAAAAGTTAAAATATTTTATTATTTCTAATAAATAATAACGTGTCATTTTTATTTTGTATGGGAAATAATTAACTCTTCAATGTGAACACTCTTGCTGTATTCAGAAATTCATCCCCTTTTAATACATTATGTTGATAGGTCGTGGCATGCAGAACGATACAATTACGGTCAATTTATGATTAATGGAGCCCTTCAGGACTTACAATGTTCTGAATAACATTTTTAGCACCGACACCTTCAAGAGCACATTTTACGCGGCCGGAAATTGAGTGATAACACTTAATTTTAATCCGTCCGGATTAAAAATGATTGGGGCGTGGATGGACGTGTGGATGTGGTGGGGGGATGGTAAAGAGCACGTGCACATTCAAGTAACTGAAGTAATCGACCGTGTGTTTCCATGAAATATACTTCGTGAAATTACTGCGACATGTGCGGAGAGAGAGACATATTTCCACCCTCTCGTGCTGTTCCTGCGCTCCCCCGGCGACTGTACACGAAATGGGGTTGCATATTCGGACATCGTTCTAATGAACGCGTCTCCTGTAAACACGTACGCGTAAAAAATGAATAAAAACGAATGAATAAAAAAGTACGTTTTTTATTACTATTAATAAACGTAACCTCTGTAGGTGAGGTTTTGATATTTTAATTTGCATTTTGTTTAAAAATGTATTTATTGAAATGAATAATATATAAAATTGATTGTAGATACTTTTAAAGATTTCCATCATTATAAAAATATAAGTATTGTTTTCTAAATTTAAATTTGTTTTTATATATATTTGCAAAATATACTTTATAATATTAGGTAATGCATAATATTAAATAATATATAAAAGTATAAATAATATATATTTATATTAAAATAATATAGGTTACACAAAATACTGTTAATAAGAATGAATAAACTAAGCGCCGCTTTTAAAGGTAAAAAATGATTTATTAAGTTAACATATTTCTCCAAACATTTGCATACCCTACCATTTTTCCAATTACATTAAAGTAACTACATTAATAATTAATTCGTATTTATTGTTAAATGAGGTAGATAATAAAAATTTGCGCACGTCATCGTTTTCTTTACAAATCCACAAAAATTGGGAGGCATTTTATGACAAGGGAAATGATAAATGGATCAACACTTTGCGTGAGGATTAATTGTTATGTTCCCTATTCAAAAATATAATGGGGAAAAGCGATATCATTATATTTCAACAGGTTATCTGTTCATTTTTAGCGCTGCGGAATATTTAACATGTTCCTTAATTAAATAAATTATGTTATAACAAATAAACAAAAACATTCGTATAAAAACTTTTACGGATACTTAAATAGTAATTAAGGGACAAAAAGAAATACGTTGTTTACTGAAAACACTATGAATATTTGATAAGTACTGCTCATTTATATTAATTGAGTAAGAATGCATTTTCTCTCGGTTAAAAGGAGATTTTGCGAGGGTTTCTTTTTTATTAAATATTTCGGGAATAGAGAACAAAATAATAGAATGTAATCGGGCAATTATTGATTCTTTTTTAAATATTCTCCATGAAGATCAATACACTTTTTCATAGTCCTAAACCAATTTTTGAAGCACTTTTTCCACTCTAATTGAGGTATCTTCAAAACATGCATTTTGAACACTGCATCAGCTGCATCTTCAGGCATGGAAAAACGTCGATTTCGTAAATTATTTTATATTTGCGAATAAAAGAAGTCAAATTAAATTTATACGCCGATGACCAATCAATTTGATATTTTCAGTTCTCACAAAATCTCTTGTGAGAGATTGCATTGTTTTGGTAGGGAAGGATGCGTCTACGACCGTATTTTAACAAACAAATGGTTGTGTACTATTCAGAATTTACCGTTCGGCATTGTCCTAATGATCTAGTTGCTATATGTCCGTTTTTACCTAAAAATAAGCAACAAATCGCTTGTTTGTGCGCAAAGATCTATTTTGGATTTGGACCATCTTGAAAAACATGCATTCGACTGCTGTTTACTTTTGTGTACGCCTATAATCATTATTCGTTATATGTTATAGTATTTTAGACGTGTTTTGAAGTACTATTGCATTTCTTGAGCTTTTCTTGTAATGTTAAATGTTCCCACAGAGAACCATCTTGAAATTGAAAACATATTTAAACATCAATTTTTTCTAAAAAATACAATTGATTTTTTTAATAAAATTTTTTAGTACAGTCATGATGTCACAACACAAATTTCGAATGAACATTAAAACGTTATAGGCAATTCTACTAACAAAAAACTTAAACTTTACGTTAGAGAAATCTGTTATCAGATGGTAGCATTTACATCGTCTATTCCGAAAATATAAAAGCAACCCCTGTAATAAACTCAAATTTATAATTATAACTTGGGTATAATATGCTCATTTTTCTAATAACATTTTTGTTTGTGATATAATTATTTAGAGGTGGGGTAGTGCATATACATAAAAAAAAAATAATGACATCAATATTGATAAATTTACTACAGTCTCGTGAAAGAAGATTCATAATTAAATGAAGAAATTAGTTATAGGAACCGGAGCCGTTCAATCTCAGCTTGAAGCTGAACCAAAGAAAACCTGGTTGTTTACTTAAGTATGTCACTGAGGAAATTTTTCGTGAACATGTCGAATTTATTATTCAAACTATGGATTTTGTATTATTGATCTTGAAATACGATAGAATAGGTTAAGCCAGTGGGGCCAATTGAAAGTGGACATTTTTGAATATGGTATTAGCGTCAGTTTTCCTGAAAAATTTGTGATTTGCAAAAGCAAAACTTCAACAGTTAACTGGTATAACACAGAACTCCGTTATATGCGTAAATGGTTAAATTTTCTGAAGGAATTAAGTGACAGATATCCAGACTCTTTAACTGAATATTAAAAATTGAAACACAGATACAATATGGAACTAAATAATACAAACATTTCAGCCAATTAAAAGTAAAAAAAAAAACTCTGAGAATCATCCAAAGCCCTGAGGTTATTTATTGAACTAGGTGTTCAGAATCATGACAAGAATACTAACATTGATTCAGAGACATTTAATGAATATTTTGCGCAGATTGTGGAGAATATAATTAACACTCTACCGCCTTCTCAACATTCAGCAAGCGTCTTATTAAGTAAAATGCTACTTCAACCTGATAATTACTTTGAATTTAAAAGTGTCAGTACTATTCAGACTATAATAAAGAAATTAAAATTTTCTAACAGTAAATATATTTACAGAATGAGTACGTATCTGTTAAAAAGCGTGGTGGTTATTATTATATCTTTTCTGACTCGCTTGATAAATGCATGGATTGAGATATTTTTCGTGCCTCCAACAAGTTTTGACAAACCCAGTCCACAAACAAGGTAGTATATCTGACTGTAATAATTATAGACCCATTTCAATACTTCTTATAATCTCTAAACTATTCGAAAAAATATTTTACATGAAAGTTGTTTACTTTCTTGAAGTCAATAATATTATATCTAGTAATCAATTTGGTTTTCGCATGGGAAGATCTACGAGAGACGCAATATTAACTTTCACAGATAAAATCTTTGAAGGATTCGAAAGTGGCTTATATTCAGTAGCCACTTTTTTAGATAATAATATTAATAATAATAATTTATTTACCAAAAGATACATAGATCTAATAACAGGGAAAAGTTATTAAACATAGAGACAGATATAATAACATATAAAAGACTAAATAATACATAAAATTGTACACAAGTATAATAACAATTTTAAGCAATTTTGTGGTTACTAAAACAATTTAATTATGGAATTTGTAGAGTGGCGACTCGTGGAGTTAAATATATGAATGGAGTCTTGTATGCTAGTATGCGTTCGAATCATTGTATTTATTGGCGAGTTAAATTATAAATTAGTAAAACTACGCTTACATATGAACGTATTAACATTTCTACTACCACACCGCGGCACATATATGTTAATCAGAGAAAGAATATTCGGATCGTCAATTTCTCCATGCAATATTCGATACAACTATCTCATAGAAGTTATCTTTCTGCGTGATGCTAAAGATTTTAATTCAAACATTGACAAAATGTGCTTGTATGTTACCGACTCATCTGGATAAGTTGACAGCACTTGTAATACAAAAAATTTACAAATATCTTTTGTATACGTTTTAATGAATTGCAATGGACATTGTAGGATGGTGACCAAACAATTGCGCAGTACTCCACTTTCAAACGAATGTAGGCGTAATACAGTTTTACGAGAAACGAGGATTTTTAAACGATTCAGTTATGCGACGTATAAAACCTAACATTCTATAAGTCGCATTTGTTACATTATTATAATGCGGAATAAAAGTCAGTTCTCTATCGAACAGTACACCCAAATCGCGAATCTGATTAACTTTTTCTATAGATATATTATCTATAGGGTAGTCCAACATAATCGGCTGTGCTATACGATAGAAAGACATACATTTGGATTTAGATATATTTAACTCAATATCATTAACAAGACTACAAGATTTGATTTTATTTAGATCGTTCTGAAGAACCTTACAATCGTCAGCAGTTTTTATATTATAGAAAAGTTTAATGACATCTGCATAAATGAGCATACAAGAATCTATATTATTCACAATATCGTTCACGAATAGCAGAAATAACAACGGCCCCAGGTTGGAACCTTGTGGCACCCCGCTGGAAGGATGGAAATATTAGGACCGGTAATTCATATATTCAACATACTGTTGTCTATTTGTTATATAAGAAGAAATTAAGAGTAGCAAGTAATTATCAAGGCCCAGAATTTCAGTTTACCTAAAAGAATATTGTGATTGATGGAATGCTAAAATCGGTGTGTATAGTATCAACTTGCTCACGTTGATTTAAATGATACGCTGTATATTCACCATAATTGAGCAGATTAGATGCCGTTGATCTCTTTTTCATAAAAGGGTGCTGTCGAGTAGTGATACCGGATTCCACATGATTGTAGAGTTTACTAGCCATTATCGATTCTATGATCTTAGCAAAGTTATAGATTATTAAAATTGGGCGGTAGTTTTTAATTTCTTCTTTGGTACCTTTCTTATATACCGGTGTCACGTGAGAGGTTTTCCAATGAGTTGGGAAGCGAGCTTAGTAAATGCATAGATACAATCGCGTACTAAGAAAGAAGGAATTCGGTCTGGCCCAGCTGTGAAGTTGTTGCTTAGTTTTTTAGTTGCAGATAAAATATCATTTACGCTAACCTCATCGATACATAGTAAACCATTGTGAACAGTGCATGTTTTTACAGAATGGGTTGATTTGACATTACTCTTGCAGTTTGATGTAAAATGATCCCGAAAAAATTTACAATATCAAGCAGGTTATCGACAACACTACATTAAGAGTCATAGAACCTGGAATACGAGTTTGAGATTTTTCGGAGTTAACGTAGCTCCATATTTTTTGGGATCATTACTTACCGATTGTTTTTTTTTATCCTCGCGAGGTGGTGTCGCTTAGCGTCCCTGCACTGCCGTCTCCGTGGTCCTTTTGTGCGCCTCTGGCTGTTTTACTCCTTTTGAACTCCTGTACCTTCTAAGAAGTCCAGGAGTTTCTGCCAGGGGATATTCCTTAGCTGTTCTACAGGAAGCATGGGCATCCCGAGTTTCGCCTTGCGTTCTTGTTTCTATGCTTCGCAAGTGCACAGTAGGTGTTGGGGAGTTTTCTCTTCTTCCAGACACCCACGGCATAGGGGGCTTTTCTCAATGCCCATCCTATGTTTATGCTTGTTCAGGTCACAGTGCCCAGTGACTAGTCCTGTGATTTTTCTTAGTTTCAATCTGCTCAGTCTAGACAGCTTCAACATGCTGTTAGGTACCGGACCATCTAGGAAGAGTCTCGTATGCCTCATTCCATTTTGGTTTTGCCATGCCTTTTTGCGCTCCTCTGCTAATTTGCGTCAGATTAATTCCTTTCCGATTGTTCCGCATTATTGATATATGCATCTTGCTCCAATTTAATTTGTACTTGTATATCCTTACGTAGATTATGCATACGTTCATAGTAATTACGAAGTTTGAATTTTTTATACAATATTCGAAAATGTTCCTTAGGTTTAATAAGTTCAAATAGCAAATAATAAAAACACATATCTAGGCTTTATAGACCTAAAAAAAACTTTTGATATGATACCAAGAAAGAAGCTATAGAGAATATTTGACAAAAGAGGTATAAAAAACAAGACAGACAAATAATACAGAAGATATACAACAACAACAGTAATACAGTAATATACAAGGGGTAAATACCCACAACATTCAAGAAAAATAATGGATTAAGACAAGGAGAAGGACTAAGCCCAACACTACTCAACATATATATGGATGAAATAATGCAGAGTATGAATATCTAAAGAAATATAACATGAAAATGAACTACAACAAAACAAAGGTAATGATAGTAGGAAAACGGAAAGAAAACATAAATATAAAAATAGAACAACATATAATAACATAGAACAAGTGGAGCAATTCAAATACGTATCTAGGAGTAGAAATCACAGAAGGCGAATTAAGTAACATAATAAATAATACAATGAAAATGTACTATGCAATTAATAACATACTTAATAACAAGAAAGAGATAAGTAGAAAGAAAATAGACCTATTCTGACGTATGGAAGCGAGACGTGGAAGCTAACAAAGATAGATAATAGTAGACTACAGGCAATAGATATGTAATATCTGAAAAGGGCAAAACAAGTAATGAGAAGAGACAAAATAAGAAATAAAGACATAAGAGAAGAACTGGAAATTGAATCATTAGATAAGTTTATAGAAAAGAAACAACTCGGTTAGTGGGGACACTTAATCAGGATGGAAAGCACAAATCAAATAAAACAAATTTGGGAAGAGGAAGACTAAGAGAAAACTGGGACAACAAACTGGAAGAAATAGTAAACAATAGAGAAAAGACAGTGAAACAGGCAAAGGAATTGGCGAAGAAAAGAAGAGAGTGGAAAGAGTTTGCAAATAAATAAAATAAAAGCCATGTAAGTAATGTAAAATGTATTCAATACTTCTTGCGCGACATTCTTGATGGAACGAAATTTTCAAATTGGGTAAATTAAAGCACTTGTTATGTTCCATAACTTTATTTTCAGTTACCAATAATAGCATTGATTAATTATTAAAATTAATTTATCATCATTTTTATGATTTATCAATAAGTGCAATGTTGATTTTGAGTTTGAATCTAGTTTTCTTATATAAACCATACGGTTTATATAATATGTATACATTCCTGACTTATGTAAAGATCATGATCTGTTAATATCATGATATATATTATTATTATGATTTCTATGTGTAATTATTTATTTGGGTAGTTTTTCTAGTCATTTATTTATTTATATATTTTTGGACTTCTTTCTTAAAAATTACAGATACAACAAATCAATTACAAAAAACACGTCACATTTTGGACTAAAGAAGCATGGGCGGAGTTCACAATCACAAGGTGTACTTCCACTCAAACCTTTTCTTTTCCATGATGTTAAGGGGCCAATATCCTTGTAACAGGGGGGGCACCACGCTAGGCAAAAATAATAGAAGTTGTGGTGCTTCCTGTTAACCTCCGGCTAGGCTCACTTGGTGAATATTATAATTCCAAAAAAACTGTTACTTACCCTTGTTGCCCTAAACCTTTAGGTTTAGAGTTGCTGTCTTCTTCCACACCAGGATTCTAACTTGGCTTGGATGGCACGAACACACAACACATAGATTCGAGATATGGCTTTAATTGATTTAAAGAATTGCAAAATGAAAAGTTCCTTCAGTGGTCAACAAATAAATATTTGATTTATTCAAATAAAAAAAACATAAACAATTAAACAAAAAAACAAATAACAGCGAATAAAAAAAAAACTATCTATGAACATTAAATAGATAAATACAAATTACAAAAAAAAATGTATAACTATTAAAATCAAGATTTTACACTCGCGTATATATAGAAATTAATTAATGTTTCGACGTTCACTTAATTTAAAAACAAAGAAATAATTAAGTTGACATTTAACGACGAAGAAAAAAAATGTGGACTAATTAAATGCGAACCACTCTTTAAAAATTAAATTAGAACCACTGTTAAAATATCAAGGGAAAAAAAAAAAACTAACTCAAAATCAAAGAACCACTCGTTTAAAAATTTAAGGAAGCCACTGACTCAAAAAAACGAATAAACCACTTGTTCAAAATTTAGAAACCACTAATTCGAAATCGCAACAACCACTAACTTAAAATTCTCAAAAACCACTTGTTCAAAATTTTAAAAACCACTAAGTTAAAATTCTCAAAACCACTCTTTCGAAATTTACAAAAACCACTTACTCAAAATTTAAGGAACCACTCTTTCGAAATTTACAAAAACCACTAACTCAAAATTCTCAAAAACCACTGACTGTTTCAGGGCCGCTCCAACAGTTTTGTTACAGGGAGAAGGCAGTGGGGTAGCTCTTCTCCCATTGGTTAATACCAGTGGCTGGGGACGTATTTTGCATCCCTTCTCGTAACGCAAAGGGCGCGCGCATGCGCCGTTCAAAATGCCTAACGCCGGGAACCAGTACGGAGCTACAACTGCGTAATCAAAGTTAAATTTGATTACAAAAAAAAAATAACAATTTGTAAATTAATGTTTTTACATGTTGCAGTTGTAACCACCGTACCAACGATAGGACTTCTACCCTTGTTGGTAGTTAATCGACGATGTTCCCTTTTATAAATTTTCGACGATAATAGTGGTTATAAAAAAAATACATTTTAAAATCATGTATATAAAAATAACTTGACTGATGTGGTGTTTGTAGTGGTCAAATTTGAATATGGTTTGATTTAAATTAATAAAAAACATATATACAAATAAGACGTTAAATTAAATGATGTCGCAGCTGTACCAAAGTATTTTTCGCGTACTTTCCCAAAATTACGTCAGACAATAGGCCGGCTGTCTTTAAACAGCCGAGCGCTGTAAAAGGGATTATCAAATTTGTCCGAGCGTAATCTTGGGGCGTAACGAATACCTAGAAAAATATTTGGTACAGCTTTCATGGGCGTAACGCAAAACTTATGATAATTTTTATGAGTGTAAATCTTTCACGAAATATTACTAAATCCTAATCCTAACTACTTATCTAAACTTATATTAAATATATACAAATATACAAATTAAACTCTCAATGTATGTAATACTGACTTAACTCATTTTAAAACTAATTTGATTTAAGAAGCTGATTCTAACAAGTATAAACATGTGGGTACCGATGTAAAAAGATAATCAAAATTATGTTGCCCGAAAATAATTATATAAAAAAAACTGATTAAATCAAAGTTACGGCGATTCCGCTGAAGCGCCGGTAATAAACGGCCCCGGAAAATGAGTGAAGTCAGCTTACATCTAAATGGAATAAAATGCAATGCTATAACAAACTGCGATATTTTACATACATTGATTGTTAATAGAAATGAAGAGAAATTGAGCAAAAAATATAAGAGCACAACAAAGGGCAAAATGGTGTTGTGTTCTCCGTGTAGTCATACCTCAGCTTCACGGTAGACAAATTAAGTCCGGGTGGTTCCAAATGTCCGGAATGTTGAGTGGTGTGATGTTCTGACTTTGCCTTCTGCTACGGCTGCTCCAGGTAGGCATATGAGTCAGAACATCTTAATTGGGCGCCACGATGGGATTACTGCCCATCGACAGTATGGCTGGCTGCTTGGCGAAGGGTGTCTCGACGCCTTGGGTTTTGAGACGTTTCCATACGTCTGCACCAGCTGGAAAAGCGGAGATGGGGCATCGCTTTTCGGCATAAGACGGCGAATTTGCGTCGCAGTCCGGCGTCACAGAACGTCTCTCGATGTTACCCTCGTCCTGTAGGGTGGAGTCCAAGGTATACGCGTTGTCCGTCGCGGTGCCGTCGGCTAAGGGCGGGTCTTGGAATTAAACGCACTGGGGAAAAAAATTGTTCAACACTATGTTAAAAGGGTTTGTTTAACACTATACTATCGCACACGAGGCGTCCATGGAGTACACAATGTTTCAATATAATATAGTGGCAAAAAAAGTTATATTGAAAACACTCGCGTCGACTAACGAACCAAATTCGCGCACTGAAGCGTCCATTTAAAAGTGTCTTTTCACTGGGCGTGTCATCGTCGATGTCGTCGGAGTTCGCGCTGGTGTTCTGACTCTGTAGGATTATCAGCGTCGTCAGGTTCCTCCTGCTCTGGGGTCGGTGATCTACGATGGCGAAGAGGCATCTCTGGAAGTTCGCGTTGATGAACTGGCCTCATGTCGTCGGCGTGAACACGAACAAGTTGTCCACCGCGATCCACATCGTACACTCTTCCTGCGAAGGCTTCCTGAACAGGGTATGGTCCTAGCCATTTAGGGGCGAAGCTAGCAGGATTTATGGCATCGTTTGGCGGGTGGTTTCGTATAACGACAAGCTGCCCTTCATGAAACTTAGCTTCTTCTTCTGGATCCTCGTAACGTTGAACATACTCTAATTGACGGCCTCGGATATTGTTCAGACGTTCATCTCGCTCGACAGAGTTGGGTGCTTGTATCGGGATGATTTCACGTTCTCCTGGCCGTGGAAGATCGTATCCAAGTAACGCTTTTCCCGGGGTAAGTCCAGTGGCTGCGTTGGCGCGAGTCCTTAATTCGAACAGGATCGGCTGTATGTGTTGGGCCCATTGGTGTCCAGGTTGATTTTGCATCTTTATACGTAAACATTTTTTTAATTCCTGGTTACGCCGCTCCGTCGGATTGGCTCTGGGATGGTAAATGGGTGTATAAAATGTAGTCGCGCCCCAGCGTCTACATTGCTGCTTCCAAAACCGAGAAGTAAATTGCGGTCCGTTATCACTAATAATTGCCCTAGGATAACCGAATCTGTGGAAAACTTGCTCCTCCATTAAGCGCGTTATATTTCCGGAACGCGCTTGTCCTATAGGGAAGGCTTCGGTCCACTTCGTAAACAGATCCGTTATCACTAGGACATGCCTCTTTTTCGTGCGAGTCAATGGTAGCGGACCGATTAAATCAACCGCAACGGTATGGAAAGGCGAAACGGGGATTCGCGCTTTTAATGGTGCTGGACCTTGTGGTTTTCCACGCTTCGTCGCAATACACACTAAACATTCCCGAACGTACCGCCTTACATCCGATGGAATGGTGGGCCAATAATATTTAGTGCGTATGCTCCTAATAGTTTCATCTCGTCCTGGGTGAATGGCCTCGTCATGGAGACCATGAAGTACACGCGGTCTAGCAGCAACTGGAATAAAAAGTGTTCGAGGATTAGTATCTGTTGCTTTGTGATATAAGAGCCCTTCGAAAATCTCCAATTTTTCTTCGACATCTTTAAACCTATGATGGTTCACATCCTGAAGGATTTGAATTTTCTCTTGGCATTCTTGATCGTCTCGCTGGCGATCAATTACGGTCTGCACCAATGACGCGTCAATTACATTCAGGGATGGGGGTAAAATTGTTTCGAGCTCAGGAATGTCCTCGGGAATGCAATTTTCCGGGTTTCTGCTCAGGAGATCAGGAAGTTCATTTTCTTTGCCTGGGCAGTGTTGAATCTCGAAGTCAAAAGATTGTATTAACAGAGCCCATTTTGTTAATTTCGAACGATGGTCCTTAAAATTATTAAGCCAAGTTAATGCTTTCGAATCGGTAACCACGCGGAAATGTCGTCCTTCCAATAGGGGGCGGTAACGTTGCAACGCCCACACAAGCGCGAAACATTCCTGTTCATTGATATGATATCGCTTGTGTGTATCGTTGAACTTACGGGAATCGAAACTGATAATTCGCCTTGATCCGCTATTATCCATCTGATACAAAACCGCCGATATACCGAGCTGAGAGGCATCGGTTTGTACCGTAAATGGCAATCCTGGAATGGGACGATGAAGGCGAAGTGGCTTTTGTACTGCTCCCTGAATTTCTTGCATGGCCTGTGTTGCTGCGGGCGTCCATTTGAACGGTTTGTTCGTGCCTGTCAGTTCAGTTAAGGGGGAAACTATATTTGAAAAACCGTCTATATATTGTCGCACCCAATTACATAAACCAAGAAATTTCCGTAATTGTCGGCGCGTTTTCGGTACGCTGTGGTCACGAATTTGGTGTAAATGTTTTTCTAGTGGACGAGTCGTGTCAGCATCCACTATATGGCCTAAATACTCTAGCGACGATTTTCCAAATGAGCATTTATCTTTACTTAGACGCAAATCAAATTGCTCAAGTCTCTCAAATACGAGGGCAAGATGACGAAGATGATCTTCTGGCGTATTTGAGAAAATGATAATATCGTCCAAATATACCATCACGAAGTCGTGGAGAAATCCTGAAAGAACTTCTTGGCTCATGAGTCGTTGAAAAGTCGCCGGGGCGTTTTTCAATCCAAAGGGCATAACCTTGAATTGATAATGCCCACCATCGGGCGTGCTAAATGCTGTATACCGCTTTGAATTTGCTTCCATGGGGACTTGCCAGTAACCGCTTTTTAAATCTAGTGTCGAAAATATTTTCGCATCACCGAGGTCCCGAATGGTCTCCTGGATTACTGGCATTGGAGTAGGTTCCGAAATTGTTGCATCATTTAATTTTCTGTAATCAATACAGAATCGATTTTCGCCATCTTTCTTTTGTACCAGAACAATAGGGGATGCATAGGGGCTAACTGACGGTTCAATTATTCCCTGCGTCAGTAAGTCAGCAATTTCCCGGTCGATCTTAAGTTTCTTTTCTGGATTTACTCGGTAAGGTCTGATTGTAATGGGATTTTTATGTTTTAATTGTATCCTGTGCTCAGAGGTACGAGGACGGTGCGCGAACTGATCCCTGGGTGTAAAAATACGGCGAAAAAGTTGAACCAATTCATAAAAGAGCTCTGTGGAATGTCCTGTGAATTCGTGGTTTAGTTCGGGAATTTCAATGTCGCAGTCCCGTTTTTCTTGAGTCCAGTAAATTGTTTGACGTAATCCAGACCCCAGGTGAATGCATCGTTTACTGCAGTCTATTACCGCGTCATGCTTAATGAAGAATCCGAGCCCTAGAATTGCTTCATAGCGGAGATCTGGCATTACATAAAATTCTTCGTTGAATTCCGAATTTCCTAGTTTAAAGTTAATATGGGTAATCCCCGTTACATCAGCTGTGGCACAATTACTGGCTAAATTAGTTTTAATACTGACCGGAGTAAATTTCTCTGCAATTTCCGGCTTCACAAAGTTTTGTACGGCTCCGGGATCTAAGAGGCACGTAATTGTCTTTTTATCTAATATCAAAGGTAGCATGATCAATCTATTAAACTGGCACGACATTGTGGAAAGCGGTTCTAACTTGGGATTAGAAGGTAAATGCGCGGAACGAGCGTCTATTTGAATGTCTAGGGGGGAAAAATCACTATCACTTTCACAATTTTGAACACGAACGAGAGGCATAGTCCTGTTTGAGTGGCAAGGATATTTCCGGGTAGCAGATCTTTTATTAGGGCGACCTATGACCGTCTTGATTGCTGGCGGCCGCCCTGAAAGCCGTTTCCCTGCTGATTAGGGCACTCTGCATACCAGTGCCTTCCTTCACGACACCGTTTGCAGAAGGGCGGTTTTCTGGATGGTAGTGAAGTAGTGCCTCTTGTAGTTGCGTTAGTTTGCTGCTGGTCAACTGGTTCATATTTGCGCTGTTTTCGCGGGGATTGGGCGGTATGTTTATCGTTACGCGAAGACGATCTAGTACGCCAATCTTGGGGAGGCGTTCGCGGTCGAGTATCTCTCTTGCCGTAATATTCTCGTCGATTTTCTTGACGAAATTTATTTTGTTTCGGTGATCCTTGCTGCTTTCCGGGCGGCATATAGGGGCGGTCGGCGGGGAAGTCTTGTTTGTCTGGGAAATTATTTCTTCCTTGGGACTGCATGACAACATCGTTTCCGGTTGCGATACGGGGCATTGGTTTTAATTCTGACGCCGACAACCGTGCAGCTTTACAAACGAATTCGGCGACCGTTGCAGGACGAAAGAAGAGTTCTTGACGAAGGGACGGAGACGAAAGTCGCCACATTACTTTCGTCATGAAGGTTTCAGTCCAGTCACTCGCTGCAAACCGATTAAACAAAGTTTGTTTTCGCAAAGCGAATACACCTGGTTGAGTGTCTCCTTGTGGTGTCAAGAGTAACTCGATAGCTTCATCGTGGGCTACAGTATCGGGGTCGAATGAGTAACAGAACAGCTCCTTGGCCTGACTCCAGGGAATTTCTTCTGCGAAATAACCGCCAAATTTCGCCACGAATGCCGCATCCAATCTGGCAAGTGCTCGACGATTCTTCTCGCTATCCTCTAATGCCAAGCCTGTAAACTCCTTTTCTAGACGATCGATGAATTTATATGGATCTCCACCGTTGAACATCGATGGCGCCTCCGGTTCCGTCCTCTTCACTTCTCGAATAATATCTGCGATGTCCTTAGCAGCGAATAAGTTATCAGGCCGCTCATCACGTTGAGGGGATGATCGATCAAGCCGCGATTGCCTTTGGTCACAATCGCGATCAAAGTTATAATCAACATCCCTCTCTCTGCTTATTTCGCTAGGGCTACGATGATTGTTTCTTTCGAGAAGGTGCTGAATGTCCGACCTAAGTTCCCGTTGCTCGCGTTGGAATTCCACTCGCATTTCGCGGACTTGCTGCAAGCAACTGTCGCGGATTACATTAATGAGCGACATAATATCTTGATCGGAACCAATCTGAGAAAAGGGCTGCTGAATGGTTCGAGGTAATGTCGAATCATCTGCATTACAGGGTTCCGTTAATTTCCGGAGCTGATGTTCATACCTCTCCCGTATTTCATCAAGCTCACGCTCTTCACGTTCCAAATTCTCTCGTTCAAGCCTTCTCTTCTCCTCGCGGAGCTGTTCCTCGTACCTAGCAATCAGCGCTTGCTTCCTACGCTCAAAATCGTTGTCTATGGCGAGGAGTTGCGAGCGATGCGAAGAAGCGTTTGATTGAATATCGTCGCGAGACCCTACTTGAGAAAATGTTTCTTGGTTTTGGCTACTCATTTTTAAAATTTAATTGAAAATTATCGATTCAAAATTAATCGGCCCCGTAAGAGTTCTTACCAAAAATAGCAATTATTAAAATTGAACTAAGTGCAAAAATATATAACCAAAGCAAACAGTCGAGAGAAAAAATTAAAATTCGTTTTTAAACCATTCAACAAAATTGAGTAAAATACCAAATGATAATTTGATTACCCGGAATTAAAACAAACTGTCCCTATAAATTGAAACTAAAATAAGTAGTGGCTAAGAGTGTTAAAAATACGATAATTGTGATAACCGTTTAGTCGAGACGTATAAACCAAAATCAGTACTATAAAATAATCTAGTTAAATCCAAAGTAACCGCTTAAAAAGATTATTAAATTTGCTATGTTTCTAAATCAAGATTATTTAAAATTAGCAAAATACGGCCCCGTCGCGATTCAAAAATTTAAAAAAAAATCACGGTTTCAATGTTTAGAAATATTACGATTTTTATGATACAGAAAAAACTACGGCCCCGTTGTGATTTATGACCTTAAAAAAATCACGATTTTCATATAAGAAAAATAAGTCTTTAGTTTTAACAATGTAAAAACTAAATATATTAGTGTTCGAATACGGCCCCGTCGCGCCTAAAAGATAATGACAAGGTAGCAAAATATAAATTCTACTTGAAATCAAAAATATTACGAGTGAGCTTGGTATATTAAAAAAATCAAATAAAATTATCAGACCTAAGAGATTAATGCCAAAAAATGAAATCTCTAAACAACTGAATCTACGAGTCTAGGTAACCCTAAAACATATATGAAGGGCATCAATTATAACGATTGCATACAAACAAAAGAAATCAACAGAAAATATGCAGAGTCAGGTTTTCTCGATCCAATCGAAACAGGCAAGCAAGAATCCTAAATAAATAACGTTAAACACTAGCAAAAACAAATGCAATCCTACAAAAAAATCCAAGGTCGTAGAGTTCCTATTAACTGGATATAAAAGAAAACAAAAACAAAGAAATACACACAGGTCTTCTGTCCTCAAGGATGTTGGCGTTTTCTTCAACTTCGACTTGGGCGCTAATTGTAACAGGGGACAACTTACGTAATCCCTAAATAAATTATAATCCACCAAATGCAAAATAAAATATTTAAAAAAAATCAAATAAATGATATACGCTCAGGGTCGTGGGCTTTTTCTCGTACTAACAAGTTGGGCGCCAATTGTAACAGGGGACAACTTAAGTAATCCCTAATTAAATTATACTACACCAAATGAAAACAAAATTTAAAAAAAATCAAATAGATGATACACGCTCAGGGTCGTGGGCTATTATTCTCGACCAAACAAGTTGGGCGCCAATTGTAACAGGGGGGGCACCACGCTAGGCAAAAATAATAGAAGTTGTGGTGCTTCCTGTTAACCTCCGGCTAGGCTCACTTGGTGAATATTATAATTCCAAAAAAACTGTTACTTACCCTTGTTGCCCTAAACCTTTAGGTTTAGAGTTGCTGTCTTCTTCCACACCAGGATTCTAACTTGGCTTGGATGGCACGAACACACAACTCATAGATTCGAGATATGGCTTTAATTGATTTAAAGAATTGCAAAATGAAAAGTTCCTTCAGTGGTCAACAAATAAATATTTGATTTATTCAAATAAAAAAACATAAACAATTAAACAAAAAAACAAATAACAGCGAATAAAAAAAAAACTATCTATGAACATTAAATAGATAAATACAAATTACAAAAAAAATGTATAACTATTAAAATCAAGATTTTACACTCGCGTATATATAGAAATTAATTAATGTTTCGACGTTCACTTAATTTAAAAACAAAGAAATAATTAAGTTGACATTTAACGACGAAGAAAAAAAATGTGGACTAATTAAATGCGAACCACTCTTTAAAAATTAAATTAGAACCACTGTTAAAATATCAAGGGGAAAAAAAAAACTAACTCAAAATCAAAGAACCACTCGTTTAAAAATTTAAGGAAGCCACTGACTCAAAAAAACGAATAAACCACTTGTTCAAAATTTAGAAACCACTAATTCGAAATCGCAACAACCACTAACTTAAAATTCTCAAAAACCACTTGTTCAAAATTTTAAAAACCACTAAGTTAAAATTCTCAAAACCACTCTTTCGAAATTTACAAAAACCACTTACTCAAAATTTAAGGAACCACTCTTTCGAAATTTACAAAAACCACTAACTCAAAATTCTCAAAAACCACTGACTGTTTCAGGGCCGCTCCAACAGTTTTGTTACAGGGAGAAGGCAGTGGGGTAGCTCTTCTCCCATTGGTTAATACCAGTGGCTGGGGACGTATTTTGCATCCCTTCTCGTAACGCAAAGGGCGCGCGCATGCGCCGTTCAAAATGCCTAACGCCGGGAACCAGTACGGAGCTACAACTGAGTAATCAAAGTTAAATTTGATTACAAAAAAAAATAACAATTTGTAAATTAATGTTTTTACATGTTGCAGTTGTAACCACCGTACCAACGATAGGACTTCTACCCTTGTTGGTAGTTAATCGACGATGTTCCCTTTTATAAATTTTCGACGATAATAGTGGTTATAAAAAAAATACATTTTAAAATCATGTATATAAAAATAACTTGACTGATGTGGTGTTTGTAGTGGTCAAATTTGAATATGGTTTGATTTAAATTAATAAAAAACATATATACAAATAAGACGTTAAATTAAATGATGTCGCAGCTGTACCAAAGTATTTTTCGCGTACTTTCCCAAAATTACGTCAGACAATAGGCCGGCTGTCTTTAAACAGCCGAGCGCTGTAAAAGGGATTATCAAATTTGTCCGAGCGTAATCTTGGGGCGTAACGAATACCTAGAAAAATATTTGGTACAGCTTTCATGGGCGTAACGCAAAACTTATGATAATTTTTACGAGTGTAAATCTTTCACGAAATATTACTAAATCCTAATCCTAACTACTTATCTAAACTTATATTAAATATATACAAATATACAAATTAAACTCTCAATGTATGTAATACTGACTTAACTCATTTTAAAACTAATTTAATTTAAGAAGCTGATTCTAACAAGTATAAACATGTGGGTACCGATGTAAAAAGATAATCAAAATTATGTTGCCCGAAAATAATTATATAAAAAAAACTGATTAAATCAAAGTTACGGCGATTCCGCTGAAGCGCCGGTAACATCCTTTTAAACATCCGGTTTCATTTATTAATGCTTTTATTTTTTTTTTTTTCTCTTTTAGGAAATGCAAAGTTTGATTTCTAAAGTTATTTTTTTAAATTTTATAATGAAAGTATGTCATTTGTTTTTATTTGTGATTAACTACTTCTAAACCTAATGACTTATTTTTGAGCTAATTACTAGCAAAGGTGGTTTTAGATAAATGCAACTTTTGATTTTCTAAGTTCTAATTTTGAATGTCGTTTTTTTGTTTTATAGTCAGGATATACCAATTGTTTTAATTAAAGATATTTCTAGATGCAATTACCTTAAGCTTATTACCCAAGTAGGTTGTTTAAAATTTCTTTTTTAAATTATTCAATGTAAATTTTGATTGTTTGAGTATTAATTTTGAGGGTTATTTTTTATGATTAAAATTAAACTATTTTTAGGCGTAATTTCTAATTTTGAAATTGATTACTCAAGTAGGTTAGTTTATAGTCAGGGTAAGTCAATTATTTTTATTTACAACTAAAATTAATTAACTATTAATGAATGAAATGATTCATTTTTAAGCTAATTGCTTGAGTAGGTGGGTTTAAGTAGTTTATCTAGTCATTGAATGTTAATTTTGATTTCTGTTCTAACTTTGAGCGTTACTTTTTTGTTTCTAGTCGAAACGTTCAGTTTTGAAGTAAAAATAATAAGATATACCTATTATTTTTACTTGTGACAAAAATGAAACTTCTATACATAATTACTGATTTTAAGTTGATTACTCAAGTAGGTTGTCTTAGATAATTTTTAAATTATTGAATCCAAATTTTGTTTTCTTAAGTTCAAATTTTGAGTGTTGTATTTTGTCTTACCGCCAGGCCATGACTATTATTTTTACTTATGATTGAAACTATACATTTTTCTCACGGTATTACTGGCTTTTAAGTTGATTACTAAAGTATGTTATCTCTTGAGCAATTTTTCTAATCATTGAATGCAATTCTTGTTTTTTCAAGTTCTAATTTTGAGTGCTGTTTTTTTTTTCTTTAACATTTATGGTATGTTAATTAATTTTTATTTATGATTAAAAATAAACTAATTTATTATGTAATTTCTGATTTTTGAATTGATTACTCAAGTAGAATGTTTTAGGTTTTTTTAAATTATTAAATGCAAATTTTAAATTCTCAAGTTCTTTTTTTCTTTATAATCAGCGTAAGTCAATTGTTTTTATATAGGATAAAACATTATTTCTGAATGCACTTAATGACTTTTTAAGCTAATTATTTAAATAGGTTGTTTTAGGTATTTATTCTAATAAATTAATGCAATTGATTTTCAAATTTCTAGTTTTCACACATGTGTGTGCGAAACGTTAGCTAGGTTCATAACAATATAGAGGACTTAAGCAAAAAAGTTTTACATAAGTCGAGGGTAATATTATTAGTAAGTAATTAACATTGAAATCAAATACAGTATAAAATTTACAATAATACAGTTTAGACACAATATTACATACGTTTTAATTTGCATTAAACAACTAAATTAAAATATAAAGACAACTTTATTACAACAGATTAAAATAAATGTGTGGTAAGATAATAAAACTAATAAATAAATAAATACAATAAATAAAATTTCAAATGGGACAACTATACAATAAATATAATAAAAATAACATCGATGTTTAAAATATAAAATAGAAATACATTAAAAATTATACTTGTAATAATCCTCCCAATTATAAAACGCAAGATCAAGTAATAGCTGTTTTACTTTTACCTTAAAAGTTTTTACTGGTAGGTCCCTAATAGATTTTGGTAGTTTATTAAAGAACTTAATGCCGTAGTAGTTTGTACCAGTTCTAGATCGATTTAAACGTAACCTAGTGGGACATATTTCTTCTTTAATTCGTGTGTCATGAGAGTGACTAGATTGATGACATGTATATTTGTTACAGTTTTTCTTAATATAAATGAGGCACTCATAGATAAAGATACAAGGGAGTGTCAGTATCCGAAGTTCTTTAAATGCTTCACGGCAGTCATCGCGATAACCTAGACCGGAAATAATTCGTATTGATTTTCGCTGCAAACTAAACAACCTATGAGTGGATGATGAATGACCCCATACCAAAATTCCATATGTCAGATGACAATGTATAAAAGAGAAATAAGCTGTTCGCATTATTTTTATTGAGAATTTCATGCTCAAACTTCTTAAGAGGAATATATATTTATTAATCTTCTTTGATAGTTCATCACCATTGCAGTTCCACAACATAAGATGGTCGATATGCAGACCTAAGAATTTTATTGAATTTTCAGTGGTATTTAGTTCATTTGTTTTTAAAGTAAATAACAATTTACTTGTTTTATTTAAGTTTAGGCTTAATTTATTGCTGTTAAACCAACATGCGGCTTTCTGTTCAGCTGTCTCATCCAAAAATTTTGATTCATTAATTGATTTTGCAGTAGATATTAAATTAGTGTCATCAGCAAAAAGCACAACATTGACATCATCCATGTACTTCACAAAATCATTACTGTAAATTAAGTACATGAGGGGTCCTAGAGTTGACCCTTGTGGGACACCATGCTGATTAGGTAGCTGTTCAGATATAGAGCCATTGTAATAAACCACTTGGCGTCTATTTGTGAGATATGATGACAGAAGTCTGCATGCAGAGGGTTTAAAATTGTATAGATACAATTTCCTCAAGAGTATACAGTGAGAAACACAATCAAAGGCCTTGCTCAAGTCAAGAAAGGTGGCCATGGCAAAATTACCTTCCTCGAAACATGTCACTATTTTATCTACAAAATCGACTATAGCATCAGTAGTCGATTTTCCTTCTCTAAAGCCATATTGAGACGGAGATAAAAGTTGGTTGTTTTCAAGAAAAGAGACAATCTGATTAAACATAATCTTCTCTATTATTTTGGAAAATATTGGTAATAGAGATATAGGTCTATAATTATTTAGATCATCTGTATCCCCCTTCTTGAAAACAGGTATTACCTTTGCAAGTTTAAGTACATCAGGGAATGTACACGACGTTAATGTGTCATTGATGAGATTTGTCAATGGATTAATAAGAACATCAATTAAGTATTTGATTAGGTCCATTGATAATCCATAAATATCCTTACTTTTCTTACTTACAAAACCATTGATTGTATCTCTCACCGCACTCTGAGAAACCGTTTTAAAGTTGAAGTAGGGTACAATACCTGTAAGAGTCCTACTAGCTATTACGATTGGGTCTACATCGTATGTAGGTATCTTGGTTAAGATATCATTAGCGATACTGGTAAAAAACATATTAAAATTACTAGCTGATATATCACAGTTAGGTGACTCCGGACGCTTAGAATTTACATTTATAATTTCCCACATGGCTTTATGAGCAGTAGGTGATGAGTTGATAAAATTATCATTGGCTTTAATTCTAGCAGCTATTAACGATTTTCTGTAATCAAAGCGGATTCGTTTTTTTAATTTGATTAATTCATCAGTTGGACTATTTAAACACAATTCATTAATCAGATGTAAGTTCTGTCTCATTGTTTTTAATTGCTCGTTGAACCAAATAATTTTGTTAGACTTATTGGATTTGTTATCAATGATTTTTTCAGAAAAAGATTCATTATAATGACCCATTAAGGTATCAATAAAGACTGACCACTTTTTGTGTGTATCACCAAACTTTAAAATGTACCAGTCTGTGTTTAATAATAATTCGTAAAAAATATATTTACCTAATGTTGTAACAGGTCTAATAATTTTACTCATATTGTTATTATTGTTCATTGACATATTTAGGTTAAAATCAATGGCATTGTGATCCGAGAAGGGTATTGATATCGGTGCAACTTTTACATATTTGTGATCCAAATTTACAAAAATATTGTCAAGACAAGCTTTCTTGCGTGTTGGAAAATTGACAGTATGATATAAATTATAGCCATTTAAACAGTCATTTAGTTGGTAATATTCCTTATCCTGGGAGATAAAATTGACATTAAAATCACCGCATATTAAGACAGTATATTTTAATAGATTAATTTGAACTAATATCTTATTTAAAGCATCAATAAATACATTAAAATTACCCCGCGGACTTCTATAAATATTAAAGATTATTACATTAATGTCAACTAATAGAACGGCACACACTTCAAAATCTAACTCTATACAATAATTATGAAAATTTAAAACTTTGAAATTTACATTTTTTTTAACATATATGATAACACCGCCGTGAATGGTAATTTTGCGTGAGAAATAACAAGCAGTAGTAAAATTTTCAATTCTTAATAAATCCGCTTCGGTACCAGTAAGCCAATGTTCACTTAAACACAACATACTATAGTTTTTGTCGTTCACCAGGGCTTCTAATTCAATCGTCTTGTTTTTTATTGATTGAATATTTAGGTTCAGTAGCTTGAAATTAATGTTTTCGGTTACAGTATTAATGAGGTGGCAATTTTTCCTATTTGTTGATGTTGAAGAAGGTTGACACGTCATTTGATTGATGGAATGTCTGAATTCTTCGGTAGTTTCTAAGTTGTTGCGGAATTTATAGTACGGTGATGAAAAAACCTGGATACGTAAGCTCCCATTGGCCATTGCTGGGGATCCATTAGCGTATTAAAGTGGTGAAGATCTACTGTCACTTTAAACGAAGAATAATGCTCAGGGTTTTTTGATAGCACCCTAACACATTCAACTTCATTAAAAGTAGGCCTTAAGAAATGTATAATGTTTTCTTCCTTGGTGTCCGGATGAAGTCGTGATACAAATGCGAAACCTTTTTTAGGGATCGTTTTCAATTTAGAATTTGCCTCAATTTCCAATTATTACCATCGTTTACATTTTCAATAGCCACCTGAGGAATCGATGTATCGGTCCCATTGAAAATAACACTCTCCGCGTTTTTCGGAGGAGATTCCTTTCGTGAATGTTTGGATTTCTTATTTGGATTTTTTTTAGTAGTTTTAATCTTATCATTGTCTTTGCGTTCGTCTAGACTGGATGATTCATTAATGGAAATAACTGGCTGGTGTGATTCCTCCGACGGTATTGCAGTGTTTTCCACATTTTTGTTGCTCTTAAATCTCAAAGGTGGCGTGATTAGTTTAGTCGAATGCAGCTCATTTAATAAACTAATCTGTTGTTTTAATGATAATATTACATCATTTTGATTACTAATAATACTATCCTTATGTATTAAAATTTCTCTTAAATACTTAATTTCTAATTTTAAAGTATCACTTGCCTCTATGGTTGCGACCTCTACTTCACTGGGCATGGCAGGCTTATCCGATTCGGCCGACTTTAAACAACAGTTTATCTCCTTGTCGTTAATTATCAGGGCACCTTTTAATAGTTTAACACATCCGGGGTGGATTAAAGATGCACATGTAACACACAAATAACCCGCTCTTGGCGTATTTTTACAGTAACGACACACTTTCACAGCGCTCAGATCTAGCGATGCTAACTCGGTCGCCATCTTAACTTGCTTATATATATATATATATATATATATATATATATATATATATATATGTTGGTGCGGATAGTTTCGCGAAGACTATTTTTGTACATTATCAATGTTCGGCTTTAATCTTCGAATTTGCAAGTTTTGATGGTTCTAAAAAGAACCGATTTGCAACGTTTCGACCAAGTCGCATTGGTCTTCTTCAGGCGGTGTTCGATGGGGAACTGCAGTTATATATATATATATATATATATATATATATATATGTTGTATATTTGGTTTTGGTATTTTTCTAGTTCTAAATTTGAGTGTTAATTTTATAGACTGTATATGCCAATTGTTTTTACTTATAATTAGAACTAGCTGATTGTAATTACTGACTTTTAGTTAAACCCACAAATTTGTTTTATGTTAAAAGGCAAATTAAAGTTATTATACTATTTCATCGCAATAACTTAACATTATATTTCTAAGAAATATTACATAGTAAAGTCCAGTAACTGTTAGTATTAGTACATACATTAAAAAAAATAATTTACGTAAGCATTCATAGTTATGAATAACAAATAAATTTCATAAATTTTTCAAGAATTTCCCGCTCCGATGAATTCATAATTCCCGTAACAAATATGGAAATGCGCTTTACATCCTCCTGATGAAACTGCTTGTACTCGAGAGATGTACCCGGTTAATGGAAATATTGAATATTTAAAAGCGAAATGCGGTTCAGCGTTAAAAATAATAAAAGTTCCATTAACACATCGAATTCGACTTGCATAATTTATGAAGGGTGATTTTATTAAAAACGAGGGGTACGATCATTTATTTATTCATTCAAATTTTGATAATAATTTGAATTGATTATAATAATTTTAGATATTCATTAAACATAATAAATATGTATAATTAATATTGAATATTCATTAAAACAATTTTTATTAATTTGTTAATAATCTTTGAATACATATTTTTCATCTTTTAAAATATATTTTTTTGTTTATTTTCTTGGAAAATAGGATAATTATATCTTGTGAGATAATAACATTAAAGTACCATTTTGTTTTACCTTAATGGTATTATCTTGCTTTGCGGATATACGGAAAGTTAAAATTCCGTATTTTGGCTTCAACTACGCTACGCTAATAAAATATAAGATATAATATTTCAAATGAAATATTGTCTAATTTTCCAATAGAATATTTTATCTCTGCTATAATTTTTACATAGATTCAATTGATCAATTTCAAAAATTATTTTTTTTCCGTTCGATCATGGCCTTCAGTGTTAAATCGAACTTTAGTTATTCGTAATTAAAATGGTTAAATGGCGTGCGCGGTATCGATTGTTAGATATGCAGCACTCTCTATCAGCGCACAATAATTTAATTACATTTGAGGTAAATATAGATTGATGTATGCAGTAATTGAGTAAATAGTTAGTGTGCTTTATTAATTAATTACTGGATCATGTCTAATTAGCACGATTGTTTTAATAGCGTGGTTTGTTGCATTTGGAAAATGTAACCGTCCGTTATGTATTATGGTACTTGGTCTAATGATTAATTTAATAATGCACTAAAATTGACATAACGGGATAAATATGTGTAAAAATATATAAGCAAATTATTATTAGTACTAAAAACACTCCTAATGGATCGATATAGTTCTTTAAGCGATCGAAATTCATTCTACATTCTTCATTTTGACAATTTGTCTCGACTTTATAATACCCTTAAAAACTTCTTAAATAACGTTTGTTCATTATTAGAGCTACATCAATTTTATTACATTTTACGTGAAAGAGTGCGGATAGGGTAAGGGTGGCTGAATGGAAGAGTTTCGTCGCCGTAAATAAGGGAGATTAAAAGGAGACAAAAATCGGGCTTCGCGCAACCGAAATTGAAAGGGGATTATTCAATCTCCATGTAAATCGAGTTAAATGGCGAAAACGCGCGTAAAACGACACTTAAATGCACTAGAAGCTCTCCGGTTCCGAATTAACGGTGTGCCATTTCTCGCGAGGCAGATTATATCGCATCGACGGACGAAATTAAAACCCTCCTGTTTTTATTTCATGTATTGGATATCGATTTATATTTTTTAATACAATAAAAATCATTAACTGAACCGAATAAGTCTTTTAACGTCGAGAAATAAAGGAGTCATTAGCTAAATGATTATTAAAGACATACAGTTAGAAATTGGTGGCTTATTTCGTGTTTATTATAAATAAGTAATCTAGGATATGATTAATTTACTGAATGTTTCATCGGCAAGATGGTATGCTTTAAATTAATCTCATAAATGACGTGAAAATATTGTTAACGGATGTTAACACTATTTTAGTAAAATATAAAATTAATGTGTCAGTTTTAACTCACTTTCTTTCATATGAGAGATGGCAGCTTATATAGTTATGGACTGTTTGTCGAGGTGAATTTAGTGCTTGAGCTTTATGTTCCGCTATAAAGGAGCACTGCGAACCTTGATCAAGCAATACTCCGGCTTTGAGTGTGGCTGATCCATTAGTTTGCCAACCCGTTGTACCATGAGGATCAGTTTGTTATCACAGTGATGTAATATATCCCATGCCATTAAGTAATTAGCACTTTACATTAGGACATGGTTTCTGAGTTTGGTGTATTCAACAAGTACATACATTTTAGATATTCAATTTTCAAGACAATCTTGTTTTCATGTATCACATTTTGAAAAAGTTCTTGCCAGCTCCCATATCTTTCGTCAAACTGTGCTATAGTTTTTACTGGCAGTATTCTGTCGTGACGGTTCTCTCTTCTGTACGGAAACTTTTAACTTTTCAGTTCATTTTTTTAAACACTTCTTCAAATTCATCACGATTAAAAGATTGTCCTGTTTCCGTGATTTTTTGAATTAATTAATGTACCCCTGCGAATGATACTAATGCTCGTGGAGTTTGATCTCATTTCATTTTTCGTATTGTGCATTGGCTAGATTCGAAAATTTGTTGGCATCCGCAATGGATTTGCTGTGGACCCGTGGTGTAAACAGCTTTTTCGTGACGTTGTATTACCCCCAGGGTAAGGAGTCTTATTATTTACCATCATGTTTAGTTTGTCTATATTGTTCTAAGTTGACATCATTATTCGTTAAATGTTATTTGGTCTTACTTCCTTGCAAGGAAGTGGTGCACAGAACTCTTGGTGAAGGTGTGCCTTTCTTAGCGGGGCGGTAGGATTGGTTGCACTATTTACTTTTCGTGTAGATATATTGATTGCCAAGGCAGGGCTGGCAGACACTGTCACCTTTTAGGTGAGGCTGTCAAGAAGACACCCTTCCTTGGAAGGAAGACAGATAATTTGCCACCCTGCTACGTCTTCAATAGACCCTATAATGTATCGATAAAAAGAGGAACCGGGAGTGTAGAGGGTGGGGAATTTACACCGATGGTTCTAAAACCAAAAGAGGATCCGGGGCGGGAATTTACTCGCAACAAATGGACCTCTCATTAGCTATACCCCTAGAGAAGCACACAACTACTCTGCAAGCAGAGATCGTTGGCATCATCCGAGGGGCGAAAGAAATCCTACACCGTGACATACGTGACAAGAACATCCTAATCCTTCCAGACAGTAGGGTAGCAATACTAGCAGTGAGTGGTCACAAGATTACCTCAAAACTAGTAAAAGAATGTCACAACACCCTGAAACAAGCAGCAAAATCAAACATTGAGCTGCGCTGGGTCTAGGGACACAATAATGAAGAAGGCAACAGCAAGGCAGACGAGTTGGCGCGCGCTGGATCGGTTCTCAGTGATACCACGGACGGGCCCCCGATCGCACCAACACCGAAATGCCTCACTGACATCCTCAAACAGAACACTCTCAAGATGCTAAAACAACGTTGGGACAACACCTGAGGCTGCAGACAGGCCACCCAATCTGAAAACAGCTGCGACTATCCCGGGGGAATCTGCGTCTTATCACAGGTATCCTTACGGGTCACTGTCAGCTAAGGAAACACTTGTTTACTATGGGACTGGTAGAAACCCCCATATGTAGAGCATGAAGAAGAGGACGAGACAGTGGAGCATGTATTAACCATCTGCTCGGCTCTCGCCCACCTTAGAGAGTCCATGCTAGGGAGCTCTGGCCGAACCTGGTCAACATAAGGGATAACCCTCCAAGCGTTGTGCTGTCCTTTGCTCGCCACCTTGGGTGGCTAAATGAGTGATAGAACAAAGCAGGGCTGTCCCAGTCAGGGGGCACAACTGGCGTAGTGAGGCCTAAGTGTTCTGGTCAATGATTTGATCACCCTTGGCAAACTCAATCCAGATCCAGCTATATTGATATAATTCGTTTCGCATATCTAAATATTGTGGTAGTTGGGTGTATTAGCTTCTCATGCAGGAGCAACTTCGACCTCTTACGGAAGTAATATAATATTAGACTCTGGCTGCAAAGCCAAGCCTAAAGGTGTCTCGTTTGAAGGTATTAGCTAGAGAATGTTCTTCTCGAAGTGGTATACAAAAACAATGTGCTAATGTTCCGGCGATTCCGAGAGCTTACAGGAAAATATCAAAATATCACTATCACCATATGGTGACCTTTAGAGTCTTCATTGAGAAACATGCAACTTCACTCGGAAATGATTTTAATATAATTTCTTTTATAATGTTATGGCTATTTATATACTATTTATGATTACATTACTATTAACAACGTACAAACTAGAGTTTTATTTATAGTAATTTTATCGAATATCCGAAGTGCGTTTAGTTAAGGCGGTGAGCTTATTTCTTGGTGCGGTGCCCTGTTCACTTCTTAAATTGAAGATATTATTTCTTCAATAATGTTTATCATTTGACAGAGAATCTACGCTACGAAATTAATTATCTAAGAGTACTTTTGACGTATTTCAATGTACCATTGCTATAGCGTTCTCTTGATATATGCCAATAAATAATTTATTTTGACTAACACTAATAAATGACTAATTAATTATTCTAGAATACTTTGAACTTTAACCATTATCAATATTTAATTGTCGGTCATAGCGTATTTTTGACTTATCGTTAATAATTATTTAATACACCATTAAAACTTACAATAAATAATTTCACATTAGTGCTTTTGGCTTTTCCCAATTATTAATTCATTTCTCTAGCGTACTGTTTAACTTTCTGAAGAAATCATTAATTACTTAAACAATGACAAGGACTTAATACCCTAATTAAAAAATAGGCGGAAAAACCTTTGGTCGATAGCCGACTGACAAATCTGTAATATTTTAAAATGCTATAGTAAATATGTATGTATATTTTTTGTTTTGTTTATCATATATTGTAGTATTTTTCGATAAATATGTTTGTATATATAATTACATATCCTAGCGTACCTTGACCTATCTCAACAAACTATTAACTGTCTCAGCATAATTTTGGTCAATTACAATACAGATATTCATTATACCAGCCTACTTGTGACTTATTTATGCCAATTTTTATTGGCAGAAATAAATAAGTCAGAACATGCAGTTCGAGTTGGTTATGTACGAAAAATGATATTATTAAGATGGTGTCCTTTTGCACGCTGACAAATGTGAAGACGCTCTCTGAAGTCAGCTTCCACTTTCTCGAAAGAGTTATGTTTTGCTCTATTGCTTGCGGCAATTCGGTCAATGTACGGGGTTTAGTTTCATACACACGAGACTTTAGATACCCACAGAAGAAAAAATCAAATATTGAAATGTCTGGAGAGGCCAATGCAAATCACTGAATCTGGAGGTAATGCGATTTGTCTAACAGCAGCCATCGACACTCAGGCAGTATGAGTCATAGCTTCATGTTATTAGAACCAAACGGTTAGCAGAGTGATTAGGTGTTCTCAAGAAATTGTTCACTATATTCACATAACGATCAGCTATCACGATCGCATTTTTTTCCCCAGATGTCGTACCACACCGTAACTTTGGGGATGTGTATGTATAGTTTGAGGATTCACAACACCATTGAGATTAAAATAAGCCTGGTCGCTCATTATACAAATTTTTCAAATCTTGGAACATCGCTTCAGCGATTGCTGCAAGTTGTGGATAGTCGGCCTCCTTCTACTGATGCACAACTGAAATTTTATAGGGGCGAACTGAAGTATCGGGCATTCGAAGTCCTGCAGAATACCTTGGACTAAGTAACATAGGTTCCCTTACACGTTCCGGAGTTCTAACTGTGCAACGTGGACCCGGTGATTTTTTGCCTCCATCATGAAGGGCATAAACCCACCGCAAAATAGTGTTCCGGTTCGGTATGGGTCCATGAAACGTCAAACCTTCGATGAAAGATACGTTGAACTTCCGTGACGGTTTCGCCGCTCTTCACAAAATTCAAAAATCTTTTGTGAGAGGAGGAATGCTTTATGCACCGTCTCTTCCGCAGAGGTGTGTGGGACTCGTCCTGTTCCTTCTGAACAGGCCCTACCCAATAAAACTCCTCTCTTTTTCTCTGGGGGAACCAGTGTCATCGCCGCGTGTGCCACCGCATCCCATTTGTCGTTGCCCGACAGCATCGTGGGAACCAGATTTTCTACGGAGATTGCTATCCCCAACTCCGCATTCAGCCTCTCGCGTTCCGTGCGCCACTTGTCGCACACAAATAGAGTGTGATGTGCATCGTCGGTTGCTCCTTCACACCAGTCGCGTTCTCAGCCTTTCCGATACGGTGGCGGTAAGCCTTGTAGCAGCCATTACCGGTGAGCAGTTGGGTGAGGTGGTAAGTCAGCTCACCGTGTTCCCTCCGGATCCATGGGCCTACTTCGGGGATTAACTTTTTGGTCCATGACCTGGACATGGTCGTGCTCCACCTGTCTTGCAATTTGTTTTCGAGCTCGATCCTAGTGTTTGCCTTGGCTGCCTCTCTCGTGAGTCCTCCAGCTACCAGCTCATGAATGCGTGAACTGGCTTTGACTCTTAGGTCCGGTGGTGCCATGGTGGACATCACCTCTAATGCTGCTGTTGCGACCGTACGATATCCCCGTGCCACCAGGTGTCATGGCGCTGCCTAGTCGGGCAACATTCCTGGCCGAGCCGAGACATTCTGCCCATGCTGGGGCGGCGTACAGTAGTTTGGACGATAAGTAGTCTCCTCGTGCCCTCCGAGGGACCGCCCATATTGTTTAGCAGGCTTGCGACGGCTCTTACTGCCCCAGCTGCCCCTGCCGATGCTTCCTGGCCCAGGAGTTGTATGGTCTCGCCGGGCACGCGTCCCGCCCTTCTTCGGGCCAGCCATGCCGCTGCTGTCTTCTCGGCGGCCACGTCGAGTCCTGCGGCAGTCGGTCACTCTGCGACCATCCGAACTGCGCGTCGAGCCGTTGCCTTTGTATCCGCGAGTTCCTTCTTGCTGACTACGAAACAGGAGATCGTCGGCGAAACCGATTATCTCAGACGCACGCCGTCGTATGCTAGGCTCCACATGAAGGGGCCGAGTACCGAGCCTTGGGGCACCCCGCTGGTTGTATTGGACTGCTGCTCAGCGCCTAGCTTCCCGGTGAATAGCTCTCTATCTGTTAAGAAGTCCCGGGAGATGTTAATAAGGTAGCCTGACACATTTCTGTCTAGTAGCGCCTGCAGTGTATTGCGTCTGGGGAGAGTATTGCGATGCCCATGCAGTGCTTCTTCCCTCTAAGCGGTCCGCTGTTTGCACGCTTCATAGCGGCATGATTGAAACTAAACGTTAACCATTCACAAACTGTTAGGTCAGAGAACTACCGATAGTTAGTTTAGTATTATCCCAAAAACAACCGTTTCCCATGGCGCACCCTATATCAGGATATTCTTATATTACTGTAATAATTCTTTATTAAAATATGATAAAAACATATTATTTACAGAGTTACTATTGACAAAACATAAATGCCATGATAATCAATAATGAATTATAGATTTCTAAGTACAAAGAATTGTTATAAATATTACAATCGATAAAAACCGTTGATACATATTTAATTTAATTTATTTTATGGATTCTGCTTTTTACAAAATATAAATATAAAATAATACAAATCATCTTGGTACTTATACTACAACTACAAAATTTCAACAGTAGAGGCTTTCCTCGTCAGCATTATTAGAAAATTAATTATATAAAATAATTAAAGATAATAATTAGGAAAGTATTGTGTTACTCTTACATAATAATAAAAGTAATAATACCTTAAATAAAGTAAATAAATACAAAATTATAAATAAATAATAAAAAAATACGAATAAAGTAAAAGAATAAAAGTATTTTTGATAAAATTGCAATATAAATACATTTAGTGATAAATACATATAACGAAACAAATAAAAATATGCAATAAATAAATACCGCATGTAAGTTAAAATAAATAAACGAGTGCCACATCAGGAAATCACATAAGAAAGTGTGTAATATCACAGATTTTAGTTAAAAAATAAATTTTGATCAAGTGTTAACGGTGGAGTCTTCTACATTGTTATACATTATTCTTCACAAATAAAAAACTTTTTAACAATGTTAAGTTTTTTATTTGTAAAAAGTAAATGTAAATAATGATAGCACATACCAACATAATACAAAAAAACTTAGATAAATAAAACAAAAATTAGAATAAATAGAATATAAAAGTCAAGGCTATAAATTAATAACACTGGACAAATCAATTCCATTTAAATGAATTTTGAAGTTACGAAACGAAGAACAAAATAATTTAAAATTAACATTATCGGTCAACACATTGCAATACCGCATCTTTCTACACATGGGGCTAAATATACCAAAATTAGTGTAATGAAAAGTAACTTTAAAAAGAGATATAGACCTGCTTGGACCTCTATATGGTACATAGAAATTTAATAGTCCTACTAAGCAGTTACAATCAATGTAACCATTTAATAATAGATAAATAAAACATAAATAATTTATAATTCGTTTATACTCTAAAGACTTGAGCCCAAGCATCTCTAGCATTCCAATGTGACTAAAATATTGTCTACTGTTTTCTAACATCACCGATACAAATTGCAAACATTTGTTAAGGACTCTCTCCAAAACTAATGAATGAGCACGTGCGTATTCCAAATGCGGTCGTATTAATGATATATATAGAGAGTACGAAGGGTTTGCATACTAAAATCTTTGGAGAATCTGCCTATAAAGCCAAGCACACGCAATGATTTATTACTAATTAAATTAATATGTCCAATAAAGTTCAACTTACTATCGAACATAACTCGAATATCTTTAATATTGTTCTTGGAAACTAGGAAATTATTAGAAATGCAATAAAGATAAAGAATAGTTATACGACTGTGAAAAGAAATAAAATTCTACTTTTTATGATTTAGAAAGAGGCGGTTGATATCACACCAGGTACTTAAACTATATAAATCTGATTGTAATTTATGTTGATCATCTCTGATTTCAATACGCTTATATAACTTCAAATCATCGACAAAAAGAAGAAATTCACTAAGTTTTAAATTTTGTCCAATGCCATTAATAAACAATAAAAACAATATATGCCCGCACCCCGGACAAAACCTGTATGTCGGAAGAACAGACATTTCCAATTTTCACTCACTGGACCCTATTTTTTAAGTAGTTTTTAAACCAATTTATAACGTTATCACCAAATCCACTCGCAGTTAATTTCTGCAATAAAATATCATGGTTCATGCGATCGAAGGCCTTAAAAAAGTCAGTATAAATAGCGTCTACTTGATAACCTTTTTCCAAGGACTCTTATGTCGTATATGTTAATCAATTTGTGGTTGTATATCTACTTTTTACAAAGTCATGTTGTTCGTTAATTATAATGTCCTTACAATTTCACCAGAATTGATCAGAAATCAAATGATATAACATTTCTGGAATTACTGATTGCAAAGACACTCCCCTATAGTTTTCAACATCTTCTTTGTTTCCACTTTTGAAAATTGGTGATATAAAACTACTTTTCCAGCAATTTGGAAGAGATCCTGATTTTAAAGATTGATTAAATATTTTGTAAATCGGTTTTGAGAGAGAATATTTACAATACTTTATGAAGTACGCCGGGATGCCATCAGTACCCACACTCCATTAAAGCATTAAACACTTCTAAAAGAGTAACATTTAATTTAATTTGGTGAAGTTCACTTACCAGTCACATTAAATTTTAGCAAGCGCATTAACATTTTCTTTACTATAAACTGACGAAAAATGTAAATGATTGTAAATACCTTTTTTGTATATCACACACATTTTATAAACAATTTAGATGGCGTTGGACAAAGGAGTATATATTCGAGAAACTCTAGTAAATCCATTGTAAGCCCCTTTCAGCGAAATGAATTAAATCAAGTACATCCGTGTCGTCAAAATTGTGATTATTATTTAGCAAATTATTAGCAAAAGTTGATTTTTCATTTTTGTTATTGTATGAACTTATATGTTCCTTTAGTCTAATTTTTAAATTGCTACCTGACTGACCAATATATACGCCTTTACAACTGTTACAAGTTAACTTATAAATGATTTATTTGTTTTATTTATCCGAGTTTTATTATTATATACATATTACATTAAATCATTTGTTTGGAGATTTTAGAGAAACGATAATGTCTTTTTCGAGGATGTTTTTGATTGTATTGCTAATTATACCAAAAAATGTCAATGATTTAAATATTGAGGGGACTTTCTTATTATCAGCATATTAATGTTTTTTAACTGAGTTTAGTTCTTCTTTCTTAATAAGATTAACTATAATGTTATCTTGGTATCCGTTATTAATTTACATTTAGAACCCAATATTAAGCTAGTGTCATATGATGTAAGTAATATATTCACCAACATACCATCACTAGAATGCATAATACTTTAGAATCATACAATGTCAATTCGGTCACAAGAATTTTTAAATTTAATAGTAATAATTTTGAAATAAAATTTTCATTTGAAAATAAAATCTGATACAAGAAGAAGGCATTTCAATGGGCTTCCCATTAAGTCCCTTATTAGCTAAAATATTAATGCATTATATTACTCAACAAATATTAAACCTAGAGTCTACCAAAAAACATATTAAGTTCTGGTATAGGTATATGGATCACATTATTTCAGTCTTTAAAGGCACAGACCGACAATTACAACAGTATCTTACTGAGATCGATTACATACATCTTAATATTAAATTTATATTAGAACAAGAAGATAACAATATAAAATTTTTAGATTTGACAATTACAAAAACAAAAGAAAATAAATTTAAGTTTGAAATTTTCTGAAAACCTACATTCACACACTAATTCCAGCACAATCACCACATATGTTAAAACATAAACTTTCCGCATTTAATTCAATGATTTTCCGAGCCAGATCGATCCCACTAACTGACATAGGGTATAAAAATGAAATAAAAATAGTTCAATCATTTATATGCTATCTGTTCCCCCAATATTTAAATCATTTTTTTGGTAAAATTAGCAATGCAATTAAAACATCCTCAAAAAATACAACATTGACGTCTCTGTAAATTTTATATATAATAATAAAATTCCGATAAATAAAATAAATAAATCAGGCATTTATAATTAAAATTTTAAATTTTAAAATTAGACTAAAATAACATATAAGATCATACAATAAAAAAATGAAAAATCAACATTTACTAATAATTTGTTAAATAATAATCATAACTTTTACGACACAGATGTATTTGACATAATTCATTTCTCTGAAGAAGGCTTAAAAATTTACTCGAGTCTCTTGAAATCTTTTAAATTAAATGTAATCCTGAAATTCTATTTATAAACGACCAAACTGACCTAATATATACTCCTTTGTTCAACGCCATCTAAAATTGTTTGTAAAAGTTGTTTTTAAAATTTTTTGGCAACTACATAATTTCGATAATCGCTCATATATAGCCTTGCTTTATTTCTTGAATAACTTTCAATAGTAGAGAGGTCAAGTGTAACATTTAAAATGTTCTGGGTTTTTTAAAAAGCTCGATATTTGGGTACCGTTTGGATTGAAAGAGGTTTACTTAGTACAACTAATGAACATTTGCGATATACACCTTAAACGTAATGAAACTGATCTCTTTCTGAAAAGAATCATAATTGGTGATAAAAATGGGTAAAATACAGCAACGTTATCCAAAAATGATCATGGTGTAAGAGAAACAAAGGAGTTCAAAGCACACCGAAAGCTTGCATCAGAAAAAATCATGTTTTGAATCTTGTGGGATTAAATAGGTATTTTATATTTTGAGCTACTTTCAAGGAACCAAACGATTAACTATGTAGACGTGTACTGCCAATAACTCACAAAATTAGACAAAGCAATCAAAGAAAAACGAACAGAATTGAATTGCAAAGAAGTTGTGTTCGACCGTGACAACGCGAGACCTCACAGATCTTTGGCCACTCTTGCGAAATTTTTTTCTGAAAATCACTAGAAATTCTACGAGCGCGGAATCATGAAGTTGCAAGATAGCGAAGGGTTATTGAACAAAATGGAAAATATTTGGTTGATTAAACATTATTTTTTTGTATTAAAAAAGAGTTGTATTTCATACGCCAAAACCGAAATTAATTAATTGCCAAGCCAATAGTTTAACGACAACCTGAACTTCCTTGACCCTGATCTTAACAATACATAATTCAACGTCCTAGCATACTCACCACCTATCTCAATAAATAACTTAATAAAACATTGATTTCCTCAGAAGACTTTTGTTTTAGTCTAATAAACTTATTATCATCGTACCTCTTGACCTATTTCAATAAAATTATATTTTGTAATTGATGTTTAAGGCCTTTGCGTGGTAATTCATTTTAAATAAGGTACATAAATATACCCACGATCGTGTGTGATAATATTATTATATGTATTTTGAACTTTATTTTGCAAGTAAAATGGATAAATAAATACTATCTATCTATGTATCTATTAAAGTATATTTATGAATTGCGAATTTATTGTTCTAGTATAATTTTGTTAAATTTTAGCAAGTAATTCATTAAATTTACGTACTCTTGACCTACCCCAATAAAATCTTAGCCTACTTATAACCAATGGCAATTAGTAGTTCATAATCTGGACATATTACAATGAATTATTTATTTATATTGCGTACTCCCCATAAATATGTTTTGCACTAGCGCAAGCTTGACCTATCTCAAGAAAATTTTTCTAAACATAGTTTATCCATAATAAAAATAGTTAGTGTGTCTATATTTTATTAAGTGGTACTTCCAGTACTATTACTTATTATCAGTATCGATGAATCTACACAACTCAGATATATTTTATTAGGTAATTAAGATAAACATAGCCACTATCCCACCTTTGAATCGTTTAACATGAAGATAGGGTAACTTTACATAGTAAACAATAAACTAAAACATAATCTATCTACAGATTGTATTAGTAAATTGCACAAAATCATGTTAGTAACTATTTTTTTCTTTTAGTTAAAAAGCATTAGTTTTAGTATTGATGTTAAAAATAAAACAATGTTTTACAGTAAAACTTTTATGCATATGTATATATCATTAATGAAAAACAAAAATGGAAAACAAATTTAGTTGCTTCTTTGTTTAGTAATAATAATCACCATTTTTATAGTATTATTCTGGAAATCTTATCTGTAAGATGAAACACTTATAAAAATTGTTCCTGAATTAGCGTTTATTTAAAGTTAATTCTGGAACAATGAAAGTGTATGCACTTTTAAAGTAATGCATTCCACTCAATCATATAAACGTTTATTTTGATATTATTTTCTTAAACTAGAACACTTATAGTGATTAATTAAAATAAATTGCATGTATGGGGTAGTTGGGTGGATTCTAATTCAACTAATATACCGTCCATGTCGTGAGAGTTTCAAAGAAAACAATAATACGCTTAAATACACTTCGTAAGAGCGAAACGCCCTATAAAACCAAACCACTTCGTAAAAGAATTTAATTATTATAATTTATTAATAATTCATCATTTTAACATACTCTTGACCTTTCCTATAAATTTTCATTGTACTAACGTACCTATCCTAATTAATATTTTGTTTGCCTACCGAACACTCACTCCAAAAAATAATTAATTGTCTTCGCGTACTCTTGACCTATTCCAATAAATTCCATATTGCACCGACATATTCTTTACCTTTCCCAATATTATAATACTTACCCCTCTATTTTATTATTCGAAACGGTTACTTAAAAAAAAAGTTTTTGAAGCTTGAAACATGAAAAAATAATTATAATTTTGTAGTCCTGATCCTCAGGACTCAGTTTTAAATAAATATGTGATAAAGTATTATTGCAGTTAGTAATGCAATTATTACCATTAACAAATGTTATATACTTTTTTTTATCCGTTAACAATTGATATTGAGCGCTTAGTACTTGAAACGTAGATATAGCAGATAAACATAATTGTGAAAAAAAGAGAAATATTTATTTCACTTCAGTACAATTGTTTTGCCAGACTGTAACTTCTTCGTGTAAAAAATATTTATTCGATTTTCTTAACTTGAAAAAGCCAGTATATAGAACAGGTTAAAAAATATTATCATCAAAAATTACTTATTAATGAAATATAACATGTTTTTTTAACTACTCTCCGATAAAAATTATATGCCTGCTTAGGAATAGGAGGAGAACACTTGTAAACAAATGTTACTGACAAAAATTCCCTAGGTTTTTTAAACAAAAAGAAACATTTGATAAGTCTACAAAATCCACAAAAACTAGTTTTAGTTTAAGAAAAACAATTATTTCACGCACGTTTAATTAAAAAAAGGCGAACGTTAACCCCACAGGGTCGGTCGCCTCGATGAATCGCACCTAAATTGAAAGTCGTTCGCCGGAGCTTTCCCTTTCGCTGATGTCTTTTTGAGGATTTCATTAAAAGGCCCCCGTTACACTGACGGAGGCCGATCTCGCTAGATTGTGTGTAATTTAGTGTGGCGGTTATTTACTTCCGTGATAGTTGTCGTTAAGGGCGGTAATGGAATTTGGATGTGAGTTTTAGTTTGAAATGAAAACCATCAACTAGAAGACCATATATATTAACGCGAATATTTTTCTTAGAAAAAGGTGATTCTGCCTAAATTGTAAAAGTATAATAATATTTCCAATTCGCATCAATATTTTTTTCTATCGAGGCATAAATGCTATGAGCAATATGTGCTGTCATGGAAAATTGTTGGCATCACTTTAATGCAATTTTCTTAATATTATTGAACGTTGTGATTATTATTAAATAAACACTTACATTTCACACTACACAGACAGCCAACGTTATTAACACGTTCCCAGGTGACGACATTATAATTTCATTATTGATTCAACCGGCATTTTCCGCTCCACTCTCTCACCATCTCACCGCTCCCCCTTTCACCATGGCCATCACGTCGTCATCATCATCGTCTTGTATTTGTCGACAATTAAGTTACGTTTTAAGAACCCCCACAGCGATTTACAGCAAGGGACGGAATATATATCCGCCTCGATTATTCTAAAGGCGTAACGTAACGACATAAGTGATATTAAAACGGTGACCGCCGTTAATGTTAAGTGGCTGTTTACATAAATACTCTGTAAAACTTAGTGCGCGTCGATGGAGATCGTATAAAAAACTATAAAATTCGCATTTGAAAATTGCTCCGTCGATCGCCGAAAACGGGCGGGGGAAAAGAGCGGGTTTTAATTTATGGTGGATGCGCCGGGTTAGTGCTTAACGGTAGCTGCGCTTTACGACTCTGTACGAGCGTGTAAATGAAGAATTGCTTTGAGTGAATCGGTTTTATCTACTATCCTCTCTCATTACTTTTACACTATAAAAAACTCATCATTTATATCATCATTTTTTTATAAAGATTGTAAAATATTTAAAGGTATATAACCTATTAGTTTATTAATTATGTCTTTTCCTGTTAGACGTTTTTATGATATGGAACAGGATTTCTAATTTAAAATATTACCTTAGATAATTTCGCAATGGCTTAAATTTGTAATAATAATAATAATTAATAATATAAAATCTGTTAAATCTATTAAATTCATTAAAGTATCTGTATAAGTATTGTCAACTTTAACTGTCTGCTGAATGTGAAATGTCTGCTAAAATATTTTTGCTGTTAAATCATATATGATAGTGTTATTAAATCAAATCTGTAACACTAGTTAATTTGATCACACTCGTTATATCTATTAAATTCATAAAATTCGTCTTAATTTAAAAATTAAATTTATTCAATGAAATAAAATTTCTTTAAGCCTTTAGTTTGTCTCGATCTCTTTAACACACTCAAATCAAAAAATATTTCAAAAATATTAAAATCTGTGTAAAGCCTATTGTATCTGTAACCATTGTAAGTCCTGAAATTTATAAAATCTATTTAATTTATCTTTTTTTTACAATTTATTAGAATCTGTCTGAAAATTTATTGGATTTGTCAAACAGTAGCAAGTGAATGCAAATCTTTGAATATGGAGGTGTGCTCTCTTTTTCATATTGTATAACATCATACAAACTCTTTGGTCAATATAAGTAAACCAATAAAATTAGCTTAAAAGTACTAGTATCAAATTTAAAGTAACAATTTATAAACTAAATTAAACAGGTTAAAATTTGTAAATTTACGATGGAAAGATATATATTTTTTTAAATATTTTTGAACGCTCAGTTTTTTATTACCATTCACGTTCTGAAGAGGGTACTTAAGAATTTAGCACGCCATTCCGTTGTGACTAAAACGAGATTGATAAATCACACACACGCACACACATACACACTTACACTAACACTGGTAAAGTGGGCGAAGGTTTCGAGGGCAATAATTCACCGGGACGATGAAATTTTAATTGGGCCTTCAAGCCGCCCCACAATATTTGAGCCCTTGGTGAACAGTAACGGTTACTTATTGATGGCGGAGCACTTACGGCGAATATTAAGAAAGTAATTCCGACAAGTCACCGCCGGCAATTACACACGGCCGCTGCGATGATGATATTCGTAGGGCGAAAAAGATTTCGACTCCATTTGTGCAGAATCGATGGATTTCCAGTGGAATGCGCTTCGGTTATTGTTACGAACGGTGCTGAAACGATTTTACAGGAAATGGGTTTCTGGCATCTTGAGAAGGTATCCTCTATTCTGTAATTTTAAAAATCCTCCTCTTCGTTCTTTGATAATATCTTAAAAATTAAAATTCCTAATGGTAGACAAATAATTGTCAATTATTTTAAATTGAATTATAATATATATTAAAAATGCTTGTAGGTTTTAAGCAATTGACGAATAATATTAAAACGTTGAGATAAAATATTTATTAATGACCAGTGGTCAAAATACCTGCCCTGTAAATGGATACGCATGGGTTCAATTTCTGTTTACATACATTAATTTGCCCTATTATTGCTTTGTATAATTGGACCATAGAGTGTGTAAATTTTAATATTTAATAATTTTAAATACTTATTTTTTTGATAAATTATGAAATTAATCAATTAATTATTTTGACAGAACATATGAATTTAATAAAATAAATAAATATTAACAAACTGGATAAACCGCGTATAAACGATTAATCAAAATGAATTCGAGTTTAATGTAAAATTATATGCTCTACATAGTAATATTATAGCGTAGATTTTTTTGATATTTCCACCATGCACTCATATTCGAAATATTTACAGCTCTCCGTGCGTATTATGCTAATGCGAACTGGAATTATAATAAATGTGCGGTCTAATTTACATTTTCACGAGAGCAAACGGTTTGGACTAATGCAATTAAACAATATAAATCCCTGCTAACTGTAACGATTTTACTTTGCTGCACGTTTGCATCAGCATAAATTAACAGCAAATATTTGTTTTCAATTATAATGTATGCAATGCACACTACACCGTGCGCGTATGCAAATGCGCTCACGTGTTTATGGAAGGATGGTGTTTTTTAAAAGTAGTCTTTATATTTACTCAACTGTATCCGGTATGGTTTTTAATTTAAGTAGTCTTTATATTTACTCAACTGTATCCGGTATGGTTTTTAGTTGGGCTTTAAATTTTTCCTAGTGCAGACCATAACTGTCATACATTTCGAATTCTTCGGTTGCCTCGCTTTCTTATATTTTTGATTCTAGAACAACTCAAAATCATATTTTAATTATTATATGAACAAACATTATTTAGATATGTTCTCGGAATAATATTACTGGAAATTTTAACTTATCAGCTAGTTTAAGTTCTTTAATACGATTGAACACTTTTTGTCCAAATATTTTCTTCCTAGGTAAGGTAAAAACAGTGACAATTAAATTTTTAACTACCTAAAAAAGTGTCTCCACTTTGTTGATATCAAAAACAAGATTTTGATTGACTACAAGATGCATTACAAAATTCATCGCAGAAGGAACATATGTCCTATAGAAAATTTAGTAAAAATTAGTTCAGACATTAAAAATACTACGGTTGCAATTTTTAAATTTTTATCTTCTTTAGAATTTCGTTTAGTCAAAATAGTATTATAAGCGCAATGAAACACAAATTTTAGGTACAGTTTAAGAAACTCAATTTTCCAAAAAAATCAAAGTTCACACCCAGATTACTCCTATCTCCTAACGTATACATAGCCTAAATCTCAAATTTGCTAACAATTCTTTTAATATGTATATCCCTCCTCAATAAATTTTGCATTTGCATCAGTTCACCAGTTCGAATCGTCCAGGCAGGTAGCTAGCAACATAATTTATTTTTACAGAATGATGGCTCAAACGGACAGGCTAACCTTATATACTATTTGTAAATTATCTTTTTCTACTCCTATAATAAAATAACACAATTGTAGGTTACTTTTTGATTATGAAATGTAGTACATTGTATGTTATGTATATATTATATATTCATTGTAATAGCAACCATTGTAGCATTAGTGCTACAATACATCTAGTGTGAAATTACACGTCAAAATAAAATTGCGAGTGTGTTGAAATCTACTCAAAATAATGGTAAGTAGTAATACTGAGAGTCGTTTTGTTAAAAAAATTAAACCCTGCGGTAAATGTTCCATGATATACATGATCTCCAAGAACATTTCATAACTGTTTCAATAATATCACGTATATTCTTAATTAATAAAAATTTGTTTAAGGTTAATAAGTAGAAATCTATATTTGTATTTTTTAAATTAATATGCGTAATCGTAGAAAAAGTATAGTGTACAATTCGCATACAATGACCATTGCCCACTCGTATGAATTACTGCACTCGCCTTCGGCTCATGCAGCAAATTTCATACTTGTGGGCAATGAGTATCATTGTATGCTCATTATACAATATACTATATAATAAAATGCAGCATTAAAATCCTTTAGTTCGTTGTAGAAAATTAAATAAAACGAAATGTTTTCGTATTTTTAAATTTATTAATATACTATATTGTATATATATTTATACGTTCGAATACAGATATTATTCTCTCTCTCTCTCTCTCATAAAGTTCAATTTCCGAAGCCTTTAAAATTATAAAGCCTCGGCAAATTAGGTTTAGTTCAAATATTTTAAATTGTATTGTTGCTGTTTTTCGGTTGAAGATTATAAAGCTTGAGGCCTACGTGGCTCAAACTATCTTAGATCGTGAAATAAATACCGATATTAAAACACAGTTGATTACAAGATCACCGGAAAATAAAAGCGAAAAAGGAATGGAGCCTATACTGAAAGAGATTAAGGAGATGAGAATGGAAATGAAAGAGAGGTTCGACAAAAGTGACGAACAGAATGAGAGACTAAGAATAGAGGTGGAAACTATTAGTAAGGAATTGGACTTAATAAAAGCGGAAATGAAGAGAAAGGAAGAGGAGTGGAAAGAAGAAAAAGAAATCTTGTACAATAAAATCCGAGAGTTAGAAGACAAGGAGGAAAGGTGAGAGCAAGAGAAGAGGCGTAACAATATCGTTAAAAAATGCTGGAATAAAAGGGGAGAGTGTGGGGAGAAAAGTCATGGAATTATTTAAAGAAAAGTTGGAGGTGGAAGTGGATGTTTTAGACGCCTTCGAACTGAAAAATGGATTAATATTGGCGAAAATAAAAGACATGAAGGACAAAATAAAAATAATGACAAACAAGTGGAGACTCAAAGGATCGGATATTTATGTGGATAATGACTTGACGGTAAATGAAAGAAATATACAAAGTTGTTTGAGGAGAGTTGCCAGGAAAGAGAAAGATAAAGGGCACGTGGTTAAGATAGGATATAGAAAGCTCGATATGTATAAACAACAGAAAGGTGTCGTGAGAGGAAATAAGTAAGCGGGTTACTGGGATGAACGCAAAAAACTCAACCTTAAATTAAAAGATAGAAGAAAAGGAGTAGAGGGGAGTTTTGCAAGGGTGAGTTTTCGGAATGTGGCCGGATTGAAGTCTAATTACAAGGGGGAGAGGTGGCAAATGGAGTTTGTGAAGTGGGTGGGGCGGAAGGATGTGGTGGGGTTAGTCGAGACGTGGGTAAGGATAGAGGAGTGGGAAAGTGTAAAAAGGGCGCTACCAGGGGGTTTAGATTGTCAATTAAAGGGGCAGAAAAGAGTACAGGAAAAGGAAGGGCGAAGGGTGGGATGGTTGAGGGGACAAGGGATGAGTTAAAAGCGGGGGCTATAGAATTTAGTGAGGAGGTAGAAGGCATGGTATGGGTGGAAATAGGAGTAGTATATGTGAACAAGAACTGGGTTGAAGTGCGGAAGGAGTTAGACAGGAAAGCCAGCGAAGGGAAGATATGTGTGGTGGGAGGAGACTTTAACGCGAGAATGGGAGATGGGGGGAGGGGTAAATGATGACGGGGAACTAATAGAACGAACATCTTAAGACAAAGTAATCAATAGTGAGGGAAGGAGGATGGGAGTTTGGATATTGGAGGAGGGATGGAAAGTGTTAAATGGGTGTATAGAAGGCGATTGGGATGGGAAAAAAACCTATATTGGTCAACAGGGATCGTCAGTGATAGACTATGTGCTAATAAAGGGGATACATAGGGGAATATTGAGAAGATTGGAGGTAGGGTCGGACCATCTACCAATATCGGTAGAAATATGGATGGGGAGGAAAAAAGAACAGCAACAGGGGATAGACCGGTCGAAAGTGGCAGACGAAGCAAAGGAAATGGAAAAAATGGGTAAACGATTGGAGAAGATCAAGTGGAGTCAGGTAGAAAATATGGAAGATATGGAGGAGGTTATAGCAGGATGCGGAAGAAAAATAAAAAGGAGCACCGGAGGGGGGTGCACATGGTTCGACGAAGAGTGTCGGGAGGCGAAGAGAGTAATAAGGAGGGCAGTAAATGAATGGAGGAGTGGAAGAGGGGAGGAGAAGGGGTGAGGGAGGCTAGAATGAAGCATACGAAGGTATGCGAGGAAAAGAAGGCGCAGGCTATCAAAAAATTGCAGAGGATATGAGATCGTGCCAGAGCGAAAGGGAGATGTGGAGTATATTGAGGAGAGGAGAAGTACGGGGACAGATGGAGGTATCTCTGCAGGACTAGAAAAATAAATGTTTAAAAAACTGCGGGGAACCGGTGGGGGTGGGGAGACGAGAGGGAGACAAAGGAGGAAGTGGAAAAGGGGTTTCAAGAGGTGAAAGGAGGAAAAGCGGCTGGGCTGGATGGACTGAAAGCCGAAATGTGGAAGCGGATTGGAGCTGAGGAAAAAAGAAGATTTGGGCAGCTGCTGAATCAGATATGGAGGGGAGAAAAGAAGATTCCGGAAACATGGCGTGTGGGGGTAATGTGCCCGATACACAAAAGTGGAGATAAAAAGGAAGCGACTAATTATCGAGGTATAACCATTATGTGTATCGGGTACAAGATTGCCATGACCATACTGAAGAACCGGCTAGAAGAAGAAGTAGAAGAAAAGGGTTTGTTGCCGGAATCGCAAGGAGGGTTTCAAAAAGGGAGGGGAACGAGAGATCAAATCTTTACGCTAGCGAGAATAGTTGAGAGAGTGTTAGAGGAAAAGAAAAGTGTGTATGCGGTATTTCTGGATTTGAAAGCAGTGCCGAGAGAAAGGTTGATGGAGTGCTTGGAGAGGAAAGGTGTGAGCAAGGTAACAGTGGAATGGGTGAGAGGAATGTATGAAGAAACATGGGGGAGAGCAAAGGTAGATGGAAGGGTATCGGAAAAGTTTAGAGTATGGATGGGGTGAGACAGGGATGCCCGCTTAGCCCGTTGCTCTTCAATTTATATATGAGTGAACTAGAAGAGGTCCTGAGAAACGGGCAAGAGGGCGGGATTGTAATAGGGAAAATGAAGGTGTGGATGTTGGCGTATGCGGATGATGTGGTGTTGCTGGCGAAGGATTTGGGAGAAATGAATGAGATGTTGCAAAGGGTTGAAAGGTATATGGATAAGCGAGGTTTGTGTGTAAATGTAGGAAAAACGAAGTGGATGAGATTTAGGAATAGAGGAAGAGAAGGAAGAATGAAAGAATTAACATGGAAGGGAGAAGTGATCGAGAGAGTGAAAGAGTTTAAATATTTAGGTTTTGTGTTTAGGTGGTGTGGGGGGTACAGGGAGCACGCCTGATGGGTCCAAATGAAGGCGAGGAAAGCGTGGTATGTGGTGAAGGAGAAATGGGGACAGTGGCTGAAGGGTGAAGGATAATTTTTAGATGGCGTGCAAACTGTGGGATGCATGTGTGAAACCAATCTTAATTTATGGGGTAGAGGCATGGGGTATGAAAGCATGTGAATGTATCGAGAGAGAGCAGGTGACATTCCTAAAGCAGATGTTGGCGGTGGAAAGATCAACGCCCAGCTACATTCTGCTTCAGGAAACGAACAGAACGTGTATGCATGGAGACGCAATGGAAAGAGTGACTAGGTATGAGATGAAAGTGATAGGATTGGGGGGAGGGAAAGGTTGGTAAAAGAAGTATGGAAAACGTGTGTGGGAGTAGGAGAGAGTGGTTGGAGAATAGAGAGGAGAAAAATGTATGAAAGAGCAGGAGTATCTGAAAGTTTGGTAAATGAGTGGTTGGAAAAAGGGGTGAATGTGGCAGCGTGGATGAAGGTAAAATGGGAAGAAGTAGAAAAGCAGGAGCGTCAAAGGTGTATTGAGAGTAGTTGAGGTGGCAGGTACATGGGAAGATACCTGGGTACCTAGCAAATTGTACATTAAACAGAGGGCAGAAGCAATGGCTAGGGCTAGGTGTGGCTCGGAGGAGAGAGGAAGAAAGATATGGATGGGCGAAGAGAATGGTAGGTGTGTGCTGTGTGGGTGTGGGAGAGATACATGGAGTCATCTAGCGGAGGAGTGTAAGGAGATACGGGAGGAATGGATGGGTGGGAGTAGACGGAGAGAGGAGTGGATGCGAGAGGACGGGGCTGGCGTAAAGATTGTGATGACATTAGGGTGGGAGAGGGAGAGGAGAAGAAGGATGTAATAAACGAGTTAATAGGGATTAAATATTTAGTTTTGAACTGTTATTATTTTGTATATATGGCTAAGTTTATATATGCCAATAAAGGTCTGTTTTTTATTAAGACACAGCTTATTGATTTTCATTTTTCTTTATTTTACCTAAAACTCTTTAGATAAAAGCTTGATAAGATGTCAAAATTTTACAGATGCTATTTTTCTAAAATTTTCATCCTTTTGTTTTTATCTTGTTTTCTTCCAAGTTACGAACATTTTATTCACACAATTCATCTTATAAATTGAAATAAAACAACACAGTTGGGAGGGTTTCACATTTATTGTTGAACACTGCAACATGTTTCGCCACACAGTGGCTTCATCAGGCAGATGAATAATGTTCAACAATAAATGTGAAACCCTCCCAACTTAATTGTTTTATTTCAATTTGTTATAGAGTTTCATCATGTATCCGCCTCGTCAATTCAATATCTTATAAATTATAAGAATTTTATTTTATTTTAATAAAGATTTTCTAGGATGTCTTGTTTAATTTAGTTTCTTTCTTTGAGGGAAACAAAATTTAATTTTGTTTCTATATTTTATGGATTTTGAGGATTTTCTTTTAGATTTCTAGAATTTTCTACTAATTTTCTTTTTAAATTGCGAGATTTCTAATCGAGGATTCTGGAAACACGGGAGCAATTTTTGTAGCTTGTTTTGCTTTATCTTTGCAAAATTTCTAGAAAATACCAGATTCCAAAATATTTTCCAATTTTACATTTATCTTTTCTTCTTGGCTTATGGAAGTTCTCTTCTAAACTGGAAACGTTTGCTTCAAAAGTTCTAAAATCTTTCAAAAACTAGATATTTTCAGCGTTTCTAACTTTATCTTTTAAATATTCTAGTAGTTTATTTTTATCATAGTTATCGAAAATTCTGAACTATTTTTTCCCCCATTTTCGGGATTATCAGAAATTTCTCTTTCTTTTAGAGTTTTAAAATTGTCCAGCATATTTTGTTCCAGACTAACTTTATCCTATAATTTTTATAATAAAAATAATAGAAGTAGTTTATTATTCTAGAATTACCTGTTTTATGTTATTCAAATTTTCTGATAATTCTTGTTTTATTTTATCGAAGCTTTTAAACAAAACTTTCTCTTGATTTTTAAATTTTTTGTATTTTTATTTTATCTGAATTTTCTTAAATTTCTAATTTTCTTTTTCAAAATGCAAGAATTTTAATTTTTTGGAAATTTTTACTTTATCATTTTTTGACTAATTTTTCTTCTTTCAGATTTATTAAATTTTCTAATAATATTTTTCTTGAAGTTTAGAATTTTCCAGAAAGTTATCTTACAAATAGTGAGAATTTTTTTCAAAGGTTCCAGAAATTATCTCTCTCTCTCTCTTTCTTTCAGATTTATTAAATTTTCTAATAATCTTTTTCTTGAAGTTTAGAATTTTCCAGAAAGTTATCTTACAAATAGTGAGAATTTTTTTCAAAGGTTCCAGAAATTATCTGCATTTTTCTTTTATACATTTCTAAAGTTTCTGATAATATTAGCTTTATTTATAAAAGTTCTTATCTAAATTGAGATATTTAGCCTTAAGAACTTTTTAGATAAAGTTGTGGTAGTCTCCTATCTATTAGTTGTAATTTTTTCAACTATCTAAAGAGAAAAATCTGTCAGTTTTGCGATTTTATAAAAATTTTCTTCAAATTCTCTTTAGAGAAGTTTAAGAGAACTTTCTTTCGCAGTTTCATAAACTTTCAGCGGTTTCTTTAAAAATCAAAGATTATAAAGCATGGGAGTGTAGTCAGTTATCTTTTAAACCCAAGTTTTGAGAGCATTGCCGTTTTATAATGCAGTTACTCTTTTACAAAATTGCAGTTTCTTTAAATTTAGTTTAGTAAAAACGTGACAAGGTGTCAGGAATTAAAATACTTGAAACTACAGAGACAAAGTCCCAGAGACCCAAGCCTTCTTAAAGCTAAAAATGAACTCTATTGTTAAAGTACAGTTTGCATTAGAAAGACGAGAAATAATGAGTTCAAACATTTAAATTTCTACCTATGCTATTCTGAAATTTTCAAACTTTCTTATGTCAACACTTAGAAGATTATGAAACCTGGAAAGGAAAAGCTTCAAATAAACTCCGATTTAAAGACTCAGCTTAAGGCACATTAACAATTCTGCAGTGTCACTGAGGGACCCTTTTTGGACCAAATCCTACGAATGTGTTGAAAATATAAAGCCTGAAATTTCAGAGATAGTTAACTCAAAGCCTCAGACCTTCTTAAAGCTTGAAAAATCTTTAGATTTAAAAGAACAGCATAAGGAAATGCAAATTACAAAGGCTAAGGAAATAAGGCTTAGTTCAAACACTAAAAATTTTACAATATATATTCTTCTAAACTTTTCATCATTTTAAAATTAAGAATATTATGAAGCTTAAAGCGGACTAACGAACAAACTTTAACTAGACTCTGATTTAAGTATATACAGCTTACTAAAATGAATTTTAAATAGACCATCGGTCTATGGCCAATGAAGAAGAAGAAAAGCAGCTGGATAATTGTTATGTCGTATTTTATGCAGAGTCAACATGGTTTCTGAAATACAATTTAGAATCAAAAATAAGGCCGAGATGTTTAATTGAATCAGCACAATCATTAAGAACATATTTATTTAGTATACAATTCTTGCACTCTTCAATTTATATTATAGCAATAGTATTAATAGTAGTATGTATTTCAGATTATTTAGGAAGAGAAACAAAGCAAACAATCATAAATAAAAGATCAGATTGTACTTTTGAACAGCCGTTTATATTATTTATGATTCTAAATAATTTCAGGTCGTTCGCAAATAATAAAAAATCCCAATTATTTATGTATTTATCATTAATAAATAAAGAAAACAAAATCTACCATGTCCACTATGTGACACTTGAGGCACATCTGAAAATACATTTATTTCTTTTGATATTGTTGTTGATACGCACATATTGAATACAATTTTGTAAGAAGGACGAGAACCACCGAACCAAACCAGCATTCAGCCCTACCCGACGAATCTTTGATAAAAAAATGTGATTAACGCCATTGGACGCGACAATTGTTTTATATTTTTAAAGTGATGAAAAACACTTTGATTCAAAATCGGACGTTGAGATTCTATTTAAGCAGAACCAATAAACCTTATAAGTAATATGACGTGCACATAATTTAAAATTTACGTGTCGCTTAACGCTACATGTGACTTGCCAACAAAATTCATGACCGTACACAAGACTCCCTTTGATAATAACGCCCTATATCAATGTAATTACAGGAGCGATTTAAAATATGCCCATCAATTATGTGCAAGTCGCGGGCGCGTAACGTAAATAGATAATAAATTTCGAGCGTCGCAAGTTAGAAACATCCGAGGGCGACCACCCACCCACCGCCTACCTTAGTAGCGCAGTGTATTTACGGAGCGGGCGCAAACTTGCACCACATACAATTTAAATGAATTTAGAGCTCTTAATTACCCACTTAATGACACCTGGCAGGGCTCCAATGCGTTTCGAAAAGGGCTTCTGCTCCTTCTTTAAAAAGACGACGGATCACGATTAAATTAAGCAGCAAATTGCTCCTGGCAATCACAGACTCTTTCATTTAATACGAAAAATAAAGCAGGAGGAAACGGAAAGGGAACGAAGTGAAACTGTTTAATCCGCCGTGATAGTTCGATTAACTTATTTTAAAGTGTGCAGTCTTGATGAAAAATCTTATTTAAAGTTTAAACTCTTAAATCTGTTTAATTATTCTTTTTTTGGTTATATGGCCATCACAGTACTTCTGTCATATTAAACTTTATTTGAAATTGTTTAAAAACAGTTACAACAAAAAAAGAATGTATTAAAATGTCTTTGCTATTATCTAAACCATTTGGGATTAGGTATTATTTATTATTTGTTAATATCTGTTTATTTACATTATTATTTATTTATGTATAACGAAATGTATTCTGTAAATAAAGTCAGATACCAAAACAGTCAAAATATTTTTCTTTAAATTCTAGAAATATTATTATTATATAAGAGTCAAAACATTAAAAATAAGTAGTTTAGCAAAAACATTTTTTCCAAAAATTTAATTTCGCTTGAAAAAAATTACAAAATTTTCTTTAAAATAAATATCGTCATAAAGTGAAAATTCGTAACAAAATTACAAAAACAGTTAAAATATTGTGAGAGCAAATAGATGAAATTTAAAATTTCTTAAAGAATAACCCAAAAATTTAGCAATCTGGATCTGGATCTGGATTGAGTTTGCCAAGGGAGATCAAATCATTGACCAGAGCACTTAGGTCTCACTAGGCCCGTTGTGCCCCCCTGACTGGGACAGCCCTGCGTTGTTCTATCACTCATTTAGCCACCCAAGATGGCGAGCAAAAGACAGCACAACGCTTGGAGGGTTATCCCTTATGTTGGCCATGTTCGGCCAGAGCATGGACTCTCTAAGGTGGCCGAGAGCCGGGCAGGTGGTTAACACATGTTCCACTATCTCGTCCTCTTCTTCACATGCTCTACATATGGGGGTTTCCACCAGTCCCATAGCAAACAAGTGTTTCGTTAGCTGGCGAATCCCGTTAATAAAGTTATTATTAACATTTACAAACCATTGTAAACAAAACCTGTTAGCCTATGGCGCAATCCTCTTTACTCAATGCCGTCTTTCTACTCTGAATCTTATCAAAGTGGCACTTCGCCTTCCCAGCCCTTATCAAAATTGAAAATCCAAGTAATCCTTTTCACAACCTATTCAATAAACTACTATACGAATCCACCCAAATAGTTCCAATTAACCAACGTACTTTAGCCATAAAAGGAGCAATTAATTACAAAAGTTGCCAAAAGATAATTAAAACTGTGTTTTACCAAAGCATACCAATAATAATAAAATAACAACAACTTTTGGAATTTACTAAGAAAAAACAAACATTTACTAAAAACATTTCAAGTTTCAAATTTACAAAAAAAACTTTATTACTGTCAAAAATAATAAAAACCAGTTTAAGAATTTTCAAAAAGGAAAGAATTCGAGAAATGTACAGTCAAAAATTTCCAAAAAAGACAATTGAAAATCTGACACGAAAATAAAAAACGGTTGTAAACATTATAAGAAATTATTCATAAATCTATTAATAAGAAATTGAACTTTTGTTTTTCTCTCTCTCTTAAAGAGTTCAAAATTTGAATCAATACAATTGCACAAAAATTGAAAATGTTTGTGCTAATAATAAACATCTTTATTTACAGAAAAAATAAATAAATAATTTACATTAAATTAACAAAATGACAATGGAATTATACAATAGTATATTTTTCTGTCAAACGGCTATTGACCTGCGGTCTTTCAGCCTAGAGTTATCTGTCTTGCAAACGTCATGATTGCTAATGTCTAACGTAATTAACTTTCGATTGTCCTTCAAACGTCGTGATCACTAATGTCATTATGAAATGCGGAAATGTACTGATGAATGGTGATTTCTGGGTATTTGTATCGAGGTGTTATTAAAGGATTGCGAGGGATACACATGTGGTTAAGGATGTCAATGGTATCAGGGTTATTGGCGAATTTTTGAGCAAGGAATGTAAGGCGTTGTTCAATGGGAGTTAGGTTGGCTAGTTGGTACAGGAGGGTGTTGAATGGGTCTGTAAAGGGTTAAGGGGGTGTCTGATTTTTGTGAGCGTACGAAGGGCTGATCGTTCAGATACCTGGATACTTTTAAGAGCGGAAGGATGGGGTTTATAGAACAGGATAGCGGCGTAGTCAAGGAGAGGTCGGCAGATCATTTTATAAATATGTACGGAAGTTTTTGTTGATATTCCTTGATTTTTATAGGTGAGGCTTCTGAAATGCCGAGCTCTCTTCTTGACACTCGCTTTGAGGATTTAGGCGTGTGTTTTAAAAGTTAATTTGAGCTCAAAGGTTATTCCTAGGTATTTGCAAGAAGGAGATGGTAAAATAAGTTGGTTATTAATGGTTATATGGAATGGAGAATTCTGTGGACGGTGAAAAGGGATTAGGAGTTGGGATTTATTAGGATTAATGGTTACTCTCCATTTAGCAAACCAGAGCTGAATGGTATCAATCAGCCCTTGTAATGTGGTAAGTGCTTTCTGTAGGGTGGGGGCATGTACTATTAAAGCAGTATCGTCTGCGTATATCAGTGTGTAGCATGAAGGGTTGATGTATTGTGGATCAGGGTTATAGATATCATGAACATAAATGTTATACAGGATTGGTGATAGGGGAGATCCTGTTTGTGCTATTTTATTGTTTTTTAAGATTTGAAATTTTTTTTAAAAAATCATTTTAAAATGCTCTTGAACAGTTGAAATTTTACAATAAACAAACATGGTTATTTGCTTATAACAAACAATTAAATAGGGTTAAAAATAAATTAATTCTACTTAGGAAAAATTATTTGAAAACTTTTGCTAATTTTAATCATTTTAATAATAATAATAATTAGATCTTTATTTTAAAAAATAAGTATACAAAATTGCAATACAAATTAATTAAATAGTGTCATATTTAATATTAAAATATAATAACAGCAAGCAAGAATATTATATGCTTTATTACAGTTTCTAAAATTATTAGAATTGTGGATGGCCTTGAGGTCATTAGGAAGACGATTAAAATATTTCATGGCTACATAAGGCTATATAAGAAAGGTGTTTTTTTTATAAAATTATAGTCGATGAATCGGCAAAGCTTAATTTTTATAATTGTTTGTATTATAGGCATGCTGGTGCTTGGTAGTTCTGTTCACATCACATAATGAAAATTGTGTTAATGTTTCATATACAGGGTGGGCCACGAATAACGTCCATTAAAAGTTTACAGGGTTCCTGCAAGAGGAAAAATCTAAAAAAAATCAACATTGTACGGTTGATTGCGATTTCCTCATTGAAAATGTTTTTGACTTTCTATCACTTCCGGTTGTACCGGAAACGGCTACCAACTCTCTTATTTTAAAAGGGACATACTGTATATTATTTTATTTTTTAATTCCTTGTTTGATTGCCTATCTCTCCACATGGGTTTATGTCCACTGAACTTTAACAATTTTTGATTTAAAAATTTATTTGTCAAATATTGACCTCAAATATAAGATAGACACACGAGCGGCATCTTGTATTATACCTAATCGATTCCTCTACAACTGTCAAAATTGACATGTGTCAATTTTGACAGTTGGTATATCAAAAATATCAATATTTCAGTGCCCACTTAAAAACATCATATTTCAATTTTTCAAATGGAATGACCAATATTTTATCTGATTGATTGATTCGCAAGACAATTTACTACAAAAAAGTATTATACATCCCTATATCTAGAGCCAGTAGTTTTTGAGTTATTTCGAAATTTGTTTCCTCTCAGATTTTTTTTTATTTAATAATTCCTGTTCTATTCACACTACTATGGTGCAGGCTTCTGTCAAAATTTGTTAAATCGAACGTGTGTGTTGTGTATGCTTCTTTCGAGTAATATTAAAATTAATACCTATACCAATAAAGAAATTATGAATTTATTCGTCATATATGGTCAGTGCAACAGAATTGTTAAGAGAACTTGCAGAACTTTTAACGAAACTTATCCACACTTACCGTTGATGGATAGAAAAAGTTTCGAAGACTGGAGTCAAATTTTGTACTATTAGGAAAACAAAACGCAGAAAAAAATCAACCAAAGCCAATAACCCAGAATGAGGAAACTCAAGTAAATGTTTTGACTTATTTTCAAGCAAATCCACGCGCATCAAAGCGTAGTTGCCAGGAGGATTTGAGAGTAAGCAGACCCTCACTGCGAAGAATTTGGAAAATGTATCGGATGTGTAATTATAAATTTGATTTGGCGCAAGAATTATTTCCCCAAGATGCAGAGAACAGGATTGATTTTTGTGAGTAAACTCACGAAAGACGAACTTTCTACGTATCTCCATGAGTGCGGATTTAAGGGTGTAAGGTGCGAAAATCTAAATTCAAGACGTCCCGAAGAATACTCTTCTAGTAGAGGTGTCAACGTAGGTGTGTCAACGAACCGAATTGATGACTTTAAGAAATCAGACATCTGGCCGGAAGACATTCGCATAAACAATTTTTTTCAAAGTGCTCAGAAGAAACTGCCTGTGAAATAAAATTACGATTTATCAATATACAGTCAATACGCAACAAAAGTGATGAACTATGTCATTTTCTAGCGGATAAACACTATATGTGTATCTGAACATTGGCTCACAGATGATGAATGCCAAATTTCCACAGTAGGAAATCTAGTCGCAGCCGCCTTTCGTGCGTGTAAAAGCAGTAAGAATGGCGGAAGAATAATTTATGTACAAGACATTGCGTCTGTTTAAAATTATAATAATATCTGTCGAAAAACATTGTGAATTGTCTTGCGTATTTGTTCAAAATTTAAATTGTTATTTAGTATCTGTTTATCGTTCTCCCGCTGGTGATTTTAATGATTTTATTATAATATTATCTAAATTATTAGAACGCCTTAATCTAAAGGGAAGCAGTATTATACTTGGTGGCGATTTTAATATACTTTTTAACACCAATAGTTATAAAGAATTATATATTACAGATACTCTTGCCAGTTATGGCTTACACAAACTATTCTATTCTTTGAGTCTAACCATGTCTCAACAGGAAAACAATGTTTCATCACCTCTTATAAGACTAATTACGGACTTAGGCAAATTTAAATTATACCAAGCAGTAGAACATGTAAACTGAAATTTTGTATCTGATATGTCATTCAGTCTAAATCATACATGGGAACATTTATTTACCATTCTAACTTCGAATGTGAAATTATGTTTTCCAACTACGAAAATTAAATCTAAGAATAATATAAATAATTTCCATTTCAATAATAAACTCAAAGAAATGCGTGATAAATTACATACAAAAAGTGACTTATATAATAAGCATCTTTCAGATCAATTAAAACAGATAAAAAACAACCTTCGGTATAATTACAGATCTATGATCAAAACATTTCGAAAACAAGAAGCTGGCAGGTATATCAAGAAAGCACCAAATAAATGCAAAGCTATGTGATTGATTACGCGAGAAAAAAAGTTAAAACTCCAATAAATTATTTTCTGCTGGTGAATTTAATACATTTTTTAGTAATATAGCCAAAAAACTAGTTGAAAACATACCTGATACTACTTTTAGTCATACCATTAAAGAGTCATTAAATTTTAAATTTAGTGAAATTTTATCAATAGTAGTTAGAGAATCAATCCAGGATATAAAAAATAGTAGGTGTGAGTATATATATTCTTTATCCGTGATTTACATTAAATGTATAATTAATCTCATAATTTCACCACTTACAAAGTTAATTGACCAAACACTAAGAACAGGTATTTTCCCCGATGCTCTTAAATTATCTAAGATTGTACCAATATTTATATCCGGCAACGAGAACCATTTAAACAATTATAGACCAATGTCTATATTACCAATACTATCAAAAATAATCGCAAAAATTATGAAAAATCAGATATTTAAGTACTTTGAAACAAATGATCTTTTTAGTAAAAGTCAATTTGTTTTCAGAACTAATATGTCAATAGTGGATACTATTCTTGCTCTCAATGAATTGATCATGGAGCTTTTGATTGTGTCGCGCATGACCTACTTTTACAAAAATTAAGAGCATATAACTTTACACATAGTAGCATTAAGCTTATTTAAACTTATCTGAATAATCGATATCAACTACTTGTGTAAGCAAGAACTTTCGAGACCCGAAAAGATCAAATATGGTCTCCCGCAAGGGTCCATTCTTGGACCCTTGTTGTTTTTAATTTTCATAAATGACCTTTCCCCACAAAGTAATATTGCAAACATAATTTTATTCGCTGATGATTCGACTATCATGAGTGATGGTGGAAGCATTTAGTATACAGAAGCACTGAATGAGTTAGCAATGAACGAGGTTAAATTATGGACTGCCAAAAATAAACTCGTCTTGTGTTTAGCCTGAAAAAGGGCAATCAAATGCTTTTTAGGTATACATATTGACTCACAACTATGTTGGGAAAAACATGGGATATTTTTGCTTACGAAATTTAGTAGGTAGGGTGCCAATTAATATCACCAAAATAACGTATTGTAGTCATAGCGAGTCAAGTTTGAGGTACGGAATACTAGAATGGGGTCATGCTGCATGTAGGCACCGAATATTTAGATTACAACGTAATGCTGTTCGCATACAGGCCAGATATAGAGATGCTTGTAAGCCGATATTTAAACGTTTGGGGATTTAACAGTACCACCCCTTTATATTCTACAATGTGTGTTGCACATTTCAAAAAATCCTCATAAATATTCCAATCTGGAACACTCTCACGCAACAAGGTATAAACAAAATATTCAAATAAATAAAATAAGACTTACAAAATCGTGTAATAGTACCAACTATTGTGCTATAAAATTTTACAATAAATTACCTAATGCCTACAAGATATTGCCTCTAAAATAATTCAAGAAAATAAGAGTACAATTTCTAATCAAAAAATGTTTTTATTAATAATTCAACAGAAATAATTTCATTCAAATTAGTGTTGCTTTAATAGTTGTACTATTTGTAACACGTAAATTAATTTGTATTATTCAATGTCTGTCGAAGTATTAGCTAGAGAAGTAGTTGTTTCAAATTAATTTGTTTTGTAGTCTTAGTAAGACTCATTGCTGTAGATTCACGAAATGTTTTCGTATTTTTAAATTTATTAATGTTTTTATTCTTTTGATGAATTTTTAACTTGTATAATACCTATCTCATAATTAATTTTAATGTGTAGTGTCGTATTTATTTATTTTTATTGTTAGATTTATTTTGAATTTTAATGCTCTTTTATAATTTTAACAATTCTGAATTTAAATTTATACATACGGTGATATTTCTAACATTTTATTTTATTTTAAAATTTCATACCCATCTTATTTAGTTTTACTTTTATTTATTTGCTTTTACAAGTTTTTTCTTTATTTATTCTTTTATTTATTTATTTATTATATATACTTAAGTTTTTAGCTTTTTGCGATAATAATTTTAAACCATCTGTGATTGTATTTTTAAGTTTTATTTATACATTATTTATTTATTTGCTTAATTTTATAACTACAAATAATATTTTTAAGTTTTTTATATTTATATGGGAAGCCAATCGAGATTTATTTCCTGTCATAATCTTTTGCTGTGGTGCTTGTTGAAGTTGTCTTGTATCTATTGGTGTTACCTTTAGTGTAATATTGCTTCCGTACGCGTAAAACATGTTTTCTTTTCATCATCTTCCTCTGTTGTAATGTTTCATATGTAATTATAAGTTAGATTTAATACATTATCATGTATTCTTTGTACATTTATAGAATGTTTCTTATTGTATATGTGATGATTGTAAGACATTACTGTCAAAGCATTAATAAATTACTCTACTCAAGAGATCAGTGGAATGAAAACGAAATTCTTTCTAAAAAAATATTGTTTTAGAAAAATCTTTTAAAGTAATTAAATATTAACAAAACACAGGTAGGCAGCTAGGAAGTGTGTGTATATCGAGTGCATTTTTGATTTGAGTAAACTTCTTAAAGTGAGACGATAGTGACTTTCGTCGGTGAATACGTCAGTGATAGTGCTCTCAGCTTCCTGTATATAAGAGTGGATGTGCTTAAAATCAACAGATTGAGTTGTTTTCCTTAGAAACGATATTTGACTAAAAAATAACCTCAATCTTTTTCTATCGGTTGAACACCGTTTACAATTTGAATAAAATTGGTGTATATTAAGCATTTATAATACTTATTTTCGCTAAGAAGCGTATTGGCCTAACGGTTGAGAAGACGGTCACCACGCAGCAGCCCAGGTTCGCGTCCACACCGGGCAGAAAACGACTTTCATTTTTATTTTATATCCGTTGATTATATTGATCATTAATTGAAATAAATTAAATAATAAAAATATGGGCGGAAAGAAAGATAAGAGGAAAAGAGCGGAGACTAGTTTTGAAGCGGACGAGGAAAATACAATTTTTGCTAAAAGCAAATTGATTACAAGATCACCGGAAAATAAAAGCGAAAAAGGAATGGAGCCTATACTGAAAGAGATTAAGGAGATGCGAATGGAAATGAAAGAGAGGTTCGACAAAAGTAACGAACAGAATGAGAGACTAAGAATAGAGGTGGAAACTATAAGTAAGGAATTGGGCTTAATAAAAGCAGAAATGAAGAGAAAGGAGGAGGAGTGGAAAGAAGAAAAAGAAATCTTGTACAATAAGATCCAAGAGTTAGAAGACAAGGAGGTAAGGAGAGAGCAAGAGAAGAGGCGTAACAATATCGTTATAAAAAAACGCTGGAATAAAAGGGGAGAGTGTGGGGAGAAAAGTCATGGAATTATTGAAAGAAAAGTTGGAGGTGTAAGTGGATGTTGTAGACGCCTTCGAACTGAAAAATGGATTAATATTGGCGAAAATAAAAGACATGAAGGACAAAATAAAAATAATGACAAACAAGTGGAGACTCAAAGGATCGGATATTTATGTGGATAATGACTTGACGGTGAATGAAAGAAATATACAAAGTTGTTTGAGGAGAGTTGCCAGGGAAGAGAAAGATAAAGGGCACGTGGTTAAGACAGGATATAGAAAACTCGATATAAACAACAGAAAGGTGTCGTGGGAGGAAATAAGTAAGCGGGTTACAGGGATAAACGCAAAAAACTCAACCTTAAATTAAAAGATAGAAGAAAAGGAGTAGAGGAGAGTTTTGCAAGGGTGGGTTTTTGGAATGTGGCCGGATTGAAGTCTAAGTGCAAGGGGGAGAGGTGGCAAATGGAGTTTGAGAAGTGGGTGGGGGGGAAGGATATGGTGGGGTTAGTCGAGACGTGGGTAACGATAGAGGAGTGGGAAAGTGTAAAAAGGGCGCTACCAGGGGGGTTTAGATGGTCAATTAATGGGGCAGAAAAGAGTACAGGAAAAGGAAGGGCGAAGGGTGGGATGGTTGTGGGGACAATCATTCGGATCATCTACCAATATCGGTAGAAATATGGATGGGGAGAAAAAAAGAACAGCAGCAGGGGACAGACCGGTAGAAATTGGCAGACGGAGTAAAGGAAATGGAAAAAATGGGTAAACGATTGGAGAAGATCAAGCGAAAGGGAGATGTGGAATATATTGAGGAGAGGAGAAGTACGGGGACAGATGGAGGTGTCTTTGCAGGACTGGAAGAATAAATGTTTGGAAAACTGCGGGGAACCGGTGGGGGTGGGGAGACGAGAGTGGAGAACAGTGGAGGAGGAGTTCACAGAGGAGGAAGTGGAAAAGGGTTTTCAAGAGGTGAAAGGAGGAAAAGCGGCTGGGCTTGATGGACTGAAAGCCGAAATGTGGAAGCGGATTGGAGCTGAGGGAAAAAGAAGATGTGGGCAGCTGCTGAATCAGATATGGAGGGGAGAAAAGAAGATTCCGGAAACATGGCGTGTGGGGGTAATGTGCCCGATACACAAAAGTGGAGATAAAAAGGACGCCAGTAATTATAGAGGTATAACCATTATGTGTATCGGGTACAAGATTGCCACGACGATAGTGAAGAACCGGCTAGAAGAGGAAGTGGAAGAAAAGGGTTTGTTGCCGGAATCGCAAGGAGGGTTTCGAAAAGGGAGGGGAACGAGAGATCAAATCTTTACGCTAGCGAGAATAGTTGAGAGAGTGTTAGAGGAAAAGAAAAGTGTGTATGCGGTATTTCTAGATTTGAAAGCAGCGTATGATTCAGTACCGAGAGAAAGGTTGATGGAGTGCTTGGAGAGGAGAGGTGTGAGCAAGGTAACAGTGGAATTGGTGAGAGGAATGTATGAAGAAACATGGGAGAGAGCAAAGGTAGATGTAAGGGTATCGGAAAAGTTTAGAGTATGGATGGGGGTGAGACAGGGATGTCCGCTTAGCCCGTTGCTCTTCAATTTATATATGAGTGAACTAGAAGAGGTCCTGAGAAACGGGCAAGCGGGCGGGATTGTAATAGGGAAAATGAAGGTGTGGATGTTGGTGTATGCGGATGATGTGCTGTTGCTGGCGAAGGATTGGGGAGAAATGAATGAGATGTTGCAAAGGGTTGAAAGGTATATGGATAAGCGAGGTTTGTGTGTGAATGTAGGAAAAACGAAGTGGATGAGATTTAGGAATAGAGGAAGAGAAGGAAGAATGAAAGAATTAACATGGAAGGGAGAAGTGATCGAGAGAGTGAAAGAGTTTAAATATTTGGGTTTTGTGTTTAGGTGGTGTGGGGGGTACAGGGAGCACGCCAGATGGGTCCAAATGAAGGCGAGGAAAGCGTGGTATGTGGTGAAGGAGAAGTGGGGACAGTGGCTGAAGGGTAATTTTCAGATGGCGTGCAAACTGTGGGATGCATGTGTGAAACCAATCCTAATGTATGGGGTGAAGGCATGGGGTATGAAAGCGTATGAATGTATCGAGAGAGAGCAGGGGACATTCCTGAAGCAGATATTGGCGGTGGAAAGATCAACGCCCAGCTACATTCTGCTTCAGGAAACGAACAGAACGAGTATGCATGGAGACGCAATGGAAAGAGTGACTAGGTATGAGATGAAAGTGATAGGATTGGGGGGAGAAAGGCTGGTGAAAGAAGTATGGAGAACGTGTGTGGGAGTAGGAGAGAGTGGTTGGAGAATAGAGAGGAGAAAAATGTATGAAAGAGCAGGAGTATCTGAAAGTTTGGTAAATGAGTGGTTGGAAAAATGGGTGAATGTGGCAGCGTGAATGAAGGTAAAATGGGAAGAAGTGGAAAAGCAGGAGCGACAAGGGTTTATTGAGAGGAGTGGATACAACCCTCTTTATAAAAGGTGGCAGATACATGGGAAAATACCTGGGTACCTAGCAAATTGTACACTAAACAGAGGGCAGAAAGTAGCAATGGCTAGGGCTAGGTGTGGCTCGGAGGAGAGAGAAAGAAAGATATGGATGGGTGAAGAGTATGGTAGGTGTGTGCTGTGTGGGAGTGGGAGAGATACATGGAGTCATTTAGCGGAGGAGTGTAAGGAGATTCGGGAGGAATGGATGAATGGGAGTAGACGGATAGAGGAGTGGATGCGAGAGGACGGGGCTGGCGTAAAGATTGTGATGACATTAGGGCGGTAGAGGGAGAAGAGGAGAAGGATGTAATGAAAGAGTTAATAGGGATTATATATTTAGTTGTAAATTGTTATTATTTGTATATATATCTAAGTGTATGGATGCCAATAAAGGTCTTTTTTTTTTTATTAACAAAAAACCAACATTGATATTTTATAGATACAAACTATTGATTTTTTTTTTGTAAAAGGGAATTCCGTAAATGTATTTGAATTCAAAATTCAAATTCAAAATTAGGTAAATAGCTTAAATTTTACCAATAATAATCAATTGAAATTTAAAAATTCTAAAAACATTTTTACTGACTGATTAAAAATAAAATAAAGCTTGAACATCGATAGACTGAAAAACAAAAATTAATTTAAAAGTTTGCATGAGAATTTTTTGGAAAACAGAATTGAAAACCTATTTTAAAACAGTTAAAGACATTGTAAAATCATTTCACAGCAAACGGATAGACGGTTGATTAAAAAATAAAATAAATCAAATTAAAAAAAAAAAACAGTATCACTTTTACTAAAGAATTATCAAGTAATTAGGAAAATAATAGTAAAAAGGCAAATAACTTTATCGAAAATATTTCAACTATGTTATGTTAATTACAAGATTCCATTTCTTCAGTACTTATTTCTAGATAAATCTAATGTATTGAGGAAAAATATTTAAAGGCATTCTAAAAATAAGAGCTAAAACATTACCGTAAGTAACAAAAATATGTTGAAACTAATTAAATTTGTTTAAAAAACCGTTTTAATAATCTATTGAGACAGTTAGGATTTTATAAATAAATATAGGTTTAATAAAGAGAATGGCTGCGACCGTTACTACGTGGTAATCCATACTTACACTGAAATTCAGTGTAAATATAGGTTTGCTAAGAAAACCAATTAAACACATATATCAGTTTAAAAGATTATAAGGCGTGGTGGTTGGTTTCTCTTTCATGAGCAATTGAAAAATTTAAATTAATCACACTCAAAGATCTTTTATTGGAAATTTTAAATTGATGAGGCCATGAGATCTTCAATCTTCAAGTTAATATCCAGAGAAATCTAAAAATGTGGCTAAAATACTGCTTCTTGATCAAAAGAAGAAACTAATGTCTGTATCATTTTATTCTGTATTTATACATTACATTATATAATACATTGGACTTTTGTAAATAAAGATATTATACTCTGTCTCACTTTAAAAATATTAATAATAATTTATATTAGACAAAATAATAATTTTTGTATATAACTAATTGGTATCCCTTTTTTTATATATTTAAAGAGGTATAAACATTAGTTTTTAAAACAAGTGTATGCGGTAGCAGTCAAACTAGAAATATCGAAAGTGCAACATCGTCAGTCGGAGGTTTGTGATCGGATGGGTGACCGACTCTACTGGGTTATAATTAATTAAAGTGACAGGGGTAATTACTTAAATTAACAACCATCTCATTTACACACACATAAGTAGACAAATAACACAACTGAAAGACCACGTGGTCGATAGCCAAACACTACTACTACTATTAGATATGTAAATTACCGTAACAGTAATCACAAACTAGATTATGCAAATGTAAAACTAATATGATATCATCATTCCGAACATCCCCATCGAGTTCGATTGGGCAGAACTTATAGGATTATAACTTGCTCGAATAATATACACTAAATCCGTATCATTCACCATCTGGCGCGATGCATACATGCAAAATGTATGTATATATATATATATATATATATATATATATATATATATATATAAGTTACCTGTCGTCCACAAAAGACAATCCATTGTTTATAATAAATTAATTTCATTATTCAATTATGTATATTCTTATATTATGTTTAGTTGCTTATTTTATGCTTATCTAATTTCCGCCAGATGTTCTTACGCTTAGCTGTTAGTTTTATAATTATATAAATAGGAGTAGCATTAATTCATTTCATTATTATTATTAATAGTTAGATCATCATTCAACAAGTCTAATCTAAATCGCTAAATGTACTATAGAATTCGGAAATAAACAGTTTTTAAAAACTCAAAGTTCGACCACGAAAATATAATTGGCGCAGTCGTTCGGATTTTTCCAAAGAGGGCCTGAGCGAATATCAAGCTCCTTTCGTTTCAACGATTAATTGGAAAGAAACCTACATCATCTCCGTTGCTTCCGCACCAAGGGGTCTTCCAGACATCGAAGAACACAGCTCCAAGGGCAGCAGCATCGAGAGACGGCATCACCAGTTCCACAGCATCCCTGAGGGCATATCAGGCAGATGGACAGAGTGATCATCCCGTGGTAAGACACATCTTTTTTAGAGGCTTTTGTTTCGCGATATTTTATGTACTACAGTGATTCGGATTCGGACTCAAGTTTTTCTCCCATAATACTTTCTCCAACCCGCGTACATTCTCCCGTAAATTTTCTTTTAGACGAATTAATTAATAAAATCGATAACTTAAATTTAAACGAAATGGAAAACGTAAATTACCATTTACTTAAACTGAATGTTGACACAATCCCTTCCTTCGATGGAAGTAACGAATTAGTAGAAATTTTTATTTCGCGGTGTGAAGCCGTATTAGCCCAGTTTAGGCCTTTAAATAATGAACTGATAAATACTTATTTAATAAACGCAATTGTAAGTAAACTAAAAGATCGCGCGTTGATTGCAATAGGTTCGCGCACAGAACTAAATACGTGGCCAGAAATTAGGAACCACCTTAGACAAAGGTTTGGCGACCTTCGTAGTTATGATTGTCTAGTACAAGATTTAATCAATTTGAAACCACTAAAAAATGAAAAGTATCTCGATTTCGCCGAACGAATTCAAGTTTTGCGAAGTAGGCTAGTTTTAAAAATTAATTCCTTGTCCGCTATAGACATGCCAGACGCGACAAAACGCGTGCATATAAATAGTTACGATGAGTTGGCGTTAAAAACTTTTCTCCGTGGCATTCGCGGTAATATTCAGAGCGTTATAAGATTACGCGACCCGGCAACACTCGAAGAAGCTATTAATTATCTCATAGAGGAAAACAATTTCCAAAATTCTCTTGAACCTGTTAATGTTTTCAATTTCAATAATAATAATAATTTTAATCGCAATAATAATTTTAACAGACAAAATTTCCAACGATCAAATTTCCCAAATTTTAATAATAGACAAAATAATCAAACTCGGAATCAACAGCATTTTCCAAGTCAGCCAATCAATCTACAATTTCGATCACAAACGCAACAACAGTTTCCGACTAATAGACAAGTATTCGGTAAACCTCAAAAATTTAATAAGCCATTTAGTAATAATAATTTTTCTCCAAATAAACGTCCGCGATACGATAATAATTATAATCCTAATGTGCAAAGAAATTATAATCAATTTAATTCCAATTTCAATCAACCGCCTCAGCAAATTTCACAAAGGCTACCAGAGCCAACGCCAATGTCGGTCTCCACGACCTACACCAACACACCGAGGCTCTACAACCTTGATGAGCCCGGACATTCTCGCGCAGTAGACAATAATATTATTAATAATGAAAATAATGAAAAACGTACGGATAATTTTTTAGAATAGATAGCCTCGGGAAAACACCAGTTAATTTTTTAGGAATAGTTAATAACGCAAGCGCATTACCCTTTATTTTAGATCCCGAAAATAAACTGAAAATCATTATGGATTCCGGTAGTACGCGCTCTTTTATTAATCCCCGGTTAGCAAAAAAATTAAACAAAAATTTATTTAAAATTGACCCTTTCGAAGTTTCTAGTGCCCATGGTACTTCTCAAGGAACACACAGTGTTACCATCTCACTTCTGCTTTCGATATTTTGCTAGGAGTGGACAACATGACTAAAATTAACGCTTGTATAAACTTTAAAAATCAAACAGTAGTGACTCCTTGTAATGAAATTCCACTTCTTTATTTTAATGAACCACGTTTTAATGAAAATGATAAAATTAGTGATAAAAATATTAACAACAATTGCAATAAATCTCACAATGTTAATTTAGCTGTCCCGGCGGTACCCAAGCGAATATTAGTGCCCGCCCAAAGCCAGCAAGTTTTAGAAGTAGATATAGAAAATGTTAAGAACGGCGAAGCCGTTATTCCAAGGATGGATGTTACGAATTTCTTAATCCCCGAATGTGTGACTTCGGTTAAAAATGGTAAAGCATTTTGTACGGTTGTAAATAAAACCGATTTAGATAGGGAAGTAACCCTCAAAAGACCTTTCGTGGTGTCGCCCGTCAGCGAATATGATGTGGTGTCACACCCACAAGGTACAAATAGTAAATTAAACACAAGATGCGATAAATATAGTAACTTTAATATGTACAACGCTGAAAAAATTAAATTCGACTTTTCTCTAATCAGATCAGGGCATATGAATGATGAAGAGAAAGCCGCAATAAAGAAATTAGTTTTTAAATACGCAGATATTTTTCATGCTAAAGAAAATGATCTTACCTTTACAAATAGAATAAAACATAGAATTATTACAACTGATGAGGTTCCGGTCTTTACAAAAACTTACCGCTACCCGGAAATTCACAAAGCCGAGGTGAGCAAACAAATAAACGATATGCTGGAACAAAATATCATAAGACCATCATTTAGCCCATGGTCTTCCCCGATTTGGATTGTTCCAAAAAAAATGGACGCATCAGGCCAACGGAAATGGCGTGTCGTCTTCGATTACAGAAAGTTAAACGAAAAAACAGTAGGTGACCGTTATCCCCTTCCTAATATTAGTGATTTATTAGACAAGTTAGGTAAATGTCAATATTTTACCACCCTGGATTTGGCCTCAGGGTTTCATCAAATTGAAATCGATGAACGGGACGTTCCTAAAACAGCATTTAATACAGAAAATGGCCATTACGAATTCTTAAGAATGCCTTTCGGGCTTAAAAATGCCCCTGCAACTTTCCAACGGGTTATGGACGATATTTTGAGGGGTATCCAGAACAAACATTGTCTCGTCTACATGGACGATATTATAGTATTTTCAACTAGCTTACAAGAACACATAGATCAATTGACAGAACTTTTTAATCGATTAAGAGACGCGAATCTCAAAATTCAATTAGACAAGTCAGAATTTTTGAAAAAGGAAGTCGCATACTTAGGACACATAATTACACCAGAAGGTGTCAAGCCCAACCCAGACAAGATAATGGCTATTCAAAATTATCCTATTCCGAAGACTTCAAAACAGATCAAGGGCTTCCTTGGACTTTTAGGGTATTACAGAAAATTCATAAAAAACTTTGCCGAACTGACCAAACCCATGACAAAATGTCTCAAAAAGAATGCAACCATTGACGTAAATAATTCCGATTATCAAAATTGCTTTAACTTATGCAAAAATATTTTAACCAACCAACCCTTACTACAGTACCCCGACTTTTCTCGACCGTTTATTTTAACGACAGACGCTAGCAACCAAGCTCTTGGTGCCGTACTGTCTCAAGGCAACATTGGGTCAGACCTACCCATCGCGTACGCTAGCAGGACGCTTAACGATTCGGAAACCCGCTATTCAACCATAGAAAAAGAGTTACTCGCGATAGTTTGGGCCGTAAAGTACTTCCGCCCTTATTTATTCGGACGAAAATTTCAAATTGTAACAGACCACAGGCCACTCCAATGGTTGATGTCCATTAAGGAACCTAATTCGAAATTAGTTAGGTGGAGACTTAAACTCTCCGAATTTGACTATACTATCGTTTATAAAAAAGGAACATTAAATAGAAATGCAGATGCTTTGTCCCGAATTGAATTAAATATTAATGAAGAATATGCACCCAACCTTGAAAACTATTTAAAAAATTTTGAAGATTTAAAAAACGAACCGTTAAACCAAATTGTTGATGATAATCCATCATCCCTAATAGTAGAACCCGCAGAAAACACGCACGTACATATTGACGAAAATGATGGCGCGACCATACATTCCAGCTTAGAACACCCAATAGTAAATATACCCATTTCGGATAAACCTGTCAACGTAGGCGACAATCAAATAATAATCACAGAAGTAGAGCATTCACCATCTCGACCAAAAATCACTAATCTATTCAATAATAAAAAAATGAGAATCAATGTTCAATTTTCGAAAAACAATTTTGCCAATGAAATAATTGACTTCATAAAAGAATATATTGTACCCAAAGTAAATTACTACTTATATTTCAAGAGCCCAATATATGAAACATTTAGTAGTGTCCTCCAAACATATTTCAAACATTCTGAGATCAAAATGATAAAATGCAATAACTTGCTTACGGATATTGAAGATCCTAACGATATATCAGAAATAATCCAAAATTATCACGAGGGTAAAACCAACCACCGTGGAATCGATGAAACAGAATCAAAACTAAAAAGAATATACTATTGGCCTAGCATGAGAAAGTCTATTCAAGATTACATAAATAACTGTGAAGTTTGCCTAGTCTCAAAATATGATCGAAAACCCCTAAAATTAAAATTCAGTAATACTCCTACAGCCATGAGACCATTTGAAATAGTCCATATAGATTGTATCGCACTAGAAAATATAAAATTCCTTACCATCATCGATTCATTCTCAAAATATACTCAATTATATAAACTAAATTCATACCAGGCCATTGAAATAGCAACAAATTTAATTAAATTCTTCTGCCATCATGGTATCCCGGACCTAATCGTTTCAGATAATCATCTTGAGTTTAAAAATACAGTAATTAGGGAACTCCTGGAAGTACACAAAATTAAATTGCACTTTATCAGCTCACAACACCCCGAATCCAATGGAATTGTCGAGCGTGTACATTCAACAATAATCGAACATATAAGACTGTTAAATAATCAAACCTTATTCAAAAATGAACCCATCGAAATTAAAGTCCTTTATGCCATCCTCGCTTATAACAACTCTATACACTCCACCACTAAACTAAAACCCTCCGAAATTATTTCTGGACACATAGACAATAAATCAATGTTAGACGTTAATTTAGAAACTATCCTTATAAATAATTATGTTCAAGTGCATAGAAATAAAGTAAAATTATTATATGAAAAGATTAATGAAACTATTAATTTAAATAAAAGTCAAGCTATTGAAAAACGTAATGTAACCCGTGAAGAGGTTCCCCAAATTCCCGAAGATATTTTTATTAAGAACAAACAAAAACAAGCAAAGACCAAAAATAAATATAAAAAAGAAAAGATTAAAATTGTAAATCCTAATTATAGAACGGCAGAAATAGAAACCACACATCACAATCAAGTAAGCAAAGTCCACTTGTCAAACGTTAAGAGACCTAGGATCAAAAAATCGAATTCTCTAAATATTCTAAATTTTGATAATTTCATTGACCAATTAAAAAATAAAGTAATCATTAAAAACGAAAACGTCATAGAAGTAAATGATAACCTATTTCAAGCCCCATTAGACTTTTCACTTGCGCATTGTGTAAGCCAAGATCTTAAAATGAATGCAGGCATAGCACAAGATTTCAAATTAAGATTTGGACGTGTTCGAGAACTCTACAAACAAAACCCACAATTATATTCGTTAGTTTACTTAAAAGAAGATGATAGACATATTATTTACTTAATAACAAAACCAAATTATTTCGACAAACCAACTATGAAATGCCTTTTCCAAACTTTAATTAATTTAAAACGGTTCTGTTTAGATAAACAAATAACTAAGCTAGCAATTCCAAAATTAGGCTGCGGTCTTGATAAATTGAATTATGAAACCGTAAAAACAATGATAAAGTACATTTTTCAAAATTCCAATATAAAAATAAATATTTATCTCGGTGAAACGAAATTAGATGATTCGGAACCAGGAACTTCAAAAATACTAATATAATTCTATTCTATCAATTGCAGGCTACTCTTCGTCACTTCTGTGACTTCCTTTCAAATCAGAAATATTACGGAAAATGTAGGGTTATTACCCATAAAATTAGGACCAGCTAAATTAGAAAAAACGAAACACACGTTTGTACATCATTATGATTTGAATAATATTTATGAAGAAGTAGATAGATTAAATTTTCAATATGAGTTTCTGAGAAGAACCATGAGTAACGTATCTGAATTTAAAAGAGAATTTCAAAATTACGAAAAAATATTGAATTACTCCCGGAATGACATAATCGCTAAAATTGAAACGATACAACTGAGTGTTAAACCAAAACGTATAAAAAGAGGTCTAATCGACGGCTTAGGCACAATAATTAAAACCATTAGCGGAAACATGGATGCCCGTGATAGTAAAAGAATTGATGAAATCTTGAGACATTTGGCAAATAATCAAAATAACTTACAAAATCAACTCAAATTTGGATACAGCGTTAGTACCAAAATTATTCAAAATTTTAATACAACACTACAAAATATTGCTCACAACCAAAATTTATTACGATCCAGAATATTACAATTACATTCAATTTATAAAGAAACTATTGACCACCAACACGTTCTGTTTGTGAAAGACCTATACAATCAACTCGCCTTACTTTTCGGCATAATTGGAAATGTATTACAAAGAATTTTGAATTCGTTAACCTTCTGTAAATTAAAGGTTCTAAACCCGGATATAATAAGGCCTCAAGATTTATTTGAAGAATTGCGTAAAATCTCTATTCGTTACAACGAAATGTTACCTTTTGAACTAAAATCGGAAAATATATTAGACTTTGAATCAATAATAACAATTAATTGTAAAATCGAAGAAACGAAAATTCATTACTTCTTGTCCTTGCCTATCAATTACGAACAATCTTTTGACCTCTACACCATGTATCCCATTCCGTTAAAACATGAGTCCGAATATTTTACTATCATTCCGAATGTTAAAACGTTACTCAAGTCGAAAGTAGACTCTAAGGTTTTGCCTCTAAATGATATGTGTTTGGGCGTTAATCAACGATATCAATGCAGTGATAATCTGCTTATCAACTATAAAGCAGACTGCGAAAATGAACTTCTTAAGAATGGATCCAGCAAAAATTGTAAATTCACAAAATTGGAAATTCAAAATAACCACCTGGAGAAAGTGCCCGATACCAATCAATTCCTTGCTGTATTTACCACAAGTGAAGGAATTAAGATCACCTGTCCTGACCGAGAAGAATCACGGAACCTGCAAGGGATTTTCCTGATCCAGCCCGACAAATGTGACCTGACCTTTCGGAACTACATAATACCGAAAATCGAGGAAACTTTCGGAAGCCCCGTCCTCATCAGAGCAGTGAAGCCACTCTTAGACAATTTTAATGTGAAAAACTTCTCTGTTCAGCTGAAAAGACTAAAATTGGACGAAATCCCTGTGTTTGCCCAAAACTATATAGTGCCGGAACAAGTGATTCCCCTAAAACCCAGTGCATGGACGCTCTTTCTATACTTCCTAATTTTCGCGAGTGCAGTGACCTTAGTGTCCAAATATCTTAGACGAAAATACTTCATCCCCGGAAACGCTATCGATTCTTTCCCTACGAGTCGAATCTAAGGAGGGAGGAGTTACCTGTCGTCCACAAAAGACAATCCATTGTTTATAATAAATTAATTTCATTATTCAATTATGTATATTCTTATATTATGTTTAGTTGCTTATTTTATGCTTATCTAATTTCCGCCAGATGTTCTTACGCTTAGCTGTTAGTTTTATAATTATATAAATAGGAGTAGCATTAATTCATTTCATTATTATTATTAATAGTTAGATCATTATTCAAGCCGTTACCACGCCAGTCGGCATTATCGTCAAACGTTATTTCAAATGTAGTAATTAATTGTAACAAGTCTAATCTAAATCGCTAAATGTACTATAGAATTCGGAAATAAACAGTTTTTAAAAACTCAAAGTTCGACCACGAAAATATAATTTATATATATATATATATATATATGTGTGTGTGTGTGTGCGTGTGCGTGTGCGTGTGCGTGTGCGTGTGCGTGTGCGTGTGCGTGTGCGTGTGCGTGTGCGTGTGCGTGTGCGTGTGCGTGTGCGTGTGCGTGTGCGTGTGCGTGTGCGTGTGCGTGTGCGTGTGCGTGTGCGTGTGCGTGTGCGAGTGCGTGTGCGTGTGCGTGTGCGTGTGCGTGTGCGTGTGTGTGTGTGTTGTTTGTTGTCGCGCCGTCTCACTGCAAAACTTTTGTAAATCGGACGATAAAGTTACGCTAATGTCGTCCAGCGACGGGAGACGCTTTTGAGTCCTGAGGTAGTATTGTTTTCGAAAGTATCTCTTAAAGGTAACGAGTGTTTCTTGGGAAGTTTTTTCCTTTGCATTCCGCCGCTATAAATCCGGGCGAAGTTTTAAATCGGTTCGAGTTTATGCAGTGGGCATAAAGTTGTTCGGAGACTCAATCTGAAAAGTCCTTTTATCTCATTAAAAGAAGGAGACTTGCCCATTTCACAATTAATACCAATATTGATTTGCTGCTAGTATACGAGTTACTTGAAGAGGCTATTACTTATGTTTCGTTATCAGAATTTAATTTATTAAGAATAACAAATATTTGAATATTTTATGATTTAGTCTGTTTCCTGATAAAACTCGAACGAAATAATTGTAGAAGTGTCTGTAATAAAAAAGTGTGAAACTTAAACATTTATAGAGTTAAATATTTAAAAACTGAAATTTTAAAACTATCTAGATTGGGATATATACACCATTATTTAAGGAGATAGGATTAATTAATCAACAAAATTTAGATATCTGAATTTTCAAACTACTGTCTGCGAAATTATAAATGTCCATAGATAAGAAAATATTGAATTAATCTACTAATAAAATACTGCTTGCGCAGTGGTGAATATTTGCGAACTAGATATACTGCGTAAACAATATTTTGGAGCTGTTAATAATAATATTTCCTGCACACCCAATTTAAAAATAAGGAGATAATATTTGGAGGTAAGAAATCATACTGGGTGTTTATTGAAAGGGTTACTATGTATGTGTTTTTGAGTTTTGTGAAACTTATATTAATAATAAAAATCCGGTTAAATTCCTTTCTTCACTGTTTTTATTTAAGCACTAGATGTACATTTCGGACACTATGTGTCCATTTTGATTAACTTTCGATAATGGACACATAGTGTCCGACATGTACATCTAGTTCTTGAATAAAAGCAGTGAAGAAAGGAGATTAACCTTGTTTTTATTATTGAAAGGGTTATCATCTAGACTGTTCCAAAAATATTTTGTCTTTTGATGGTTTTGAAAACCTATTTTGCTTCGAAGGTATTTGCGACAATACTATTTTAGTACCAAAAATTACACGTCAAGTTTCTTAACAAGAACTGTTGAAAATTACTACCTCTAGCTAGGATGCAATAATCCAATATCCTCATTGACTGTCGAACTCTTTTAAAAACACCAGGGTCGATTCTTATTGTGTTACACCCAGAAATTCTCCGATTTTGCAAGTGTACCATATTTTCTTTTCCGCTGGAACGCGTGAAGGACTGGCCAGCACTGCGGTACTCTCTGGAACCAACACGGGCTGGAGGTGATTAAAAGCCGCAGGATTCGATTACCCCGCACGTGCTACTTACACTCCACGTCAACGTAAGGGCACCGACTAGCTATGAAAAAAAGAAAAACAAAGGTAAATGTGTAAATTAAACATGGGGCCAGAATAAGAAGCAGATATATTACAAAATAAAGACACAGAAAATATATAATATATACAAGTTAATATACATACATGTTAATATATAATTTGATCTGAGCCTGGTTTTTTTACCGTGATCTTCGGTACCGGGGCATTATTTCGGACACGTAGGCACCGAAATTCCCGGAACAGGAAACGATCTTCGTTCGCCGAAAAAGCCCTTTCTATTGTTCTGCACTGGAGCTGCACATTTTGGAAAATTATCTCGTTTGAAATATTTCAATAATGCGGAATTTATTCAAATTATTAATAGGATCTATGGGTATCTCATAAAATGGATTAAAATATAATTACGCATTTATTAGGACGTTCAGGTAAACGGAACGCCGGTAACAATAGGAAATAATCCAGGGGCTTTAAATCCGGGGAGCGAACAGGCCATGAGTGAAGCCCAACTCGACCAATCCAGCCATCTCTTGTTAAATACTTACGAGCATACTCACTAAAATGCGTTGGTGTACCTTTGTGCATAAACCACATTGCATTTCTTTTTACCAATATTCCAGAAACTGAAGGTAAATACCGGTTAAAACACTAATCAAGTTTTAATCATATCTTCACACAACTCAACAACAAATTTCTATATGTAAATACAGGTCCTGGTCCTCCATTTCGTTTCAATGTGCATTCCATGAAGACGTTGATGAATACATTTGAACGTTCAATATACTATCTAGATTGTAAGTAATTTATTCATAATTTATTGTTACGAATGGTTTACAAACATATTGACTTAAATTCAATTTCGTTCGTATTTGCAAACATCTGCAACATACTGCTTGCACAGTTGAGGATATTTAATCTAGAAATATCATATGAAAATACTGCAGTGAACAAAATCTGTATAAGTATATTGAATCTCATAAATACTATTCGAATAAACACTTAAGGCTGAAGAAACTGAACTTTCAATTATTTAAGAAGATAATGAACTCAATCAAAAATATTTATCTAAAGTCTGAAAATATACAAAATACTGCTTGCGCATAGTAAATATTTTTGCGTAAGATATACTGTGCAAGCAGTATTTTCGAAATTATTTACATCAAAATGATGATAGTAAATTAGATATTCATAATTGCGCCCGCAGTATTTTGTATATGAAGTAAAGTATACGATCATAAAAAATATATTTTAAAGTTTATCTAGTTATTAGTATTATGTAGATAATCTAGTATTGTGTAGACGGCCAAACTAAAAATAAGAAGAGGAAAGTTTGATGTAAGGAAAAATTAAAAAAATTAAACTAGAAAAAAGAATCTACAACATCTACACCTCTAGAAAAAACATATTAAATATAAAAATAAATAGATAAAATAAATTAATCAATAACATAGGTGTGAGTTATCTGAATCTACAAAATCTACAAAACTGCTTGGGCAGTTATGGTGTCTATCTACGCATGAGGATACGTATTGAATTAATTTATGTGTAAAATACTGCTTGCTCAGTGGTCAATTGTTCTGTATAAAAAACACTACGTAATCAGTACTTTTCTAGATAATATACATCAAAATATAATTTGATACTAACAAGTGCGAAGATTAATTTACGTCAATATGCTTGTAAAAATATAATTACAAGCTTATACAGTTTGTAGAATTATGTTAATATCCAACATAAAAATAAGGAGAGATATAAGAAAAATGGTTTTAGACTTAAAAAAATCGTAACGATAAATATAAACAATTATTTATACCTATAGAAAAAAAAAACTATATAAAAAAGGAGTGTTGATATCGCCTAATTTGTTGCGCATTTAAATGTCTATTGATAAGAATACGTATTTACTTTAATTACGTATAAAATATTGCTTGCGAAATGGTCAATGACTGTAATCAAAATGAACTGTAGAAGATTTAATGTCAACACAATTATAATAAAATTTGTTTAAGAAATTTAATCCGTTAGGTATATTCTATAGATAGCGTAGTAGTTTGTAGATGTCCATCTTGAAAACATGAAAGAACCACTTGATGTAAAAAAAAGAAAATTCATAAAAGTTGGTCTAAACGATTACAAATATTTACGGAAACTGTAGTTTGTTGAACTTCGATAGCCTAGATTTAAAAAAATGAGTTTATAGAACATTCGGATGGTGAGATTGAATTTTCACATACTTTAGAAGATAAAATAAGCTAATCAATAAAATTCAAAATTAAATTATAGAAGATGATGATACATGTTGAATTAAATTCCTGACGAAATACTGCTTGCGCAGAAGTGAATATACGACATACTGCACAAGCAGAATTTTATAGATGATTCACATTTATGATAATGCCAGTAGTTTGGATTCATCACTGTGAAAGCAGGTTTTGTAAATAATTAAATGTCAATATGATTATAAAAAATTCAGCACTATTCTGAAAATATAAATATATCAGAAGGAGAGATAAGTTTTATGTAAGTGTGTATTACACTAAAAAATAATTTTGTGACAATAAATCTAAACGAACAATGGCACATATAAAAAAAAACTGTAGTGATTAAAAAAAAATTGTTGGAATTTGGATCTCCTAGATACTTGCCGATAAAAAAACTCGAGGCTATAAATTAATTTGAAAGTGAATCTGCATAAGTATAATAATAATAATTTACTGCGGTTATGTATATTTTGAAGCTTAATTGATTGGTACTATTCTCTAGATAACGTAATATTGTGTGTATTCCTAACTTAAAAACAAAAGAAAAAAGAAGACATTTGATGCATGGAGGTAATAAATAAAGAAAAGTAAATTTACAATTGTAAACAATAAATATTATCAAGTATTAACACCTATAGAAATAACTGTAGAATCTATGAAAAATTATCGCTTGCATACTTATCGGTTTAAAAAATTAATGATACTGAATTTTTAATTACTGTAGAAGATCAAATAATAATACTGATGTAAGTTATTTGAATCTACAAAATGTTTATTAATTATAAAGTATTAAATATTTGTGTCTATTATTTCACGTTAATTCGATCATAAAAAAATGTATTTAAATGTTTATTTAGATATTTCTATTTATTAGTAAATTAAGAAAATAATAAATGTAACTGGTTATCACCTCTAGAATAAATTATTATGCTCAAAAAAGAGAATTTTTAAAACTGAGCGCCTAAATTGTTGTCGATTTATATATACTGGACAAGCAGTATTTTGTAAATTATTTAACGTCAATATTATTACAAAAAGTATATTCAGAAGCTTATTCTGTGAGTTTTTTTGTAGATAACGAAGTATTGTGTGAATGTTTAACGTAGAAACAAGTTGTAACAATAATAATAAACGATCATCAACGCCAGTAAAAGAACTGTAGTATATATAAATGAGGATTGTGCGCACATGAGTTGCCTGGAAATTTGCCGATAAAACTTTGAGACCACAAGCTAATCCTGAACTAAATTTTCAATTATTTTAGAGATAAAAATATATAAATATATAAATTGATGATATTCACGAAGAGAATGGTTGCTACTGTTAATACGTTGTAGTCTATACACTGAATTTATTATTTGAGGTTAAAACATTGGGAATTTTTAATTCTGTATAATGATAATGACGTAAATTATCTGAAACTACAAAATACTGCGCAGAAATAGTTTACTATCTATGAAAACACGTATTAAATTAAACTATTTAGAAAATACTGCTTGTACAGTTGTGCATATTTAATATATTGTTATTGTTACAGATGTATAACATATTAATACTATTCACTATTTATATCACTGAAATAAATCTATGTACTACTTCGCAAACAGTATTTTGTCAGTAATTTAATTCATTACGTAATATTATGTTCAGATATTTATCAATGCGCGAGCAGTATTTTGTTATTTGAATCTAACTTATATCAATATCCTTGATTAATTGAATATTCACCGTCAAAACTCTTTATAGCCTGAAGATTTTTCATCGGCGAGTATCTAAGCGATCTATAAGTCTACAAAATACAGATTGCTCAGTGGTTAATTTATAATCTATGTTAATTCCATTAACATAGATGTAAATCATTTACGAAATATTACTTACGCAGCATATACTCTATTCACCGCTGCGCAAGCAGTATTTTGTAATAAGTTTAAATCAATATATACTCTTATCTACAGACATCCATGACTGCGCAAACAGTATTCTGTAGATTAAGATAATCAATATTATTGTTTAACTTATTTTAACTTCATAAATAATTGAAAACAAATATATATCATAAGAATAGTGCCTAAAATTTTTAAATGGCAAGTAACTAGGCATTCCAGGTTCTAATTAGTTTTTATCAACGTTTTATAACTAGTTTTTATGAGTTTAATACTTCCTAAAATGAAAAAAATCTTGTTTTAATCTAGACTTCACAACATATTGCGCTTTCTATAGAATACTTCTAAATTATTGTTCCTTGTTAACAATAGCTATTGACCGGTTTCAATCTATTATGAACCTCATTAGCGTAGCGCAGTTTAAGACAGAGAAACGGAGTTTTACTTTGGAGTTTTTAAATGTCTATTGTCTGAACGTTGGAATAGTTTTTTCTTTGGGTGGATATTACCAATAAACCATAGGGAACTATCGCATTTTATCAAGAGGATCGAAATTCAAAAACATACTGATAATCTCATTAAAGCGACGACACCCCACTTTAATCTACTTTATGCAACAAGCGTATCTCATCACATACACTACATATTTAGTCCCCACAGGTAACACCAACGAAATCTCTGTTAATCCGTCCAGTCCAATCATGAGAAGTCGCACACGCGCCGCCAAATATCAACTGCCAGCACCGTAGGTATAAATTGCGCAATTAATTCAAGTACGCTTCTCTTCAGAACCATAAAAACTTGCGATTTTAAAGTATTAACAGTATTGAACAGTCAATCATAACTGCGCAAGCGGCGTTTTGTAGATATATAGTCAGTGACATGTAAATCGCAATAGCAAAACGGGGGAGGAATTTTTTGACCAAACGTTGCACAATTATTTAACTATTTAAAGATAGCAACCGATTAAATCTTATCAAAATTTTGTTCCGTTCTTTTCTGTTTTCGATTTTCATCGTTTGTTTTTGAAATGTGATTATGGTAGTGTGCTCTAAATTCAAAATTTAAGCAAATTTGAATCGTTGGTTAAAGCGAAGTTTTTTTAATTGCTAATCGCCTTAACAGAAACCAAACCCCGTCTGGGACGTCGCAAAAGAGAATCCGGGAAACAAACAAGAACAAATGAGGTTTAAGACTACCATCTTGTAATCCATTGTTCAGTACAAATTTTACAGCAGAATTAGAACTTTCGGCTTGTAATCCTACCAGCTATATCAACAGCAACGTTTGGAACATAGCATAGGGTTGTGTTTTGTGATAAATCTCGATTATATTTGGCGATGCTTAATTGAGAAGCCTGTGCAACAAACTGTAGGGATTAAGGTACGGGGTGCTATTGTTTATAAAAGTAAGTCCCGTTTGGTGTTCAACCTAGGTATTATGAATGATACGTGGATGAGAACCTCACATTCTTCCGTTTCTTCAATAGTTAAAAGACCCACTTATTTCAAGAGTGTTTTACCCATTAAGCATGTATAGGATATTATGGAAAGGAAAGGAAAGATGTGTTCAAGTAAATGTTAAAAGAACCTTTCGTGCCCAATACCTTAAGTATCAGAAATTAACGGCCAGTGAGGGCATGTTTAAGAACTATACATAGAGAGGTTTAATTTTTCCCCCAGAATTTGCCTACCTCGTGACCTATAATTTCAAGTACACCAAGAAATATTGGAAGAACAAAGGAAGTTTGTACATTACAAAATCAGGTGTACCCGTTGAGGAGGAGATTTTGGTTATCCTAAGCTGAGTAATAAAAAGGTAGGCGCTGAGGTTTCAAAAGTATTCTTTTAAATATGAAAAATAGTAATATCATTATTGCAACAAGTAAATATTAATAATGTTAAGTGCTTTCTTGGTCTCCACCAAGTTGGTAGCGTTCTGGGCTAGCAACCAAGAAGCTTACTTAGGTAGAATTTTATAGATGGCATATTATTATGCCAATAACTGCTTGTAAAATATACTGCTCAAGCAGTGTTTTGTAAGTGATTTTCCTCAGTATGTTTAAATTATAACCATTGCACAAGCATTATGTAGATAATGTAATAGTATTCCATTTCAAAATTATATGTAGAACCTTAAACAGTTAAGTATATTCTCTAGATAGTGTTTTACTGTGCAAAAAAGTGCGAAGGGGAGGTTTTTGTCTGAAATATATAAACTTGTATAGCAGTTATATTCACGAACTGTATTATTTTTATTTACAGAGAAATGAATAAATAATTATCACTAGTTGTGTACCAGAGTTTAGTTTAAAAACTTTGAAATAATAGTAGAAATAAGCAATAAACTTTATGCAATGTAAACTTTCGAGACAATTATAGCGCACTTCCTCCACTCCTTTTACATTTAAGAGACAGTATTATAAATATTAATTGTATCCAACAATTTAGTTTTAAAGTTGCGTTATCACTTCCAAAACTTTTATGCCGTAGGGCCCCATTCGAGGGCGGCGACACCCCGTCCCTGACCCCCTCCTAGCCATTAACCCACCCCCGCCGCGCCGTTCCCGGATTAATTATCACTGTTTCGCGTTGTTTTTCCGCGCGCATTATCGCAAAATTTTAATTTCGTTTCATTGCGACGCGGGATTTTAAATTAATATAGTGTTTTTTCCTCTGCTTTAATAAATGTTGCCTTCGCCGTTAAAACGGAGGAGCGGGTTTAATTAAATCGAACATATTCGCGGTCGAGGATCGGTCGGTATCGGGGTCGAGGTGCATAATCGCCTTAAATTGAAGTTTACCATAAGGCTCTACCCCTGAACCCACTTCATCAGTGATGTCGGAATTTCGGATTAAGTCGATTGCTCGAATGCACAATTTGAATTTATATTAATTTAACAGATTCGCGGAATGAATTCCGTTGAATAAATTTCGTTGTCGGTATTTAATTAATTTTCATGTTTGAAATAATAATTTAAAGATTGTACAATCGTTTTGTTTATATTGTGGTTGTAATTGTATTTTTAATGTACGTTTGTTGTTTATTAGTGCATAACTGGATTTTAATATCGTTATATAATACAAACCCGAAATATTTTGGACATTGTAACCACGTGCAAATTAATTGTTTTTTTATGACATGAATAAAACATATATTTTGTGTTTATCCTGCAAATACGAGGGTTACCTTTTATATTTCGAGGATGTACGTTCCATGTTCTGTCATCTGACAACCGATGTCTTTAACGTACAGTCCGACTTTTTATCAGAACGTTTTTATGTCCATGTACTATTTGTCTTATTTACAGTAATAACTGATTTTGGTCAAACAATTTTCGGTGTGATTATTTGTTATAACTTTTGACGTGGATTATCTCGATAAAAATGCAATCAAGAAATTAATTCGATATTTGGTAATGATTCAGAATCAAAAGACACCACCGTACACTTGATAACTGTACTATTGGTACAATGTCGGACGATTAATTCTGAATAGTAGACAACTATTAGTTTGTCATAAGTCTTTGGAAAAGTAAGGAAAACTCACTGCCGAAATCGAATCATTCTTCACCAAGACAAAGCGAGCTCTCATATATCGGCTAAAATAAGAGATTTTTGAGAACTGATATGATGAGTCATCTACCTGATTTAGTACTCAATGACTTCTTTTTATTCCCGAGAATTAGAAATTAATTACGAAGAGAACGTTTTTCGACGCGTGAAGACGTATTCAAAATACAAGTTTTGAGATACCTTAATCGGAGTGTAAAAAGTGCTTCGAAAGTTCATTTAAACGCATGAAGAGTGCTATCTTTATGGAGAATATTTCAAGTTTATTTTAATCTTAGATAATAGAAAGAAGTCAGAGGATGCTAAATTTAACGAATAATCAAGGTAGTTGTGCTTGTTAATATAACAAGGTGAGCTCAGAAGAAGATAAAATGGATTAAAATGGATTATCAAAATTTAAAGTACAATGTAAATATTTTGTAACGATTGTTTTAGTTTTAATTATAAGAGTAAACTATGAACTTTTTGCACATAAGTTATTATAGACTAGAATATATTTTTAAAAAGAAGCACCTTTTTGAATGAGATATTAAAAATATGATTATCCAAATTTAATAATTCAGCACTTAAAAATTTTCTGATTAAACAAAATCTGTTGCTACCGCCTGCATAAGTCGTATACTTAGGAAGTTAATACAAAGATTAGAGTAATACCTGTACTCGGCCCTTAATGCAGACGCCCGCAAAGCCACGCAATCAAGAACAAGGGGATTATCCCCACAATATATTCTGAGCTGATGGGTATATATACACGCGTTTGCATTCCCTGACAACTGCACTCATCTCGGTGTATTTAAGAAAATGAGTTAGTTCAGAAGCCACTTTACGATCCCCCCCTGAATATATTAAAAGTTCTCCCTCGCACACGTCTCGCAGAAATCCCCAAAACTGGTGTTTAATGAAGTATTTACATGCGGCCAATAAAGATAAACACGACTAGAAGTAATGTATAATAAATTATTCATTTAATATCTTTGTTGATATTACTGACTCTTATAATTTTGGAAATTATAAAATACCATTTGTAATAGACTTCTATTCTACATTTCGAAATATAAAATTAAATTATGATTAATTAATGGAATTTGCCGTCGATAGTAAATTGTGTACACAAACTTGAATAATAATTAGAGCTGTTCTCTTATCATCATCATCCAACCCTTATTAGTACTAAGCTCCAGCGCTTGTAACGTGGTGTGGTGTGGTGTTACGTAATGACGTTAGGAGTTATGGGCCGATCGGTTCGAACGTGTATATTTTAGACCGCAGCTTCCGCAAAACCATTACCGCTCGCACTGCCAGGTGATATGTTATTCTTTCCACCCCATAGATTACACACCCCAATAAACTACCTTTTCGCCCAATGTGCGGTGCGGCGGTGTCGAATTTCGCTTGCCTATGTGAATTTAAAAACGAGTGGCTCACTAGTAGATAAATTGTTTTTTTATATATATACAGTGACAAATGTTACGTATTTGGCTAAACTGAGGTTATAAATACGGATGCAGTGTTATAAATTACCCAATAATTTATGAATTTATATAGTTAAATAAGGTTAAAAGTGAAGTGTTGTCACAGCAATAACAGAAATAATACAAATAATTTAAAATACTAAATAAAATTCAATTTATACGATATTATATAATTACAGATAATTTTGAAACAGTCACAATAGTACTTTCATGGCATTTCTTCAAATAAATCATTTGATTTACCTTCATAAGTTACTTTAACATTTAGGTAGTTTTGTTTTTCTAAAATCGAGTTCTTAGTCAAATAAAACAACACAGACTAGACAATACTATGAGACAGATTTAAAAATAAAAAAAGACACCAAAGAGATAAGGCAACGATAAAAGAGATACAATAAAAACCAAAATAATAGGGAAAACAGAAAAAATGACCAAAATTCAACATATCAAAAAGATAAGACAAATGATATAAAGACAAAATCATCCAGAAGGATACGAAAAACTCAAAAGAGGAAGGCAAAAACAAAAACAAAATGAAAATCAATACAAAAATGCACATGAGAAAGACAAAAATAGAAAGGCAAAAAAGAGATGATAAAATACAAGGTAGAAGTCAGGCAGATAAGACAAAAGCCAAAGAACCAAAAGAAAAAAATCAAAACGACACGGCATATGTGTTTTTGTCAAAACAGAAACCAAAAATTTAAGGCAAATCTCAAAAAGACAATAGAAAAAATTAACAAAAAAATGTAAAAAACATAGACAAAAAAGATCAGACACGGGCAGACAAAAAATGATAAAAGAACCTTTGAAAAGGCCTTATCCTTACTAATGTACCAAAAATTAAAGACACCGTTTAAATATCAAAGACAAGACAACACTCAAAAGAAGAAGAATAAACTAAAAAAGAGTCGAGATAGATAGATAAATACAAAAAACGCATAAGTAACAAATTATAAAAGAAAACAAAGGTAAATAAGTAGAGATAAAATCGAAAGAAATAAAACAAAAGCCACAAAGATATAATAAACGATAAAAGAAAGGTAAAAAATAAGAATAAATATTTCATAAAAATGTAAATAAAACAAAATATGAACGAGACAAAAAGGATAACAAAATAACTAAAATAATAATATAGAAGCTAAAATTGACAAAAAAGATATAATCAGGTACAGGAAATAAGTCAAATAATATGAAAATTGTAGGCAAAATGTAAGACAAATTCCAAAGATAGAAACTATTAAATATAAAATAAAAAACAAACATAATACAACACAACACAAAATATTCAAAAAATCGTAACTTGGAAAGATAAAGCACAGATAGAAAAGACAATAAAATATTTAATATTTAAAAACGTCCTTATTTTCACCACTATACGAAAAGTAAACCGCAAATCTAATTACCTAAACCCCAAATGAGCAAACAAACAAAAAATTAAGAAATAAATTAAAAATACAAATTTTGTATTTGTAATTTATTAGTTAATATTTTACAAGGACCTAAAGGACTTCAATACATTTTATTAAAAGTTAAGAACATAATAAAAGCTGAGAAATGCAAATGTAGGAAATGAGAAGCCAAAAAGTTCATACTAATGAATCTTTCCGAGTTTTATAAAACATTTCTGTTAATTGACTGCTGTGGTATTTCGTATACATATATAAATGGCGTATTTAAAGTGTTTGTATTGTACATTCCTCCAGATGTATCTGCTGAGTATATATAATTATTTCTGGAAGCCGTATCATCCTACATTAACGATGAGTCTACAATAATTATTGGTGATTTCAATGTCCCTCATTTTACCAGTACTATACTACTATATATTTAATAACTTATCTCAAGTCAATAATATAATACATTACAATTATAAATTACTAGATCTATGTATAACAAACATAAATAGATGTACATTAAGTAGAGATAGGTTACCATTTGTAAATTTTATTATTGATAATCAATTTTACAGAAATTCATTATTTGATAATAATTGTAGTTCTTAATTCTCGCAAGGCTAATGTCCCTAAACTGCATGAGGATTTATTGAATGTTGACGCGGACTTTTTGTTAAATGTGGATAATGTTGACGAAGTTGTCAACCAAGCTCTCTAAAGATACAATCCAGTTAATAAAAGACAAAAACTATTTACACAAGCTATACAAATGAACAAAATCTCAATTAAACTATTTTGAATTTAAAAGAATTAGAAGTATTACAAAGCGGAGCATACATAATGATTATAAATTATTTATCCAAAGATCTGAAGATGACTTGATAAGCAACCCAAATAATTTTTGAATTTTGTTAACTTAAAAAGAGGATCTGCTACAATATCAAATATTTTAAAAGATGGTGATACTATGTTTAATAATCCGCAGGGCATCGTTGAGGGTTTTGCAAACTATTTTAGATCTGTATTTGCTAATGATACTAATATAAATACTGCCCCTTCTCTAAATTCATAGGGAAATGTGTTACATCCCACCTGCCAGTTTGAGCAGATATCTTATGAAAGCGTTGTCGAAACAAGTAAAAGAATGAAAAATAATCTTGTGTCTGGACTGGATTAAATTCCAAGCTTTCCTTAATAGCGGTGTAATCCAAAATTATGGAAATTATACCGACCTATTAGTATCCTGTCTAATTTTGCAAAGTGTTTTGAAATGTGTAATTACAATCAACTTTATTATTAAGTATAGCCAATAATCAACATGGATATCACTTAATCAACATGGATTTATGCAGAAGCGATCCACTGTTACCAATTTATTAGCGATAACACAGTTTGTTTCAAGTAGTATTGACAGGAACTCGTAGGTAGATGTTATATATACTGACCTGTCTAACGCCTTTGATAAAGTTGACCATCATATTCTATTGCAAAAGCTATCTGACTGTGGACTTAGTAACGGGCTTATAATTTTTTTTTCAAGAGTTACTTAAGTTGTAGGAAAGCCCATGTTCATTATAATAATTTTCTATCTACAGAATATACAATAAAGACCGGTGTTCGGCAGGGGTCTAACTTGGGACCACTTTTATTCCTCATTTATATGTAAATAACATAATTGTAAAAATGAAATATATAGATATATTGCGTTACTGAATCCTTGATTGTAATTTTTTGCAGGAAAAATGAAAATGATGGTAGCGACCGTTACTATGTGGTAGTTCATTTTAAAAAAGGTAAATAAAAATAATTTTTAAGTTTTTATTTCACTATTTATTGTATAATATACACAAACAAAGTTTAAAAAATATTATCAATTTTGACACAACTATAGTTTAGACCTTTGCAGGTCATTATCAAGTGTTAACACTTGATAATGAGGTGCAAAGTGTCAAAATTGATAATATATTGTAAACTTTGTTTGTGTATACAATAAATAGTGGTATAAAAACTTTAAAATATTATTTTTATTTACCTTTTTTGCAGGAACAGTTTTGTCATGGTGTAAAGACAATCTTCTATCCTTAAATATATCAAAATGCAAAGTAATGACATACTCAAGGAAAAAGGCACTTGTTATATATGAATATAATATAAGTGGAATAGCAATAGAAAGAGTATCAACATTTTAAGATCTTGGGGTAACTTTCGATTGTAAACTAAGTTTTAAGAACTATAATAATTTAAAAATACGAAAACATTTCGTGAATCTACAACAATGAGTCTTACTAAGACTACAAAACAAATTAATTTTGAAACAACTACTTCTCTGGCTAAAACCTCGACAGACATTGAATAAAACAAAATTAATTTGCGTGTTACTAATAGTACAACTATCAAAGCAACACTAATTTGAATGAAATTATTTCTGTTGAATAAACTAATAAATAAATAAAGTGTATTTTAGATTGTTTAAATTTGACTATAACGTGAAAAATTATGAACAAAAATTGAATTTAAACTGATTTCATTAAATTAAATTAGCAAAAGCAATTAAAAAACCTAGCATTCAGGTTTCGAACTTTCGCTCTCTTCAGTACAGCTTTATTATAAAATTGATTTTAAATACAAATAAAAACACTTACTAAAATAAATATAATGAAATATAATAATAAATATAATGAAATATATGTAAATAACTTACTTAGGTATGTACGGCAACTGACACAAGAATGAAATATAATCGATTGAAGGTCTGAATTTATACCTCAGATGGATTAGTGAATTCTACAGAAATCATTACGTTCGGGATTAAGGAAAAATACCCACTTAGAGCATAATCGAATAATAAAATGTATTAATAATACCCAGAAATCACGAGGCAAGGAAGGAAGGAAGGACCACAAATAGGAAAAATTACATGTATATAACGATGTAATTTTGAAAAAAATAAATACATTTAATTAAATCAAAATAGTCTAATAATTAAACTGGATACGGTTTTTAAATTTTGTACAAAATAAATGAGAAATAGTAAAAAGGGTCTTATTCTGTTTAGGTCAATTGTACCTTTAAGTTAACTCGGTTCAACAAGAATAATGAATATGTTCCTTTGAACTTGCCATCTGTAAATTTAGATATTATGTACTGATTTTTCAAAGCACTCCTTTTGTAGTGTAAGAACTCGTTATGAATTGAATTATTGGTTTGTGGCTTAATCAATTTAGATGCCAAACACTGACACTTCACAAGAACTACTATTTTGAGGATTTTATTATCGAATATTTGTTCACACTTTTTAAGTTTTTTTTCGATTTAAACTAAAGATGAAACAAAAATAACACCTCCAAAATAACTTTAGTAGGTAAAGAAATTATTCTAATTTTATTCTGATCATGTTTGTTCAATAATAGAGATACAAACTGCATTTACATAGAAATTCCCTTTGATGCGTCTTCAAACGGGATACACAGTATATTTGAAATTCTTTAAAATAAGTCAATATACAATATGTCTAAGGTTAGGTAATTGGCTAATTGAGTTATGTCAGGAATACGCTAGATCAATGTATCATTAAATGATATTGATTAAAATTACTAAAAGTATGTTAAGTTAGATCAAATCAATTTATATCTGATAAAATAAGAAGAAATGCATAGGAACACCTTTCGTTATATATACCCTGTGAAGATTTTGAAATTAGCAATAGAATTCGACAAAAATTGTGTGTGGTCGGATAATGGCTTTATTTATATTAGGAAAGATAAACGAATTCTAAAAATTCTAAACATGTCGGCGCTAAATAAGTTATTAGAAGACACTATTTAATTTTTGTTTCGGAAAATATAATTAGAACAGACTCAAATTTATAGGCGTGTGCTATTAATTTGTCTTACACTTGATATTTGTATATAAAAGAAATATGTTTATTTTGATTTTGTATATTATGAAAAATATGAATTTCGCTTTTGTAAATGTAAAATCTTTAATTTTTAATTTAGCAGACATAAAATAATGCTTATCAACATAAGATTATCATATACTCGGAGAATCTGAAACATGGTTAAATGCTCAGTTTTCAACAGATATGGTGGCGGTGGCTGGATATGACTTCATAAGGCATGAAGGAACTACAAGGGGTGGTGGAGTAGGTTTGTTTGTGGATTGTATGACAATTTAAACTATGCAATTTTAAACAGTACGCTATCTGCAGATATTGAAAGTATTTGGATAAAACTGTCAATATTAAAAAAGGTTTTATATTATAGGAAATGTGTATAGACCACCCAATAAAGAATTCACAATTTTTTAAAACATTTTTGAAGACATTGTATCCGAATTTATAATAATTGCAGACGAAATAATTTGCGGAGGAGATTTTAACATTAACTTAATATATAAACATGATTCTCGAAAATCAGTACTATTTCTTTAATTGCTTTTATCCTTATTCCTAATAAAACCGAAGATTTCATTTGCAATTCTTTAGATATATTTAATCTCGTAACTGATCGCCTTCTTTTAATTTCTTGCTCTCTAACACAAAATATATTAAATAAAAAATCTAAAATAATAATAACTAGAAATCTTAAAAGAATTGATTTAAAACTTTTATCAAACCTTTTAAATATTACACCGTTTCATTATATATTGCAGATCGTAAACATTGATGAAAAATTAACTTATTGAACTCTTTATAATTAAAATCTTCGACACTCTATCACCATTGCATCGAGTTAAAATTACTAAGCGAAATCCAGAATGGTTAACTGACACTATCAAAGATATGATTGCTTTACGTGATAGGGTATTTAAAAAATGCAGAATTTCTAAAAAAAAAAAATATTGGGAGTACTATAAATCTCTTAAAAATCAAACAAATATTGTAAAAGAGCAGTTCATAGATTTTAGTTGTAAAAACAATAGTGCGCATTTTTGGAAGGTTATTAAATCATTAAATATTCATAAAACTAAAACTAAAATTCCTCTACCTCAGTCCTTGAATAAACCAGACCTTATTAATAATTATTTTGCTGGCTATAACGGAAGTACATCTACCATTGATCATGATATAATTAAATTTTATAGTAAAAATACCTTGAAAAACTTTGACGAACCTCTAAAATTTAAACCAGTAACAGAAAATGGCTGGCATAGACAATATTAATATTACCATGATTTTAATGTGTTGCCCCTATATTTTGCCATCCATTGCAAACATGATTAACTCTTGCTTAGTTGATAATCAATATGCAAATATTTGGAAAATTTGAAGAATTGTGCCATTTCCAAAGATAAAAAACGCATCCGAATTTGAAGGCCTATAAGCATATTGCCTGTACTTTCAAAAATTGCTGAAAAAATAATAAAAGAACAAATTTGTGTTTTTTTAAATAATCATGATATTCTCCCAAACTATCAGTCTGAATTTCGTAAATCTCATAGTTGTTCTACAACTCTGTTAGTAATAACATATGATATAATTAGGGAAATAGATACTGGAAAAAGTACTGCATTAATCCTTCTTGATTATTCTAAGGCGTTTGATACTCTTTGTCATATATAATTATGTTGGTTTCTCAACAAATGCAATAAATCTAATGCAGACTCTATTTAACTGATAGAAAACAATATGTCAAAACGAATGTTGGAAAATCTTCCGAAATAGAAATTTCTCGATGGGTCCCCCAGGGATCCATATTAGGCCCAATTATGTTTGCTATATACACAAGTTCCCTTACAAAATGTATAAAACATTGCAACATTCATCTTCATGCCGACGATGAGCAGTTGTATTACTCGTTTGATTCCAGTAATATTAATTAAGCAAATGCACTAATTAATTCTGACATAAAACAATTGGTCTCATTATCTAGTAAACATCACTTAAAAATAAATCCTTCAAAATCATCTGTAATCATTTTTGGGAAAAAGGAATAATGAAATAAAAACCAAACTAATCATTATGATCGAAGGCAATACAATTCAAAATGTAGAGTTAGTAAGAAATTTGGGCTTAGTGATGATCGTTTTAAAAGTCATATTGCAAAATGCATACAAAAAGCATACTTGAACCTTAAATTATTATACCCAAATCGTAAAATTCTTTCAGAAAATAAAAAAATGCAGTTATGTGACCACCTAGTACTTAGTCATTTCAAAAACTGTAAATCATTAAATGTGGAGTCTTTTAAAAAACAGTTTAAACAAATGTTATCAAAGTTTGATAATGCATAACTACATTTTATTTCAAAGGGATTTTCGTGTAATATGATAAGTAAATTTAACCATGATTTGTATATCACGTATTCTAAATTGCACTTTTGTTTGCTCTCTTTGGTATGTTTTTTTTCTTTTCTATGCACATGTTGACAAGCATTCACGTCTGTTTTCACATGAAGGGCTAAGACTTAGATCAACTTTATAGTTGCTCTTAGTCCTATTTGCACTAATTTTTATTTTATATTTTATAATTAAGTAATAACATTTAGTTGTATGATGTATTCATATTATAAATGTCTAATTATTTTGTTGATTGCGAACAAATTTATTATTATTATTATTTAATTTAGATATTATGTTATGACGGGTTTTTGGGTATTTATCCGCGTGGTGTGTGTATTATTCGCACGACGTTTCTATGAGCTCTCTGTCATCCTCTTCTGGTGTCTTCACTTGAGGGTGCAAGGCATTACTGAGGTGATGTTAGCTTTGTAGGTTATTATATTCGTACGGCGTGTTTTCTATTGGTCGTTGTATGTTTGGTCATAAAATGCTTTCGCAGATAATTTATTTGCTTTAGAAACTGAACATTTATCTCGTGATAACCAGTGTTCATTAATAAATAAATAAAAGATCATTATATCTTGAATCGAGGCTTCAATTTCAAGAAATTTGTTTCTTAATGATTGGATATTTAATAAGAATATATTTAGATGTTTGGCAAGACAATGTAAATAATTTTTACATTGTCAGTCCCGATTATTTACATAACTACTCATGTCAGTTGCTGTGAGACTAGGATCTAAATAATACGCATGTAGAAATTCATATCGAACTGCTGCTTTTACAGGACCAATAGTTTCTATTGCTGTTCCCTCAAATACATTTTATCTTTGGGGCTTTCGTTTACTTCTATTAAGGCTATAGTAATACAGCGTTTTGATTGGAATGATCTTCAGTATGTTGGGTAACACTTTTGGCTTCAGGTCTCTCGGTTATAGATTTCTTTTTCTTTCGCTTTTTACTGGCTTCTTTCTCATGAAATACTATTAAAGTAGTTTTTGGTATTGCTTCTCTTGAATCATTGGTTTTTTGAACCTTCTTTTATTATTATTCTGATTAGGTGCTATTTTACTAGACACCAATTTATTTTGAGCTGTTAATTCGTATAATATTTGTTTTAATAATTTATACAGCTCGCTGATTTCTAATAGAATTTTATTCTTGAGTTTCAACTTCTCAATAATGGCTCTTAATTAATTATTTTCGGTTATTAAGACCTCATATTATGGTTGATTATCACTTGAAGCAGATTATTCAGCGTTTGTATAAACTGGGAAAATGGACGTATGATTTTTCAAACACCCCGGATGGCATAGTTTGTTACATTTCTCACATGTATTTCCACTTCCAACAGTCTTATTACATGCTGCTGCACACAAAGATTCTGTTGGCATTTTCTAATTTAATTTAAATTCATAAGAAAAATAATAGTGATTTCCTAAGGGGACCGAACCGCTGACCCTATTGTTGGTAGTCGAGTTCGATGTACTACACGTTAAATTGGTCAACAGTAAATTACTATTTCCGTATTTATTTCAATCACAGTATATTGTTTGGATTTGTTGGTTCTATTTAGATGAGTGCTAATTTGTAGGTGAGGTACAGTTATTTTATATTAAATTGATTTAACGCCCACTATATTGTTAATCGTGCTATTTATAGTTACTACATTTATACACAATTGAGTTTATTAGTCATGTTTTGTTGATTTAATGTTTGAATACAAAACCCTAATTTCACAAATTATAAATTACCACTATATAACTTAATTTAAAAATGCTGATATTTTATTTGAACAAAAAAATAGATTTTATGTAAATAAAATAGTGGATATCACACTTAAAAATTAAAAAATAAAATAGTTAAAAGTAATTTAAAAAAGTTGATGTTAAGCACCACCAGAATAAAAAATATATAATTCTTTTTGCAAAATTGAAAGCGTTTAATATTCTCACAAATGGATCGCTTTTTAGGTATTAAACGTGTAAAAATAAATAAATAATAAAACAATTATTAATGTTAGTTTAGTTTTATTAAACGGCTATTTTTTTCATTCATTTAAAACTTGTATCTTTAAAATCTTTAATATATACTCGTAGATCAAATAATAAATACATTTATGATTTAAAGAATGTATTAGATCCCTATTAGAGAGCAATCCGATGACGTGTATTAAAACTCGAAAATTTAAGTTATATATTCATTCACATGTAAAATATATGTTACTAATATTACTTTATTTTCTTTTTACAGGTAAGTCCAATACATTCAATTCTACGGTGGTAAGTCTATTTAAATTCTAAAAGTTTGTCGTACTGATTATAAATAATACTGATGGAAATGATAAGAATAGTTTCATCAATTCAGATTACATTATTAAAATATACGAGGCAGTCAATAAATACAGGTTCGAGAGCTGTAGAACGAATGTTAGTATTACTAAAAGCGCAGAAAGTTACATAAGACGGCCGCCGGTAATGTAGGTGTCTACTGTTTCAATCTGGCAGGTCGTATCGTTGGAGCGTCTAAGATGGAGCGAGCAGTAATACAGTTTTTAAACGCTGAGGACAACCAACACCCCTGTTCAAATTTATCGAAGAATGCAAGATGTTTATGGTGAACAGTGTCCCACAGTCGGGGAATGGTGTCGGAACTTCAGTAATGGACAACAATCGACAGCGCATTTGCCAAGGCCGAGCTCACCTCGGCATGCGAAGAGTAATGCCAATATCGCTGCTGTGTGAGCAGCCATTGTGGAGAATAGGCGGGTTCGTGTTAGAAAATCAGTGTTGGAACAACCCATGCTGTAATTCATGAGGCTGGATACCGAAAAGTGTGTGCACAATGGATGATAACCCGTCAACTGACTGAAGAAGACAAAGTCAATTGCATGGGTCTTCAGCGGTACCGTGAAAAAATAAATTTCTTCTTGCACCGCATTGTTTCCGGTGACGAAAGTTGGTGTGGCCTGAGTCAAAATGTGACAGTATGCAATGGAAACATCTATTGTCTCCAAGGCACTAGAAATTCAAAAGTCAACCTTACTTGCTTTTTTAATCATCATGGATCATTACTTTTTGAATTTAAAGACCCTCATCTTGACATCAATGCTGACCGATACAGTAAAACTTTGATTCTTTTGCGTACATCCATAAAGAACAAACGTCCTGGGATGCTTACGGAAGGCGTGATCTTCCTTCACGATAACACGTTACTATCCAAATTAACATCCGTGCTGTCGAATGTTAATTTGGATAGTGATAGTTAAGTACACGTTTATTTTCGGAAGTCGTAGACTTGTATAATACCTGTCAGTAAATATATGGTATCCTTTACTGCCAGGATTACCTTCCAGTAAATTTTGGCACAAATGCAGCAGTACTCGTGAAGCTTTTGTATTACGGCATAATGGAATATCTATGTATCCAGTATTAGTATCTTTTAACACATATATCCCGATTCCACACTTTGTTAGTTTATTTGGGTTATAAGTCAAAAAACGTATTCTGTCTTTGAACAACTACAGACTCATCCACTGAAATTTCCCTTGACTGAACAAAATGTCTCTTGAACTTTGAACTCCAATAAATCTAAATAATGTACTTTTGCACCCCACTCCAAAGTCTTTGATCGTTTGGACCTCTCTCATACAAATGAAGCATCCAAAAGATTTGCATGAATCAGTCCATTCTAAATATGGCACTAAAGAAAGGAATTTTGGCATTGAAGTTTTGGGACCAATATTCCTGCAGATGGCTAACCGTTATTGTATCCATATTAAAAATAACTCCTAAAAAGGCGTCCAATTTTGCCACTGTAAGATCAAAACATGTATTCTACGTGGATCGCTTTGATAAGCTTTTTTGTTTAATTTTATTGCGAGCATAATTATTCGTCTCTTCTGCAATTTATTCCATCAATTTATCCACAAAAATGTGTAAAAAAGTCAATGGGTTTTGTATACTTGACAGGGAGCCAGTGGATCTCCAATATGGTGCAATGGAGAACAGCCAGTATTATAATAGGTGATACGAGGCTTGTATGTAGGGTCGTAAAAAGTTGTGCTCTCCTATTTACTATGAAATCTAGTCGTTGACGGACTACTGTAATCACTGAATAGGCAAGGCTTCTACTCAGTAGGTTACGGCGGCGATATTACGACTCTACTTTCCGGCAACTCGGAAAGTATGCTAACGAAACGTATGTCGTATGCTCTGACATAGTAAACAAATGGTGCATTAACCAAGGACTATTTGTAAATCAAGTAAAAACGGATCTGGCACTGTTCAAAAGGAGGTCGGAAATCAAGGGTTTCAAGCTACCAAGCATTCAGGATGAGGAACTCACCTCGAAAGAAGAAATATTTGGGCATTCTTCTAGATATCAAACTGGACTGGAATGCCCATCAGACGGAAAGATCCAAGAAAGTATGCAAACGAGCTGCTGGGAAAACATGGGGACTATTAGACGGCTCTCGTGCGGCAAAAGCATCATTAATATGGTGGCCAAGAACGACTATGAAAACAGCCGTAAGGCTTCTAGATCACGTCTAATGCAGCGCTTTCCTGAGTGCCACAGGAGCAATGAAAACAACACTAAAAGCGGCTATGGAAGCCCTGCTGCAGCTGCCATCCTTGAACATATATATCAACGAACAGGCAGCAGCGGCTGTTCAACTTACGTGAATCCATCAGACATCCTAAGAGTCCCTCTTGATGGCTGCGATCCTGGAGTTTGACAATGCCTTAGGTTGGCTCAACCATAGCAAGAAACGTGAACTCAGATGGGAGGACATACAAAGGGCCCACTGGGGCTGCGGACCTATCTGCCCTGACAGAAATCTGTGGTTCTTCAGATTCATCTATCCTGTGCGGCACATTATCCTGCGTTGACCTTGGGTGAATGTTACACCCAAGGTCAATATTTGCCTCGTCATCGCTGCTGCTTGTACTGGGCAAAGGTAATACCAGATTGCTTTTGGTAACTATAATGTCACTACCACTGGTATCATTTTATGCAGCTTCTTCGCTGCAGCCTTCGTTACTACTTTCTTTGCACTCTAATTCTCGATCATAATGGTCCATATAAAATTCGTCGTCACTGCTCTCAAATGCATTTACAATGTTGCCTTGTAAATGCCGCTTAGGCATTGCGAACATAAAAAATATAAAAATTATAAAGTAATAGTACTATATAACTATAACACAAAACTGTCTCGAGTGGTGTTCGTGATGACACTAAACGTGTATTTATTGAACCATCTCGTATAATACAGTGGTTTTTAACAGTAAAACTTTAAAAATATATTTCTTATAGTATTTATCTATATAGGAATTGTACAAATATTTACTTCTTATATTACTTGTCTCAAAATATTTTTGTAGATTTTCTTTAATTGAATTTGATAATCAATAATGCTGTTTCCGCTAATATCAAAGGAAAACATGTTTGGATCATGGCTTTCCTTCTGTATCGTATTACACCTGAAACTAAAGTAACGTTTGACATAAAATCCATTGGGGGTGAAATTATATTATATAAATATTTATGTACACCTATTCATATACTATTAATGTACATTTATTACGCATTATTATTGATATTTACACCTAGACTTATTGATTCTGACAATTAGCCGTTTAATGTATCAACACACGTATAACGCGTACGGTAACAGTTTGACTGCTGCAATTATAGTAGTATAGTATGCCTCGTATTCTACCGATTTTCCACCTTTATTATCGCTCACCCATGAACAACTCTCTGTTTTTATTCCAGTCTCGAGCGTTCGCTACAATATATAAAATAAACTTCAATTTTAAAAATAAATATAAACGTTAATGCAATGTAATAATAGTTAACGCTCAAACCTTTAGAGCGTTTCTAATATTGCACAAGACGCGAGCGCGATGTAATTAAATTACCCTCTAGACAAATTCATCATATTAATTCCTGTTTAACGAAATTGAACTGAATGTAGATCATAGAATGATTAACAGCGAGCGCTGCAGAAGAAGAGTGTACGGAATACAAGTTGTCCCGGCAACGGTGGTCATCCGGTGGAAATCTTTTAATCCCCTTAACCTTTTTTATATTAACTCGCGTCTTTGTGAACTATATAAATTTAACTAAATTAAGTCGCCGGGAAATGAAATTCCAGTGTGGGAAGCGTAACTCAAAAACAGATTATTTTATTTTTACCCTGGGTCCGCGTTTTAATTATAATTCCACATGGCCGAAACATATTTTTCTCGTTTTCCGCTAATTGAATTTTCAGTTTTCAATTAAGTGCACAAATAAATAAGCATTGTGTAAACAATAACGGTGTGTTATCGTCTGTATTTTCTAAAACGGTATTAATTTAAAATTTATATTTATATTTCACAGTTACTGTTAAATTTGTATATTAATACTGAAATAACAATTATATGTAAAATAAATTTATACGTTTAACTCCAGAAGTTAAAATGTAATAGTTCTGTGCAAAAAAATAAAATATTCCTTTGAAACGTGATCCTTTAACATATACATATACCAATCCAATTCCCTGCCTATTATTTCAGCGATGGAGCGGGAAATTGAAAACTGCACTTTAATCCCAGATGCCAAACTGCATTCAATTCCACAAAAGCCCTCCCGAAAAATAATCCCCCGACCACCGACCCTTCATTCACGCCATTAAAGCACAAACAATATTGCGAGAGGAAACGAAATGCGGACGGCAATCATCGCCGTCCATAAGACGGAGCTCTTGAAGTGGCTGGCTCGATAGGAATTACAAATTTTCGGGAGCACAAAAAATAGATGTAGAAAGAGAGAGAGAGAGTGGAGGAAAGAGAGAAGATGGAAAGCGTTCAATTTCTAAATTTCTGATGTGGCGGAAGGGCGCCCCGGGGACCGGAAACGGAAATGGATGATGAGGATAACACGCAGGCATCTACTCCACTTAACCTCAAAACATGTTTATGTATTATGTAAATGAGGGGCGTGCATGGTGCACTATAGCCACGTAACGTACGTGTTTACCGGTGGTCCCGAGTGGTTTTCCGCCGGGTTCTCCGCGGCGGCAACTGTCGAAACGGTCGCGAATTTTCAGCAAGGTTTAATTACGACGCACTTCGGGGACGTCGCATAAATTATCACGTTCGGTTACGCGATATGGTTTTAATCGAGAATTATTAATATTGTGATTCGTATTGCTTGCAAAATTACTGTGGTGTTTCAATACATAATTGAACGGTAGTTATTGGATTATGATTATAGATAATTGTACAAAATTAAACAATGTAATATCGTATTTCTGACCTTTTGCAATAAACTATATAATAAGTTGACAAATTCTAAAAACAATTATGTAGTTTTCGTGACCATTAACTCTTTCATCAGAATGTATTTTTCAGTATTGTACATTTGCTTAACTACTACTGTAGTCTACGTTTAAACTCTTATTAAATTAATTTTTTTCTGTCATTTGAAAGATGAAAAAAGCTAAATATTTAAATATTTACTGAAATAACAAATGACAAATGGTAAATGAGAAACGACAAATAACAAATGACATATGACAAATGACAGATAATAGCTGACAAATTACAAATATCAGATGACACATGATAGATTACAGATTATAAATGATAGATGATAAATAATAGAGGTTATATGACAGATGACATATGGTAGATATACGATATATTTATTTAAAGGGTGTGATGTTTTAAACAGGTGATGGATATGTTAACTGTCTCCAGTATACCTCGGGTTGGTCCGGGGTTCTTTTCTTTAAATTTACGATAAAGTCCAATAATTAATCAAACAATTAATATAAATATATGTTTACAAAACTAAAGTAAAAATAACAAACATGTCCTCTCCGAAGCTCAATATGGCGGCGGCGGACTATTCCAGGAAAACGGTAATTTTCTGAGCCGTCCTGGTAAGAATCCCTTCTGTAAATTGCTTATAAGAGAATCAGGGATTCGTATGTTAAATTTTGGGATAAAAATCTTACGCTTTCGGTCAAAATTCAATATTTTCAAATACGGTTCAAGTTCCGATACGGTGCATTTAGTTGAGGAAATAGCAGGGACCTCAACTTCTTGGGTACGGCTTCGGCGGCGAGTGGTCGGAACGCTTGTTAATAGCAGGACATGACCTGGAGTTACCAGCCAAGGGAACGCTTGTTAATAGCTGAACCCAGGGAGTACAACTCCGTATTGTCGCTGGTTGCATGGCCTTAAATACCCTGGGACTGGGCAGCACATCCCCGAATACATGAGCGGTTTTCCTTTCCATCTGGACTATAGTGACAGGACCAAAAGCTCGCGCCGCATCCTTTGATTCCTGCCGACGTTATTTGAACTCGACGTGGCGTTAGGCTCGGCATTCTCCTGTTTAGATTTTGTGTGTACACAGGCACAATCGTATGAATAGCAGGATCATTATTATTCGTTAATTAATAACATAACTCGTTATATTATCCCCTTACCTAGGAGTTCCGTTTTCCATACCGCACTGGATGAATATCAAGCGAATGACCTTGTCCCGGGTCATCTTCGTACATTTTTGCCATTATAAACGTTTACGCGTCTGTTGGCTTGGATCCCCTCCGCGTCCAATGGATTTAGTTTATACGGCAGTTGGTAGTGCTGTTCCAGCGGATGAGGCCTGGCTTTGTTGGTCTTCAGGGTTTGATTTCTCGTCCCGGTGTCCGGGGTAGCAGTGATGACCTTAGGATTATTTCGGTTTTCTTTCTTGGTGGCGTTTTCGGCCATCGGTGATTGTAGCTCGGGTATCGGACGCAACGGTGATACGCGGTGGAGTCCGGGGGTTTTCCGAAATCTAGGGGTTATCATTCGGGGCTTTGTTTGGACTTGCCTTGTTTACTGTACCGCTGCTGACTGTAGACTGGTAATGATATTTAAGCGGTATGATATTTATACCGTTCATTCAGTTATTAATTAATTCCATAATAACCCGAAAAATTATTCGGTATATTTTGTAGGGTCCAATATATTTAGGCGCTAACTTGGCCGTAAATTTCTTCGCTACAACGGAAAGAGGATGTTGTCCTTTATGCACTACATATTCAACTTGAGAACGATACGCTCTCCTTCTTAGATTGTAATATGACTGTTATTTGACGAACGCCCGTCATATGTTGATTTTTACTAGTTCATTAATTTCTCCTGGTTTCTTAAGTTCGTCCGATGTTCTTGTAGGTAAATACGTAGGTTTCGCCTCGTCTCGATGTCTGATGGATTTAGACATCCCTCTCCCATTGTGAATTTACGTAGGTTGGATAACAAGGGGCAGTCTAGCAGTACATGCTTGGCGGTTTCCTCTTCTGCTTCACACCCTCTGCAGATAGGACTAGATTGTAGTCCCAGTTTGTACAGGTGTGATCGAAAAATTGCAGTGTCCTGTAAGAAGCTCTACCACCTTCCGTTGGTTTTCTCTGGACAGTTGCATACAATATCTGGCCGTTTTGCTGTTAATTGCGATGAAATTTTTTGAGACTCTACAGCCAGGTATGTCGTCCCATCGCTCCTTATGGCATCTGATTGATGCAGTTTTCAGTAGGGTACTCAGATCTAACAGAGAGGGCAGCAGGGATGCCTTCCTCGCCAAACCATCTACTATTCTGTTCCCTCTGCTATTGTTGTGTCCTTTTACCCAGCATAGTGTTATCTCGAGCCACTTCTTCCAGAGCTTCGCAGCATTCCAACATTAATGCTGAGGTTATTTTGCAGTTGGCAATGGACAAGATTGCCGCTCTGCTATCCGTTATAATGTGTATATTTTTACCCTCAATCTTCTTGTCAGAGATTGCTTTTGCTGTATATAGTATACCCACGAGTTCCACCATTGTTGGTGTGCTTATTATCTTACCTATAGCAGTACTGTTTTTTAGGGATAGGTTTTTGCAGAAAATTCCTATACAAGTCTGTTTTCGTTGACGACCCATCAGTGTATATGTAAATGTCTTTGTTCAATCCTGCAGTAGAAAATAGAACTTTCATACGTTGTGTTGTTGTTAGAAAGTTACAGTTTACCTCACGCAAAATGGTTGCTATGGAGATTTACTTTCGCCCACTCTTGTGTCACTTTCGCCCACTCTTATGTCACTTTCGCTCACGCTTTTATAAATACACATTATTATTATTATTATTATTATTACTTACTTGCTTATACACTTGTAAATGAAAATTGTCAATTCGAAATAGAATATTGAGCAAAGTTATTAAAAAGGCCATTAAAATAGGCAATTAAAACTTCATCCGTAATGATATTTAAATTGTGAATCCTAAGCCATTCTTCTTCGCTCATTGTAAAATAATATTATATTTTGTTACGGATGTTTGCCGAAACTTTATATATATTATTGAATATCAACTATTATTACAGACAAAAGTGGTACAAGTTATTTAGCGTCGCCGATTGTGTTGTTTATATGACGTAGACGATCGTGTTATATTGCCGCTTGTCTTTTTTTGTCGTCGCTCACAGCGGGACACTAGATTATTTTAGTGCGGGCCGTGCACGGCGCATCGAGCAACGCCGACCGCCGTACACTAGATTTTAAAGCGGGCCGGGCACGGCACATCGCGCAAAGCCGCAATACATTTCTTTTATTTGAACCTACGTTTTAAAATGAATTTTCGGCAGGATTGAACAAAACGTAATACACCACTCGTGGAGTTACGAATTCGCTCACTTGTGTACCTTCGCACACTCGGCTGTCGCCTCGTGTGCAAATTGGTACACGCGTGAGCAAAACACGTACTTTCTCCACTTGTAGTGTAATATACTATTGTACTTGCTTCCTATTCCTGAGTTTTCGAATCTCAGGTCTATTTGAAGCTTCCTGTTGAAAATGTACTTTCGAGGGATGTTGTCCACCGGCATCATAATCTCGGGATTACTTTTCCTTAGATCCTCTAAGATTATGTGGTGTTCACCTCCTCCGTTGTTTACAAGCCATGTCTTTGTTGCTATAAACCTTATTGCCGCCGCTGCTGCCTATTCTCTGATAAATATGTCCAAGGGTGACAGGGCTTCTAAAGCCGCTGTTGGTGTTGTTCTCATGACTCCTGTCGCGCTCAAAAGGGCGCTACGTTGCACGTGGTCTAGGAGCCTTGCGGCTGATTTCGTGGTCGTTTTTGACCACTATATTAATGATGCATATGCCAACATTGGCCGCACTATGGCTGTGTAGATCCATAGGATTACCTTTGGAGATAGTCCCCATGTTTTCCCCACAGCTCGTCTGCATTTCCAGAGAGATATGCATGCTTTCTTAGATCTCTCCGTCAGGTGGACATTCCAGTTTAGTTTTTTGTCTAGAAGAATGCCCAAATATTTGACTTCATCTTTCAGGGTGAGTTCTTCGCCCCGAAAGATTGGTGGTTTGAAATATTTAATCTTCCTTCTCCTTGTGAACAGTACCAGTTCCGTTTTAGTCGGATTTACGGATAAACCCTCGTATGTGCACCATTTGTTTACTATGTCAAGAGCCTCTGACATCAGTTTCGCTAGCATACTTTCCGAGTTGCCGGAAAATAGGATCGTTATATCGTCGGCGTATCCTACTGTGTAGAAGCCCTGTTTATTCAGTGCCTCCAGTAGCTCGTCTACGACTAGGTTCCATAGTAGGAGAGACAGCACTCCTCCCTGTGGGCAACCTTTTGCGACCAGGCATACAAGTTTCGAGTCGCCTATTGAAATCTTGGCTGTCCTCCATTGCAACATGTTGGAGATCCACTGGCTTAGAGCCACCGGAACTTCCCTACGTCGAAGTGCCGCTGTTATCTTTGGGAAGGAGGTCTTATCAAAGGCTCCTTCAATGTCCATAAAAGTCGTCAGAGTGAAGGTTTTTTGCTCGAAGGATCGACCAATTCTGCTCACCACGGTGTGCAGGGCCGAATCCATCGACTTGTCTTCACAGTATGCGTGTTGATTGGGATGTAAAGGGTGTTTCACTAAGACTATTTCTCTAATGTATCGATCGCAGAGCCTCTCAAGTATCTTTAATAGAAAAGATGTGAGGCTTATTGGTCGGTATGCTTTCGCTTTGGTGTAGTCCAAGCGTCCTGGTTTTGGTATGAAGATTACTTTAGTTTCCCTCCATGCATAGGGTGTTAACTAAAGGCAATACTATTAGAGCCGGATAAATCCCGTTCAACCCTGGGGATTTGTATGGTGAGAAACTCCTCATTGCCCAGTCTACCTTTTCCCTGGTAACGATGGAGCCCGCCAGGTCCCAATCCGGTTTGGTTCGGGACTCTGTGGAGGTATCCGTGCGGCTCCACTCCTGGTTAAAGGTACAGCCCGGGAAATGGGTCCTCAATAAGAGTTTGTCTGTGTTTTCAGCTGAGTCCGTATAAGAGCCGTCCTCCCTTTTAAGGCTAAGGAGTCTCTGGAGAGGGCCTGTTTTAGAAGTGATGTTTCCGAGGCATTTTCTACTTTGGAGCAGAAAAGCCTCCAGGCCTCTCTCTTCCTTTGTCTTTTTTATAGTCATGTTGTACTATTTTATATTTGTTCCATTCGGACTCGTTTTGCATATTCATGGTTCTGTTGTGTGCCCTTCATGCTTATTTTTTCAGCGCCTCAAGTGAAAGCTGTTATAGAACGAATATTTGAGGCTAGCGAAACTTGCCAATATCCGTCCTTTAAATCTATCGTACTCAGGTTCTTGGCACCTCTCAATTTGTCTAGTAGCCCTTGAATATGCGGTATCGGATATGCGTCTCCTTAACTTGCCTAGTTTACCTTTCTAAAATTAACACGAAAACGATATTCACTATATTTCTTCCGTACTAGCGCCATCGGCGAGGTCCAATTACTACTGGAAGGTCTCTGGCTAGCAATTTGTCAATTTCGACAATTTCAGTGTGATTAGGTTCTCCACTTACTTTATTTTCTGCGAGTTGGGTATATTGTTCCAAAAATATTTCTAATTTACCTTGCTGGTCACTTGATAATTCCTGTATACCCACCAATTCATATAAATTCACGTTGAAACGTTTATTAGTGATACCTCTCTAGAACACTATTTCTCGGCATTAGGTGTCAATTTTTGCTTGGTATTCGTTCAGAAAATCCATTTCTATAGTGACATCCGTTGATAAGTTTGAAAATACACTCCATGTTACCTCATATTTGTAATTTGTTATATCCAATGGAAATATAATTTCTCGTTAGGTTCTAGTAGGAAAACTATTTGCCAGCTTGACCGTCTTCATACTTTGCACATTTAGCTGATAGTTAAATTCTTCCAAATGTTGCCAGACATTCCAACCTATTCTCTCTTTGGCTCCTGTGCCTATTAGAGTTTTCATTTTCTGGTGAATGTAAAGTGTTACGCAAAGTCGAGGGTCTCTATTTATCGGTACATTTACGGTGGTGTGACGTTTTAGGGTTGCGGCGGCGGTGCTCGTTTCCCAGATTAAGGCAGGTACAGTCTCGGGTCATCTCTCCTGGTTTTTAACAATACGCATATAAGAGTTTCCCCTTTCGATTGCAGTTTATCCGGAAATATTCTGGTTTTCCGCATCTCCAATACACATTTTCTCTACGGTATGGGTTCGTATTACGGGTTTGGCTTAACATGGGTTCCTTTTCCTCGGTATCCAAAGAATTCCCTTGATTTATTACAGGAATAACGCGCATCTGACATTTTGTTATTCCGGGCGACGGTGGACAAATTTTGTTTGACGTTTTCCTTGGCCTGCTTTCCGAAGAAGGCGGTCCCTGGAGCGAATAGCTGTGCTGGCGTTGGTGGAGCTACGAAGGAATCATTCACCATCTGTGTTACTTCAAACTCTTCACCAATTTCCACTAGTTTCGGCAATGTATAGTTTATATTCCGGTCTGAGTTTTCTCGTAAATCCGTTCTATCTAGTCACTTGCAGAATAACCTCTGTATTAAGGACTGGATTGCAGATATGTATTCGGATATTTTCTCTTGATATCCCTGCGTCCTTTTTTGTATTTCTTCCTCCATTCGGACTTTAAATCGTAGCGGTAGGTACCTTTTCCTAAAGGTTTCATACTCGGACCATGTCGTCCAAAAGTGTTTATTATTTTCGTACCATAATAGTATTTTCCCTGTAAGTAATTCCGGTAAATCTGGCAGTAAACTGTCCGGTGCGTATCCATAACATGTAGATAATTCCTCAATTCTTTCAAGAAATGAAATGGGGTAGGTGGTTCCATCAAATTGCAAATTCCAGTTTCGGATACTCTCACATATCTGCGCGGTGGTAAGTAACTGGGGTAATTTCTTCAAACTCTCCCTCAGGTTCTCCTTCTTGCCGTTCTTCTCATCCTTCTCAAGTCCTTAAAAATTTACAATCTTGGCTCTTAGAATTGCGACGGTTCTTTCTAATACAATTACGATTTTTTAATCGAGTTCAATTAATTCCTTTCTTTTCTTCAAGTATACCCATGATGTGGTTACCTCGGAATCTTCGATAGAGTAAACTTATGATTCTTCAACGTTATTCGTCGCCATTCTAAATTACCATATTTATTGATTTACTTATCGGTTAATTTCTGGTCCCTGCTCAGGCACCTTGTAACGTTTTAAACAGGTGTTGGATACGTTAACTGTCTCCAGCACACCTCGGGCTGGTCCGGGGTTCTTTTCTTTAAATTTATCGATCAATAATTAACCAAACAATTAATATAAATATACATTTACAATACTAATAGCAGGACACGACCAGGAGTACAACTCCTATTTACGGTGAAGGGTCGGAACGCTTCTTAATAGCGGTACATGACCTGGAGTTACCAGCCAAGGTAGCGCTTGTTAATAGCAGAACCCCAGGAGTACAATTCCGTCCTTTCGCTGGTTGCACGGCTTTAAATACCCTATAACTGAGCCGAATACACGCGAGCGGCTTCCCGTTCCATCTGGAATATCGTGAAAGGACCAATAGCGTAATTCTGTGATTTTGGCCGACGTTATCCGAATTATATCGACGTGGCGCTAGTCTCGGCATTCCGTTGTCTAGATTTTGAATGCGCACGCATTCACAGCGGGATCATTATTATTAGTTAATTAATAATTATTTGTTGAGTCGCGGTGCTAACGTAACTTGTTACAAGGGTGCCAATTACAAAACAATATACCTGTTAAAATGTTATTTTAATAGGTTCTCTAAATTTCTTTTAATGATTTACAGAACCTAAATAATAAATAAAAAATACTTAATTAGTGGTTAATTAAACCCTTGGTGTTGTTTCGCAATTTATATATATTTTTCCGACTGGTTTCGACCGTTGGTCATTCTCAAGAAGATATGATATCTCTATACCAAATTTGTGTAGAATTTCGAGATAAATTGAAATATAGAACAATATACGGGGTGCTACATTAAAGAAAAGGCAAGTTTGTTTCGTCCTGACTTTTTAACTGATCATCTATACTTAATTTATCTTTATTCTGATAGTTTTTAAAAAATTCTAAAACTTTTGTATCTTAACATTTTTTGCTAGCTCTCTTACTTTAGGAGATATTTGGCCGTTTCCATACATATCAGCGACCCTGTATAAAAATTGTGAAACAACACCAAGTGTTTAAGTAACCTATAATTAACATAAAAATATTTCACCACGGGTTAATTGAGAATTTAATTCGTCTTGGCGTTCTATATTAATATAAGCAAACAATATTTAAAATATTTTTTGATGAATAAATACTCTTAAAAATTTAAAATATTCGTTATGTTATAAAAAAGTATTTTTTGTTTGTTTTAATGACAAAATACAAATACTGATAATGAAAATACATAACAGAAAACATTTTTAGATTTCTGATGATATTAGATGAGAATCTGCCAGTGTCACGTGTTATCAGCCATGGCAGATTATAACTGATGGATGACAAATGACAAATTACATTGCCATTGACATAATAAATGACAGAAGTTTACTATGAACTGTCATTTATCATTCGTCATTTGATAGATCACAGATAATTTGCTGATTTGTATTCATAGATAACCAATAACCAATGACAGATAACTAATGACAGATAGGTAATTCATCATCTCTCATCCGTTAATTAAAATGTGTTATATTTCTTGTCATTGAACATCTATTTGACTAAATTTATTGTAGTGATTTTAATACTTTATTTATATTGCCCTCTTGTATTATTAGTATATGAACTATTTTTATAAGAATTATATTTTTGTTAAGCGAATAAATTTCTGTAGACCTATTAAGACTCATTTTTTAGCTTTATTAAGAATTAGCTATTTCGAATTATTAATCAATAAAAATGCTTATTGGAAACGCTAAGAGTAAATAAGCGTTTGTTTTAATAAATTTCCAAGATTCGAAGTTAATTTCGTGCTCGAGCAAATATTTACCCGATGGCTTGCTCTCAGAGGAGCGCTGGAAAACTTTAATTTTCGTTCGTTAACTCGCGATCCCGTGATCATTATTAGAAACTCTATTCAGGTGTGCTAAAGATTTTACCGCTAGAATAAAACATGAACTTCCTCACTCACCATACTACGAGTGTAACAACCTCAATATTTCGTCGCCAATAAAATTACAATGCGTAGAAATTTTCAATTTTCCGCGCCCCTTAGTCCGTTTAATGCGACTTTAATGCACGGGGAATCTAATAAAAAAAAAAACGCTTCGTTAGGCAATATCGGAAATCGGCGATTCTCGCTGGAGGTGTTGTACTTTCTTCGCTAGAACGGATTATCGGGCGAATGTTTGTACAGCGGATTCCTCGATGTTATTAAATCGGAAAGGCTTGATAAACTCGATTCCGCCAAATATTTACATTGGGCGAATAAACAATGTTAGGGAAATAAAAACCATATTTACTTCTTGGCGGCGATAATTTATGTAAAAAATAAAATAAGATTGCAATAAATACTGAAGTGTGGTTAAAACATCACTTAATGTATTTAATGGTTCTTAACGATCGCAAATGCTATATATACCTAGTAAGGAAACTGATGTGAGAAAACTATCCACCCGAAGTTGGCGCGGGTCGGGCGCCAAGAGGCGAGGCAGAACGAAGTAGCGTGAATCAGCGTTGGGCGACATCAACAAAGGACTTTACGATGTAGGCAATCCAGAGTGCATCAAGTGCCGGAAAGGGCACTTGTCGAAAGAATGCAATATATCGGTTCGATGCGGCCGTTGCATGCCAACTTTCTAGAAATGTGTACATCAAACTTTATTAACAGACCGATATATTCCGACGGGCGAGCGAAACGCTGATAGATTGAAATTGTTACAGATGAGGAATGAATTCCCGAACGTATCATGTGCGTTTTTTGTTTGGAAAAATATGTTCCTTCTCTGAATGTAATGGTTGTTGAATGTTCAATATGTATTCAGGTTAATTCATTGTAATAAAATATGATATTTTCAGTTTTCTGTGTTTAAAAAATATCTACAGCTAAAGACCGATATATTTTAAATTGTACTTTATCACTTTTGGATGGATACACATAACATCTTGTGGTTAGTGGTTTAATGAAAAGAGTTTATAAAAAATATTTACCATTAGTTTCAATATAAAAAATCTTTTTGGCCTTCTAATTATCTAATTGTTGAAACCATTACATTGTAATATATATTCAATTAATATAATAATCAATACTAGTATCATAAATTAGTATTTTTTGTAATAAATCTTAAGTATGCACACAGAGAACATATGATTAGGTAAATGATGAGTGAAGAGCGTCCGCTCGTTTATCATTCGGTTTAGTAGGGGATGACACATTTCCGTGCCATCAGTTTCAATTAATAATACTTTAGGTAATTGAGTACATTAAACAGCATTATGTAAATTAGTTGTTGATAGTAGGTAAACGCTGCGCCTGACATCCATACAAAACGATCGCGTGCAACCGTATCTTTCACAGCAATCTTAAAAATTACTTCTTCCAAAATATTATTACCAGCATAGTTAATTCATGTACTATATTGATACAGTTATTATATACACTGTAATAAATATCAATTTAAATAAATAAACACTACTACTGAAATAATTGATTGTACTGGTAGATATTAGTTAATTTTATAATGGCTAATCATTAATCTCTTTAATGAACTTTTTATTGGAAAATTGTTTTATCAAGGCGTTTGTAAAAAATACAAACTTTTCTGTCATTAGGAAATTAAGTATGATTTCTATAAAGTGATCATTAAAATTTAAGGGTTTTGTATGTCTGAAACAAATAGACTTCTCAAAATAGACTACGAATGTATGTCTCATGACATGGGATTTTACCTGAATCACATCACACTCAGATTTTAAATCCTATTAATGCCAAACATCTGGTTTAATAAGCCTTAATTAAATATTCTTGTTGTATTATATAATCTCGGTTCTGTTTCATATTCTCTGTTTCTTTAATCTACCAATTAATGTTCTTTCATTATTTATATTTTTTTTTTCTTATTTTAATTTCTCTATTTTTATTATGTAATATATTTTATTCTTTTTTATTTTTTACGTACACCGGTTTGTTCATCTTTTAACCCTCTATCTAGTTATTGTTCTTTCCAATATTAATAAAAATAAAGTTAAAAAAAATATATACATATAAAAGTAGAAACAATGTATGAGTTGTTTGAATTTTTAGGTATCGTGAAGTGTTTAAGTAACACTCTTAAATCCTTTCTTCACACTTTATTTTCTATGCTTGTATATATTTTGAGTAATACAACTTTATGAGTTCTTTATTTCTTATTTAGCTCCCTTTAATCTTATTATCTCTTCTCTGCTCTTTGTTTCCGCTTTATCTCTCTTCCTCTTTAATTTTTTCACCTTTCTATTCTTTTTGCCAACTGCAATTTCACAATTTTAGAAAAAGTGAAACAAAAAAAATGGAAACAAATGCTGACAGACCGTTTGTCTCAATTAATATATTTTGTCACATCAAGAAATATTAGGACAAATTTAAAGTTTTAATCTTTATTATTTATACTCCTTTCCTAGCTTTGTGATACCTTTAAAAATTCTTATTAAAAAGAGAAACAACATTTTACAGTTTTTTATTTTATTTCATTCGACATTTCGAGTCAAGTGACTTTTTCCTCTTTTCCTTGTATCCAATTTTTTACTTATTTCTATTTACCATCTATCATTCGTCTACCATTTATCTCCTTCTTTAATCTTCTTCTGCACTGCCAATGTAATCTAAAAAGAAAGGTTTAAAGATCTATTTTTTCACCTCTTATTAGTGCCTGTTCTTGTTTTTGCTCTACGGAAAAATTAAAAATTATAGAAAAAATATTAAAAAATAGAAATATATGTTAAAAGACTCTTTGTCTCTATGATTTTTCATTCTTTTTTCTTTTCCTTTCCTATTCAGATATTATTTTCTGTTTTGTTCTTCCTCTCTTTCTCCATTTTTATTTCCTCCCGACTTTTTCTCTTCTATTTACGATCTATAGAAAAAAGACATGATTTTTATTCTATTAATTTTTTCTCTAACTTTCTAAAGAACAGACGTTAAAAAAGGTTTCTATTTATCTTGCTCATTTATTTTTACTTAGCTTTCTGACATCTTTTCATTTCTTATCTGTCCTTTATTTGCCTTCTACACTCCTTTATTTTCTTTTGTGCTCTTCGCTAGATTAGAAGAAAAGGAACAAACAATTTAAAAACAAAGGTTGAAATCTGTCTTTATTTCTTCTCCTTCTCTTTCTCACTAGCAAATTTCTATTAACTCCTTATTTCATCCTAGCTTCTTGTAATTGTGCTCTCTGCAAAATTGAACGAATTGTAGAAGAAATAGAAGCGTTTTCAAATAAAATAAATAAAAGATTTTTGGACCTATTCTACAATTTTTAAATTTTCACCGAAAGCGAAGGAAGAGAAAAATATAGAAAAAGGAAAGATGTGAGAGATAAGATAGTGATGAGCTAATAAGTGTAAACGGGAATACGAAATAAGGAATTGGTTTATTAATATAGACTTTTACCTATTTATATTTTCACAGAAAGAAAAAAAAATAACAAGAGATTTGTCTTAAGAGTAAGAGGAACGAGAAGTAAAGGTTTGGTTTATTAAAGCAGTATTTTAACATTTTTTAATACTTTTTGTAAAGATTTTTGCAGTTTCACAGATGCGTCATAAAATGATTAGAGTTCTTTATTCTTTACTCTTTATAACTTTGCTTTTCTTGCTTAAAACACATTTACAAAAGAATACATAATGAATGAAACACGTACAAAAATTTAGACAGCAAGAATCACGGGCGGAGTTCACTGGTTTCCAGTGTTCTTCCACTCAGACCCACATCCATCCACTGACCAGTAAGACATGCTGACAGCTTCTGACAGAGAATGTATGAAGAGACGTTTGAGAGCTAAAAGCTAAATTTAAATATGAGAGACTAAATATTCATAGATTAATATAAAATTTTTGGTTTTTATTTTTCTATTATTTTTGGATTTTCATTGGCATATATACAGAAGAAAAAGTAAAATAAATGGCAGAGAAAGGATTGCAGACAGCTAACAAGAAAAGTCAGAGACGTGAGAAGAATTATTCGAAGATTAAGAGAAATATTATTCTTTATTTTTCTTTACGATTAATTTTCTACGGGTCATCTGTTATTTATGCGTTGATGGTTGGAGGTAAATAGTATATTCTTTCTGTCTGCGCTTCTATGAGTTTTGGATTTTGAATGAAAAATGAGAGAAGAAAACAAACTGAGCAATTATAGAGAGTAAAATTTCATAGATTAGCACAATTCAAATTTTTGGTATCTCCTATTTTATGATTTTTTGATTTTCACAAACAAAAATCAATAGAGTGGGAAAGAGAGAACAGAGTAGAGAAACATTTATTTATTTTTTTCTCTAGATTCTAAAATTTTTGGATTTTTATAGAGTTGAGGAGATATAAAAAAGCAAGAAATCAGAAGAAAAAAAAAATAAAAATAGGAAAATAGGTTTATTAGACCAGTAAATTATATTTTCTATGATATGGAATGTAAAGAAAAGATAATAAGCTAAAGGAATTTAGAAATGAGAGAGTAACATTTAGATTGAGGCAAACCCCTTATTTCTAATATTTTGTTTCTTTTATTGTATTTGCATTGTCACAGAACCAAAACAAACAATGTAAAGGACAGATAGAAAGAAATGTTATAAAGGCGAAGAGTTACAAAGAAAGGAAAAAATGTGAAAGGAAGCATTCATAGATTGATACAAACAATTCTTTGACTTTTGTTTCTCATTTTTAGTTTATTTCATTTTTATGATTCTTGTATTTTCAATGGAGAATGGGAATACAAGAGAGAGAAAATAGAGAATTAAAAGAAATGACAGAGGTCAGAAAGCGAGAGCTAGGTAATAAAAGGAAAGATATAATAGAAAGATGAATGAATAGAAAAATAAAGAGAGAAAAAAGGTAGACAAGAACAAAATGAAAAGATAATCTGAGAAGAATATTAAGGAATTAGAAAGAGAGTATTTATAGATTGAGACAATAGTAGTTTAATCTTTGATTCTATTATTTGGTTGTCTGCTTCTATTTTTAATTTTTACAAACAGCGAAAAGTAAGAGAAAGACATAGAAGAGAAATATATGGCAGGTAAGTGACAAAGAGCTAGAAAAGGAATAGAGAAACGAGAGATTAAACATTTATAACTGTCTTTTCGCCATTGTTTTGCAGTTAGAAAAACGGAAGTTGATGAATAGCAAAAGAATTAGAAATTATACAGAAAGCAGAACTAAATTGAGATACAATTTCTTTGTTTGCAAGAAATAAATAATTCATAGATTAATGAGAAAAATGTATTCTCACCTTTGCTTCAATTTTATAATTTCAATGAATTTTAAAATTTTATAAAGAGGGGAAATGAGAGAGACAGAATAGAAAGATAATTAAATGGCAGGGAAGAAATGAGGGGATGATAGAGAGTTGAGTAAGGAAAAATGAGACACCAATTTAAACGTTGTTTCTATTTTATTTTTTCTCTTATATAAACGCAAGAAAAAGAAAAGAAAGGGCAGAAATGAGATCATAATTATAACCGAGAGCCAGTAAATAAAAAGTGAAATAAAAAGGAAGAGAATGAATGAGATAAATAAAGATAAGAAAGTGCAAGAGAGAAAAAAATAAAAGATGATAGAGAGACGGAAAATAAAAGAATAGGGTAAAATATTTTTAAATCAGGATAAACAGCTGCTGAATAATTAGGCAACTTCATTTTTCCCTAATTTCTTATTTCCCTTATCAGCTCTTTATTTCTTTTTTTGCTCTCCATTTTCTATGATTTTTAAATTTTCATAGAAAGAAAAATAGAAAGAAGAGAGAGATAGAGAAATGGTGGAGAAGAGATAATAAGATGTTAGAAAGCTAGAGATGGAAGAAAGAAATGAGAGCAAAAGAAAATAATAGGAAAAGTATTCTTAACTTTGTTTCTATTTTGTTATGATTTGTCCTGTTTTTATGATTTTTAAATTTCGTAAAATGTGAAGAAGAGAAGAAAGGTGCAAATCGAAAAGGAGAACAATACCAGAGAATTAATTATAAGATGATAAAGAGCTGACCGTAAGAAGTACTGTAAAGAAACAAAATAGACAGAGAGGTAAAAAGAAAAACCAAGAAATTAGAAGTAAAAATTAAGAATATAAAAAACAACGAATATAAACGTAAAATAAAAACTTGATCTCTTTAAAATCAGAAACACTTTTACAAGAGTTTATAAGTCCTATACGCAATTCACTTATTGAAGTAGAAGATACATTTTGGAAATTAGACTGTCATCTTATATTTATTTATTGAGATTGCTATCTCTCTCCTTCTTTATAATAGATAAAGAATTCATAGATTGTGAAAAATGTCTTCTCACCTTTGTTTATATTTTTTTCTTTTCATGTTTTTTTAAGGTGCGAAAACACACACAGAGATAGAATAAAAAGAACGTAAATAAATAATATAATAATACATTTCTCATTTATATTGTTTATTGTATATTGTTTATTTATTCTTTGTACATCTTTCTTATAGAAATACATTTAAAAACAGATAAATTACAAAAACATACATACTATTTTGGACGAATGAAGCACAGACGGAGTTTATATTGAAATATGTTCTTCTTATTAGTTGTAAAATTAAATACAGAGCTAACTTCAGGATTGTTTAGGTTTAGCGAAGAATTTTATAAATAGTCTGTGGTAATTCTAATCATCATAATGTAGGTTATATATAGGTTATAATATATCATATTGTAACTTTACAAAGAAAAAATAACAAGGCAAGAAATATTAGGAAATTTAATAGACAAAAAAAATAAAAAACAAATTAAATTGGGAGAAGTAAGGCCTTTGCTATGTTTTATATAAATACACAGATAACTCATACTTGTTTCGGTCCTGCAGTTTTGTTCCATCAAGAGGGTAGCATAGCAAGTATCAAAAATATTAAAAAGAAATTATTCGCAAATACAAAAACAATCCACAGGTTTCCAAAACTGTAATTACTTCCCAAGATATACGCAAGTCATGTTCTTGAATAGTCTATAATATCTAAAGGATATCTAATTTAACTGCTTACCATGTCTTTAACCACAAACGAAAGAAGCAGCATGAAAAAACTGTTGAAATCATAAAATCTTACACACATTTTATTTACTTAAGTTTAGTTAATTAGTAATACAATTACATATGTTGTTTTATATCTCGAATATAAAAGCTCTTCCATTTTTAATTATAAACCTTAATATTTTTACACTGGCTAATTAAATGTTTATTCTGTCGGTAAACATATTTCCCTTTTCAAACACAAATTAGTAATTGGTGCAGAAAATGTAAACGTACCAAAATAAAAAAAAACGTCCGCCGCTCACGATAAAACGTTATGAGATGACCATCAAATTTGTCAATAAAATTAATGAGCGTGATGCCGGACCATCCGGGGTGCTTTTCCAATTTATTACTGTTCAGTTACATTTCATTGCTCTCGTCCGCCGGGATTTGTTTAAATAGATTTAAAAAACCCAATTTAAAACCCGAAAAAAATGGCATACAACTTGTTTCAATTGAGTGCAATAAATGGAAAGTTAATTATGCGCAGAGCAAATGTCCAATGTACAGTAAAAAATATAGCCATTACGGTTACTTTATTTCCAGTTTCGCTTGATTGAAATAATGATTAATTCTAGTATTTTTATAACGACCTTTTGTTTGATAATAACCAATCAGGCTAAAGAGATTTAAATATCGTTTAATATTCATCTAATCATATCCCGGAAGGATAATATCCCATTCTGTCGTACGATTGCCATATAAAGGAGGTCGGATCGTTCCCTTTGACATTTTAATATATTTCAAAGCGATTTTTGAGGGAGAGACAGGCCACCCTACACCGCATTTTGTGTTGCGCAGCCAAAGGACGCGATTTGATACCGCGATGAGATGAAACGTTTTCCATGAAAATATACACACATACGATATTTGCCTTCAATCTTTTATGCATCGTCTGATATATCAATTTCAAAATAAATGATGTATTAAAAACTAAATTGAGGCAATAAATGTCTTAATACTAATTTACTTTACTTTAAGTTAAAATTGGAATTACGATTCCTAAAAGAAAATTATGATGATGAGATAATTTATCCGTACTGTTTATTTAAATACCATTAATAATTTTTATTATGTATCACCAAAAATATTATATAATTTACAGGAATTTGTAGAAAACGTAAATAAAATTTTAAATAGTTGAAATACAATTTATTATTAGTTAATTACGTCTAAATGTAAATTTATTTCTTCTTCCTTATTTTACATGCACTGTTATTATCATGTAAATTAAAACCATTAGTGCATGTAGACATCAGCCATTAAACGCGTGTGTGAATGCAAGCTTTTCCCACTCGCATGCGTTATTCAGTCGGTTACAATCCCTTACCTCGGGGGCGAGATTATGTCTTCCGGCCGCGCCATAATCTCCCCTATAGTTTCTCCTGCAACTATTTGCGCTTCTTGTATTTTTACACCGCTCTAACACACCGATAAAAGTAAATCCAGTTACTTTACGGGCGAGAGAGATGATATCTAAGGCCGGCAATAAAAAGTATAGCGGATAGCCGTGGCGGGGGAAAGGGGGGTGTATAGGGGGTATTTCGCGGATCGTAATTTTCAGTTTGTGCGGCAATAATGTTAATTGAAACTTAAAACTGTTTTTCAATACTTAGTAGTTACACTTAAATTATTTTACTAAATTTCTTAACATAAAGTTTTTTTGAAATACATTTAACAGTTAACATAAATATTTTCAGTGTTGGCTTAAGGCGCAAAATCAAATTAAACGCAATAACAACAAAATAAGTTCGAATTATTCGGTCCGCGATGGAATTTCAGGTGAAAAAGAAGAGGAGAAAGTTATTTTTAATTCCAATGTATATTATTTATTAGTTATAGTTTTCAATTATATTTATAGGATTTTTAAAATTTTACACGTTTAGATTTTGCCGATGCTTTTGTAGAATTTTAACCGTTTATTTTGTTGTCGGAATTATTAATATTTCAGCAAATTGTTGCTTATTAAGACTACAACTAATATGAATGATTTTTTCTCTCTTTATTCATGTAAAGTCAAATATTAGGAATTTTTTTTTAATAATATAAAGAACATTTTATAAATTTGTATGATTATTTAGCATTTACTTTTTAGTTAGAACATTTTCTAAATATTCGTGTAATATAGTCGATCGATACATTCAAAATATTAAGAATTCATAAAGTACGCTCTCTATATTAGACAGGTTTGTAATTGGACAGTGGATTTAATTTAAATTTGATGAACGTCGAAGCTGATGAAAAGATGTTTAATCAATCATCCAACCGGATGTATTTAACAAGGGGCCGAAATTCATTGTCTTGGTAAATATTAATAATGAAATACTTCTCAATATTTTTAAATACCTTATATAGAATAAGAATATTTTGTATTTCCGATTTCTTCGATTTGTTGCAAAATTCCTTACTAATTGAACATTATACAGACATGTTATAAATATTTTTTTAGTTAGATATATGTTCATATAGGTTCATATATAAATAATTTCTCCAGTAAGTAGAAAGGCAGAGTTTGCTGTATTAAAATGTTCTTTCACTTTAACCTGAAAATGCTATACTTCGTTGTTTTAGCATACATGAACTCAACTTTAGTTTCTTATTAAAGCAATTAAATATTTATTTCTTTTAATATAGGGAAAACTTAGTAAATACTACCACAGTTAAAAATACAAAAAACATATAATACAGGGTTATACGAAATTACAAGAACGATCGATTATTTAAAAATACAGGGGTTAGCAAAAAAAGTCTTATATAAAGTTGTGAGTCTTTAAAAATGCTACTTATCTGTAATAAATTGGAATATCTAGGGTGGTCCGTTAGTCCTGTCAATTGAACATTTTTATTAAACATACATTATACCTAAATTCCTAGATATTCACGTTTCAAATAATAACGTTTAACACCGCGATATTTGTACGTAATCGTAGTTACCTGACCAATACAAATTAGGTAGGTCGGAAAATAATCTGAAATTCAAGTGCTATTAAAATTAAACAAAGAGGGAAATTGAACATTTTATTAACAATACTCTACACCTAAATTCATTTCGTATCCTAGATATCATGCTATTTCGATCAGTTACAAAATCCAAAATAAATTCCAATAAACAATTTAATCAGTTAATATAAAACAATAGGTATAACTAGTTAAGTAAAGGCTTATTTTTTTAATAAATGTTGAAAATTGCCCCCAATTAGGAACTGGCAATTATATAAGTTGTCGCAAAATGTTGTTGCGTATATAAAACCATTTTCCTTGTTAATTTCTCACTTTCATTTAAAATTTTAATTCTTAGTTTTTACAAATTATTAGATTTGTTCCGATAAACATTATTATTCAAGTAACCCCAGTAAAAGAAATCTAAGGGCGAAAGATCGGGAGACCGTGAAGGTCATTCGATGATCCTCTTCTTCCTATTCATCTATTTTGGAACGTGACATCCAAAAATTCTCTAACTTACTGAGAACAATGCTCCATCTTGCTGATATCGGAGTAAGTTAATATCGGGAGTTAAATTGTTCATCGGAAAAAACAATATGGTTTGGAAAATGCGGGTTCTCTTTAATCTTTCTCATATGTATTTCACAAAATTGTCTTATTGTCTTACAGATTTTTGATCATTTTAATCATCCGAAGTAAGGTGATTGGTGGATTGTCTGGGATATTCTTGTGTTGAAAGCAGAAATTTTTTATCATCGGCGGAAGCACTCCTAGGTCTTCCAGATCTTGGTCGGTTTTTAAACCACCAGTCATTCTGTAACCATCTATAATTCGAAGAACTGTTTTTTTTTTTAATTTGCCTTCTAGGTGCAAATAGTGATAAATATCACATACCTCCTGATATTATCTCTGTTTATCGCCATAACCCCTCAAAATTAAAATATCACTTTTCTCTGTTTGAGTAAGAAAAAGGCCTTGGAATGTATTTGTTTGTTTAATTTCCATCCTGGGGGGTGACTCGGTATTTATTTTGGCTATCGCTCTCGCGCATGATTCGTTGTGAGTCTCTTCCATAAATGCTGGTTTGATTCGAGCTGATGTGACTGTGATGGCTATACCGTGTTTTTTAATCACCATCCTGTTGTTATTTCGTTCGCTGACTTCGTAAGGGGGCTGTAATGCTTTCCGCATTGTATATTTCCTGACAAACACGTGTGACGCCGTTTTATAGTCTTTAAATATAAACGGCATGGTTTTGGTGTGGTTTGACGTTTGGGTTGGTTTTACGTCCCTCATGACCCTCGTTTGTTGGGCTGCGTACGTGTCGTATTCTATCGCTGGTGTGTCCGGGTTACTCGTTAGCAATTCTCCAGGAAGTCGTAATGACTCTCCATACACCATTTCTGTTGCTTCTATGTCTTCTGTCTGATTACTAGCAAGAGAACCGTTAGAGTTTCAGTCTAATGGCCGTTTTTGGCTTGTTATTGCTGACTTTAGGTGTCTGCGGAACCTCTCTACTAACCCATTCGCCTGTAGATGGTACGCTGTCATTCGAACCTGCAATCACCCGTAGTTTTTTAAACAATTGCGACCCAAACTGGCATCCCTGGTCCGTTGTTACCCTCCGTGAAGTGCCGAATCTTTTTATCCAGAGTGTAAAAAACAATCTTGTAATCGATCTGGCCTCCATGTCCACCATGGGGATGGCCCCAGGCCACCTGGTGTAAAGGTCGATACATGTTAAGATGTATGTTTTTCTGATGACTCGGGCAGGGGGGCGACGATGTTATGTTTAAATTTCTAAAATGGTAGCTGGAATTTCTATACTGCGGGCGTGTTGTGTCGTGAAATTTTTGCTTGTCGATACGCCATACAATCTCTGCTCCAGGTCTTGAAATCTGCTCGCATCCTGGACCACACGAATTTTGTGCTACGAGTTTTCTAAAATTTGTCAAAAATGGTCGGACTGTCGTATTTCGGGAAATGTATCTTCCTTATCTGCAGGTTTGTGCCTTTCCTGTCCATGACGGGTTTGTGTTCTGAGTCCAACTCCTGATAGGCCCCTAAGGCTATGCCTGTGGTTATTTGCTCAAGTTTGCTGAGCGCGTCGGCAACTATGTTTTCCTTTGGAAAACTGTTCGATGAAGTGCGAACGCGAATGTAAATGGATTATGGTCTGTAAAGCTCGTGAAAGTTCGTCCCTCTACGAGGTGTTAGTATTTCCTTTCATCGGGTGGTTTCGTCCCTTCGTCGGACACATGTAACCCAGGAAAGAGATTTTTTCTACTCCGAATATACATTTGGCCGGGTTAATTATCACGTCGTATATGTAGCAGTATTGTGTCCATGAATCGCTGGAAGGTCTATGTTGCATTGTGCAACCTGAATGACAATTATGTTAAATAAAAATGTTCAAAATTGACACAACCAGCAATATATATATATATATATATATATATATATATATATATATATATATATATATATATATATATATAATCTACCGTTTTGGTAATTTCTCCCAATCCAATAGATGATTGCATATTACATATAATTAGAAAAAACACGAAAATATTTCGTAAAATCTACAAGAAATGAGTCTTATTTATTATTTTAAGACTACAAGAAACAAATCACTTTCGAAACAACTACTTCTCTAGCTAATACTTCAACAGACATTGAATGATACAAAAGTAATTTGCTTGTTACAAAATAGCAAGGCTATCAAAGCAACACTAGTTTGAATGTATTTCTTTATGTAAAATGAACATATGACTTATTAAAACTTATTTAAAATAACTCATAAATAAAGATAACAGACGAGAAATGACAGGTAACAGATGATAGATGGCAGGTAACACATGATATTATTAAATATATTATTGGAATTTTAACTTATGGCCCATATAAGATTTACAGTACAAACTTTGTTTTTTTACTGCTTAAAGTTTTAAATACAGCGGAGCTCAAAAGTAATGCAACACTTAGAAAGAAAAATGTTTTAAATGTTTTTGTATTCAATTTATGTTCAGTTTTCGTGACAGAACAAACGATTATAATATAAAATTCAATAATGTGTTGCGGTTTTGTAGCACTCTCTAACTTGTCGAAGCATAGAATCAAGTGGTCGATATCTTCTTGTGGCAAGCGGTCCCAGGCCTGTTGAACACAGATGCGCAATTGGTCCAATGTTCTTGGTGGCTGTGGCAATCGCTGAAGTGTTGTTCCAATGCTATCCCATACATGTTCTATTGGTGATAAATCAGGGGATTTTGCAGGCTAATCTAAAAGCTGTACGCCAGGATTTTTTATAAATGGTTTGACGTATATGGCCTGGCGTTATCTTGCTGAAAAATGGCTTTTGGATAATCTTAATGTATGGTATTGCAACAGGTTATAGAACTTGAGCGATGTACCATTGGGCTGTTAGAATACCCTTAATAAACACCAGTGGGGACCTACTTCCAAGACATATAGCCATGATACCAGGGGTATTTGCTGTGAGGCGTTCTAAAGCAAACTCTACATTTTGTCTTTCACACGTCTACGTCCATCATTGGCCCCTAAACAGAATCTGGACTCATCACTAAAGCAAATGAAGTTCAACTCTACGTCCCAATTCAATCTGGCTTGACACCATTCCAAGCGACGAGCTTTGTGCAGTGAAGTTGGTAGCACCCAAAATGGATGGAATGCATAAAGGCCCTATTGCAAGAACTCTTCGATTAACTGTTTGCCTAGAAACCATACGTCCTGTTGCTGCCACAAAGGCATCTCAAACTTGCTGATTACGTATAGCAAGCAGACTTGGATACCGTTATTGGCCACCCTGTATTATCCTAGGCCTACCTGAACATCTCTGTCGCTGATAGTCATTATCTTCAGACCAACTTCTCCATACTGGCATTACAATCGAGGGTGTAATTTCGAGTTTTCGCTCTATTTCGCTCAAACTGAAGCCCGCCTCTTTCATACCATCAATGTGACCTTTTTGAAAATCACTTAATTGATCAAATCTACGGGGTGCACGAATTCTAAGCATTTTAGCAAGGTTGTTCAATATACTGAAGAGCTCAGAAAGGATCAGATTTTTCGGATACGTGTACACAAAAAATTGAGATAAAGCAGAAAAACGTTATTCCTTTTATTTCTTTATAAAGTGAATAAAACGTGCGAATTTGTTGCTGGATTAAACCACATCTAAGTGGTGTTGCATTACTTTTAAGCTGCAGTATATTAATTATTACTATTTTAAATTCGAACAGGTACTTATGAAGGTTTTCACTTCGCACGACGGCTTCAGAAGTAAAATTCAAGTAAATGACTTTTTAGTCTTACCCATTTAGAGCTAAAAATGGCCAAAACTTTTTATTGAGATTATTTCAAAAACGTGAAAACGAGGAAGTTAATGAACGAATGAATTCAATAACAAGGAAATTCAATTAATTACTTTAGATGGATTTATAATTGTTTGGAGTACGAAATAATGAGAATAAATTGTTCCCTTCTGGAGGTCTTCTACGTTATTATACATTTGTTTTCTTCCTGGTGAACCTCTGGAACGAGTTCATTTTCACTTCAAATATTAAAAGATAAAGATTTTCGAGATGAATATACTTTATTTTATTTTGTTCAATGCCTTTGTTCTCAACGTGTATTTTTTCAGTTTAAGGTCTTCGTATATAAGTTTTGATTCAGAAAAGGTTACGTTTAGCTTTTTTGTTTCTTATATAATTAATGTAAATTTAATTATTATTTGGTACTTCAAAAACACGAAGCATTTGTTTTTGACAGCGAAATGTAAAAAAATAATTGTAGTAGTTAATAAAAATATTATTATTTACCTCATTTTCTTAATTACTTTTGCAACTTTTGTACGTATTATGTGCAAAGACTCTTCTCGCATACACAAATTGTATAAATTCGAGTCCACAGCTGTGCACGTTAATTTATAGTGTAAACACACATACACATACTCCCTTCCTTTCATCGCGGAATTCTTTGAGGATCTTTACGTGTGCGGCACATTAAATTCCACGTCTCGTTCACATCCAGGCCGGAGATTGAAACGAGATCATCGTCGAGTACGTTTATATGAAATGTGGGATTCAATGAGATGCAGAAAACGTATAAACGTCATTAAATTGTGATAAATGCAGGATTTCCCCCTTCTTAGCGAAATATTCCCAAATGAAGCGATCTTCATCGTAATTTATCACATTTAATTATAAAGTATACCTTAAAAACACCCAAATACTTTTAGATATTACAGGAATCGACTGTTTGTGAATCGATACGTAAATGTGTAATTAATTGTGTTTCGTTTAATGATGGCCTGGATTCTGATGGTAATCTGGTGAACGCAGTGCGGCGTTTCCGGTCCTGTTGCGGATACATCCTGATTAAGAAATTAGCGTTAGCCGGCTGAATCGGCGGAATTAAGCCCCGCAGTCACGGACAATCATAAATTTGCAATTTCTTTCTGAGCGGGCGCCACGGCGACACTTCATTCGCTTAATGGACTCCGTAGCCCGTTGCGGGATCATTATTTACTAATTTTCGGCGTAATGATCTAAAATTGCCGCTTCCTGACTTGGCAATAACGCCACAGCCTAATCACCGTAACTGGTATGGAATTAATCAGCAACTAATAATTTAATAAAACGTTTCCGTTTCTAATGATTTTTTTAAACATAAGATCTAATCAAATTATTAAGAATTGAAATTAGGAAATTATAGCACATTTTGTTAAGATACTGATGTGGATGTGTATGTATTGTGCATACGTGCAAACGTAATTAAGAAAATAATTTTAATAATAAAAATTTTATATATAAATTATTTCACGATAAAATATATATCTAATATTTTGGTGTGGAAAATTTCTCGCAATTTTAAAGACAAATATCTGAAAAATATTATATATAAAACAGTGAGAACTTTTTCAAAAACTTTTGTACTTTGGAGTATTTAAGAAAGCTATAAAGGGTATTAAAGAAAATACAAGAAGAGAAGTACGACAAAATAAGCAAGCAAGAGAGAATGAATTTTTTTTTGAAATTTTCAAAAGAAATTGCTGAATAATTAAACAAATCTGGAATAAAAATCGCTGGCGAAATTTTAGAAATCTGAAAGAAATTTCTTTAGAATTTTAAAAACCTATAGAAGATTGTTTACGCGGTTAGCGCGATTTGATTGCAAAATTAATTAAACATAATATTAGGAATAAATTGTGCTTTCTTCACATAAAATGTGTATCGGTAAAAAATAATAAGGGAATAATAATAACAAATATATACAATTAACACTGGAATAATAAAGAAATAATAAATTAACGAGGCAATGACAAAGTTAAGAACAACAAATGAAGCAAGATACAAGTTCAAAATATAAGACACAGAAATTAAGTTTAATTAAGTAAATATAAAAATGTATACAACTTACTCAGGCAGACGGTGGTGAGAGAATAATATATTCTTTTGAAGTTTTGGGATCAAAGTTAATTTTTTGGAAGTAATAAAGAGTGATCACCCCTTTCACTCTTTATTACTTCCAAAAAATTAACTTTGAAGTAGGCATTCACATAATAAGGATAGTAACAAAAAGGCATGACACAGAGAGTAACAATAAGTCTGAGGTAAAATTCCAAGTCTGAAAATTTGCATTCCGACGAATGCACTTTAAAGCCAAGATCCATAAAACTCCAACTCTGGATTATCTAAAAATTTCGTACAAAGAATTTATAGTTTATTTATTAGGGGTACGCCGCTTAATGAGAAGTCAAGCAAAGCAATAAACACAAATACAATTTAAGAAATTACATTACGGTTAATATTTACAAGATTTAAAATTCGCCACCGATTGAACGCGTTCAATTCACGCATAATATAACTAGTACTGGTTCTAATAGTAGCACTCCTTGCTATACTGTCTGGACCAAGGTGTAATGAGTGAATTTGTCCGTCCCATCTGCCACTGTAATGGTGGAAGTTTATCCCACTTGAATATTACGAGCTATCCTCCTCCTTGGCCTGTCACCTGTAGTCTTCCATTCCCCTCGTTTATCTAGCCCTGATAGATATTCGCGGTTCCATCGTTTCCATATATGTTGACACATTTTGGTTTAATTGTCACCTACTCAGCCTATTGTCAGGTGTTTTTTGGAAATCCACATCGATCGGAGATGTCACAACATCAGAGTCGAGCCCTATGTAGACCGCCTTAATAGCACAAAAATGTTTATAGACACCTTCGCAGGCATAGCTTCGTCTGAAGCTCTCCTTAATGATAAATGGGCCCGCGTAATTCATTCCGGAGCGTAGAAATTATCGAGTCGTATGCGTTCGAAATGATGGTAAAGCGCCCAGGAAGAGAGCCGGAAGGCAGGCTTTGTATGAATATACTTGACACAAAATCTCACTTTTTTATGAATTAATTGTCTTCTATGGATTGGCCAAACTCGAATCAATCCATAGAAGTCGAAAAATGGATTGAGTGTAAATAAATTATTAGTTTTGTGAACTCTGGCTAATAACTCCCTTTCACAATTAAAGTTCAGACATTGCACATTTCAAATTCAGACATTAGTTGCCTGGTTTAAATCTGTTATCGTTAAGGTCCACTGCGTTTTACATTACGCGCCATTACATTTATTTTTAATAGCAATACGTACATAACTCTAACTCCTTTTTCAAAAGTTGAACATTTTGGGATTATATAGTTTTTGGTAGATACAATAGCAAGGTTGTACTTCAATTCTGTGGGTGACTCAGTAGGAATTAATTCACTTACAGGTATATTGTTCAGTAGGAACGCCGGGCCCCATAGTTGACTATTTCTGAGAACTTCAGAAGTTGTGCCTCGAGATGTTAACGGTGGACGCGGAAGACGTCCTCGTGGTGGACTGGCAAGGAAGTAGCACCGACGGTACTTTCTGGAACCAACACGCACTGGAGGTACCGCAGGGGTCCCTGGCGAGGCTCACCATCGATAAGCAGCCGCAGGCTTCGATTATACAGTTTCCCGTCTGTGATACTTGCTTGAGCTTCCACGCCACGTCAACGTATGGGCACCGGCTAGCTGTGAAAAGAAGTAAAGAACAAGAGAAACATGTGTAAATTAAATAGGGAACCAGAGAAGAAGAAAATATATTACAACAGAAAGAAAGAATAGACAGAAAATAGACATAGAAAAATATACAATATACAAAAGAGCAAGAGGCATGGATCGGCAAAGCCGACCAGGCCGACCATCGCTGCTGATGGCAGACGACTGGTGAAGAGCGATGGCCGGAGCCTGGTTTTATATGGTGGTCTTCGGTGACGCGGCTTTGTTTCGGTCACGTAGGCCCCGCAATTCCGAGAACCGGTAATGATCCTCTTCGCCGAAAAAAGGGCCGGTCTTATTGTTCCACACTGGCAGCTGCACATTTTGGAAAATTATCTCGTTTGGATTATTTCAATAATGCGGAATTTATGCAAATTATTATTAGGAGCAACGGGTAGCTCGTAAAATGGATTAAAATATAATTACGCATTTGTTACCATGTTCAGGTAAACTGAACGCCGGTAACAGAGAGATGATGTCTGCTGGGTCTCCTTTGTTGAGATGTGTAACCAGTATTAAGGTTATGTTAATGTATGAACTTCTTCAACTCAATTCGCTCGCTACAAACGTTTTGAAACATCTAGAGTTTGACTTTAACCATGTCAAAGATATCGTGGAATCAGTATATTTACATTGCTGGAGATTTAGTGACTCACTCACTCGTTTGCACAGCAAACAACTTCCGTTTTTCGAATTCACTTGAGTCAGCCAGTCTATAAATATCCTCCTTAAAGGGAAGCGCCATTTCAAATCTACATGTCCCATCCTGAAATTCACTGCGGATATAGATGGGTCAATTGAACTAGCAGGAGTTTTTGATGCGGCAGATTCCGACGGGTTTAAATTTTGAAATAGATGTAAAATAGTGTGATGGGGCTTATTAGACACTCGAAACAAACTGAATTTTTGAACCGAATTATTTTTTATTTCCGCAGTGTTGATCCGCTCTGATACACTAATTTTTTACATTTATAAATCGTTTGATTTCCATTATAGATACTGAATTTTTTTGATCCACTGGATTTATATGGGATAAGGGTGTGATATTGGTACTAAACACATTGTCTTTAACAGCTTCCAACTGTTTGTAATTTGCAGAAAGCTCATCTATAGTCGGTATGTAGTCACACGTACGCCCTTCCGATTCCTTGTAAAGATTTATATCCAGTTCATAAGGTACCAACTCGACGATAAAGTCATTATAATTATTGGTTCTTGGTAGGTGAGTCCATTGATTGCTGTTTTGATTCAAGTTCGAAGTGATGTTTCATCGCCTGAAACAGTGTTTGATACAAAAAATGTCACAATCAGCCTCATACCGAGCAAGCAATTCCTCACAGATGATCCTCCTTTGTTATGTTATGTTATGAGTTCGGTGGGCCGTATGGCTTCTGTGCCTTCCGAAATTACGTAGACCTAAGAGATATTTTGTAATTATCCCTGATCTACATGAGTCAATGTCTAGACTTTTTACGTAGTTTTACTAGTTCATCAGTCTTTAAAAAGACCGATGGCAGGTAGTTTCCTATTTGAAGGGTCAGGACAGAGCATTCACACAGTAGGTTCTCTGCTGTTTCTTGTGCCTCGTTGCAGAATCTGCATTTGGCATATGTTGTCTGACCCACCTTAGTAAGGTAGTATTTCAGAGGGCAGTGTCAGTTATCAGGACCTTAGGTTGTCCTTGCATACTCTGAGAAATCATCCGGACCTTATGTCAGAGAAGACGATAAACTTTTTCGCCTGCCGCAAGGCATGCTCCTCAGATATGCACATACTGCCTGGATTATCCCCTTAATGCGGACTTTTGTTTTTCTACTGTATGGTTCTGGTCCAGTAAATGAAGTTTTGGAGCCCGCTTTGGCGAGGCTGTCGGCGATTTTATTGCCTTTGATCTCAACGTAGCTTGAAACCCAGAGCAATTTAACTATAGTTATTCCTGGCCAGCTGTTTTTTTGCACTCCCAGATAGATTTAGACTTGCATGTAGATGGTTTTATTGCCTTTAATGCAGCCTAACTGTCCGAGCATATGCATATCCTCCATTCCCCAGTAGGGCCAGAAAGATACCATCTGCACCCACATATTTAAACAGCATAAAGCCATTGATCGTCCATGTTATTATGTTTGGAGTGAATATTCTTTTTGCCGATTTTTTACTTTTAAATTTCAAATTCAATTTTTTTCAAATTTCGTTATTAATGTATTAACAGACAAGGTTTTACATACGTCAAAATAAATAATAAATAAATAGATAAAACTTATACTAAATGACAAAACGATAAAATTATATTATCCCAATATTAGTGTTAATGAAGTTAATGAGTGAGTACATAATCGAAAGCCTTATACAGGTCTAGAAAGGTACACAATAAGTCCTCTATTACGTCACTCGTAGATTTGCCCTGCCTGAAGCCATATTATGATGCATGAAATGAATTATTCCTGTCAAAATGTATGTATAATTGTTCGTGTAATACTTCTTCAATTATTTTGGCAGTAAGGCAATAGGACGGTAGTTATTCGGGTCTGACTTATCCCCATTTTTAAATATGGGAATATATTAAATAAATTTCTCTTCTTCTACCTTAAAGCCAACAGGAGGTGGATCTTCATTGTTAATTTCGTGGGACAAAAGAAATTGAGCTTCTAAGAGTACTGTTAGACTTTCTTCTAGAGTTTCAGTGTAATCGCCGTTGGACTTTTTTAATAGTACAATACTATTCGTGTGATCTCTAACGAGGACTTTTTAGAGGCGCTGTGCCGGAGGTACCTCATCTATCGCCTCGCAGAAAGTCTTCCAAGTTTTTGCTAGTGACAGCTTTTTGCTTAAATGGGCAACTACTTTTGTAAGTAATGTTGATTACTTCTTGCAAGTGAGTCGATGCTACTCCTAGCTGTTTAACTTTTTCGATAGAATTCAGTGGTCCCTCACATTCCGATGTAAGGCGCTGTTGATAGGCCTCCCAGTCGGTATTTTCGGGATTTCTTACCACTGTCGATGTCAAACCGTATATGCTGATGTTCTGATAGTGAAACGTGATCTGAGACGTGTCAGTTTTTAGGAACTGGCTTATGTAGTTATCATTTAGGGAGCTGTCTAATGCCTTCTTTCCAATTGATGTAATAAGAGTAGGTTGATTACCTTTGTTGACTATATCTAGGTTTTCACTTAAAACATAATCTAACAAGAACTCACCTCTTGTTTTGGTGTACGTACTGCCCCATACTATGTAGTGCGCGTTGGCGTCGCTGCCCAGGATAAGGTGCTTCTTGTCCTTCTTGTACCACGTGATGATGCGTTTGACCTCTTCTGGCGGTGGAGATATCCTCTTGCCCGTTCCCTTGGGGACCTGGATTTATGCAGTGGCCAGATCTCTGGTGATGTGATCAATTCTGGAACAGGAATGTTCTTAGTGCCAGCTTTGAGTAATAAAACGTTATTGTGTGAGGTACTATAAATTAACTTATAGTTTTTGGATTTGAATCTCATAAATTAGCCTCTTCTGATCCAGGGCTCTTGAATGAGCCATATATCCAGCTCCTGGATAAACCTCCTTGAAAGTACGCTAAAAGCCGCTTTTGCGTGGTGGAAGTTTATCTCGCCCGGGGCCGGTTACTCTGATCCTCTCCTCTATGACTGGGCTCTCCGGCGGACTGTTTCCAGCCAGTTCAGTCCCTTCAGATTTAGGGGCTGAGGAGGCTGGCAAATGAGGCGTCTCGTCTATCTTTTTCTTATTTCTCTATGTTCCTTCCCGAATAGGACAGTTTTCACCGTCCTTGAGGTTCTTTTCGGTCTTAGTTGGATATGATCGAACTTGTGACTCACCCTATACGCGGCCTCTTTGAGTATTGCGGATGACGAATTATCCACTGATAGGGAGAGTTCTACTGTGGGGCTATTGGATGTCCTCCTTAGGACCCTACAGTATTTGGCTTCGAAGCTATTTTAGGTCTCTAAGAGCTGCAGCATTCTTTAATTGGGATATTCAGCACTAAATGGGAAATAGCCAATACTACCTCAGAATGCGGAAAATGTTGGTATTATGGCCTTTAGCCACTCTGCTGCGCCCTTATCCACACATACCAATCTCCTGGCCTTTTGTTAGCGCTCAGGAATTTTAGACAAGGGTACGTTTCCTGTAGCCCCACAATCTTGTCTAGAATGGCTTCCTGGAGCACTGTCGCCTCAATCAATGTGTTTGGGAACTTATTGGGCATTATTCTCACCCTTACGCTTCCTGATGCTTGACTGAAGGAAGGCTTCGGGTCTTCCCCTTCAGCGGATTTACGGGGAGGCCTTGCTTTGGTAGTCTATGCCCATTTGATGGCTGCTCTAGAAGAGGAAGAAGCAGAGAAGGAAGTACGAGGTTTTGAGCCTACCGCCTCAGCCTTTGGGGTCTCATTGCTGGAGGATCTCCCCGTCGCCTTCACCCTCTTAGCTGGGGTTCTTTTCTCCAGGGTGCTGCCATCGGAAGCGGCCCGCATCCATGGAGTCGGAGTCTTGTCGGGGGGCTTAGTGCTTGCACTCGGGCTTCCTTTATGGGAACCCCTTGTCACAGGAAGAATTTGAACCTCTTCTTTGTTGCCCCATTTAATGATGGGGATGTTGAAATCCCTTAGTAGACGTTTGCTCCTCTAAGTTCTGGCCAGACCTCTCAGCCTGCTGCAGATCTTTTAGTATGTTTACCCTGGAGGGGGTCGTATTATACTAATATTTGATCACTCGTGACAGAGCCCCGCATATCACAAGAAGGCTACTTGCAACTAGGGGGCGCCATCTTCCTGGAGGTTGGGTCCGGTAAAGACTAGTCTTTCCTCCTCTTGGTCTCAATCTCTTTTCAATCTGTGCATGTGAGACGTAACCACGTCAGCAGAGATGTTCTTTGTGGTTTCGGTTTTATATTGCGGGACCCAGCGGAAACAAACCTGTTCCAACCAGTAAACAGTTGTGACAGCACTACCATCAGAGACGTCTAGTTCAGCAGCCAGGTGTTTGATTGTGATCCGTCGATCATTTCGACTGAGAATGTTTGCACGCTCCGGTATTGCATGTCTCAGCTGCGCACGGTCGCTGGGCTCGCAGGTGCACAGGCAGTTTTGCTTGATACGCTTTGCCCAACAACTCACCGCGTTTTTGTCCACTGCCAGATCTCCGTAGGCATTCTGCAAGCAAAAGAAACTCAATCACTGACCGTTATTTGGAACGCACCTCCATTACAGACGCCATTTTAACAGCTATGTATAGCGCTGACATAAATTAAAAAATATATATATAATATATAAAACTGCATTGATTAAAGTCTAAAAGAGCTATTTTGGGCTTGCGTCTCATCTAATCAATCCTCCGGTATTTTAACTCGAAGCCGAATTCGGAATAACGCAAGGAGGCAATTTACCTCCGACACTATATATAATATATAAGAACAATTTAAACAACTATGATGACATACAACAAGACATTAACATAGATATAAAATTACTGGAAAATTGGTTCTACTACAACCTATTCACAATCAGCAAAACAAAAACAGAATACATACATATTCAGCCACAAACAACGACCAATAGAACTCCAAATAATAATCAACAATACACCAATTAAAAGAATAAAGGAAGTAGACTACTTAGGCTTAACGATAAAAGACAACCTCAAATGGGATGAACACATAAATCGACTAATACACAAAAGTGCGAAAACAATATCAGTAATAAATAAAATTAAAAACTACATTAGCGATTCAAAAAGAAGACAGATATACCATTAGTGCATGGTGAACTACCTAATTAACGTCTGGGGAAATACAACAAAAAAAAATATAAACAAGCTACAAATACAACAAAGTAAAATATTAAGAAAATTGTACAACCTAGAAAGAAGAACACATACTTTAGATCTATTCAACAAAACTCAAGAATTAAACATAACAAATAAGGTAACACTAAATAACATACTACTGATCTAAAAAATCAAAAATAACCTTATAAAGAGCAACATAGCATTACAAACAAACAAGGAAATTCATGAATACAAAATAAGAAGAAAATCTGTACTGAGAACAGAAAAATATAAAACAACGAAATACTCTGCAGCCTTAACAACCAATAATAAGTTGCAAAACCAGGTAAAACTCTAAAACGCACTACCTTCAAATTAAAAATTAAGAACCTAATATTAAACAACAAAATATAATTAAAAACACACAATAGAAGAAAACCATGAGATTCTACGATACCATTAGTCTGGGATTGGAAAAAATCCAAAGGTGAAGACAGAGGGAAGAAAACATTAGGGAGTAAAAAATCATTACATTCTATCTAATATTAATTAAGTATATATTTGTTTTGAAATAATTATTTTTAATTTGGTGTCAATATAAAAACCATATTGATTTAAATCTTACTATCCTACATACTGCAGAAGTAAAACGTTAACATGAACAACATAATAAGACTATTCATATTCGATCAAAATTCACTAAATAAAATATCATGGACGAATATAATTTTTCTAAATAAGTTCAAAATAAATGTGGACTTGAAAATTGTACATTTAAAATACTTGCTAAGCATATTATCTACAATATTCTTATAAACCTATGTAATTTAACCCATAAACACCACATTAAATATTACACACTGGATTATACTTATTATATAACACGGTTTAAATTTTTTTCAGAAAACCTCAGTATAAAATATTAATACCTCGCCGCATTGAAAAAAATGTTCCCGGCACTTACCTCGCCGCACACGTAACTTTCATGAAATGTTTTTATTGTATTATATCGAAACCCGTATAACACATACGCAATTTCCAGCGGTTTATGAAAGCAAGCAGAAAATAAAGGTTTTTTATATATATAAACAAGGGCATTATTTATTATGGCCGCCCTTCTCCGGCCCAAATAGCGACCGAAAATAATAATACGAGGCCCAATAATATTATTTTGCTAGGAAAAATCGTACACACGTAGGAATAACCGCAAGCTACTATTGGGATGTCGTAAACTATCAGAGATAACAAAGTTGATTAAATAGAAGTGATAGAGAGAACGAATCTACACTCGTGGCCAAGGGTTTCATGTTTTCTAGCTCTGTTAATAAGCCTATTAAGTTCGCCAAGAGTGGCTAAATCAAAGTATCGATATTTTCGATCTAGAATTTGGTGGCATTCTTGAGATGTAGCCATCATCATCACTAGGTTTTGAGGTAAGCTGCCGTAGTAAAGCTCTGAGATACTTTAAAATGAACCATTAAATAGATTTATTTAAACACTGAATAAAACACCACTATAATAATTATAGTGGTTAAAAACATAGTAAGTGTTTTATTCAGTGTTCATTATGAATTACCACGTAGTAACGGTCGCAATCATCATTATGATTAGATTTATTTAATATATTTCTGAAAATTGATGATTAGTTTAAAAATGACACTAAGAAACTTATCAATGAGTTTAATATAAACTGTAAAACTTTGAAAGAAGTAGGTAACTATTGATAACCCTTTAGTGACGATTGCTTCCATTTGTTAGGACCGATTAAACTGCTTCAAGAAAAACAGAAAATCTAATTAGAGTGCTTCAGTTTATCTATGCTTCTTACGGATTTCTTATTATATCTAAATTATTTCTGTATAATTAATTGATCTCACGTATACGTTTCTGTTATGCATGAGATCTATTTAATCTGAAAAAGTAATTTAGATATAATAAGAAATCTGTAAGTGGATTTTATGGAACTATATTTCAAAATAAAGGTTGTTTTTATAATTAAATAAAACCTGATTCTCAAAAGCCATTTAGTAAATAAAGTTGTTACTGCTTTTCTAAGGTACTTATATAACAGGGACATTATAAATTACAGTTATTTATCTTGACGAACTTATAGTACTTAAATTAATTTATACAGGTTATGATTGCATTGATATAGTATTCTATAAAGAAAATAAGTAATTTTCTCTTTTAATAACTATACATGTTAATTACGAACATACACATTATTATACAACAGCAGGAACAGTTTGTACAACGGGTTGACTTCAATCGTCTTAAATTGGGGTCCGCAGCAGCTGCAGCGTTAATGCTGTATATTCTCATAGTTAGAATTAGTATAAATAAATAGGACGCGATTTAAGGGGCGAACGAAGGGATGTAGGTGGCCGTGTAACTGAAGTATTAATTATTCCGCGAGCTACAACGGGATGATTAATTAGCTTCCGGCATATTTACGAATTTCGCCTTTCGCGAGTAAATAAATCAAACGTTTAATGAGGAATGGCAATGAAAAAAATCTCTTTGAACGTTCCGATTTAATGAAGTTATCGGCTTAAAGGTGCAGCAAAAGGAGTTAATTAGCGTTTATTTTTACTGATGTAGGGAGAATGTTGTGAAAACTAGATTGATTTATATTTATAAGTACGTAGAAATTGCAAATACTGCAGTTTCTTTTTACTATTTTTCTTTCTACATGTAACCAATTAAGGAGCTTATCATTTTATAACAACCATATCTCAAAATATGTTGTAACTGACATTTATAATTCGGTAAAAAATATAGACCCATCAATTTTTTCTAGTTCAGAATGGCTCAGTTGAAAGAGTGTTGAAGTAATTACAAATTAGTTATTATTATTACTAAATTGTATTGTTATATACATTAGGATAATTGTATAGTATGTCATACTCACCTAATGTAGAAATAAGTCACATTTAAAGGATGGTTGGTGATAGAGTAACAATTAGTCAAAACATTTATAGTAAGTAGTAGTAGTGGTAATGTTGGACCTTCGATCACGTGGTTCTTCCGCCGTGTTATTTGTGTATTTGTGGGTGTAAATGAGTTTGTTACTTTTAATTTATAGCAGTTTAAACATAATTATTAAAATAAATAAATTTAGTACAACTACGACTCAAGATGTATATATACGGTTTTTGAAAAAATCATAACTCATACAATTTTCATTAAAATAAAAAATGTGTTTGTTTAATAGTTATTTGTGGATTTGTCATTTCGTAATTATATCAAAGAAAACGGCAAAAACATTTATGTGCGCAAAACAATATCATCTAAATAATGTACGTTCTTTTCTACGCACTACTGAAATCGAATTAATACGCGGGCCTTTAGATACTCCTATAGAAAAAAAATCGCAGGGCCTAAGATCAGGCGATCGTGGGGGCCATTCAATGTACCCTCGTATCGAAATAAGTCGTCCAGAAAATAATTTGGTTTCAGTTTGGGTACAACCATCATCTTGTAGGGGTGAAAATATAAATTTAAATGCAAAATTCGCCGTATTAACATTTTCAGGGGTTCAGAAACTTCTTTCTCCACTTCGAGGTACTCCAAGCTTTAACGATCCTCTAGTATCGAGTTTCTGCACCCACTTCAGAATAGTGTTTCGAGTAGGAACTCGACCGGGCCTTCCAACATTGAATTGTGTTCGAAATCTGCATTGTGTACAAACCACAGAACGCTAAAAATCTACTAAACCAAGAAACATTACAGGGTCGGATGGTCACATATCAACCATTCCGAAAACATAAGGCTTCCTCTCTGCTGAGTTATACGCGTTTCAAATACATCATACCTCGCTGCCGGATCCTGTATTAAAAAAAACTTTTACAACTAAAACTTTTGTTAATAGTATATTCAATATACAATCAACTGTATGTCAACTTCTTATTCATAAATAAATGAAACATTAATTTGGTGTACCCTATCACAATTAATTATATTCTGATCTAACGTATCTACCTTAATAAATGCATTTACGTAACGTACCCTTGACCTACGATAATAAAAATATATTAACCTAACGTACTATTAACCTTTTTTTTTGTGGCCGGGAAGTGGAAAATCTTTTATAGACTGAGTGTGGGAGTCCTAGAACTATACTGGTATACCCACTAAAAACCACCTCCCCAAGTCGCCCTGACACCCCGCGGAACCGCCGTCTGGCATTACTTCACGGGGTGTATGATGCCATCAGGCATAACATCACGGGGTGTCAGTGTCGTTGTATGTGTGTGTGTGTGAGAGAGATGTGCGTGTGTGTGCAATGAACGGCTCGGGTACGTGGGGTCGCTACTCCCAAATGGCTGTGCACGTCAACCACCCCTGCGGGAACTATTAACCTACCCCAATAAAATATGCATTGCCCCGGTCTTCTAAATCTCATTTGATATTAGTTATAAAACAATTGATAATATTCCTTGAATAACTTTCTCACTTATTACTTATGAAAATTTTTAGTGAGTTACCCTGCATTTGAATTCTTTGAGCTTGTCATGGTAAATCTGTCTATAAAGTGCAATTGATCAAGATTTCTGGTCCTTTTGTATTAATGTATTCACTGTCGACTCTTAAATTATGAACTGTTAAAAGAAATAATAACATTTAAATAACCGAATCGTTAAATTTTATTCCATGAGTGAAACAATTTTGGTTGTTATTGCCATCATAAACGATTTTAGCTTTTTTATGAAGATCTATAATCTTTAGGATATATGACTTCTTTTATGGTGTCATTGAAAGTGGATCGAGAAAATCAATGGTGATTATTTAAAACAACGCTGTAGGGATCCATGGTTTTATTGGCGCTTTTTGTTAGTTCGGACATCGTTTAGTAGACATGTAAATCAAACAATCGTGTGAGTATTTTTGAGCATTCTTGGTCACCAACTATTGATAAGAATGGTCAACATGGTTTCGACAAGGCCAGGTTCTGTAGCTGTGTCATAAAGCTCGTGCTTATCACAACAATGGAGCTCTGATGGAGGAATGGATATCCTAGATTTATTGATCAACCCGATTATATCTAAATCTAAAAATAAACGAATGCAATAACTGTTCTCGAAAGAGTCGATAGGTGACCAGATATCTCCGTATATAATACGCAAGTTTCATCAGCTTCTAAGCGACACAGCTATGGATGATATTTCTATTTCGAGAAACCTTTCTAAGTCGTCTCCCCCAGATGTTCTGCGACATGGCTCATCAGATATTGGAAAACACACACACAATCTCTGCGATTCAATTAATTACACGTCAGGCAGGAAGTTTTGAACGACTACTCAAATGTTGTTTATGTTTATGTAATATACTTGTACTTGAGTCTGTATGTTATGTTCTTATTGTAATATATTTTTATGTATACATTGTTATGTATTATTGAAGAAAATAAAGACTTCATAATAATAATAATAAATTAAAACAAGCGTGGCCACTTTTATGATAAAGGAAAACAAAACCACTGATGGCTGAGAGAAAAACAGTACCTTATTAAAATATACATATATATTGCAACAGGTTTCGGCCTTAGGCCGTCATCAGGAAAAATTATCTATTTGTATATATATTTTAATAAGAAAGTACTGTTATTCTCTCACCCATAACTAATAATCTTATTGCGACATTCAACAATTAAAAACACTGATGATATCACTAGAAGTACGAGGAACAAGAGCATAAAGGTAAACCTCCATTCGAGTGGGGAAATGGACTTATTGTCCTTAAATCGCTCCATATATTTCATACCTAACACAAATTCTGGAACTAAATTCTTAGTTAACATGAGCACGGGTGCCCAGGATAGAATTTTGGAAGTAAATTAACTTTACCAATACTTACGCCACACACAAATTTTGTAAACGGTAATGTCGTACCAAAGTTCGGTCACTCAATCATTGACAGTATACATCGGCCTGAATGCGAATATTACATGGAACTATATGCTTGCACAAATTAACCATTCAATTCTGTGCGCCAACTTCTTTCAATATTTTAATAGCGTGATTGATATAGCCAACAAGAGGTTAATAAGGAAAGCATTCGGCTTGGCAGAACTAAATCCTTTGCCAACATTAAGTTCAGCTTATACAAGATTTCTCAGACGCAGTCAAACATGATGTACATCGCATTAAGACCACTGTTGTTGCTACGCCTCGAAGGTTACTACCGCCTAAAAGAGTTTAATAAACTCAAACTCAGATTGATTTAATTTTTAGCTAACCTCTGAACAACGCAGTTACACCTGGTCACAAAATCAGTTGGCTCTTGGCTCATCTGAAGATACTACCGTGGCTTAAACAGAAACATGATTCAAGATTGATATCCTTCACCCATTTTACATGATTTAAAAATACATTTGGTCAAGGCATATCATCAAATTTCAGTAAAACCTAAAGACATTGCAAACATGGCAATCTTGTTGTTAAGTATTAAAGTAAAAGCACTTTTTTAATTTTCAAAAACTTTTATTTGTTGGAATAACACGCAACAATTGTTTCGCCACACTGTGGCTTCTTCAGGCGGAGAAATGGTTCAACAAATAACGGCCGCATCAATTAATATGGCAATCATGATTCTTTTTGGCCTTTACCGAATGCGTTTTGACTTAAAAAACCGTTTAGAGGTTTGTGGACTTAGTACTGCATATTTTGCACGCGTGCATCGACGACAGATTCGTCTTTAGTAAAGATGAACGCGAACAAGGTCGATATCTCTTCCAATTTTTTTAGCGGTTGACTTCATTTGGAATCAAAATTGACATATGTGTTTTCAATGAAACAAAATAGTGCCTTGGGTCTCAGCATTACTGGTGGGGGAATAGAATTTCTGTAGCGCGAGGTTGGTGTAATCTCGTTTTTTTTCCGCAACCCGCTGACCTAAAAATGTTTTTTCGGCATGATCAATTTTTATCATCGTTTCATAAAACTATGTTTGAGAGTTTTGTCTCCACTAAACCAACATACTGCAGCAACTCTGCTGTGCTGTGCACTACCAGCTTAGATAAGCATCTTGGAAGACAAGATAAATTTTTCTGCTGCAGCGGTCACAATCCAATACAAATACAGGTCATGAATTATTAGCCGTGTATTTAGCCACAAAGAAGTTCAAATATTCCTTCGAAGGTAGATAATTTATCGTCTTTACGGATCACAAATATCTGATCGCTGCTATCTGTTCTAATTTTGCTAGTTGTTCAGGGCGATAGCACAGATACTTAAACTTTATCGCGCAATTTACCACTGAAATTCAGCACATCCTTGTAAAAGACAACAATGTATCTAAGATACTGTTGCAAATTGAAATGAATGGTTTAGAGCTAACACCCTAGCAAAATTACAATCTAAAAATGTTGAAATGAAATCACTTGTGGGCAGTGAAACAAACTTCAATAGTTCATCACGGCTGGCTTCAGCACGAACGTCTATGTAGACATTTGCAATTCGACGATCCTACGTTCTTCCAGCATTGGAGCAGGAAATGTTACGTTCTCTCCACGAACTCTCACGCCCGGACACTCGTGCAATGAGATGCCTCATACTAGCACGCTTCGTGTCATTCACATCGGCATAGCTCTTTGCCTATTTGCAACAATTTCAGATACATTCTGGTCTGTATTGATAGTTTTATGCGTTAGCCAGAAGATCTCTTACTGAAATGACAACAGCTTCTATTTCCAAAGCATTCATAAACTGTTGTCTAAACTAAACTGTTATCACTGACCAAGGCCGGCAGTTCCAATTCAACACTTGGAAGGAATTCTGCACGACTTTTTATATTCATAAGTCCACAACCGCCTTCCAACCTCTATAGGAAAGAGCAATGACTGGGTTGGTGGTGTAATCATGGATGCGTCCAATTGTTGACGCGAACTAACGATGCTCTACTGTCGCCATCACTAGTTTGACTATAACTATATGCGTCCACCGCCAGTGTGTAGTTCCTATTGCTTAATTAGATTTTTTTAGCTACTTTTCTTCTATTTGTTACAATAATTGTTTTATTTTATGCTTATTTTCAACTGATTTGTTTTTCTTTTTTCAATATTTATTCAAACAGTTCTCTAATAAAATTAATTTAAAGAATATATTTTTTGAGAATTTTCTTCAAGAGTACTAAAATTTTATAATTTTTTTAAATTTCTAAATATTTCCAGTATTTCTTATTTATTCAATTGGATTATTTAGCAGATTTCCAAAAAATTTTCAACAATTTTTGTTCAGATTACTATAATTTTTAAGCGTTTTTATGGAGATATTTAAATTTCGTTTTAAAGTTGTGTGATTTTTCTTGAAATATGTTTTTTTTTAATTTCTAAAATTTTCAACATTTTTGTTTATTTAATTAATATCCACTTTTCAAATGAAAATTAATTTTTGTTTGTGGACTTTTTGAGTCTTTATTATAATAAACACTTCACTTGACAGTCGTATTCAAAGCTTCCTCTTTCAACTAAAATTTAATTTCCCATATTCGCTTTAGGCGCTTCTCTACAAATAGTTTTATTTTAATATCTCGAGGAAAAGAATTTTCCAACAACTTTTCCTCTATTTGCAAAGAATTTCAAATAGTAAAAAATGTTCTTCAAAGTTTATATATTTTTTAGTTACTTTTCTTATAGATTTCTTAGTTCTAGGAATATGTTTTTTTTAAATTATGACAATTTTCTAAAGTTTCTAAAATTTTGAAATATTCTCATACATGTAGACACTACTAGAATTTTTTTAATTTTCTTGTATTCTTATTTATTTACAGCATATTTCTAGCCGTCACCGATTATAATGAGTTAGTGGCCATTCTCTTGAAGTTCTACTTTTAGTTATTGTTATAACATATTTTTCTGGGTGCTCGTAGTCAAATCTCACTCATTTAACTAAACTTTTAATTTTGCAACTTACGCATCCATCCACAGATCAACGGTATTAATACCATCTCGATGTTGCACATTAGCATTACGTACGTATTTTCCTGTACGTTAGCTTAATATGATTGTACTTCTTATTTATTATTAATTAAACATTAATTAAAGACAACCATCTAATAATGAAAAATCTCAACTTCTTTCGGTAGGACATTGAATTTTCTAAAGTTAGCATTAAAAATCTTTTTTACTGCAAAAAAATATATTCTTCTCGAATATCATCATAATCATAATAATTCCATTTTACCACTATAATAACTACTACCGAATTATTTTCCATTATTATTGGTTAGATGTAATGAACAAATTATCAATTTATTTCGGGGTGGTTTATTAAATCGCGCTGTTGATCCTTTCTATAATTTGGTTTGGATCATCCAATGACCATTTAAATTTTGTAGTGAACCTTCATCATCACCGAGGGTTGTATAACCATGCCTAATATCCAATTTGTATTGCTTTTTTTGGTATGTAGCAAAAATAGATGAATATGTCGCTCACAGAGACCAGAGACCTTGACAAAAATAGTGATCGTTAAAACCCGAATCATTCCACTCGATCATCTCTTTGTGGTAAAGTAACGCTGAGGACCACATGTTGATTAAATACAATTTATATATGTCTTGTAAGACATTATAATAATTATTTCCTCGGTTTCAATGTAGCTTGTTCAAGGTCTTTAGAATTATATCTACAATCATCCTAGTTTTGTAACCTGTCAGCTTCAATTTATTCTAATTGAAGGTCAATTAAACTCTTGGTTTTATTTCACTATTTTTATGTAAAAAAAAATTATGCATTATTTTTCAATTGCTGATAATTTTAAGCTGATGTAGTTGAATGGTCGCTTTTACAGTTAACTAAGCAATTTTACTAGATTTTCATTTAATTTTAGCAGGTGTTTTTAGACTCTAAATATGTTTAAGTTATACTGAATTGAAAAAAAATCACAATGTTTTAACTACAAATAATTCATGTCTAGATGCCAAATAACATGTAGACATCTAAACAAAACGCTGGAGTCTTGTTTGGGACAAAATGCACAAAATGTTCGGAAAATCGAGTTGATACACTCTATCCCTTTTGACCTACATACATGCTATTGTATTCTGAACACAAGTTAATTTCTGCTTCGATATTTTCTGCTTCGATAGTGAATTTAATTTTTGAGAGAATATTGTTAATTAGATTTAAAAATTGATCTATACTTATTGATCCAATTATTTGCATATTTGATTGATCGAGATAATAGATGGTGAACCTCCATAAACTTTATATATAAAAAAATAGTTTTATTTCCATATTACACAGATTTATTTTTGTAGTGTTTTCAACAATAAATCCGTGTAACTAAAAAAAACGCGTTTCTAATTATCTGCTTTGCTTTATTTTTAGTATTGTCTATATTTTTCCCTTATGTTTTTCTTCAAAATTCCAGACTTTCTTTTTGAGGGTTTTATATTATTTCGGTAATTTATTTTCGAGATTTATAGACCTTCCCAGCATTACTTATTTTTTATTATGGAGGCATTTACGTCACGTGTAATTTTAAATAAAGTGGTAAAACAAAGTCATTATTTATTTAATTAGCGGTTAATTAAATTCTTGATGTTGTTTCACAATTTTTATGTATTTCTCCGACTATTTACGACCGTTGGTCATTTTTATATCTCCTTGAGAAAAATTGTGAAATAACACCAAGAGTTTAATTATTATATAAATGTTTCACCACGGCTTAAGTGAGATTTAATTCATCGCATTATTTATTTTATTATATCGGAAATGTTTACTTCTTTTTTTAAACCAAATCTTAAGGATTTGAAATGAATACATAGAATGTATAAATAAATACATAAATAGTAAAAAGTAACTTTAGATTTGATAAATATATATTATTCTTTTAAGCGCTCTAATACACTGGGACCATAATGGCTCAGTTTATCGGATTTTATTACTCCATTTTCTTTAATGGATTATTAATTATTCATTGTTGTAATAAACCCAAAATTATTATTATTTAGCAGACTTCATTATATAACTCCTTATAACAAACTAATTTTACACGAACGACGTTGGGGCATATATTTTTTTGTTTCTTATTACTATCATTACGGAAGTTGCGTACTCGGGGAATGTCTCCGGCAGGACCTTGACGTTTACGTAATGAGGGCTTTAGTGTCCTAGTTTCGCAGTCGCTATCTCCGTGTTCTTGCTAAAAGCATTAGGGGCTAGTTAGAGGTGGTAGGGCGAAGGGGACGCGCCCGTTCCTTGACAGCGACTCGAGGGAGGTGTACACGACGGAGGTCTCCCCACGCAAAAATCTGCCAGCTAACCCCCCGCCATTGTTCTTATCTCGTAAATAATCCGGAATGACAAGACGTTTATGAGCGGGACGCGGGGATGTTTTATGTATGTCCTGGAATATTCAGCGTCTACATAATTTCACAAATCTTGAGTGAATTATTACGGGCGTCGTTGGAAATTGTGCGAAAATTACATCTCTTTTTTTCTGACTTCCAATCTTCTCCGTTTTATATTCATTAATTGTAATTTTGAAAGACGATATTATATTCGCTTTGATATTTTTTAACAGCAAAGGCAATTATTAAGGAGTATGCCATTATTTTCTCTACACAAATTAGTTCTTAACAAGTAAAACAAGATATCTTTCATCTATTCTCTTTTATTCGTATTAAAGAACCTAATTGTTTAATTTAATTGAATTTTTCCGTACCGAAGCAATGAAGTGTTTTTTTTTTTCTTGCATCCACCAGCGTAAAATCAAAGTTATTTCTCAATCAAGCTAACTATGCCCCATGATTACATCTCTTTGAGGCGAACGGTGCAATTCTCCTTCCTGTGCGCCGCAGATCTCATCTCAAGGAATAATCCCTTGCAGTCCTTGTTTATACGTAATCTAATTTATTTCGTTGGTTACCCGCGGTGCTCTCCGCAGAGCAAACGTATTACCGACTTGACGGATACACTGATTTCAGTGTTTCCATTTTGTCCCGAATTGCGGGGGCCCCTAATGAAGTAGACTCGTCTCGTTTTAATTCATTTCGGTACCCGGGATTGAAATAAGATTGAATCGCCGGATTCATCCCTCATTTAACTTTAACTCTCGCATCGGCGGTCGGGTCCGGTTCAAGTGGAAGTCAACGATGTTAATGGAATATTAATACGGAAGGGACGTGATTTTATTATTTTATTTCGTATACGTAAAGATATCATTTGATACCATTTATATAAGACACTTTAGACATTATGTTAATGTTATGTTAGCTGTTGGATGGGCAAAACACCCTTACTACATAAATATATAAATTTCTATTACAATATTTTGAATTTATAACAAGAAAAACGTAACCTTATAGGTTAGTAACTAAAGTTACTACTACAAATATGTAGGGTAGGTGAGTGGCCACTTTTTCTACATTTCAATTAACATCAACACTATTTTACTTTAGGTTTAATTTTATCAAAAAATATTTTATATAAAAAAATGTCCTAATTTTTACTTTATAATGTAGTAATGTTTTTTGGTGGTACGCATCCACCTCACTTTGAAGTTCATTATCAAAGGTAATACTTATACGTATTACCTTTGATAATGAACTGCAAAGTTCGAAACATGTGTCAGGAAACTGTAAATAAAAATATGGAATATAACAAGCGCTTTTCTTCACCAAACTTATATATCCGGTTCCATCATGAATGTAGCATAACAAGCATTAACTTTAATAACCTTATAGTTTCCTTCAATAACCTTTGCGTTTTGAAGAGGAACGACATATAGAAAATTGTATCCTGAAATAGTCGCCAATCTCCGCTAGAATAACCTTTAAACTTAGTTTCTAATTTAATTCCAAAAAAAAGTGAGGTGGATGCGTACCACCAAAAACATTACTACATTATAAAGTAAAAATTAGGACATTTTTTTATATAAAATATTTTTTGATAAAATTAAACCTAAAGTAAAATTGTGTTGATGTTAATTGAAATGTAGAAAAAGTGGCCACTCACCTACCCTACATATTTGTAGTAGTAACTTTAGTCAGATTAGATTAAATTAGATTAGATAGGCTCAGTTGGCTATAGAAAAACTTATAGCACTACTAGTATGTTCCCAGGAATTAAATTTCTTTGGTAAGGTCAATTAAATAAGTAATTGTAGAGGCTTTGTGATATATTTTGATAATTCAAAACAAATAAAAAAATTCACACACCGGTGGTGGCGCATTCGGTTGCGGCCGTTGGTGACAGCAACGTTAGTTCGGGTCAATAGTTGGATGGGTACTTTAGAGTGACAGGGGCGATCCTTTAAAGTAACAAGCTCATTTACACACATACACACACATAGCGCGACATACTATGTAGTTGATAGTCAAACACTACAACTACTACTAAAATAATTAGCTTTGTTGGTAACACTTTTTTAAAGAAGTGATACCAACAAAGTTAATTGTTTTATTTATTTTTAAAGGTCATTTAATTTCTTAGAAAGTCATGCCCTGATCCGTATTGTAAGGGGGCCAGTGATTGGTCTTATATCGTTTGTTGTGAGGCATCAGAGCCGGCTTGATTACCTTTGACCTGGTGTATTCACCACGCTCTTCCTATGAGCTTTTGATAGCTCAGATGTAGGCTTTGGTCCGATCATGGTAGCTCCTTTTTTGGCAATTACATCGGAATGTTCGATGTCTATAATATTTGCGTGGCTTGATATTCATATTATAGTGAACTTGTTGCCCTTACCAATTGGTTCAGAGCTTGCTTACAGTTCCTATTGATTTACTACAAACTTGAGCACATCTTTCCAAGACTATTGTTTTAGTTTCATTTTACTCTGTTTTTGAAAATCACATATATATTTTCATTTTGTATGCTGATTACTTATTCATATTTAAAATATTGAATAGACGAGGCCGTTACTTGTTGAAACTCCATTATAATCACTTAATAAAACGCTGGTATAGCGTGAGGTTTCAAAAATTAATTTATTGTACTACGACAATTGTTTCGCCACACTGTGGCATCATCAGGTAGATGTATGATTGTGACAAATTACAAATTGTGTTTATATACTAACGGAGTGGGACTTTGTGAGGGTGGGGATTTGAGGGAAGATTTGCGGTTATTAACAAACATTCGAGATCAAAGTATCCTTAATTATACGGATAGGCACTAATCCTATTATTTCATCGAAAATCATTTTATTCTTAGAAGAATGCCTGGAACAAAATTACTTTCAATTTAATCACCAGTTTTTCCAACAAACCGATGGCTTAGCAATGGGTAATCCTTTAAGCCCATTACTTGCCGAAATATTCATGAATAATTTAGAGTCAATTATTGCAAAACACAGTTTATTCAAAAGTTGTTTATATTGGTATAGATATGTGGATGATATTCTTGTCTGTTTCACAGGCACGAATAGATAACTACAATCTTTTTTAAATTATATCAATAGTATTCATAACAGCATAAAATTCACAATGGAATTAGAATCCAACCAATCAATCAATTTCTTAGATATGAATATCAGCAGAGTGAACAGGAAACATGAATTTAACATTTATCACAAACCTACTCATACAGATACAACCATTCACATACAATCTTTTCATCCATTGCCACATAAACTAGCAGCGTTTCATTCTATGATACATCGTTTAATTAACACTCCACTTTCAGATAGTAATTATAATAATGAGCTAAACCGCATTTTGACTGTTGCAGTTAATAATGGGTATTCGGAAACCATGATAAAAAACATATTAATTAAAAAGCAAAGACAACAAATAACATCGCTAATTTTTCCAATGTCCCAAAATATCACTAGTCAAAAGTATGTATCTATTACTTATTTAGGGCAAATGTCAGTCAACATAGGTAAAATTCTAAATAATCTTAATATGAGAACTTCCTTCAAGACCAGTAATTTGTTACATAACTTTATTAATAATGCAAAAGACCCAACAGATAAAATTAAGAATCGGGCGTCTATTTGTTACCTTGTGGAGATTGCAGTAAGGTATATGTCGGCCAAACAGGTCGAAATTTTGAAACCAGAATTAAGAATACCGGACGTGCTTCACCCAAAACAAACCGAATTCGGCATATGCAGAACATCTCCAGGAGCATAACCACACATTCAACAACAATTTTAAGATTCTCCATAAATGCAACAAGGGACTGAAGCTCAATCTATTGGAATCCATGGAGATAAACAAATTCAACAAGAGAGGACTAATTTTAAACGACCAAACAGAGACCAATAATTCGCCCTTATTAAATATTTTTTGATTTCCATGTCCATATTTTCCGTTTGTAAAATATTTAAAAATGTTTGTTAATAACCGCAAATCTCCCCCCAAATCCCCACCTTCACAAAGTCCCACTCCGTTAGTATATAAACACAATTTGTAATTTGTCACAATCATACATCTACCTGATGATGCCACAGTGTGGCGAAACAATTGTCGTAGTACAATAAATTAATTTTTGAAACCTCACGCTATACCAGTGTTTTATTAAGTGCTTATTCATATTTAATTTATACATTAAAATTACCTCCATGTCTTGGGCTAGAGTCGAAATGATATCATATTCAGTTTTTATGACAATTGATATATTATCCAAGGACGTCAGGAGGTCATCTCCCACTACGATACACCATGTTATAGAAGTTGTGAAAGAATTCCGCCTTGCGGGCACCTCTTTGTTGTGGTTACTCCTATACCTGCGCAGTTGAAAGATTTGGTGGCTTGCATGTTGTTATTAAATCCTTGATCCATCAGGGCTTCTGGAGGAAGAGCTTGTCTTTAGCAGGCAATTATGTCCGTGCTGTTCCATACCCTCTTGCCATTCTTCGTGGAAACTTCTGGCAGGGCTACTGCTAGGTCCCCTATAGTGAATTCTAAAATTATATGTATATTATAAGTTCTAATTAATGAATTTAAGAAAAATGTAGCTTGTGAGATTGACCACCATCCCTCTAATTATATTACCATACATTACTTTACAATTTTACAATTTTAAATATTATGTTGAAATAATGGAAAGATTAATTACATTTACAGTTTTTGAATTTGCAAAACGAAAAAAATAAGAACACTAATCAGATTGTTTATTAAAATACTGGGTTGATGAGGCTGTTACTTGTTGAAACTCCATATTATTGTGTTAGTATTTTATTAAGTGATAGTGTGATAGTATTTTATTAAGTAACCCTTGCCTTTTTTATTTTTATTTTTCTTCGAACAATAAGTAAAACAAACCCAAGAGTTTTAATTAACATTCTAATTAATACAAAAATGTTTCACCATAGGTACAGTGAGAAATTAATTAATTATCTATATAGTTTGAAATTAAATTACAAATATGTAGGATTTTGAATTTGTAAGCAAAAACAGGTTGATATTACCTAAACTGATTTTTCCAAGGCATTTGCCATTTCCCCTAAATCGCAATGGATGAATTAAAGTCAATCAATTCAATATTATTTTGAATTTTGTATCCTAAAGCGCTTGAAAAATTGGAATAACTACTATAAATAGGAAATCTAGCAAAATTATGTTAAATTAATATAGCTATAAAATAATGCAAGATTTAACTAAAATTCGATATAATTATATATAATAAGGCATCATTGCAATTCACAGTCGTTTATTTTATAAGTAAGTAAAATAGAAACACAATTGCTGTTTATTTTGATTAAATACGCATCATTCGAAATTTATCCAATTATAAAATATTTTAAAATATGATAATATTAATTATTTAAATTTCAAGATACTTTCACGTAATTAGAGCTTGTTTTTACTCGAAGTAGTTTATTTTTTAATAGTTTGAAAACATGGAAAATTAATTAATCCTAGAGAATTATTTAAAATTTATATGATTTTGAAACATCGTAAAAATGCAATATTTATTATTCATAGTTTAAGATAATTGCAACTAATCAGAGATAATTGCAATTATAATTCGATAATTTTCCCAAGCTTACGAAAATACAGAAAAACAAGTTCTGGAGACTTTAAATTTTACAAAATTACCTGACTTTATTGTAGTATAAAATTATAAGTTATTATTTAAACTTCGAGATTATTTTATTTATTATTATAATTTTGAAAACATGGAGAAATAATTTCTAAAATGTTGCAATATTTATAGTTAAGTTTTATTGCCATAAATGTAAATTTTTAAATCATACAGAAATAAAATATTTAAAATAGTTCTTTAAAATTAGAACAAAAATAGGTGCTAGCAATAGCAAAAATATAGCCTGAATAGCAAGGATCGCCTGCTGATCTTCATCGTCAGCTTCAGGGAATAACGGGTCGAGTGGAAGAACACTGCACTGTGAACTAAATTTTAAAGTTATTGTGAGTGTATTTTATTTTGTAACATTTTTTAGTAAGACTTGTAAAGCAGACAAACTAAACCAAACTATAGTAGGTAAGTAACTAAGTAAGTATACATGTCAATTGAATACATGTTATTGTTTAAGTAGATGATTTAAATTCTATAAACTGGTATTGAAATAAAGGCATAATGAACTCCGCCCGTACTTCTTTCGTCAAAAATTTTATGTATGTTTTTTTGTATTCTATTTGTTTGAAATGTATTTTTTTTAAGGAAGATGTACAAAGAATAAATAAACAATAAATAGTAAAGATTAAAGCATAAATATAAAATAAGTGCTTAATTAAGCAAATTACATTTAAAATGGCTTTTAAGAGGATACAAATTAGAAATAAATATCAAACAGTAAAATAAAAATATAAATTTCACAGGTTGCTTGATAATATTTGAAATACCGGACAAAGGCTGTTACTTGCTGAAACTCCATATTACTTCATAAAACGCTAATACAGTATATGATTTCAAAAACGTTTATATTACTCTACAACAATGTTTCAACACCTGATGAAGCTACTGTGTGGTGAAATATTTTTGTAAAGTAATTAAACATTTTTGAAGCTATATACTGTGTCAGTATTCTATGAATTTATATTTCCTGCATACTATAGAATAATTATTAATAAATCGTTATTATAAAGTAACTTTAATATAATTTTATTAAGTAGTTTTAGGTTTTCTTTAATCTAATATATGTTTGTCTGGTATTGTACTCATGTATTTGATCGTGACTTTAATAACGATAGACATTGTTTTTGACATATATTACTAATTCATGTGCATAAATATTGATACTGTTAATATTTTCAAAAGCACGAAACTATATTTACAGACCTCTCTATAAGGTAAATTAGAGGTTACTATGACTGCTCGTTTTTGTAACTTAAATATTCGATCAATAATTTCAGTATGTCGTCATGCTAAGATGCATTATGACATTTGAGATTGTCATTGGGCAGAATAAGCAGATATAAGTGCTATTTTAGGCAGTGTATTAGTGACTCGTCTTTGTTGCTATGGTCGAGCCGCCGAAAGCTGACTGTGACTCATTAATTTTCGTACTAATAATTGTATAGCAATTAATATCCATCTCGTTCTATTATCTTGAGATTATTGGGGCAGAATAAAATGAAAGACAAAACGTTTGTCTGCATGTAAAAGAATAGGGAACGTAAAACGTACGTCCTAGCTCGCTCTTACGAATTATTTTCATTGTTTTGACATATAAACATAACCGTGTTTATATTTTCTCTTTATTGTTTCTATCGAATTAATAAATAATTTAAATAATTATCATGCTAAAAAATAAATCACTAAGAAGTCAGTCCCAATATATGCTGATAAATGTGTTTAATTATTTTGAACGTAATTATCCAAATGAAATAACAATGAATACTGAGGTACGTTTCAAATAGTAATATTGAGGTTATTAAACATTCTGAACTGGAACTAATTATATTTAGAGAACTGCAGAAGCTTGCGGTGTCAGAGTAAGTACAGTAATGCGTACTAAACATCGTTTTAGTGCTGCTGAAGCTGCGGATACTTCAGTTATTCTAACGCCACAAAAGAATCGACAACGCAAGAAAAGCCTCTCAGTTGATGTACCAAATTACATTAAAGATGCTGTAGAGCAGAATTAATTGGTTTTAATTAAAATATGCCATTTTCTGCCTTGCTTCCATTTACTGTCAGCATATTAGATCTTAACTGTTGACTTGTTAATATTAGTGAATTCGCATTTAGGTCAATTGCAGACTGAAGATTATGTGATGCAGATTTTATAGTTGTTTAGTCTGCATATAAAAACGGTGATGAATCATTGTAGATGTTAAGAATGTCATTAATAAATATTAAAAATAATAAAGGGCTCAGAATGGACCCTTGTGGTACACGAAAGTTAATTGGTATGTATGTGGAACAACGACCTCCAATTTGTACCATTTGATACCGACCTGTAAGGTGGAATGATATAAGTTTACAACTGGACGGAAAAAAGTTATAAAATACAGTTTTCGCAGGAGAACACCATGTGGGACAGTCAAAAGCATTACTAAAATCTAAAAGGTTGCAATAGAATACATCCTGCTCTCAAATCCTTTCAATATTTTCTTAATAAAGTCACTAACTGCGCCACACGTTGACCTTCTCCTACGAAAACCCTACTGTATATTGGCGAATATATTATGTATTTCCAAAAATTCACTTATTTATTTAGCTAACACGTTCTATACAACTTTTGGGTTCAGCTACCAATTGGGATTCTAATTTATCATTTCAAGAACCGCATTTTCCTTTTTATTAGCATTGCTAGGTATAATAATCGATCTCATTAAATTTATTCTTGGCTGCCGTTGTTTTGTTTACGTCGGTCAGTCGCCCCTTCATTCACAAGTAGGCTTCTTTTTGGAAGTCTATATAATCATTTGACGTTGCGGGGTAACACTGCCGCTTTCCGTTATCGCCGAACCAGAACACGACTTCACTCTTTTCACACAACCGATGTGATAATAAGTTTTAGTAATCGAGCACTGTAATCCTGATCTGGCAATACGAACACAAGTACAAAACTTTTTATTTGTTCAATAGTTTTACTACTATTCGCTTCCACAAATCTATCACGTTTGTAGGCCATGATACAAAATAATTGTAATTTAAAGTCTTTTACTTTCAAATTTTTTGAAAAAGTAGAAAAACAACTGCTGAAATCTTATTATAACAAGTATTTATTAAAATGTATCTGGCTATAAAATTATTTAAAAAATTGTTAAATTCATTATTGATATTTTGAGATAATTGCACGTAATGGAATTTGTTGCAGTTATAATAATAGAGAACCAATTGCTATATAATTAAAATTGCACAAAATCAATCAAAATTAAGCTAGCTTTAAAGCAGGGTAAAAATATTTTATATATATATAATATATATTATCATGTATTATTTGAAATTCGCGATAAATGCACGTATTCAGAGCTTGTTGCATTTTGAAACAGTTTTTTTAAAAGCACTTAAAAATTTAAAAGAAATAGTGAAAAAGGAGTAGCCATAAATGTGAAATTTAGTAAACGTACATTAATTTCATAAAGCTATAAAATAATGTAAAGTATTATAAGATTTATTAGCTTTATTTATTTTTATTTAGTATTATATACGGGAAACCCCTTTATACAATATAATACATGTTGTGACATTAAAACTAGTGAAAAAAGTACAAAATTTAATTCGTTAAATTAAAATAAAATAAGATTAATACATTTATTTAAATGCGTTGCGTTTAATATTAAATTTGAAACTTTGATTATATGTAATTATTTCAAAATAATTACATATAATCAGAACTAATTGCAATTTGAATTAGTTTATTTTCCAAGCTCATAAATAACATAGAAAAGCAGTTGCTACCATCTCAAAATTCTATGGAATTACTTAAATTTTATATAACTTGAAAATATTATAAAAGTTTTGCAATATTTATTATTTAGATTTCAAAAGTATTGCACATAACCACATCCCATTGTAATTTGAAGTCGTTTACGTTTAAAGCGCTTGATAAAGTAGGAAAATAACTGCTGTATACTTAAAATTTGATACACAACATCTAAAATTCATGGAGCTCGCAATTAATGTAAAATATTGTAATAATTATTATTCAGCTTTCGAAATAATTGCAGGTAGATCAGAACTCGTTCCACTTAGAATTCGTTTATTTTACTAGCTCTCAAAAAACTTACGAATGACTAGAAATTCTATAAATTTACTCAAATTTGATCTGACTTTAAGGTTATGTAAAAGTATTATTTTTTATTTATATTCCGAGATAAATGCATGTAATCAGAGCTCATTTCAATAAAAATAGTGTAAGAAATTGTAATATTAATGAAAATGATGGTAGCGACCGTTACTACGTGGTAGTTCATTTTTAAAAAGGGTAAATGAAAATAATTTTTAAGTTTTTATACCACTATTTATTGTATAATATACACAAACAAAGTTTACAGTATATTATCAATTTTGACACAACTATAGTTTTGACCTTTGCAGATCATTCAAAACTTGATAATGACCTGCATAGGTCGAAACTATAGTTGTGTCAAAATTGATAATATATTGTAAACTTTGTTTGCGTATATTATACAATAAATAGTGGTACAACAACTTAAACATTATTTTCATTTACCCTATTTTGTAATATTAATATTAAGATTTCAAGATAATTACACATATTTGGAGCTCTTAGCCATTAGAATTCTTTTATTTCGCAAGCGTTTGAAATAATAGAAACTGAAATTACTAAAATTTTAAGATTTTATAAAAGGTCTCAAAATTACCTGCTTTTAGATTAGTGTAATAATATTACAATATTTATTATTTAGATCTTGAGTTAAGTGCACAAAATTTGGTTATAATTTAAAGTAGTTTGTTTCCCAGGATTCTAAAATATAGAAAAGCAATTGACAGATTCGATATTTCACAAAATACTTAAAATATATCGGGCTATAAAATAGTGTTAAACTATTGCAATATTTGTTATTCAGTTTTTGAGATAATTGCATGTTATCAGAGCCCGTTGCAAAGTCGGTTACTTTTCGAGTACTTAAAGAAATAGAAAAAAATTGCTATAAACTTAAAATTTAACTAAAGCTACATTAAATTCATTTAGCTCTAGAATTATGTAAGAATGTAATAATATTAGTTACTTAGATTTAATTGTACGAAATACTTATTATATATATGTACCTCAAGGTAAACAAATTGGTCCCGTCTCATTCTTTTTAATACATCTCAAGCTTTACCAAGCCTTTCATTCTGTAGAGGATTACTGAAGATTGGAAAATTATATAAAACATAATAATAAATGATATTATGTTAATCATCTAAATAGAGGGTGTCCAACAATTATTGCAGTCCCGGGTGGCGTTGGAATCAAAAACGTAGGTCAATTCTTTCATGTGCCAAATAAATGAACTGACATGTTAATTGTCAAAAATAACCTAAATGTGCATTAAAAATGTCAGTTCATTTATTTGCAACATGTAAGAATAGACCTACGTTTTTTATTCCAACGCCACCCGGGACTGCAATAATTGTTGGACACCCGTTACAAATACTACGAAATATACTATTTATATATTTTGAAATAAAAAACAGGATTAATCTTGATTATTTATTAGACTCGAATACTTTGACAAGAACAGAAACTATCAGAGAATTTGGTTTTATGTTTTATAGTAATGTAAAACTGACATTGTATCTATTTTTGACCAAGTTAGAACAATGTGGGGATTTATTTGGTGTTTGTTAATGGAGATTAATTACCGGATGCACCAAGGTTTTATTATTCTATTGTGAGATATCTTGAATATGAATCGCCTAATGTACTAGTAGATTTTGATATACATAAGACCATACAGTAAAACTTTTCGAATTTAAGCTTAAAATCAATCATGTTTAAAGGTCATACAGGCGTATAATATTCTATTAAAGACATATACCTTGGTAGTCCGTAGATATATTTCTAATCTGAGAATTCTGCACAAAATAATTAATACTTCTACTAATTTTGTATTTCTTTTATCAGATATCAAAATTATAGCATCATATTTTTTTTTAAATATATGTCTTAAGAAGCATTACTATATCAAACAAATATGTTTAGTCTGGTAAAAGAGAAAGTTTTAAATAATTCTATAAAAATCTCTATTGGGAAGCTATTTAATAAAGACGAAGTTAAGGAAATTGGTACTTTGTTTAAGAACATACATGAAGACTATTCGAATGCTCTATCAACTAGGTCATCCAGGCCTGGCTTATATTTAAGTCAACCTAATAATTAATAATACCGTTATCTGTAATTTATTAGTGCATTATTCCCTTCCATTAAGTGCATGATAATTACATTACATTGTAATATTGTTTCATCGTGCGAAAATCTATTACAAACTGTGATTTTCACAAAACGTGTTTGCAATACAAATTTGAAACTGTTCCGCATTTACGCGAAGTAGTTGCATTTCCGATATGCCACTGTCTTCATGCATGCAAATACGGTTACGGAGGATATGGGGTTGTTCATCATCCACTTGTATGTGCGGCTGATGGATGAAGAAAATAATGGAATATGGAGAACCGACGCGGTATTATCCAAAATAAATTAAATCGAGGATTTCCGTAGGGCGCCTAAGCCCATAAACGGTCTCTCGTGTTATATTTTCCTTTCTCTATTTTTTTATATATAAGAATATGAAATATTATTGACAATATGGGACGCTTAGCTCGGTTACGAAAATATGAACACGTAGCTGCGTCCTAACAACAGCAGGCGGCCATAAATAGAGTCGAGCGTCTATCATGAGCACACGCAACTTTTATGGGCGGTTATGGCTGTTGTATTGACCGAAACCCTTTGTGTGATTGTGACACAGAGTCCGGACCCACTCTCCTCCCTTTTAACACGAGTGAGATACATTACCTTTCATGCGTTATATCTTATAAAATAATTTTCAAGATGAAAGAAAATATCTTTATAAGCGAACGTTCACATGGTGAATGCGCCAGGCATAACAATTCCTTTGGTGTAATAAATTTAAATTTAATCGTTCTTAAAATGCTGCTCTGATAACTGCGATAGTAGATAGATAGATATTAATGATTAGTTAGCCCGCTCCATCTTAAATTATCTATTAAAATAATCATCCTCCGAATATTATTGTATATAATTTTAATTTTTTAGTAAGTAGGTAATGTCTCATTAAAAAATGTGTTTAATTCAGATAATGTTATTTACATGAGCAAAGTCTTTGAAAGAGATACGTACAACCCGCATCATACACAAAGGAGCTTTATATTTCATGAAGTAATTTCCACAACTAAATAAAAATATTTAAATAAAAGCACATCAGGGATGTACCATGTTATTATTTATCATTTAATGTAACGTGTGTCTTTATATATAGTAATTAAATAATGTTCTTTTAGCAGGATTTGTATCTGCAATTTTATATATAATTCTTGGACCAGCGTTCCACTTACTTGAGCACGGTGATAAGCATCGAGGATATTCCCCAACATTGTAATTTTTAAAATAGGTGATTTACTAAAATAGTAAAATTAAATTTAAATATTAAGTCACTCAATATAATACCTTTCTATAAATGTGTTGTTGTAATATTCAAGAAAAGAAATTTAATTGAGTGAAGATTCTAACAGTGCTAATTGCTACATCTATGTTAATGTAGTTACTTGAGTTATGTGTTTATATCACTTAATTGAAAACACAGTTATATTCCTTTCTTCACTTTTTATTTTTGTAATTGCTAAATGTACATTTCGGGTACTATGTACCCATTATCAATAGCTGACTACTCACTGAAGCAAAAAAATAAATAAAGGAATATAACTGTGTTTTCAATTAAGTGACATCTATGGTACTTTTTATATTCACAAATTAATCATTTACAAGGTAAGAAACGTGAAAAATTGAAATGTATAAATTTTAGCTACAATAATAATAAGTGTGTGTAAAGCGATTTATAAATTTTAACGAAATGTATGAAGAAACATAATAATAAATGAAAATGTTTGTGATTGATATTTATAAATACAAAAGAAAATCTCTACAACATTGAGAGAATTATGGAACCTTAAAACTTATTTACCCTTTTAGACAATGCGCCTCAACTTATTGAATTATAATTAATATAGATATGTATACCACGATTTTTATTAGACGTATTATCAATAAATCGTACCGACTGCGCGCAGCTGCGTTAAGATTTTTTTATCTAGCAGTAGCAATAGTCTGAACCCTAATTATTTTGTTTTGCTTTTATGTGTGTATTATATAATCTATCAAGCTATTATAATTTCTATATTTGTGTTGCGTAATTACAATGTTATATATTTATGTATGTAGCTAAGTCTGCAAATGAATAAATACAAAAAAGTGCTTTGCATAAAAATATAACTTTTTCTCAATTATTTCCTCCGAGATTAAGGTAACTGAATGATAATAAAAATATTTTTATCTTTGTTATGTATAGCGCCATATTACTAACTTAACACTCAATGTTTGTTCTAATTAATACTTATTATTATTTCGAAAATAGACTATTTACGTTCATAATTTTGATAAACATATGATTAAAGGGTTATTACAAATCTGAAACGAATGTGCGTTTTACAGTCTGGTCGTTATAGGGGGAAGTGAATCCTCGGTGTGCATTAAAATAAAATTTTCATGCTAAACGAGGTTGATGGCCTGGGCAGCCTTCCAATGGACATAATCTGACATATGGCACCAAATACTCATAAAGTCCGCAATTTTATAGCTTATTGTCCTCCTATTATATGAAACAAGTAAATTTTATGTTATGATAACAAAATATTACAAAGCGTACATATAAAATTAATTTATGCGATTAAACATGTTCCAAATAGTTTTTATTAGATTCATTTCGACAATTATCTGAATCTCTATAAAATATATATATATATATAGACAGTGAATCAGAAAATATACAGCACAATGAATGACATAAATTTCTAATTGAATTTTTGAAAAATACATTTCTGAACTATATTACAATAAACTATTTCTTTAGTTAAAATTTTATCATTTTATCTATAGAAAATATTATAAAAAACAATTCTCATAAAAAAAGAAATTACTGAAAAATGGTAGATACCTCAACATTGCTTGTAAAAATAGAAATGGAGAAAATAGAACTTTTGGAGACAAATTGAATAAAACAATGAAAGAGATTTTGAAAATTTATTTTCTTCTGAATAAATTTAAAGGAGAAAATGTTAAAAAAATTAGAAATATAAAGAAAATATGACAACAAGCCCATTTACACACACAAATAACACGTCGGAGGAACCACGTGGTCGATAGCTAAACAATTCTACTACTAATACTATGATAGAAAATTCTAGAAATGTAATAAAAAGCTGGAAATCGAAATAAAACACTAACACTTCACAAATAACTTTTATTTTAGCTAGAAGTACATTTCGGTCATAAAATGAACATTTCCAGTACCAAAGTAAACGTATGTTCGGAAATTTATTTTATTAATAAAATCTTCACGTAACTCAACAACGAATTTATATACAATTTTTCTTATTTGTAAACGAAAAACCTGGATAATTCTTAAAAAAAAATAGTTACAGAAAATTCAAATAAAATAAATAACAGGACACAATGTAAAATAATGTTACTGGAAAATTTTATTTTTTGAGCAAATTCGACATACTTGGAAAAGTATCCAAAACATAATCAGCATTATCAATGATATGAATTTGTTTATTTTTTGAAAATTGCCTTACTACTTTTAAAAAATAAATAAATACATTGAATGATGCTCTAGAGTAACGTAGGCAACCATTTAAAGTAACAAGCCCATTTACACACACGCACAAATTACACGGTGATGGCCAAATACCACTGCTACTAAGAATTAAGACCTCTTAAAGAAATTTTGAAAGAGAAATTACCAACAGTAACAAAACAATCATTTTTGAAAGAAAGAAATTATGGAAAATACTTAACACATAGAAATTATAGATTGTTTGAAGACAAAATGAGTCTTTAGGAATATGGAAAGAATGCTCAAAATTTGCTAAATGATTCTAGAACTCTTAAAGATAATTTAGTTTTATTGGCAGATAAAATTCTGGAATTCTGTCTGATTTCTATAAATATAATAATAACACGCCGGTGGTGGTGCATTCGGTTACGTTGGTTCGGATCAGTAGTTGGATGGGTTATCGGTACCATTCACCAATGGGATACAATTAATGGTGCTTTAGAGTGACGATCCTTTAAAGTAACAAGCTCATTTACACACACACGCAAATCACACGGCGGAAGGACCACGAGGTTGATAGCCAAACACTACTATTTACTACTAATAATAATAAAATCCAGAAAAAAATTTACTAGAAATTAAAAAAAATAGTTAGTGAAAAGGATCGATAACATAAAGAAGGAAAAAAAATGACTAACTTAGGATTCAAAACTCTCAAGAATATTGTTATTAAATAGAATAAGAAATTGATTAAAAACGTAAATAAAAAATTCTATAAATTTATAAAGAACAGAAATATTCGACAAAATAAAGGAAAAAATATCTGTGTAAATTAAATATTAATATACAGATGTAATATTACTGAAATAAAAGTAATAATTATAATTATTTATTTTAAGCGTTTCTGCACAACTACCAACTAACAGTTAAAAGAACGACTCCTTGTAATAAAGCACTGTCAGGTATTGAATTACATAACTGTTAGTTGTTGTTACATGTCTGAAATTACATTCAGCACAATGTAAAATTTTTGTGGTGTTATCGTTTCCCAACCACGTCATGAAATTAATATGACTATCCGCAGACACGTGTTTCGCTGTATCACAGCTCATTAGTGCAGCTGTGTCATAATTTTGATGTTCGATTTTCAAGGCGCGTTCAGAAAATGATACCACGATATATGAAAATCTTGCTCTTGGAATTTAAAAGTGAACATTAAATATTCATTTACATGTGCAATATTAATGAAATAAAAGTAATAATTGTTACATTGTGCTGAAAGTAATTTCAGACATATAATGATAACTAACAGACATGTAATTCAATATCTGGCAGTGCTTTAGTATGAAGAGTAGTTGTTTTAACTGTTAGTTGGTACTTTTTACATTGTAATAATGTAAAACTGCAGAAACGTTGAAAATAATTAATTCTAATTATTAATTTACTTAAAAAAATATCTGCCTTCCAAAGTTGACGCGTTTTATTATTTTAGAGTATATTTATTTAAAAGTCGGATAGAATTATACAAATGTATTTTTATAGCAAGAACCGCTAATGTCCTCTAGTAACTTAATAACATCTTCTCTATTAACTTATTGACGATGTTTGTTTCTTTCGTTCATTCATTTATTCACTTATTAATGCACGCATGAATCCATTCATCTATTTATTCATTAATACATTTATTAATTATTTGCATACATTTATTTTTACCTTTATTCCTTCAGTCCTTATTCATTCAATTATTCTCTAGTCAGAAAGTGTTATACAGCAATGATTGTTCTATCGTTCTGACGCATGGATTTTGTTACAAAGGATATCATAAATCGATGTTTTAAACCTAATTTTAATTAAGTAGTTTAAACTACTCCGTAGCTACTTTTAAAAGTGTTTTTTTTAAGTATTAGTAGCTTATTCACTTTATAAAAACAAAAATATAGTATATGCTGCATTTATTTATTAGTTCATTCATCAAATTATTTCATTCATTCATTCATTTATTTATTTACTCATTCATTCATTCATTATTTAATTCATTCATATGTTCATTGATTTATTTAATAATTTACTTATTTTCATTCATTCAATACATACATACATAAACTAAATCGTTCATTCATAGATCTATTCATGAGAAAATGTAATAAAATCCTAAAAAAATGATATTTACCATTTTCTATATATGATATTCATAATTTCAATATTTCCATTACTCTTTGCTTTATCTTTCCCGATTTTTCAAATAATTTCGCTTCTTTTTTTCTTTTCTTGGGAATTGTCCGTGATTTTTGAAAATTTCTACAAAAGTTTCCTAAATTTGTCGAGAATACATTACTATTTCCTATATAATAAAAATTTGATAGAAAATTCTTGTCCAAATTTCAAGCAAATTAAGGTTTAGAATTTCACTTCGGTTACCCTAGGTAACCAATTCTATTTCTATTTTTGCAACAATTTTTAATAATTTCACTGTTTCTTTTAGATTTAAAAGGTTTTAACAAATTTACTTTAATTTTTTTGAGATTTGATGATCACTTGTTATTTAATTTAATGGCATTTTTTAGAAATCTTGTTCTAGCATGTTTTCCCTATTTTTTAAAATAAAATGAAACAAAAGATAATAAAACATTCGTGGAAATTCGATTAGAACTTGATAGAAAAGTAAACTCTAGACGAACTTAAAAAAATTTGGGTCCCTTTAAGAAAAATCTTGATTTATTTGGTTTGAAAGAAATTTGTTTAAACCTGAAAATGAAATTGTTTAAAAATGTCAATGTAGAAGAAGCGACAAATAATAAATTAAATCAAAAGAAAATTTTATTTATATAATTTTTTTTACCAAAACATACTAGAATTTTCTTATCCGTCAATTTCTTATGGATTTCTAAGAAATATGTAAATCATTGTTAATTTTTCTTTTTTAATTTCTTTTCTTTAAATGGCAATTGTTGCCAGAAAAACTAAATTGTTTAAAATTCTCAAAAATCAACTGGAATATTTTAAAAGTATGAATAAAAAGTTTCTAAAGTAAATTCTCGTAGTGGAAGATGAATTTCTGAAAAATAATGCAAAAATTTGTGAAAATTCTTGGTAAGATAAAACAGCGAATAAAATTCTCAAAAAAATATAAAGAAGTTGCATGGATATATTGTTAGAAATTTAAAGGTAAATTTGCTGGAAAATTTCAAGAGATAAAGCAAGAAAAAATATTAAATATTTTTAAAAATTGGATAAAAACGTGATAAAAAATTCTGGAATTCTCAAAGAAAATTCTGGAATAATGGAACTGAAAGTTCTCAATAATTAGAAAAATTTAAAAATAAAATTGCTAAAAAAACTCTTGAACTCTTGATATTTTGCAGTAAATATGTAACGGAAAAACAAATTGAAAAAAAATGAGAGAATTAATTTTATAGAAATCTAAACAGTTCAAAAATTTAGAATAAACCAAAAGTTTTGGAAAATTCTTAAGAAATAGAGAATAAGATATAAGAAAGTGTGGAATCTGCAAAGTACATTTTAGAAATATAGAAGAAACATTATTTATAAATTCTAATAAAAATTAATAAAAATAAGTTAAAGCGGAAAACGGAAAAAGAATTCTTGAAAAATAAAAAATAAATTTCTAGATAAATCTGGAACCCTTGTATAGGATAAATCAAGTTTTAGTAAAAAATCCCAAAAATGTTTGGAAAAGCCTTGAAGAGAATTTTAAAAATATAATTGAAAACGTTTTGATAAATACTAAAAATCTAAACGAGACATTAGTAAAAATAAATAACTTGAGGCACTCAGTGAACAAATAAAAAAAATAGTTTAAAATTCTAGAAGATTTAAATACATTTTTAGAGAGATAAGATAAAGCAAGAAACCGTGGAGGAAAATACTTAAATTATTAATATAATATGTAAAAAATTGTAATTATCTATTTATTTAATTTTTTAATGTATATAAATTAAAGAATGGATGACTTATAGGAATGAAAGAATTAATAAATACATGAATGAACAAATGAATGGATGAAAACAAAGATTAAATCCTGTTATACATACAAGTTATTAGTTGTTTTTATTGTAGACTTCGGAATAGTTTAAACTGTAGTCATGTGTAATTAAAATTCCGTTTAAATAATAGGTATGTGTCATTTCTTTATGTAAAAATAGTAAAACTATGATTTCTGTATAACATAATAATTGAATTAATGAAGGAGTGAAGACATTAATAAATGTATGAATGATTAAACACATAAATTGATAAATGCACGATTGAGCAAATACATGAATTAATGAACAAATAAATGAATAAATAAATTAATAGAAGTAATGAAGAAACAAACTTTGTTCATAAATAATTAGAAAAATGGTGATGTGTCCATCATAGTACTTTCCCTATATTTTTCTCGAAAACTATGAGATTTATGCAAAAAGGCAATTCTTAATAATTTATTCGTTTTTTAATTCTCTACAATTATTTGTTATATAAATTTCATGTAACTCCAACAGTTAATTAGCAATTGTCAAAAAATATCTAAATTTTCAGTTTTTATTTTTTTCTCAAAAGTTAAAAATATTATGAAAAATATGTTTAAATAAAACTTGTTCAGTTTTTTATTCTCTTTAACTTTTGTTTGAACTGTTTTTTAAAATTTTTCATATTTAGAAAAATATTACCAAAAAACAAAAAAACGTCTCGAGTAAATATCCACTTCCGGTCTACGAATGTTTACCAAAAGCTTTTCAGTTCCAGTTTTTAAAGATAAAACCTTAAGTTTAAAGTTTCATCTCAATCGGATTATTCGTTTTTGAGATACAGCACCCACCGACAGACAGACAGACAGACGGACAGACACACACACAGACACAAAAAAATTTTTTCCAGAAATTAGTGCAATGGACTCAGGGGACCTCAAAACGGATATTTCCGCAAAAAAAAATTTTCAAAAAAAAATCACGATCACAATACTTCCCCTATATTTCATATAGGGAAAGTAAAAAGTTATTGGGTTAAATTATTGCGGATACTGTTATGCACGAAGATAGGACATTATCGGTTCTTACTTTTTTACTATAATTCTACCTTACTTTTAAATAAATAAACTGTAAAATATTCACAATAGTTATTTTGTAAGGCACAATTTAGTATATAAAACTAAAATTTCTAATGTCTTAAGTTTGAACATACATCCAAATTCTCATTTAATTAAAATAATTTATTAAAATATTTAATTTCTATCATAAGTACGTTTTAATTGCACATATTTACAATTAACCATTAGACATATCGAGTAATATCCTTAATTTGCCACACGTGGAACTCATACGTACCGGTTTCCATTAAAGGTATTTGTCATTTGCGACACAATGCAGCGCCATATTTATAATTAAGAGGCGTCGCGACGTTCACAAATGCGACTGCAGTATCACGGTCATGGAAATTACTGCTTTGGATGTCTGGATATTTGGTCCATCCATTAAAACACGTCCCGCAGAGTGATATTAATGCGATCATTTGATAACTGAACTTGTACTGGTTATACTCACTGCATGCTTGGGTTGACTTTAGTTTCTACAAATAGCATCTGTAATAGTTAGGATAAAATGAATTTGTTTCTTATTTATCACTTGGTGAAACATTATATTGATAATAGGTGGTTGATTAAAAATTCACTTCAAATAAGCTTATTATTTCAAGGGATAATGTCCCTACTGCAGTAGTAAATTGGAATCTATTCGAACACTAAACTAAAACATATACTATGTTTTCAGTTAAGTGTTTATTATGCTCGCAATCATTTTATCAAGGGAGTATAATTATTTATCCATTTAAAAATCAATAAATAATAGCTTGATACAAATGAAAAAATAATGTTGCCGCCTTAAATTTCTTTAAATTAATAAACTTCAACAGTCGTTTTATTCAAATCGACATTATCGTTGGATGGCTTAATCAATACTTTTCGAATCGGGCTGAAATTAATGGTGCCAGGCCTTATCAGCGTCCAGGATTTTTCATCAACATCCATCCATAACGTCCGCAACTAATAACAAAGATATGAATCCTCGCTGATTTAACTCTGTATTTTTTTCAGCACATTTGCATACACGCGCATAACTCATAGTTAACTCAACACGCCCTCAACATTGGCTATGTGATATCCATTTTCGCAAATAACCGTTCAACAATGAGGATTTAGCACCGGGACAATAACATAATTCCACGGCTAAATGGAGTATGAATTCCCGGATAATGCATGGCTCCTTGATGACGCACAATTGTGTAAATGGGCGATACGGCACCCGCACAAAAGGGGGGACCTCTAATAGGACCCCCCTCTCTCTCTGCTTGGCCCACGTAAAAATGCAATTACGGAATTAAATTGGCCGTAATTCAATTTACTTTTGTGTGCGCTCGTCGGAATGGAATTTGCATACGGAAAATTTGACGGGGGGCCGTAAATAAAATAGCAATCCCGAGTTGTTGTCACTTCTGTTTAGGGCCGCCCCACGCTCATTTCCGCCGCGGCGTCCAAACACTCCAAATCGGAACCGAGCCCGAACGGAATCAAGCCAATTCCGTTGCGTAAACTTTAAAGCAAACAGCCAGTCGTATTTATAAAACATCCCCTTCCCGCCCCTCTATGCTTCGCCGGGTGCCTTTTTGAGGACGAGGACGTCTTCCGGGAGATGATGGAAAATGGAAAAGCCGTTTATGCGGAGACTCAATCACGCACAGAACGCAAAAATTTCAATTCGAATTTATTTCGGTGAATGACGAAGGCCACTCATGATTTCAGCTTAAAGATCTACATACATACTGAGTCAAAGAGATGTGAATAACCACTTATTTGACTTGTCTAAATCTTTAAGATGATGCAAATATCATAGTTATTATATATATATATATATATATATATATATATATATATATATATATACAGGGTGTCCCGTTAATGTCTATATCCAAACGTAAATTTTTGGATATAGATAACATCATCATATTTTGGCCCCAGGAATCTTTGATCCAGCCATTTCCCCACATTAACGGGACATCCTGTATATGTGGGCTAGTTTGGGTTTTTGTTAGATAAAAAATTTTGTGCTTGGATATATTCGCTTCAGAACTGTTTGCCAAAGTAATTTTGTTAATTACTTTCCCTATATAGTATATATAGGGGAAGTATTGTTTTCGTGCATAAAAATGTCTGTGGGCGCTGTATCTCAAAAACGAATGATCCGATTGAGATGAAACTTTAAACTTAAGATTTTATCGTTAAAATCTGGAACTGAAACGCTTTTGGTGAACATTCATAAACCGGAAGTGGATGTTTACTCGGGGTCATTTTTTGTTTTTTTTTCCGCTATTTTTATCTAAATATGAAAAATATTAAAACAAAAGTTAAAGAGGATGAAAAAGTGAAGAAGTTTTATTAAAATATTTATTTCATAAAGTTCTTAACATTTTTTGATAATTGCTAATAAACTATTAGAGTTACATGAAAATTGTATTACAAATAATTGTAGAGAATTCAAAACTGAACAAATGGTGATGTGGCCATCATAGTACTTTCCCTATATTTTATTCGAAAACTATGAGGTTTAAGCAAAAATGTTGTTCTTGATAATTTGTTCACTTATGAGTTTTCTACAATTATTTGTAATATAAATTTCATTTAACTCCTACAGTTTATTTAGCAATTGACTAAAAATGACAAATTTTTATTTTACGAATTTTACGAAATATATATTTTAATAAAATTTGTTCAGTTTTTCATTCTCTTTAACTTTTATTTGAAAAGTTTTGTAAAATTTGCAATATTAAAAAGAAAATGGAAAAAAAACCAAAAATGCCTTTTAGTAAACATCCATTTCCGGTTTATGAATATGCAACAAGAGCTTTTCAGTTCCAGTTTTTAACGATAAAACTCCAAATTTAAAGTTTCATCTCAATCGTATCATTCGTTTTTGATCTACAAAATACTGCTTGCGTAGTGGAGAATGTTTGTATGTAATATATACTCCCCAATCAGTATTTTCTACTTGTGTGGAATATCAACTGCTGTCAATTGATACATACAAACATTCGTCACTGCGCAAGCATTATTTTGTATATTTTCAATACACAAACATACACCACTGCGCAAGCAGTATTTTGTAAATAACTTAAGTTGATATATATTCTTATCCATAAACATTCATAACTGCGCAAGCAGTATTTTATAGATTAAGATGAAGTAGACGACAATTGATACTTGATGATTGACTGATTCAGTTGAAATTAAAACTGACAGTTTAACATTAAATTCGACCATGGGTATATGAAGAAAAAATGAAAAGTACGCTAGGAAAATGACTTGTTCACTGGGATAAGTCGAGAGTACGTTGAGCCAATGAATAATGCATTGGTATAGGTCAAAGATACGCTATAACAATGATCAATGTATCAGCCTAGACCAAAAGTACGCCAGGGCAATTTGTAATTTATTTAAATAGGTCAAGAATACGATAGGGTAATAAATAATTATTAGCATAGGTTAGAAGTACGCTAGGACATTTAATTGAATTGAAGCCAAATATGCAATAAGGCAAGCACATACACACAAACGCGCACACAAAATACTGTCATCATCCTATCGTGGATATATGTCAACGTTTATGCACTTTGAAGACTTGTATATTTTGTTTGGAAATTGTTTTAACAATGATATATTATCGATACAATTAATAATACAAGTGTTACATATTTTTTCCATAAAATTTCCCTTTTGCTAAGGAATTATTAATAAGGCAATTTTTTTATATGAAAATTGTAACTGCATTTCAGTTTCCTTAAATTCAAGTTTGCAGTGTTTGTCACTTTGTTTTTAGCTGTGATGGCTAGAATCATCATAATCTATAAAATACTGCTAGCGCAGTTATGCATGTTTGTAGATAAGAATATATATCGAATTAAACGATCTATAAAATACTGCTTGCGAAGTGATGTATACAAACATACATGCAGTCAATCGACAAATATCATATTTGCATATATTCAATACACAAATATACACGACTGCGCAAGCAGTATTTTGTAGATAACTTGATATATATTCTTATCCATAACATTAATAACTGCACAAGCAGTATTTTAAAGATCAAGGTGCAGTAGACGACCGTTGATATTTGTCGATTGACTGCTTCAGTTAAAACTTAAAATTGACAGTTTAACATCAGATTTGACCATGGATTTATGATAATTGAGAAAAAATAAAGAGTACGCTAGGAAAATTACTTGGGATAAGTCAAGAGTACGTTGAGGCAAAGAATAATGTATTGGTATGGGTCAAACTCTATAACAATGATCAATGTATCAGCCTAGGCCAAAAGTACGCCAGGGCAATTTGTAATGTACTGAAATAGGTCAAGAATATGCTAGAATAATGAGTAATTATTAGCATAGGTCAGGAGTGCGCTAGGACATTGAATTGAATTGATGTCAAATATGCAATGTTAAAGCGAGCACATACACACACGCGCACACAAAGTTTGATCCCCATAGAATACTCTCATCATCCTAACGTGGATATTTGTCAACGTTTATGAACCTTTAGGGCTTGAATATTTTGAAAGTTTAAAATGTATCGATATAACAAGTATAATATATCTTTTTCTATACATTTTACTGTTTTGCTAAGAAATTACTTAGGGAATTGTTTTATATGAAAATTGTAAGTGCATTTTAGTTTTCTTAAATTCTAGTTTGCAGTGTGTGCACTTTGCTTTTAGTTGTGATAGCTAGAATCATATTAATCTAGAAAATACTACTTGCACAATTATGGATGTTTGTGGATAAGAATATATATCAATTGAAATTATCTACAAAATACTGCTTGCGCAGTGGTGCATGTTTGTATATTGAATACAAACAAAATAATGCTTGTGCAGTGACAAATTATATATAAGATATACTCCCCAAACAGAATTTTTTATTTGTGTATAATGTCAACTGCTGTCAATTGATAAAGGACATTTAAGATGTAGTAGATGACATTTAATATTTAACGATTGTCTGATTCCAGTTGAACTTTAAGAATCGACAGTTTAACATTAGATTCGACCATAGATATATGATAATTAAGAAAAAATAAAGATTACTCTAGGAAGATGACTTGTTCATTGGGATAAGTCAAGAGTACGTTGAGGCTCAAAGATACCCTATAACAATGATCGATGTAATAGCCTAGGTTAAAAGAACGCTAAGGCAATTTGTAATTTATTGAAATAGGTCAAGAATACGCTAGGGTAATGAATAATTACTAGCATAGGTCAGAAGTGCGCTAGGACATTGAATTGAATTTAAGTCAAATATGCAATGTTAAGGCGAGCACAAACACACACACGCGCACATTAAATTTGATCCCCATGGAATACTCTCATCATCCTAGCTTGGATATATGTCAACGTGAGGGCTTGTATATTTTGGAAATTGTTTCAACTACGAAATATTATCGATAAAATGAATAAAACAAGTGTTACATATCTTCTTCTATAAAATTTACATTTTTGCTAAGAAATTAGTAAGGGAATTGTTGTATATGAAAATTGTAAATGCATCTTAGTTGCTTCAAATTCAAGTTTGCAGTGTGCGCCACTTTGTTTTTAGCTTTTATAGCTAGAATCATCTTAATCTATAAAATGGTGATGTGGCCATCATAGTACTTTCTCTATATTTTACACAAAAACTATGAGGTTTACGCCAAAAGGTTATCCTTAATAATTTGTTCAGTTTTCAATTCTCTACAATTATTTGTTATATAAATTTTATGAAACTCCAATAGTTTTTTAGAAATTGACAAAAATGTCAAAATTTTTAATTTTTATTTTTTCTTGTCGAAAGTTAAAAAATGTTTTAATAAAACTTGTTCAATTCTTCATTACCTTTAACAATTTTTGGAAAATTTTTGTAATATTTTTCATATTAAGAGAAATATCGAGAAAAAAACAAAAAAACCTCGAGTAAACAACCATTTCCGGTTTATGAATGTTCACCAAAAGCTTTTCAGTTCCAGTTTTCAACGATAAAATCTTAAGTTTAAAGTTTCATCTCAAACAGATAATTGGTTTTTGAGATACAGCGCCCACCGACAGACACACAGACAATTTTTTTTTCTAGAAAGTAGTATAAAGCGTTCAGGGGACTCCAAAACGGATATTTCCGCAAAAAAATTTAAAAAAAAATCACGAAAACAATACTTGCCCTATATACTAAGTATATAGGGAAAGTAAAAATTATTAAGAATAGCCTTTTTGCGAAAACCTCATAGTTTTTCAGAAAAATATATAATAATAATAATAATTTTATTCATGTTACCACACAGGGCTTACATTCGTGACAATAATTTACAATTGTCAGCATATGAGAGTGCTAAAAGAAGTAACTACACAATATAATTAATTAGGAGTATGTATAATAATAATAATATTAAAAAAAACAAAATATTTTCTTAGAATGAATTTAAATTTCACAGTGGAAAGTGATTTGAATGCATTGGGCAATAAATTAAATAATATATAGGGAAAGTATTATGATGGCCACATCACCATTTTTATATTATTGTTGATTTCGGTAGCTAAAACCGACATCATTTGGAAACATAGTTGCCAATAGCTGTTTTACTGACATTCTTCCCATTGGCTTACTCATTCTAGTGAAGCTTAATATTGGTAATTCTTAGAATTTTTCTAAAAACATGGAGGTCATTTGAAAATAGAGTAATATGAATTCCACTCTATGTTGAATTATTTAAAATCCTCTATAGACATTTCCATGATACTCCACGCTGTCACCTTTTCCGGTAATTTCTGAAAATGATGTCGATTAGTGGCTTCTGTTCATTTTAGTAAAGCAAAACTTTTTTAACAAATTTACCTATGTTAATGTGTAATTTACTTCAACATTTGTAAAAAATTATTCGCGGGTTATAGAATTGTTTTTAATTTCTGATTTATCATTGCCAAATTTTTTCTTTTAGATGTTCAGCAATTTTTCTTTTATGTTCTTAGATGTTTTTAAGACTCTAAGATTTTATAACAGTTTTACTTCTATTTGCTTCATTTTCAACAATTTATATCTTAAATTTCAATATTAAAATGTTCTAGCAATGTTTTCTTGTTTAATTTTATTGATTTTTTCTACATTTTTTCAAATATTTCTCATTCAAATTATTTTGTCAAGGTTTCTAGATTTTGTTTAACTAATCTTACTCTCAGATATTGTCTTTAATGTTTTTAATTCTTTTAATCCAAACTTTCCATAATTATTCTTAAATTATAACTTTTGGATTTCCAGAAATAAATTCTGTGGCTCAATTCCTTATCCAAATTTCGGAATATTTCCACAACTTTGATCTAAATATTTATTTTCTCTTTAGTTTTGGAGAATTTTTGTTCAATTCTGCCATATCTTATCGGAATTTTCCAGCCATCTAAGATCCCGATTTTTATACATTTATTCTAGTTTTCTAGAATTCTTTAGATTTTTGTCATACTAGAATAAATAAATAAAATATTTTTAGAATTTTTAGTATTTTTTTTTTCAGATTTTTGGAATTTTCTAATAAATCAAAAGAGAATAATATAATTATATAAAGTAACTATGTGCGAAAATGGCCAAAAAATTAATTTGGACTTGTAACGGCCAAAATTTGTCAAGATATAATAGATTTTCAAGATATTGTCAGTCACACAGTTGTTATCACTCTGTCGGCAATTAGATTCAAAACGAAATTTATCTCGTTCTTATAAACCACCTCCTAAAAGAAATATAAATCTTATTCCTGAACTAGCTTACGCAGGTTCAAGTACATCAGATGATAGGTCCCTTCATTCTAGAAAATCTTTTCTTCTAAATAATAGTCCTAAAGGTAAATCAATTGAACATAACAAATATCATGACAGAAAGTGTTGGAACTGTGATGGATTCATTTATTCATTTAAGCTTTATCGGTCATGATTATATAAAATACAAATAAACTGAAATATTCAAAATTAAAGGAAAAACATACACATAATTGTAACAGCATGCCGAAGGGCGGAGTTCACACTTGTAGAGGATCTTCCACTCATTTATCATCAAAATGCCTCAGAAGAAGTACTGCCTCAGAAGAAGTACTGCCACTCCTGTGGATATCCTGATGTTACAGTACGCTCTTGTCCTAAATATAGTCTGAGATCGGGAAACGAGCAAATGAGGCGATAGGTAAGGGTTGCTCATCGTCTCATAATACTTCCCCGACTTTTTAGATTATGTATTATCTCATGTTGATAATGATTCTCGTCCCTTTACCACTGTTTCAATTTTTGGCAGAGTACTATTAGGTTTATTAGACTCTGGCGCAACTAAAACTATTGTTGGAGGTAAAGGATGGAAAATACTATAAGATATTGGTTTTGTTTAATTAGAATCTTGTACTGTTCTAGTCTATTGCTGTTGCAAATAGTGATCTATGTGATTGTCTTGGGATTCTGCGTGTATCAGTGAAGTTGGAAAACGCAGAGAGAATAATAGATACTCTTGTATGTTCTTTGTTAAGTTATACTCTTATTTTAGGGGTTGATTTTTGGGTGAGAATGGGGATCATTCCGGATTTAAGATCTAAGGAATGGAAATTTTCTCGTTTTGAAACGAATATTTGTGTGAATAGTATTGATGCTTTAAAATGTCAAAATTCCATTTCATCAAATGAACTTAAGATTTTAAATGATTTTATCCAGGAAAATTTGCGAAAATGGGTGTCGGGTTAGGATGTACTGTTTTGGTTAAACATAGAATTGAAGTTTTGGATGGTGTTCAAAAAATTAAACAAAGATTTCATTCTGTTTCTCCCGCTTTATTCAAGTATATTGATGACGAATTAAGGGAAATGTTAGATAAAGGAGTCATAGAACCTTCTTCTAGTCCTTGAAGTAGTCCTATTGTAATGGCCCGCAAGAAGGATAACTCTTACAGGTTTTGCGTAGATTATCGTAAGTTTAATAGTGTAACGAAAAGGGATGCTTACCCTTTACCATTTGTTACGAATATTGTAGATAAACTTAGAGATGCTCGTTATGTTTCTAGTTTTGAAATCTGCTTATTGGCAGGTTCCAGTCTCGTCAATACACAGCTTTTACAGTTCCTGGGCGAGGACTTTTCCAATTTAAACGTCTTCCGTTTGATCTTCATAATGCAACTGCCACTTGGCAAACGCTTATTGAGAATGTGCTTAGGGCAGATTTGGAGCCATTTGTATTTGTTTATCTCGATGATATTGTCGTCGTTACGCAAACTTGGGAGCAACATATTGATATTTTGACAAAAGTTTCTGGTAGAATAATATCTGTGGTATTAACGTTGAGTAAAGAGAAATGTCAGTTTTGTCGAAGTGAATTTCGATTTCTTGGATATGCAGTGGATGCTAATGGTCTTCATGTTGACCAGAAAAGGTTAATGCCATATTATAAATTCCTACTCCGACCAAAGTCGCCGATGTTCGCAGTATTATTGGGACAGCTTCATGGCATAGGAGATTTATTCCTAATTTTTCGACGTTAATATAACCCTTCACAGAACTATTAAAGAAAAACGTAAAATTTAGCTGAAGTCTTCCGCAAGAAGAGTTTTTTAAATTGATTAAAGAACGATTAATATGTGCACCAGTGTCATGTTCAAATTTCAATTTTCCTTTCACAATTCAAACTGATGCGAGTGCGTTTGGTATTGAAGCCGTATAAACGCAACTACATTCCGATGGTGGTGAACGGGTGGTGTGCTACCTACCGAGGTCACTTACAAAACAAGAGCGGAAGTGGTCAACTACCGAAAGTGAGTGCCTTGCCGTGCTATGGGCAATAGAAAAATTGCGACCATATGTCGAGGGTACCAAATTCACTGTTGTCACTGATCACTGGTCTTTATGCTGGTTAAAGAATTTGAAAGATCCTACTGGCAGATTAGCTAGGTGGAGTTTTCGTTTACAACAGTATAAACAAGAAAGGAAAAGATCATGTTGTGCCTGATATGCTCTCTCGTTCAGTCCCTGTTGTCGATATTATGGAAACCAAAGAACATGGTAGAACGATCAATGTAAGCAAAGATCTTTGGTATTCTAAAATATTAAACAACGTATTGGAATTTCCAATAAAATTTCCGTTGTGGATTCGATTTTATATAAACACGTATTATTATTATTATTTAATATACTTTAGCTTCTTAACCAAAAAATACATACAGATATACAAAAAATGGTGCATACCCGAATTTGTCAAATGAAAGCGATAATTGGAAACGTGTTGTTCCAAAGTACGAACGCGCAGTTATATTGCAGAAAAATCATGACGATCCTTGTGCTGGACATCCTGCTATTTTTAAAACATTTAAACGTGTTATTAGCCATTATTACTGGCCTAAAATGAAGGCTGATATAATCAATTATGACAGAAAATGTGTTGTGTGTAATCAAAATAAACCGGAACTGTAAAAGCCGGCTGGTCTTTTAGCTCCTCATCGTGTTGTTGATTAACCATTATAAGTTGTGTCATGTGATCTCATGGGTCCATTACCTAAATCAAATTGAGGATTGAAATATATTTTAGTAATATTAGATAGTTTTATTAGATAGTTTTCGTAAGTAATTCAGTTAAGAAATGCGACGGCTAAACTCGTATGTGCCCCCGTTGAAGAAATTTTTTATTACTGTTTAATAAACCATAGATTATGATCAATTTCAAAAGCAAAGAATTACGTAACTTGCTTAACACCTACCACATCAAACAGACATTTACTCCGCATTACCACGCGCAAACAAATCCTACTGAAAGAACCAATTGAACTCTAGATACCATGCTTCGTTGGTATGTCCATGAAAATCAGAAAACTTAATAATATTTTTAAGATCGGTTGTGACTTGCGGGCACAAGTACATGATATTCATAAATACACTCCATATTTTGTTGTCTTCGGGCGTGAAATCCCTACTAATATTGAGATGAGTGCAGAATCTCCATCAGGATTCAGGATTGAAGAGGAGTCTCTTTTCAGGAATAGACAAGACACTTTTCAAAAATTATACTAACAAATTAAAAATCGGCTGCAAAAGGCTAGTGAGAAAAATAGGCATTCTTATAATTTACGACAGAGAGATGTTTCTTTTGATATTGGTTCATCTGTTTTCAGGAAAAATTATTGTTTCTCTAATGCGATGAAGAACTTCTCCGCGAAATTAGCGCCGTTTATTATACCTTGGACATATGAATTAATTGACGTGGATGGTAGATTTAGAGGAACATGGCATGCTAAGGATTTAAGACTGATGATCACTAATGTCATCTAATTTGATATTACTCTTCTGGTACATAATACATATTTATTGTAGTTTAGTATTTAGTGTTTGTATACTGACGTAAGTTAGGTTATTAGTTGTTTGTTTTCTTGTTTATGTGGTACAAAAGGTTTTGGTTGTTGCTGTTTTTGAATTGAGTGGCTTTTTTTTAACTGTCGTCTTAGCAAAAAAAAATCTTGTTCGTTAATATGATGATACGTACTTTGTATTTTTGTACTTGAAATTCTTATGATGACCATCTATAGGTCATCCTCTTTAGAGGAAAGGGGGGAATCTGTAATGGTCAAAATTTGTTATTACGGACTTCTTCTTATGCAACCCATATTACTTCATATCTTTATTATATTTTGCGTATTTATTTTAATATTTTACATTTTATTAACGTAACAGAACTGAATTTGTTAAAATTAACAATTAATAATTTAGATGTTAAATTTATTAAAATTTTATTGGGGTTGCAAAAGTCCGATGATTTTATTTTCAGTTTTGACTTTCCGCGTTGAGCGCGTACAAGATTGGCGGTCGATTGATAATGTTTTTTTTTTATAATTGTGATCAGGAATTTAATGTTAGAGAGAGACCTATATATATTTCTATCGGAAAATTCCTAAATTACAATTTTCGACATTGTTTTTTTTCTCACGTACAAGCCGTGAAGAGTACATAGTGGTTGATCAGTATATCATTATTTTGGATTTTTCTAAAAACCCCTAATTTCAGATTTATTTTGGAGGCTTTTAGAAGCATTTATGAAGTATATATATATTTTGCATAATTGTGGAATAAATCTGTTGAGGATTTTGATTGTTACTCCACGTGGTCGTATAAGAGAAATTTGACGAAATACTAATCTGCTCCATTATTAGACTCGATTAATTGCACAAAACCCTCTTTAAGAGGTAAGTTGCTTCATATATTATAATAAAATAAGGTTCATTTGTGTCGTTACATATGTGTGTTCACCGTATTTAGCGTATGGAAAAAGTACGCGTTGTCTTTAGGGTTTTTATGTACGGATTTCGTTTTAATATAAAACAATTGGATTTCCGGAATCATTTATTCTGTTCTTGTGTTGACCGTGAGACCCCAGAATTTGGACGTACACTCTAAAGGGAAGCAACCTAACCATTCCTTGGAATACCTAGTCCAAGGATCTCGAATTCAAAGGATTGGTTAAGGAATACATGGTGTAAGCCCGTATCAATAACTGGAAATTCCGTCAGATAAGTTTTACGACATTTATATTTGTGCGTTATATTTTTATTGTTTTTTTTTTTCGTTTGGGTTAATTCTAAATTGTTTAATTGAATTTCTAATATATTGAAGGACGTTTTGGTTAATTAATTTTGAGCAATATTACACTTACATTATTTAAATTAAATTGGTGTCTAATTCTTATTCTTAACTTCTAACTTTATTAATTTATTATTATTTTTATTGTTTATGGTATAACTATGGTATTTAAGTATTATTATGATTATGTTATCCTTATATTTTATTTAATATGAATAATTACTATAAGAAAACCTGTGAATCATAAATGATCATTTAAGGGGAAAAATAAAAATAAAAATAAGGTTATCATTTAACATATATTATTATTATTTTTAATCTTTAACATTGTCATAATTTAAATTAATTTGTTTATTCTCAATAAATTGTTTATTTTGAATTATTAAATTTATTTATTTATATTTTTGGATTAATAAATCTACTATTTTTTATGCTTTAGCGATAATTGGTTTCAATATTAGTCAAATATTTTGTAACCGAATATTTAGGCACTTATTAAGGAACTAGGGGTACTTAATGGTTGCTGGCGCCCTTAATAAAAAACAATAAATCATACCCATGACCAAACTCTCCGACAAAGGTTAGCCTGGTTTCTTTTGTTGCCATCTTATTGTAGACAATCATTAGTAGATAACTTTGTAGAAATAACCCGAGTTTGATTTGTAAAGCGTGGTAGGTGGCAGACTGTCACTTACCAAGTTTTAGTTTTAGTCGCTATTTTCTTTATATCTTTATATTCTTTTCTAAAATTTCCATCAATTTCTTATTTAAGTTTTGAGATTTTTTTATCATTTGAATTTAACGGTCCGGATGATTCGATCTAATGAATTAATAAAGAGTGTTTGTGCGGTTTCATTAATTTTGAGGGAATATTAGGATTACGGGGAATACAGTATTTATTAAAGAAGGCTAGGTTGAAGGGTTTATTAGCAAATTTTGTGCTTATGGCTAATGTACGTTGGGCAATGGGAATTATTTGGGTAGATTCACAGAGTAGATCATTGGTTAAAAAGAGGATTATTTGGGTGTCTGATTTTGGTAAGGGTTTGGAGTGCGGATCTTTTAGCTACTTGGATATGATGTAGGGTAGAAGGACGGCATTGGGTGAAAAGGATTGAGTCATAGTCTAACAGAGGCCGGCATATAGATTTATAAATGTTGGTTTCAGTTTTGGCTGTAGTGCCTTGGTTTTTAAGGGTTAGAGATCGAAAATGCCGTACCCTGGTTTTGACTTCGGCTTTAACGAATAGGGCATGTTATTTGAAGGATAGTTTATGATCGAATAGGATTCCTAGGTATTTGCGGAACCAAATTTATAGGGAGTTTAATGCGTTTTGTAGGGATTTGAGGGCAGCAGAAAGCGTAGGTGTGTGTATGATTAGTGCGGTGTCATCAGCAAATAGAAGAGGCTATATGGTGGGATCGAAGTATTTTGATTTTAAATACCTATTTTTTATTGTTTTCTGCTTTATTTTATCGATCGTTACTCTAAATTTTTCCAAATTTCCTTTCATTTTAAAATTCGGCCATTTTTGCCTTTTATTTTAATTAATTTGTTTTGAGTATGCATACCAAATTTTTATAAATTTGTGCAAAGGTTCAAAGTTTTCAGCAACTTTTTTTCATTTAACAAAAATTGTCAACCATTTATTGCCTAATCTAATGGAAATTTTCTAAAGACTTTTCTTACAAATTGCGAAAATTTTGTAAAATACGAGCAATTTTTATTTGAGATTTTAGAAACTTTTAAACAATTTATTTTAAAAAACAGCTTTAATTCGATTTTTCATCTTTTATAAGCATTTTCCGGGAATATCTCCTTCAAATTCTAAGAATTTCTTTCATATTCCTAGAATTTTTTGCAAAATTTAGGTTCTCACCAATTTTCTACTATATCTTATTTATACTTTATTTATTTATTTAATCGGACGTGATTACATTATTTAGAATATAATAAATACTTAAAGTAAATATAATACATTTATGATAATATTAATTTTAGTGTGTTAGTCTGTTAAATAGCGATCGAGCGGTTTTTCAGACCGGATTGGCCAGTCTCGATGTGTCTCGTCAGTTTGTCTCTGATGACGATGGTGGATAATGTGATGCGCTGAATTCGAATGTTGTGAATGAAGGGCTTCGGAGTTCTGCACAAGCAGTAGGGGGAAAGGATATGTTGGTTGAAAGGATTTGTGGAAAATATTTCTTTTAGGTATAGAAGGCGTTTATTATTGAGGTAGAATCATATAGGAGTTGGTTAGAATGATCATGTAGAGGATTGCTGGGGTTTCGAATTTTGGTTAAAGTTCTTAGGGAGGATCGCTCGCTAACTTGGATATTGATATAGTAGGATTGCAGTTGTTGCAGAAAATAACATTGTCACAGTCAAGTAAAGGGCGGCGAATCATTTTGTAAATTTTAACTTTTGTTTTGATGAATATTTCATTCTTTTTGTATGTAAAATTTCTAAACATTTTAGCTCTTGCTGTTATTTTTGCTTTGTTTAAGCTGTGTGGTTTTTGAAGTTTATTTTTAGATCGATATTTTATAGACATAGAGAGGACACAAGTTACATCAAAGATGTGAATATTATATGTAGGATCGTTGTTACGGGAATAAAAAGCTGAGATTTGTGGAAATTTTAATTCTCATTTAATCTGTTGTGAAACATTTTTATATTAATTAACCTCTAATTAATTCGCCATTGTCAAACCATTGTTACAGGGAATCAATAAGCTGCTAAAGAGATAGAAGTGCTTAAGGTATGGTGGATGCATGGGAAATTAGGGCGGTGTCATCTGCAAATTGTAGGAGATATTTAGAAAGATTTAAGTGAAGAGGATCAGGATTGTAAATGTAGAAGAAAAAATGTTGTAGAGAAGCGAAGATAAAGGAGATCCTTGGTCCTTTTGGTCTATATGTTTTTGTTACAAAGTAATTAGGGGAGCACAAATGTCATTTTACATGTTAAACTCCTATTACCGAGAGGTCAGATCAACACCTGGTATGTCTATAAACTAGTTCGTGTCCAGTCGCTGTATTCTTGTCCTTCTTTAATTTGTTAAAATAGTCCTCTTGTGTAAAAATATACGTCGGTTTTGAACATTGAATTTAAAGAAATCGTTGTACCAGTCGCTAACAAGTTGAAGAGTTGATGTGTAAAATTAGGGCCGAGTGTCTTTTAATAAATATACTTGAATTTACGTGTAATAATGTCCGGGTCTATTATAATCTCGTGGGTAATAGGGTCTTACAGTTCTTGTAATTTGTCCCTTTTCTTATATCTGCTGAGTTTTCTAATTTCTGTTCAAAAATGTTTCCTCTTAATTTTCCTACAACCATTGATCCGAGTTTCAATCTTATAGATTTTTTAATCTTTTTCAAACTAAAAATTGTCTTAAAAGCTTTACTTTTTTTCTGTACTGATGTAAACTCGAACCTTGGAAGTAAAAATAAAATAAGTACATTTTTAAATTGATCAATAGAATGGCCAATAAGATCACCTGATCTTACACCATTGGATTTCTTTTATAGGGATATGTGAAGAGTATTGTATACAAAATTATACCACTTGATTTAGATAACTTAAAAGAACGCATCACGTTTGCGATTAGGTCCCTGATATGTTAAATAAAGTTAGAAGAAACTTTTATTTAAGATTAGGATGTTGTCAAGACGTTCTCTGGAATAAATTTCAGTAATCAGATGATTTTATTTTTTAATGTTAATAGCATTTTTTAATAGAGGATGAAGAGACTTTTCAGATGATATATCACAAGCCCATACTTCCCATTTAAATAATTGGGTGTTATAACTGTCACCCGAAAGGGGTTAAAGGTAGGGATCACATTTTCACGTTGAATAATGCCAATTTAAATTTGACGTGTATCGAAATTATATATAAATATGTACAGTAACCGAAATTTTGAATTTATTCCATTTGGATTTTCCACTCTGTTTAAGTCAAAAATTAGTAAATAAATTCTACTAATTTTAAATTTTATTAGTCTCCAAGGCAAGTTTTTGGAATTCGAAAATAAACTTTAAATTAAAAATTTATTTATCTATAGACATTATATTGTAGGTTCTTCTTATTCAATTTTCAAAAAGGTAAAACTGTTCAAAGGTCTATAAAACCTAAAATAAAATTCAACTCTTAAAGAAAAACTTTTGCAGTTTGTAACAAACGTTTATGGAAAATTTTCATTAGACTAAGTAAGAAATGATTGACAATTCTCGTTAAGTGGAAGAAAAGTTACTAAAAAATCAAAAATTAGTAAAATAGTCAATAAGACAATGCAGGAAGATTGACTGTAAAAAATAAGTTTTTCAATAATTTTAGAATCTGAGAACAAAGTTTTAGAAATGTTGAAGTAAAATTGTTGGAAAATACAAATAAAATAAAGTTTTAAATTATAAGAAAGTCTGAAAGATTGGATAAGAAAGTGATGAAAATTCTATATAAGAATTTTAAGCATTTGAAGAATTTCGAATTTTATAATAATTGCAAAAAAAACTAGAATATACTAAAAATGGCTGAAAAATTAAAGTGCCTTTAAATGTATTTCTCTCGATTTAAAAAGGGAAGTTTTTACAGAATTCTATAACTTTAGATTAATTTATAGAAATCTCGATGAAGATTGCTAGAAAATTTTCTATACCATAATACAATGAAATTATCAAAACTTTTTGAAAATTAGATAAGAAAGGAATTGAAAATTCTGGTACCTCGAAGAGGGCCCAATTAATATAGAAAGATAAGTACTGAACATATTTCGAAATTTGGAAAAGGAATTACGAAAAGAAATGAGAACCAATGAACAAATTTCTGAAACTGATTTGTTTTATCTAAATAAGACTCATTGTTTTAGTTTTACGATTGTTTTAGCATTTAAAAATAATTTATAAATGTAGTTAAGAATCAAGAATTTTACAGCAGTACTTAATTTAATTTTTCATCATTCCGTAATAAAATTCATCATTTTTTTTTTCAGAATTATACTAAAAGTTTTTTTTACCTTTCTTATATTTTACTTTAGTTTTTAAAGATTTTTCTTCTACATTTCGAATATATTCATTAAGGGGTTCCAAATTATATATTAACTTCCAATCTTCTTCTTTTGTTGTAAGTAAAACTTAAAAAATTGTATTGAAACAATAACACTTTCTTCACAAATTATTTTTATTTACTAGATGTAAAGCATTTTTAAGGGTTTTAGAATTTTTCAGGAACCAATTTTGACCTATTATCCTATCGATTTTTTATTAGCTGTCTCTTTTCCAGAAACTTTTTTCTACTAGTTAACAACACAAGGATAAATATGTTTTCAAAATTCATTGGGTAACTTCCTGAAATTTTGAGAAAAGAACCCGTACCCACCCCCAGATAATTCTCAATGCCTCTAAGGCGGTTAACGGATACCAGTTTTGAGGGTGCAGATCGGTACACACGTTGAGCAATTCGCTACAGATTTGATGAATGTTTGTAAATTTACACAATCCTAAAAAGTTTTTACCGTTAAGTTTTATTAGTATTTTATTTATTTAAAATTCGGGTTAATATTTTCACATAAAAAATTGGGAAAGTATTAAATAAATATGAAATTATCTGCATTTTCATGATTCAATTTAATAATAATTTATTATTCTTTATAGTAAATATGATTTTATAATATTATCTCATTATAAATAATGCTTTTTTTTAAATAATCGAACAAAAATTATAATCTTTCCATTTTCTAAAATTGTATTAAGTATAAAATCAATACCGGAATATCTTTCCCTCCCTTTAAAGAAACGAATATATCCAACATCAAAAGCTTGTAAAATCCATATTCATACCTTTCTCCACGTGATATAATATAGCCTTTTACAATGTTTGAGAAGGCATTTCTAATATTTACACGAGTAACGTGTATGAGGCGAAAAAATATATATATTTCTCCCTCGATAATCCAAGCCTTTACCCCAATCCCCCCTTCCTTCGCCAGGGCTTGGAGAAAGATCTTATCACCGTCTTACCGTTCATCTCCACAATTTTTCTGCACCGTATTTATTCGCAAGAAAAAAGAGAGAAATAACAAAAAGGATTCAAGTATTTAAAAAAATTAAATTGAATTATTTAATCTAAAAATAATTTGAAAAATAAAAGTAATTTTCTTAGTACCCCACCCATGAGTAAATATAAGAGTTATTAATATACTTGATCGTATTTATTTCATACGAATTTTAATCAATAAAGATTTAGTACTTCATTAAATTAGCTCTATAGTATAATTAAGTTTTACATTAAATCTATTAGCTAAATTAATATTATGCATTAACTTATTAAGTAATAATTAATATTTAATACTAAGCAATTCTAATCACGCGGATACACTATCGAAACTCAGTGCACGGAACATCATGGAATAAGATGCATTGCCCTAATTACACGACACAGCAAATTTATGGGAATCCCCGTGTGTACGGACTTTAATATGTCCTCGGAATTCAGGCGCATTTCAATGAAACTGGCGGCGGCGGCGGCGCTGAAGGGGCAATTCAAATAAATATGTATCCTGAAATCGCGCATAACTACTGGATGCTACCTGCTTATTACCCTCTCACTGTGTGTAATAGCCGTAGGTCTAATCTAAATACTAAATGTTTTACTTAGTAATGTAATAACTAGAAACGTTATTGTAGTCTAAATATGCTACAAGCCCGGATTATTCACGGGGATTGAAATTAATTGAGATTGGATTGATAAATACCGTTATGTTAATTATCGAGTTATGTTTGTCATTATCGATTAGATATGTATTAGCTATGCTTGTTACTCCAGGTAATCACTATTTTCGCTTAAGGCTGTAGTTACTACACGCATTAATCTATTAATTATCATTTTAATCCCACAAAATAACATTGCATGTCCCAAGGATTTCTAAATAAAAAAATAAGTAAAATTTCTACGATTACGTTTCTAATATTAGTCGGTGTAATAACTTAATTCCATTCTATAAATATACACCCATAATAGTATCGCTTTCTTCGTATTGACCCATTCGAAGCAAACACATGCCGTATCGTGCAAATTCTATTAGAGACGTTCCAACATCAGAAAACCTATTGATATTACTTATCGCAGACACTTGGAAGATGGCACAGCTGTGCCACGTTACCTCGGCGGGCAAACTGAGGGTGAATTGACTATTGTACTCTCTATACTGTGGAATTCCGATAATACCACTTCGCTATTGCAAGGAAGTGAAGTAATCCATTAAAAACTTTAATATAACTATAAACGTTAATAAAAAAACTAGCGGAGGATGTAATTTAATACCGATACTTCTAACATATACGAAGGATTGAAAAATGATTTCAAAACATAGATCTGATTGAATTGAAAATTCATTATTTATTTTTAATCTTCCTCTTTATCATTAGTTTTCGGTACAAAATTGTTAGATAAATTAGCAGTTTATACATTTTTTGAGAATGTAAACAATTAGTAAAGAATCAAAAACGAGGTTAAGGTATGCTTGAATGTGTACAGATGTTTAGAGATCTACCAACCAAATTATTATTAAAATTTTCTTAAAGCAAAAGACAAGCTAAGTTGATTCTATGAAAAAAAAACAAAGCTTCACAATTAACTATTAAATTAACCCTCCAGAGGTGTGTTTTGTTGTGATCTGGTTATTACCATTTTTTTCGATGTAGTATTAGCTTAAATACAAAAGTCAAGATGGCGTAAAATTATTCCTGATCGCCAGTCAACTTTACTTCAGAGTAACAACACGAAGGTTTTACTGCTTCATATGTTGCTGTACCGCATGTTATTATTTAAACCGCCATCCTGTTCAGAAATCTTGCTGGTAAACTATTAAACTCATCTAAATAATTCTTGTGGCATGTATATAATCTCCATATTGAATCCTTAAATATTACAGGAGCCCCAAGAAACAAGTCGACTATGTTGAAAGATTCTGAGGTAACAAAAATTCTCCATTAAGGTTGGTTAAGAATCAAATTGGATGTAAAATGCTTTGGAGCATTTTTAAATGCCTCATGACATTTAGCGTTATGATGTTTTCCTTACGCAATATTTAGTTCTGCGAAATTAATATTTGTATGGAAACTGAAAGATTATGAGAAGGAACAATCACCAATACGGATAGTAAATGCTTTCCTATAAAGGGTACTTATGACTTCAGATTCGCTTAAAGAACCGGCAAAATCAGAACATTCTTAATTTTATGTTTTAAGGAATTTGACAACACGCTGTTTCCTCTTTTTTGTGTATGAGTTGATAGACTCTAGTATAAGAAAAATTATTTATTAAGAGTACTTAAGACATCGGGTTGGTTATGAAATACTAGTATCATCACGGTATTCTTTTATTAATACCCTATAAGACTTGGCATCACTAACTTTTCTTTTGCACAATATAAAGAAGTCCTGACTAATCAACTTATATATATATATATATATATATATATATATATATACAGGGTTATTCACGCTATACGGCACGGAATATTGTGGCCAAAAAACGTGAATTTCAAAAAGTTTCACTTTGGGGATATATGGGGGTCTATTAGGGCTACTTTTTAAAATTACTTTCATAATATACAGGGTGTCCCAAAAACCCTAAAAGTATCAAAGTTGTGTTTTTTTTAATGAAACACCCTGTATTTTATTGCATTTTTGGATCCTTCGATAAAAATAAGTGTGTGTTTTAATAAGGTTTTTATTACATAAACCTTAAGGTTTTTGAAATAATTTGAATTTTGTAAAAATGTAACCTAATTTTCATGTTTCAAATACTTAAAAAATAATTAAGTTATGCATACCAAATTTACACTGAAATGTAACAATAGATCATATTTTATTTTCCAAGTATAATAAACTTGACATCTTATGCCGGGTGTAAAAAAAATTGGAATTAAACAAATGAGAACTTTAAATGACTATAACTTCATTTATTTAAATGGAACGCTATATTTATTAATTTATCAGCAAATGCACGTTTTAATTACCTTTCGAATGGTATTTAAATCTTAAGTGTTAAGTCTTCTCGTTTTTGCAGAAAACGCCAAAATATTGTTTATTGCACCGTTTTAGTACTTTTTAAGTAAACATTTTAAGGTATCTAGTTTTCTATGGTATTTAAAAACGTCAGATAATTAATTTAGTCTGTTATTTTAGTAATAGGTAATTAATTAAAAACACTTGGTTTGTTTCACTAAATTTTATATTCACTCGACTAGTTTCGCTTTTTACAGCATTTTCAAGAGTGAAGTGTGAATATAAAATTTAGTGAAACAAACCAAGTGTTTTTAATTAATTACCTATTATTCCACAATGTTTCACCACGAGGTAAATGAGAAAATCATTCATGAAACTGTTATTTTAGTTTAAAAAGTCTGTCTTTTGTTATAGTTGTCTTATTTTGCATTTTTGTGTTAGATCGTTAGTAATCGTTATTGTTTGAACATCGCAGTTGTATTTTTTGGTAAAAAATGAAGATTTACTCAAAAGAAGGGGTTATTGGCATTATTCTTATGCTTGGAGATATCATCAAAATTGTTTATCTACGATCGTACAGAAAGTAGACGCTTTTTGCATCATTTTTCGTTGTAAAAGTGGCTTTTTAAAGCACTAGTGCTTTTTCACGTTTTTATTGCACGGTAATGTCAAACTGTTTTTATTGCACAGAAATGTCAAATTTGATAGATGAATATATTATAGCACAAATTTTCGACGAAAAACTTAATTTTTTATTAATTGATACAAATAACTAATAAACTATAAATAAAATATATAATACAAACAAAATGGCAGATTTAAGAACTCCGAAGATTTCATTTAATGCAAGTCGAAGCGATTACAATAAAGCGAATATTTTTTCCATAAATAATAATGGCGGCCGACATGTGTGCAACTTGTTTACTGGTTGCTAAGTAACGCTTTCATTAGTGCACTGCGGGTAAAATATGTTTTCATTCATTGAATTATTGAAATGACATTAAAATATTACTCATATGAATATATACTTTGAAATCCTTTACGATCGAAGATAAAATTTTGTAAGGTACACGTGTAAAAAGTTTCTTTATTGCACTCCTGGCTTTAAAAAAACTCGCTCGTTCCTCGCTCGTGTTTTTAAACGCCAGTTCGTGCAATAAAGCATCACTTTTTACACTTGTACCTTAAATAACTATTATTGACTTGTCGAGTTTATACTTAAAGGTTTCCCGAAAGAAATCACCCTAAGCCAGCCATTTTTGAGAGACTATTAAACCAGTTTAAAGATATTGGAAGTGTCAGTTATAAAAACCTCAGTATAAGAAAATCTGTGTAAATTTTCATTTTTTAGTATAACATACAACAACCATGTTCAAACAATAACGATTACTAACGATCTAACACAAAAACGCAAAATAACATAACTATAACAAAAGACATCCTTTTTAAACTAAAGTAACAGACTAAATTAATTATCTCACGTTTTTAAATACGATAGAAAACTAGATACATTAAAATTTTTACTTTAAAAGTACTAAAACGGTGCAATAAACAATATTTTGGCGTTTTCTGTAAAAACGAGAAGACTTAACACTTAAGATTTAAATACCATTCGATAGGTAATTAAAACGTGCATTTGCTGATAAATTAATAAATATAGCGTTTCATTTAAATAAATGAAGTTATAGTCAATTAAAGTTCTCATTTGTTTAATTCCAATTTTTATACACCCGGCATAAGATGTCAAGTTTATTATACTTGGAAAATAAAATATGATCTATTGTTACATTTCAGTGTAAATTTGGTATGCATAACTTAATTATTTTTTAAGTATTTGAAACATGAAAATTAGGTTACATTTTTACAAAAATCAAATTAATTCAAAAACCTTAAGGTTTATGTAATAAAAACCTTATTGAAACACATACTTATTTTTATAGGCGGATCCAAAAATGCAATAAAATACAGGGTGTTTCATTTAAAAAAACACAACTTTGATACTTTTAGGGTTTTTGGGACACCCTGTATATTATGAAAATAATTTTAAAAAGTAGCCCTAATAGACCCCCATATATCCCCAAAGTGAAACTTTTTGTGTTTTAGCTGAAATGAATACATCAATCTAAATTCCACGACAATAACCACTAATTATAAAACAATCGAAAATACCAACGAAGTTAAGCTCCTACACCAAAACATACGAAGTATTTATAATAAAACAGATGAACTACTTGTCGCATTAAATAAATGCAAACCAAACATCATCTGCTTAACAGAAACATGGTGTAATAAAGATAATATAAAATTCGTCCATTTAAATGGATACCGATTAATTGCCAACTACACCCGCAACCATCGGGAACACGGTGGATGCATGATTTTCGTCGACGCAAAATATCACTATGCCAAAATAAGGCTCGCTCAATACTGTCTTGAAATGGAGACTGAATGTGCGGGATGTACAATAAAAACCCCTAACAAAAAAATCGCAATCATATGTGTCTACCGCCCACCCTCAGGTAATATTAAAACATTTTTCGAACACCTAACAGACCTAGTTGTTAACGTTAATAAAACTCATTCTGACCTAATTATATGTGGCGATTTCAACATTGATTATTTGGCGAACACGGCACCAAAACATCAACTAAGTGACTTTTTTATGTCATTCAAATTTAAAAGTAAATTACATGAGCCGACTCGAATCCAATCGACAGAAAATATGCAATCATCTACCCAGATCGACTATATTGTTACAAATCTCCCTGACGATGCTTGGGCATGCAGCAACGTCAACTTAAATATATCTGATCATCATGCCCAACTAGCAATTATACAACTTAACACTAAGACAGCTGAACAAAACGAGCCCATACGTACATACTATAGAGAAACAAAAGTGAATAATATTAGTGAGCTTAAGACGTATTTACTTAAAACAGACTGGGAATTCATTAAGACCGATGACGTAAACACTAGCTTTGAGCTATTTCGTAATGAATTTTTCCACTGTTACAATTTGGCGTGCCCACAAAAGTGTAAAATAAAGAATAAAATTAACAAAAATTCATGGGTAAACGACGCCGTAAAGAGGTCCAGCGGGAATTTAAAACTAACCTACCGACTAATGATGGAAGCACCATCTGATAACATAATAGCAAAATACCATAATGATAAAATAACACACAAAAAGCTGATCGAATCCACAAAACGCAATTACTATAGTCAACAAATAGTAAATGCTCCAAACAGACAGAAGAAAATATGGAATATAATAAATGAAGAGTTACATGGAATAAAAAAAGATGTCCCACATGCAATTACAAATAATGCAGGGAAAGTCACAACTGAAACTCAAGAAGTGGCAAACATCTTCGCAAACCACTATTCCAGTATAACCGATTCTAAGCTGAAAGAGCACTTCAAGGATAACATTTCCAAGCAATGCACTATCTCCAAATATGAGACACAGACCATGTTCTTGCTGCCCGTAACCCATGCAGAAATACTGAATACAATTCTGAAAATAAAAAACAGCGGCAGCTCAGGCCAAGACGGTGTACCTGCCAACGTAATTAAGGGTATTGCAACAGAAATCTTAGAACCGTTATACTACTTAATTAATTTAATATTAAAATCGGGAGTTTTCCCTGATGCATTAAAGATATCAAAAATAATACCAATCTATAAAAGTGGACCCACGACTAACGTTAATAACTATCGACCTATTGCCCTACTAGATCTGTTTTCAAAAATAATTGAAAAAATCATTGTTACAAGACTAACTAACTACATCGAGACATTCCATCTCTTTAGCGATACCCAGCATGGATTCAGGAAACAGCGTTCAACTGAATCTGCAAATGTTGCCCTTCTTGAGGAAGTTTCAAAAAACATTGACTTGGGTAAATGTGTAGTCGGGTTATTGTACGACTTTTCAAGAGCATTCGACACAATTAGTGTAAATTTTGTGCGGGAAAAGTTAAATGCGCTTGGTATTCGTGGCAATGCATCGAATCTCGTTGAATCGTTCCTATCGGATCGGAAACTATATGTGCAAATCGGTGTTAGTACCTCAGCAATATATAACATAAATAACGGGGTTGTGCAGGGTTCGACTTTAGGTCCGTTATTGTTTTTATTATTCATTAACGACCTAACCGATCACATTTCAGTGGGTGAGGTTATCAATTTTGCAGATGACACTGCAATTGTGATATCCGCGAACAACCAAGATGATCTACTACTGAAAATCAATACAACAAATAAGGAAATGTGCGACTGGTGCAACAAAAACAATATTCTCCTCAACACTGACAAAACAACAACAGTGCAGTTCTACAACAGGAAACGTCCCGTTATTCCCATTGAGGCTGCATCCACCTGTGTAAAATACCTAGGCTCCTTCATAGAACCAAACCTAAGTTGGGATACCCAGATTGCCCATGTCGCCTCTCGATTAAATAGCGCCTACTACGCCATTCTTAAACTGAAACATAATATTATCCGCACTTCCTTACTGGATGCATATTACGCCCTGGCTTACTCTCACATATCCTACAACATTTTAATTTGGGGTAGAGCCGATATAACGCGTGTGTTCGTTGCGCAAAAGCGAATCCTAAGGCTAATATTCGGCTTGAGTAAAACGGAAACATGTAGGAATACTTTCATTGCCAATAATATACTAACGGTCCCCAGCATTTACATACTTAAGTGTGCGGTTTATGCATTCAACAATACGAACTTATTCCAAAAAAACAACAGTACCCATGAATACAATACGAGGCAAAGCGCAGACATACGTATTTCGACTCATAAATCGACTCTTTATGAGAAATCAGCAAGGTACATGTGCATATTAATAAACAATAAGCTTCCGAAAGAGATAAAAAGTTGTAAAAATATTGTACAGTTTAAACATAAATTAAAGGAATTTCTGGCGGCAAAATGCTTCTACAAAATCTCTGATTTTTTATCTGCTTGACAAGCTATATGTGCAATAATTTACTCTAAACCTATTTAACGAAACGATGTATTTTAACTTAAATTTTTATTTTACAATAATATTATTATAATAAACCATGATTTTAATGTGTTGTACTTGTAATTTCTAGACTAAGACTATATTTTTATTTTATACATATTTTTAGTATCATATATATTGTTTTTATTTATTTATTATTTTAAACTAGGATTTTAATGTGTTGTATTTGTAATTTATAGACCATAATTATATTTTATCCATAATTTTGACGTTCACATCCACTACAAGAGTATCGTGCTTCGGCTTTTTTGTATTTTTTGTATACGGTGGCTACGTGAAATAAAGAATTGAATTGAATTGAATTGAATTGAATTCTGGAAAATGGCGTTATTTTCACTAATAGATTAGGGTTACATTGAAGGGATTATTGGCAAATTTGGTATCAGTTAGGCCAATCTAGATTATGAGATAAGGAAGCATTAATGCCCTTGTAAAGTAGTTTAATATAATAACACTACGAGTATTATACTTCTGAAAAACGATAAGGAATTTCTTGATTCGCTTGAAGAATTTCCTTAAGTATTTACCCTATAAAACTAGTAGAGATAAACGAGTGCGTTTATTATAAGCCATTGCAATAAATCAAAGGATTGAGCATATATTATTTGGGTTATTTGGTCGACTCTCAATGTCACTGGAAGGGTACATATGCATCATATTATTGATATAAAAATATTTAAGCACAAGGCTATCAATTAAATTTGCAACGAACAATTACGATAGCAGTAAAATTAAATTCAGATGGTTTGTTAAGAGCTAAATACCATCGAAACCATCACACGGGGTCTGAAAAATATTATTTGGTTAGAAGCATTTCCTTATATTAGCTGAAAATCTGAATGCTGATCAGAAACAAGACGAGAAAAAAGTCTATGCCAAAAACATCAGGAGGCTGAATGTAACATATTTCTAAAAGATCATATATAAATCAACTTTAATATCCCTAGAGTGATCAAGAACCAATTCAACACTTAACTAATACCAAAGAGATATGAGATATTCATTATTCTGCAGGAGATCTAGTCTCACTTGTAGTCAGTAAATTCGCCAAAAGACACTTCTATCATTGCCATGATAGCCATTGGTAGGGGCGCATATATATATATATATATATATATATATATATATATAATCGCTTCGCCCCCCGCCCGACAGTCAGTTAGTGCGTGATCAGTTAGTTAGTATCAGTCCAGCAGGCAGTTCGCGGTTAGTAAATGTTAGTCGTCAGTAAGTACTGAGTTATTAGTCACTATGTTCTATCGTTAATCAAGTTAATGTGTATATAGTCTGTTCGTTGGATCTTTCGTCGTACGTCACAAACTATCGCTTCACAAAACGACGAAAGTTTTACAGTGCGTTCTTTTTCTAACGCATTTGGTTTACTTTATTAGACTGAATGTTTTTGCGTCGTTTCTCGAAGCGATAGTTTGTGACGTACGACGAAAGATCCAACGAACAGACTATAACTATATTCATTTTTGTTTTATTTTATCTTTATTGATATTGTTATTTTTTGCGTTCCTTTAATTTGCTTACTTAAAATATATATGTATATTGTTAAAGTATATCTTTTGAATATTATTATCTTTAATTTTTTAGCAACATTTTAAACATAGAGGAAATATATAAGTCCTAAAATAAATAAATAGTGGTTCCTGAAGTTATTGTGCCTAAGAGGAAAGGAATTTATGTAAGTAATTTTATCATAAATTAATTTTAAACTGTGTGGTATTCCCTCTACCTATGAGCTAGAAGGTAATCAATGGGATCCGATTTTGGACAACAGGCTAGATTTATTAGATACATTCGTTCGTAATCGGGGCAGTTAATTCCTTCATATTCCCCGTTTATAGTACCTGACGGAGATCAGAAACCACCTGAGGCAGAGGTTTGGCGATTTTCGTAGTTACGGTTGCTTTGTTCAAGACCTAATTAATTTAAAACACTTAAGGAAAGAAACATATCTAGATTTCGGCGAACGCATACAAGTTTTGCGTAGTAGATTGGCTTTAAAAATAATTCATTATCAGCAGAAGAAGTGCCAGATGCAACGAACCGCGTCCATATAAATATTTACTATGAGTTGGCGTTGAAAACATTCCTATCTTATCGAAGAAAATAACTTTCAAGAGTTCACTCGAAGGTCCCAACGTATTCAATTTCAATAATACCAATCGCCTATGTCGTTCCCCATGACCTACATCAACAGGCCTTTATAACCTTGATGAACCCATTACCCTTCTCGTAACGTTGATAACGTAATAAATAATAATAATGCTAATAGTAATAACTAGAGAGCGGATAAAAAAGCTTAAAAAATCTAAAAAAAAGCACTTAAAAAGGCACAAAATTTAGAGAAAAAAGCGAGAAAAAAGCATTAAAAAAGCATAAAAACAGGAAAAAAGCATAAAAACACGAAAAAAGCAATAAAGAAAACTATATTCTCTTAATATGTTACACGTTTATTAACATATTTTACATAGAAATTCTGCTTAAAACTAAAATAAACATACTTTCTTTACGCAATATATAATATCATGTAAGTATTTAAAAATTGTAATGTAATGTAATTGTAATCGTAATTTTGTATACATTTCAAAATAACTAAAATCTATTCATGAAAACAGTAGATCATTAAATGTTGTTCTAGGGGTTTAATTGTAAAAATTGTTACTTCTGACGCTTAATAAATTTTTGAAAGTGGAAAAGCTTCTCTTTATTTTAAATTATAGCTGGATCCATTTGAAAATTGTTATTCAAAATCAAGTTTAATTTATTTAATATTAAAAATCCTTCATTTTTACCGAATACTTCTTTCGATATTATTTTGATTTCTTGGCCAATGCGTTCAGGTATTTTCTAAAATGAATCTGCTTTTATAAAGATTTGATTGTGTTGCTCACAAAATTTAAACGCGATTTTATGTAACTAAATTGTTTTGAAGGAAGCTCTTGTTTCTTAAGAACTGTTTGACAGTCATTAACTGATTTGCTTGTCGTTTCGGGAAAGTTGTATATAGCCTTATTAAATTCTTCAAAATTGTTCGCATAGTACATCATAGCATATAGCCAAGTTACCCATTTTGTTAGGACTGGTTTATGGGGCAGTGAGATATCAGGTAATGACTTCTTGAATAATTGCACTCACAGAAGTATATAAGAACTATTTTTCCATATTTAATTAAATCTACAAATGGAAATTTCATTCTTATAGTTTCAGAAATTCGTTTCTATTCATGTGCTACTTGTACAATGCACAAACAGCATTATTAGTAAAATTTTGTAACTTGGTATTGTCTACGGCAAAAATAAGCTTGTCAGTCCATCATCTATGAATTTTGCTATAATGTTATTATCAGTTTTCTTCAATTCTTTTGTATATATCAAAATACTATTTGTCGGATATCTTCATGTTAAACTCCTATCATTAAATTAAACAAGCGTCTGTAGTTTCATCCGCACCAAACCACATATAATTATTGTTAATAATATCTTTAATTTTTTGTATGGTTTCATAGTACGCAAGAGCTGCATAGTTTTTTCTCGGGAATGCGCATTTTACAATATTTTCCCAAGAAAGATTTAAATGCATTATTTTGTAATTCTCTTAAAGGGATATTCGAATGTAAAAGTATTTTACACAAATGTGAATTTAATTTAAATTGTCCATCGTTTGTTAAAGATGATGCTAAAGATTGTGATATTGTGCTGTTTTTTGGTTCATCTTTGAACTTTTTCAAACGTTCTTGATGTAGTGTTGTTATAACATGTTTTACATACAAGTCTTGACTAGTTAGGATGCAGTTGGAAACTAAAATAAAACTTACTATTTTTAAACATGCCTTACAAAATAATGTATAATTTTCACTTGTTAATTCTGGATAGTCTCTAATTAATTCTTATATTGTGGTTTTCACCTTTTGCATTATGGCTTAAATATACATGTGAATTATATAATATAATTTATCTGTGTTAATACGATTCACGCATATAATAATTTTTGATAAATAAGCAAAGTTTTTGGAATTTCAATTCAATAGTTTATGAATGCGAGTTTGAATATGAAAATTAACGAAAACGGTAAATATGCGCCAGTCGTCCCATCCTTATTTTTGCCGAGAGTAGAAAATTGATACGGTTGCAGAACACCTGATTATTAGCTATCACTTAAATTTGTTTACATTTAATACTTACTGGGGCCCCTGTTTGGGCCTAGCTTAACGACGTTTACATCCGGAATATCATAGGTGTGATTCCTATGAAGCGTTTGTCTGTATTATCTGAATAATGAGATGGTCTATTATATCTATTTATTTATAAACGAATCCATTGTAAATTGGTAATTTGTACTAATATTTATTAATAATAAAATTCATTATAGTTATTGTATTATATTATGAAGATTTTAAACAATTATTTTGTCATAAGACACGAAGAAAATATGTAATACAAATATAATCTATAAATTTTGGATACAGATTTTTACGAAAATTCTCTATATTAGCACATTCATTTAATATCAGCGTTAATTTTTTTAAATGTTTTTTAAATGTTTAAGAAAATGCTCCAAATAAGCATCAGAATCTAAATAAAAGCATGAAAATAAGCATAAAAAGTCAAAATAAGCACAAAAAGTTAAAATAAGCAGAAAAGCAAAAAAACTCAGCGCTAAGTAATCACATTCTTCAAGATTCGTATAGATATTAAGAAATTTTTTCGATGCTATTAATATTATGGAAAAGCATTATGCTAGAAATCCGATCTCTAGTAATAACAAAGGAACTACAGATAATTTTTTAGAGTAGAATGGACGTAAATTTCAAATAGTCACGGACTACAGGCCACTCCAATGGCTGATATCCATTAAAGAAACATTCAAGAAAATTAGTTAGGTGGAGGCTAAAGCTCTCCCAATTTGATTACACATTTGTTTTTTAAAAAAGGGAACATTAAATAGAAATGCTCGTGAAAATGAACCGTTACACAGTGTAGGATTTTAGAAATCTAGCTGGAACAAATTATAAATTATAATAAAACGGTTAGAAACAAAAGTTCATGACTTTCTGTCCTTACCAGTTAACTATGAGCACTCATTCGACCTTTATACAATGTATCATATTCCTTTAAAATATGAGTTAAAATACGTCACAATAATGCTAAATGTAAAAACGTTATTCAAATTGGAAATAGATTTTAAAATCTGGGCTCTAAATGATATGCGTTTGGGCGACAACAAGCAATACAAAGCAGACTGTAAACCAAAATTTCTTAAAAATCAATCCAGCCGGAATTGTAAATTCACGAAGCAGAAATTCAAAGGAACCACCTATTTCAAGTGTGGGAATTAAGATCACATGCCCCGACCGAGAAGAAACACGAAACCTGCAGGTCATCTTCCTGATTCAACCTGACAAGTGCGGCCTGATTTTTGGGGCTACATGGTACCGAAAATCGAAGAGACTTGTCTTCATAAGCGGAGTGAAGCCACTTTTGAAAGACTTTAAAGTCAAAAACTTCTCTCTTCAGCTGAAAAGAATTAAGTTGGATGAAGTCCCTGTGTTTACCAAAACCATATAGTACCTGAACCAGTGATACCCCTAAAGCCCAGCGCTTGGACGCTCTTATTGTACTTCATAATTTTCGTGTGTGCTGTAACCTTAGGAACCAGATACTTTAGACAGAAGTACGTCACCCCCAGGAACCCTATCGATCGAGGGAAGAAATCTTGTAGAGACATTTAGAGATCTAGAGCGTTGCACAAAAGAATAAGAAGGAGAAAGGACAAGGAGAATTAAGAGATTAAATAAATGATTAACAAATTTGATTAATAAACTTGCTATTCAATTACCACAAGTGTAAAAAGCTTAAGCACAATATTGATAACAGAGAACCAGAAATTAATGATAAAAAATTTAGAAACTGCAGCATCAACAAAAAAATACGGTTTAAGATTTAGGTAATACCCAAATGGTTTCTTCGGTAAAAGAAGAAGCAGAGAGAGATATATACACAAAAGACGAAATGAACTTAGAAGAAAACTCAATCGCTGAATTTAAACTTCTTTTCTACAACACTGCCAAGGAATAATCGTAAAACTAAAACACATAATCAGCTCTGAAAACACTTGAAACACTATTGCATAACTTATTTAGTAAAATATTCTTCCAAATATTTGAAGAAAACCATGTAAGAATTTTACTTACCAGCACTGTGCTAGAAGTAAGGCTCACTCAGTCGTAGTCGGAATAATAAATAAGCTCCACACCTTTATGGGTTACTATATCTGAAAATCAGAACTAGAATGACAAAGTCATAGTTCAATATGTTCAATGTATCAATTACTTCAATGTTACGAATGTTTTTTGCTAAAATTACCAACAAGTACCCTAAAAGTGATAACAACATTTCATGTTTTCTACAAACAAACTCAGATACATTCACTCTCAATTAAGTAAAAATAAACACATACGTGGCCACTTTAAGAAGAAAGAACTGAATCAAATAGAGCAGTGGATTTAAGATTATACCTATCTTACATTGCCATCATTAGTGGTCCACAAGAATGATTGTTTTTTCCAGATTACATACTGATACAGGCTTAACAAATCAAGACTTAAACTAAGTTTTAGTTATTCGAAGAATAAGCTAAGAAGAACATCTCAAAAATAAAGTTCACTTTAAAGGTTGGACTATTTTAATTTCATTTAAACAACGCCGTCGATACTTTCTAACTTTCAACGCTTACCTTTAATCAGGAAAAAAATAGTTTTTCGCGATACACCTCATATTTCTGAAACATCATCTCCGATTAGGGAACTTCAGTGAATCTGGTGAGGAGGTAAGCAGAGAAATAAGCTGAAAAAGGCAGAAATTGTAGATTTCTTTATACAAATCTGCTCTTAGTTCAGAATTTTTATTTCTAATTTTGCAAAACAAGTACATTCTATCGCAACGATATTTACAAAGAGAAGTAATTTACCAATGAAAGCTCCATTATTGATATTACTAAAATTATCAATGGGAAGATTAGTAAACAATTTAATATTACTATTACATTCTAAAAATATTTAATAGTTTAAGTTATTGCAACCACATGGATACCGCGGCAAGGTGTCTTACAGCGATAAGATTAATTAGATAAAGTATTAAATGGCTTAGTTAAATTTAGAACCGAAGACGCATTCTACTAAAAATAAAATTTGCACATTCTAGAACGTTATTTACAGATATAACTTGGACGTCGCGGCTTTTAATAGATCGTTCAAACTCATCAAGAGCATGATTAAACCGTTTTCCTCAAGACTTTTAAAAACGATGGAGGGCAACACTTAAAAATTGCCGCAACTGTGGAATATGGTCTTCTTGCTCTGAAGAAGATATACGCGACATCGTTCGGCTGAAAGATCTCCCCGACGAAGTAATACCTGTGAAGATCGGACGAATAGCCAGACAGAACTGATTTCAAACAACTAGGTCTGTTGCTATAGATTGGGTAAGAGCTGAAATTCGCCAGATTTCAACAGCGACCATTTATCGACGAATTGCGTCTTTTGTCCTCCATTCTTACCGTCCATTTAGACGTCTTCCACTAATTCCTTAGAAATTTGCTCATCTGGCTTGGTGTCAAGAGCGGCAGGGCTGGGTTAAAGAATGCAACAACATCGCGTTTAGCGATTAATCTAATTTTTGTTTATGGAAGAATGATGGACGTAGAAGGTTGCGTCAATATGGAGGAGAACGAAGAAAAAGTTTTATCCAGTTGATTGTTGAGGCACTAATTTTTTGAAAATCCATTATCATTTAATATAAAAATAATAGTAAACTATTTATGATTTTCAACTTTTTATTTACAATCAAGCTACAATGAAGAATCTTCATTTCTTCACTATTCAATATTAAACTATTAATATTTTTAATAGTTTACTATTATTATTACATCAATTGAATTTAGAGTTTGTTGAAAGACGACGTTCAGCTAATCAGTTTGGGACGAGAGTCACCTTTGGTGTTCATTCCAGGTACATTAAACGCTCGTCGATGCTTTGATAATGTTGTATCCTGTTGCGGTGCCATTTATGCAGACGCTACCTAATGGGATTTTCCACCAAGATAACGCTAGACCTCGCGCGGCAAACTTTACAAGGGTGTTCTTGGAAAAAGCGGATTTGCAAATGTTCCTTGACAAGCAAGGTATCTCGACTTAAACCCCATCGATCATGTCTGGGACATAATGGGTAAAAGAGTTCGCAACATGCCCAGACCTCCTCTTATATAATCTGAGACTTCAGTTAGACGTTGCTTGGAATGAGATGCAACAGATATAGACCATTTGATTCTAAGTATGCGTAGAAGGTTAAATTATTGCATTACCGTACGAAGCGATGTAACTTTTTTTTCTGTTAATAATTTTTACTTAAGCTAGTTTAATAATTTTGTACCAACGAATAAACAATAATTTTCACCAAGTTTGGCATCAATCGTATTATCCTTTTTCGGTGGTGGATTGGACATGAAATAGAAGCACTTCATAAATGTATAAGAGCTCAAAAATCATAATTAATTAGAAAAATATTTAAATAATTAAATTTTGTAAAACTAGACAAACAATAAGCTTACGTGTATGCACAGTAAAGCTGTTCGAAGTTGCGCGAGCTTTCAAAAACACACTTCGAGGCATTGCATGAAATTAAATAGGACTAGCTGAACTTTACCCGATAACCAATAAACTGCTTAGTTTTTTCACCGCATTCGCATCGTGTAAATCGATAAGCTCTCATACGTATTCAATTCCACAGATAAGAAGATTACGGCATTGCCTTTTTTCTATTAATGCGATGCTGGTCTGGATAGTGAGTTCTGGCAATCAGAACATTCGAATTAGCATCAGAAAAAAAAAAGTTATTCAACTTTGTATTATGATATTCTTCAGTTAATACCTCAATTAAGGAATTACATATACCATCGGAAATTAAATACTGGCAAATGTGAAAGGTTGATACGATGTTTTTACATAAAGGAAATTGCAGGTGTAGTTTAAATGGTTGTTTAAATTATTACATAATGTAAACACAGAAACACAAAAGAAAAATAATAAACAATTAGAAACATGTAATCTAATAAATATATAATACACAAAAATAAAAGTTTAGGTAAAGATTTACATGTGAAAGTAGCTTCCAGGAACACTGTGAATGCTTCGATTCATTGGCGTATCTAAATATTAATATTAATCAAATTAAGATTAAATGTTTAAGAATCAGCTTAAATTTTATATTTCATCTAAAATAATTAAAGCTAAAAATCCATTCTACAAGATCTGGAATTCAAAGCCCAAGATTAAAGATCCAAGATTTAATATTCAAACCTCAGTAGTATCGAAATTAAATTAATGATTTTAAATCTGAAAATCCATGTTACTTATTAAGGAATTACAATCCAATATATAAAACCCGAAATTCAAGCTTTAAGATTTAAGATATTTAAAATCGAATAATCAAACTTTAAGATACACAATTTAAGATTTAAGCATCAATATTAGGAATTTAACATTTGAAAATTAATGCTAAAAGTTAAAGTTTTGAAATCTGTGATCTAAGATTTAGGATTTAAATTTGAGATAATTTCTAATAATTTAATATTAAATTAAAGAATAAAAATTTAAAGTTTATATCAAAGATTTAAGATTGATTATGTAGTTATATTAAATGTTAAGAAAAATAGACAAAGGTTTAATATCCGTCTTCCTCAGAGCTTTACATATTTTGTTTTAATTTTCATTTTGCGGTAATTAAAATTCTCATTACAGCAGTTCATTCATTTCAATTTCGCAATAAAATATAGTGGTACGTTATCGTCGCGACGTCCCCGCAATTAAATTCAGCTACCATTGTAGTTTTATAACGCGGAAAATTCAATTAGGAACTGTCTCGGCCGTTCCTGTTGTTGATTTTAATTTGCACCGCCGGTATCCGAGGGATCGGGTGGGTGGTTAATTGTCGTCTTCGTGGGGGATGGCGCGCGCTAGAGGTTAGATGATTGCATACGTATGTAGAGGCGCATCGGTCGTGGAGAGTAATGGAAAACCGTGAAAAAATTAAGTGCCGGATGAAGTTGAACGCCTGGGAAAAATGAGGGCGCCATTTTCCGGGATTATACGAGCCTTGTCACTGGATTAAGGGCACGTAAACTGGGGTGGATCGGCGAAAGGGAGAACGTAAAACGGGGGTTGTGTACGTTTGATAAAAATCCGTCCAAAATATTCCTTGGGATAATGTCTTTGTTTTTAAAATAATATTTTGTAACATTTTTTTAAATATAAAGTAACACAATAACTGTTTATATAATTAACTTTTTTTATATTTTGTTCAGAATTAGATTGAGTGTATTAAATTTGATTTCAGGTATATTTTAAACAAAATTTAAAAATTCTATTGTAATGTTAAGTGAATTAATTTGGTAATAATTCTAATCTTAGAAGTTGATAGAATTTATTTTACGTGTTTACTCAAAATGTGCAATTCACGAAAATACATTCAAGAAATTAAAATGTGTTTTTATAAATTCTACAAGGACAGCATTTTTATAACTTAATTGTATCACTAAGTAGATCATATTGATTAAGTTTACAAGTACAAATCAATGAATACTTCTTGAATTATTCACTGGCTGTTTAGGTTTATAATAAAACTGCTGGTTTCATCTAGATAGCCTTGAAATGCTGTATGGGGAAAAGTAAACAGGGTACATGCCAGGATTACACCATTTTGGCCCGACGACCCAGACTTATGATTTGCGTAAATAGAGAGCCAGTTCCAGATTGCCGGAATTACAGTGGACGAAACAAAATACGGATTCGTAGCCGGAACCCTCAAAGCATGATACGCTAAAGAAATACGTGACGTTCTCACCAACCGACCAGCAACGGGGAAATTCATAAAGCTCAAAATCAAGCTAATCTGGCGCTTCAGCGTCAGCCAGGAACATCGCACCAGACAGCTCCTAGAACACGAGGAACTCGGAGAAAGGAAATCGTCACGTTTACTACAACACCTGTAGAACCTGGCCGGCAGCACGGTCCCCTGGGGCTTGTTAAGATCACTGTGGACAAGCAGGCTTCCAAACAATATTCAAGGTATCCTTGCAACTCAAACCAAAGCAGATTTGCAAGGTTGCGAACGCCGTCATAAGCACGACCGCGCTGATGGGTAACGAAACTACGGACACCCCTGACGACACATTGAAAGTCCTGTTAACCGAAATCGGACAGCTAAAAACACAGCTCTAGAGAAGTAGGGACTCATCGCAACGACTAGAAAGCGCAGTCGAACACGACACGAGAGACGAGATCGCTACCAACGCAGACTAAAAGACCGCGAGTCCGAAACATCCTGCTTCCACTATAAATTCGGCAGCATAGCACGGAACTGCCGCCCATCGTGCAAAGGGTGGAAGTAGTAAAACTACTAAGGCACTCATTAGTAACTTGCAAAGCGCATCACACCGCCTTTACGTCACTGATCGTTCCCAATAAAGTACAGTTCCTAATCGACACCGGAGTCGACGTCTGCATATTCCCCGATGCCTGGAAGACAAGCCAACCAAGCTACGACGTTCAAACTCTATGCGGCAAATCGTCGATCAACACATATGGTACAATAAACCTAGACCTGGACCTTGTTTTACGCAAAAAGTTTCCGTGGAGATTTATAATCGCCGACGTGCAGGAAGCGAGCATTGGTACAAAAATTGTGCTACGCGAAAAACAACATCACAACCGCAGGTCAGCTGACTACAACCGACAAAACAGGAGTGAGCACCATCAACGATAGTGGAAAATTTCACTGGGAGTATCCCGCCATAAGCAGGCCAGCAGGTCTGCCAACCGCTCCGCGACACGGGATGACACACCACATCCAGACGACCGACCTACATCTAGTAGACCGAGACAACTTGCCCCCGGAAAAGATTATGTGCCAGGTGGGAGTAGCAAGAATCTCGAATAGTGCGTGGTCGTCGCCGTTACATTTGCTATCTAAAGAAAACCAGGAATGGCGACCATGTGGAGATTACCGGGCGCTTAACGCAAGAACATATGCCGGCAAATTATCTATTTCCCACATCAAGGATTTTGCACAACAGCTCTACGGACGAAAATACTTCTTAACGATAGACCTGCTCAAAGCGTACCACCAAATCCCGATAGTCGAAGAAGATATCCCAATGACCGCCATAACTACACCATTCGGGTTTTTTGAGTTCCCTTATATGACATAAGGGTTGCGCAATGTAGCAAAGACCTTTCAGAGATTTATGGACAGAATACTGCGAGATCTCGAATTCTGCTACGTCTACATAGACGAAATTTTCGTGGCATCCAAATCAGAAGAAGAACACGCCAAACAACACCTCTAGCAACTATTTCAGCGATTAAGCGAAAACGGCATCGTAATTAACACGGCCAAATGTACATTTGGGGTAGAAAAATCACTTTCCTGGGCTACATAGTATTCAGCGAAGGAACAAAACCACTCGACGACCAAGTGGCAGTAATGCAGCAGCTACAGTTTCCAGTGACAGCAAGAAAACTACGACAAATATTCGGGATGATAAAGTACTACCGACGTTTTATCCGGAATGCTGCGGGTGTGCAAGCACCCTTCAACAGATTACTAAAACAAAAGAAACGAGGCAACAAACCAATCTCAGTGCAAGCAGCATATCGCAGAGGTAATACTTCTTGCACATCCAGAGCCAAACGCAGCGCTAACAATCACAACCGACGGGTCAAACACCGCAAGAGTAATTGGCAGATACATTTCCCGGAATACGACATGGAGATTTACTGCCACATATCGACAAATATTTGTAACGACAAAGTTTAGGACATTAGCATTCGACAGTCTACATCAGCCACCACATCCATGCAACAGGACATCAGCGAAACTCGTAACGCAATCATATGGCCCAGGATGTGAACAGATTGTAAGACCTGGAGCAGGCAATTTATGGCATTTCACGGCACAACACGCCCGCAGTAGAGAAATTCCAGCTACCATTTATAAAATTCGAGCATGTGCATATCGACATCGTCGCCCATCTGTCCGAATCATACGAAAAAAATACAACCTGACATGTACCGACCGCTTCACCAGGTGGCCTGAGGCCATCTTCATGGCGAACATCAAGGCTAGTTCGGTATCAAGATTCGGCACTCCACTGAGGGTAAAAACGGACCAAGGACGCCAGTTAGAGTGGGTTAGTAAAGAGATTCCACAGACACCTAAAGTCAGCACTAACATACCACAAGAACGACCAATGGGCTGAAACTTTACCGGTCGTCCTGCTAGGAATAAGGACTTCCTGGAAAGAAAATATAGGGCAACAGCAGCAGGTGTATGGAGAGTCACTACGACTTCCTGGAGAATTGCTAACGAGTAACCCGGACAAACCAGTGATAGAATACAACGTCAAACCACAGCAAAACCAGGCCGTTTATATTCAAAGACATGAAAACGGCGTCACGTGTTTGTCGGGAAAGAGAATATGTGGAAATCACTACAGCCCCCTTACGAAGACCTTTTACAAGTCATCGAACAAAATAACAAAACGATGGTGATTAAAAAACACGGTGTAGCCGTCACAATCACAGCAGCTTGAGTCAAACCCGCAATTATGGAAGAGACTTAGGACGAATCAAGTTCCCGCGCGATAACCAAAACGTACACCGAGGCACTCCTCAAGGCGCAGTACGGAAGGCAAGTCAAACGTACAGTACGTTTTCAAGGTTGACTCCATCACTAGGAAAGGGGGTGTGTGTGGAATCCTAGGCACCGCGAAAATTTACCGCGTTCGCCATAGCCGGTATCAACGAAGGCATATCCCGATCGCACAAACGGTTATCCTGGAATTGATTTTTTTTTTGGTGTATTTATGTCAATAAAAATTTATTATCAGCACTTTCAACACTTGGTTAATTAACGAGGGAGGATATTTCCTAACAGCGCAATATTTCCCAAATGCTGACATCCATGATATTATTTTTGTGATGGTTAATTTTGCATTCATTTCCTTCTAATGACATTTTGTTTGTATTTTATGTAGTTTTATTCCAGTGTTATGCAGCAAAATCTTTGATATCTGCAACATAGATATTTTCCTCTTCTCCAGTGAGATAATACATATGGAGTAAAGTACCCATATTCGTCTACTATCTCCAATTTCTAGAATGGTAACGTTTTTTAAAACTGTATTTTATGATTTATGGATTCCCTTCCCACTCCATATCTTCTGGATAATTCACCTAAATGCAGAATTAGAATTTTATTGTCCTAATTTTAAATAGAAAGTATATTGTGTGTATGTATATAAAAAGTATACATTACATTCTGTTTGATAAAACATTACAACTACCTTTCCTGATATTGTAGTATGAAAACGTGAATCGCGTGCACATTTCAAGAACATTTTACAATATTTATAACATTGAAGTGAAGTAAATTGGTTAACTTATCTTTATTGCAGGCATCGTCTGTTTTTTCCTCTCTGCTTCTCCGTCAGGGAAACACATCAAAGAGAATCCAGGAACGCTCAACAGCAAAACACACACGTACATATAGACAGTACCCCCTCCCCTCCACCCGGACATATATTGTCATAAACACAAAAGTGCCATCTCGAAGGCAAAGGTGCTCGCTAAAAGCCGTTGCATTTAACGTAAATAAATCACCGATGAAATATACAGCGTATATATCTCGGCGTTCTCGGTCCTTCAGATTAGGATCACGATGGAAATTCGAAAATGTAAATTCCACGAGAGAGGGAAAAGTTCGGTTCCGTTGTTTCGTGCACGTGAATTAACTCGATGGCCATCGTTGTTTCGAAACTGGCGGAATTACGCTGCACTTGATGCATTTAATGGACTGGAGATTATGAAATGGCATGAGTGGGTACGTTTGGATTAACTGTTGAAGATTAGGTCTATACCTGTATGGTTGGGTTAATTTGTAGTTGTTGTATATTGTAAAGATATAGTATTTAATAACATAAATCTATTTTTTTAATGAAATAAAGCCTCAGTGAAAAGATATTTTGCTGTTGTACAACGAATAGTAGTTTTTAGAAATGAAAATCCTACGAGACTCAACTTCTTATCTCTTTGATAATTTGAAAACAGTTTTTAGTCTTTGATCCTCATCACTACATTATTATTGATGAAAGTATTGGAAATGTTTTGTATTACATTATATACCTGTAAGTGTGAAATATAAACAGTTTATTTATATATTAAGTAGCAAAAATATGGACCAACTTATTCTTACAAAAACATCAATTTAATGTATTATATACTATCAGGAATTTATCATGTCCATAAATGTTTACTATCGTCCGGAGATTTTGGGCAGTGTATAAACATGTTATTGATGATACGCTGGTAACTGCATTACAAGGACATGCGACATAGTAAAAATGTTGGCTGATGTAATCGTGTGTCGGGCATAATCTCGTAATACATCGTCGCCGTGGAGTAGTCATCTATAAAATCACGACCCACATCCAGATGTCGGCGGAAATAAATATTGCCGGCACACAATTCCACGACCGTCATTTTTACCCACCCTGCAAATAATTTATTGCGCCAAGTTCTCCGAGATATACCTGGTCTGAATGTTTACACCGCCAGTAAATCTGATATCTTGAGGTAGTTTTATGTCTGTGTGTGGTAAATTAATTTAATTGAGGGAGAAATATTTAGAGATACTAAAAAAATAGAACAGATTTTGATTTATTTTACCGTCTTTAATCAGTTAGTTTGAGAATGCGAGGTGTTTTTCCCTGCGCTTCATGTCCGTCGACAGTGAATTATTATGAATAGATCATCATACCACATTATTTAATTGTAAAAGGAACATTGAAAATTATAACGTAGGAAAGATTTGCTTCATATCAATTTAAAAGGTGGGGTTCTCTGACTCTACGCTTTATGTTCGTAGACCATAAATTATTATAAATATACCTTTACAACAGATTATTTGATCAAGTGAAGAATGTAGATAGATAAAAATATAGAAAAGATGTTGCTTTATTTTTTAGGTCTTTAATCAATTATCTCAGAAAAGCATGATTATTTCCCACTATACTTCATGTCCGTAAATAATAAATTACTTCATAGTAATGTGATGTATTATCACAATGAATTATTTTATTATTTAAGTGTTTAAGTGATAGTAATTAGCAATTCAAATAATTGGAAGGGATTTCGTATATTTTAATATCCTTAAATCAATTATATCAGGAACGCAGGGTGCGCCTTATATGCATAGAAGGTAAATTATTACAAATACATTATGTACATTATGCACATTATGTATTGAATGTATTGAAACCATTGGTCACCACATAAATAAATAACTGTTATACAAAACAAAGCAATTATTGTGTTTAATTTGTAACAAATACATTATCATAACAGATTATTTAATTAAGTAAGGAATATTCTAGATTCTAAAAATATAGAAGTTTTTGTTTAATTTTGTTAATTATAAATAATTATGTAAAAATAATTATTTCTTAATTAATATTATAGACCTCCAAAAAATATATATAACTGAATTTGTGAGTATCCACATATCCTCTGTAATCTGACATTTGTGTTTTGGCATCTGATATATAGTTCCTGTTTTAGTTATTATAAAAAATTTAAAGCTCACTCAATCATCTAGCATCTATTTTCAACATCTATCATCTATAATCTATACTTTGGAATCTGACGTCATCTTTTGACATCTATCATCTATCGCCTTTCACATATTATCTGTCATTTCTTTTTTGGTATATAGTATATGTAATATTTCTTTTGGCGTCTGCCATCTGTCAATTATATTGTAGCATATGCCGTTTTTCATCCATTATTTCTCCTCTATTATCTATAATATTTCTCTAACACTCGTTATTTATGCACACTCTTCTCTTTTGGCATCAAACAACGGTTATAGTTTGGTTTAAAGTTATTTGCTCACTTTGAATACTTTTAGATATTTAACTCATCATTAATATTTCAGGCATTTAAAAATATTTAAAGGAAATTATATTAAAATCCTTAATTCAATGATATATAACATCTGTCGTTTAAGATCTAGTTACCTCTCTTTTGGAGTCAGTGATTTAGAATCTTTTATCTGTCACATCTCCTCTCATATCCATCATATGTCTTCTAGCATATATGCTATATATGCCACGTTACCTCTAGCATCTAAAATCTGTGATTTGCATTTTGGTATGAGTCGTTTCTTATCCGTCACTTTTTATGTACCATCTATTATCTAGCTTTTACCATCGGTTATCTGTCACCTGTCTTGTACAATTTGACATCTGTCCTTTGTGTTTTGGCATCTCTAATCTGTCATCTCTTCTTTTATATCTATCATTTGTTCTTTGGTATTTGATGTATGATATGTTTCTTTTGGCATCTAAAATTTGTTATTTGAAATTTGACATGTGTTTTCTTCTATCTATTTTCTCACCGATATTTTAGCAACTTCAATGTACCACCTGTCAAACTGCTTCTATCATCTGCCATCTATGCTTAAATTTTCACCTCTGTTACCCGACATATGGCATTTATACTTCTGCTATCTATTACTTACCTTTTGGCATCTGTCAACAAACAACTATCATATTTTTGTATTAAAATCTGAAGTAGCTCATTTTTATGTTCACTTGTATCATCTCTCATCTGTCACTTCTAATAGCTGCCATTATACTTTTGAATCTGACGTATGTTATCTATCATATATCTATTGTCATTTTATATCTCTTATCTATCTTTTCATATCCCTTTTGGGATATAATTTCTATTATTTATCTTTTGCCATATGATAACTCAAATCTGTCTTTTTAAAATCTATCATATGTTTTTAAGACTAGGACATATACGTTTTGGCGAATAATATATTTTAACTATCTCTTCATACATGACATCTATAATCTTTCTTTCGAAATTTGATATTTGTCTTCTATTATTTGGCTTTTTTTATCTGTTACATTTCTTTTGGTATTATCATGTTTCTTCTGACATTTGTCATATTTCTTTTCGCGGCTGAAAACTGACAGTTGCATTTTGGCAGGTGTCATTTGCTACTTCTTCTTTATCATCTATTCTATCTTTTGGCATAGGACAACTATCACTTGTCTTTCAGAATCTGATATCTGTTTCTGTCTTGTGGCAGCTGTTATTTGTCACCTTTACATTGATATTTATTATTTATCCTTTCATATGCTGTACTTAGCATCTTAAAATTATTACTTCTCTTCTGATATTTATTACCTACGAATAGGCATCTGGATTTGTTCGATGGGAGGGCAGATAGTTCCGCTGTACGTAGGCCCCAGTGGGCCCTTTGTACGTCCTCACATCTGAGTCTGCAGCAAGAGAGACTCTTACGATGTCAGATCACGTAGGTTGGATAACACACGGCAGTCCAGAAGTACATGCTCAGCAGTTTCCTCTTCCTCTTCACACCCTATACAGGAATGATTAGATTGTTCAGGTGCGATCTTAAATTGCAGTGTCCTGTTAGGACCCCTACAATATTTCGTAGGTTTTCTGAGGACAGTTACAATAGTATCTGGTCGTTTTAGTGTTCATTGCGATGAAGTTTTTTGAGGCCCTACGCCAGGTGTGTGTTCCATTGCTTATTATGGCATCTGAATGATGCATTTTTAGTAAGGTAATCAAGTCTTGCAAAGAGACAGACAGGGAGGGGTCCGGCCCAAATATATTTCGTCCGGATACCTTCCTCGCCAAACCATCTGTTACTGCTGCCGTTGTTGTGTCCTTTCACCAATATATGGTTATTTTATTGTAATGAGCCAATTGTTCCAAGGCTTCGCAACATTCCAATGCTGCTGGTGTGCTCATTGTCTTACCTAGTGCAGTTTTTGCAAAAAAAATCTACACATGCACCTGTTCTCGTTGACGGCCCATCAGTGTATTTAAAGCTTTCTAGTGAATACATATTATCGAGAGATGTTGTCTAACGGCTTCATAATCTCTAAATTTCTTTTCCTAAAATCCTTTAAGATTTTGTGGTGTTCACCTCCACGGTTGCTTACTAGCCATCCGTTTGTTGCTCGTAGCCTTATAGCAGTCGCTGCTGCCTGTTCTCTAATAAATATATCCAAGGGTACCAGGTGCAACAAAGCTCTCATAACCGCCGTTGGTGTTGTTCTAATGGCTCCTGTCGCGCTGAAAAAAAAAACGCTTCGTTGAACGTGATCTAGAGCCTTACGGCTTTTTCGCACGATGGCCCTGCAGATCCACAGAGATACATTTGGAGATTTTTCCCATGTTTTCCCCACAGCTCGTATTTATTGCCAGAGGGCGATGCATGTTTTCCTTGATCTCTCTGTGAGCTGGGCATTCCAGTTTAGTTTGTTGTCTAGAAGAATGCCCAAGTATTTGACTTTGTGTTTCAGGGTGAGTTCTTCACCCTGAAATCTTGGTGACCTGAAATCCTTGATCTTTGTTCTTCTTGTGAATAGTACCACTTCCGTTTCTGTTGGATTTACGGCTAATCCTTGGTCTATGCACCTTTACTATGTCGAGAGCATCTTACATACATTTCTCTAACATATTTTCCGAGTTGCCGGAAAGTAGGATATATCAAGATCCGTCGGTGTAGCCTACCGTGTAGAAGCCCTGCTTATTCAGTGATTCCAGTAGTCCGTCAACGACTAGGTTGAAGGGGACAACACTCCCCCTGTGGACAACCTTTTACGACCCGACATAAAAGTCTCGTGTTACCCATTTATAATATTGGCTGTCCACCATTGAAGCATGTTGGATATCCACTGGCTTAAGGTCACCGGAACTTCCCTGCGTTAAAGGGCTGTTATCTTTGAGAAAGAGATCTTATCAAAGGCTCCTTCTATGTCCATGAAAGTCGCAAAAGTGAAGGCTTTTCGCTCAAAGTATCGGCCAATTCACCAAAGTGAGCAGGGCCGAGTACTTCGACCCATTATTTTATTACATATATTTTGGATTCTAAATTTACTATCTATCTTTCTTCTTCAAACATCTGTCATTTGTAATAAAGATTTGAGTATTTAACATCTGTCATCTCTCTTTTATTTATTTAACAAATTACAAATTTATTGCAATGGTTGACAGCTAACATATTTTGCAATTTGAAACCTACCATACATTAATTCAGCCATTTGAAATCCCTTATATGTATATCTATCATCTGCTATGTCTGTTTTGGCATCTAATCTAATCTGTTAACTTTCTCTTGTGACATGACCTATATAACCTCTGTTTTGGATCTTCTAAGATATTTTAAGTCTCTAATCAATACTTTCACGGAGAAGAGATGCTTTGACCTTACGATTGACGTTCATTTACAGTAAATTATTATAAATATATCATCGCAACAGATCGTTTAATAAATTGAGGAATTACTAAAGATTATAAAAAATAATTAGCCTTAACTTCCCATGTTCTTAATCAATTATTTTAGGAACGTTGGGTATTCTTACCTTCCGCTTTATGTCCGTTGAGAGTAAATTATTATAAACACACCATCACATTTCAGTGAAGAATGTTTAGAGATTCCAAAAAGATAGCCATATGCTTAAAAAGCTTTCGATGTCGCAATTTAATATTCTTTTTTATGCAACAAACCAATCTTTCAAAACTTTTACTTACACCGTCTTGCTATATTAGAAGGGGATTTTCCCCTATCCGTTTGATCTCGGCTTGAATTTTTCTATAAGCTACGAAATTTATAATTGGATCCTCGCGTTCCCATCTCGACTCTTATGAATTTTTAATCTAATATAATCATTATCAGAGCGGTCTAAAATATACGAAAGTGAAAGTCAGGTTTTGTTTCATATTCCCAAGGCGAATATCCGTAATATTAACCTCTATAAAATTAAATATTTGCTAAAAAGTTAAATTTTTTATTACCACTAATTAGTGTAATTGAGAGCGCTATGAATTATATAGCTTTAATTTGTTCAAGTATAATAAGTTTTAATTATTTTACTATTTGATTTACTTTAAAATTTATCATCTTGGTTTTGTGATAAAAAAATATGAAAATGACAATCATTTCTATATAGTAGTCAAAGTGTATAAAAGAAAGCCGAAATAATAAATTCCAATAAAAATTATTATTAATTACATTGGATATCGCGTAAAGTGCGTTTTGACCCGTATAATAACTTTTCGATGACGCTATCTTCAAAATTGTCGGTGTGAATCATTAACACCAGTGTCGTTCCGTAGGTATCGATTTCTGGGGCTGCGCCGTCGACAATGGCGTTCCTAAAATGTATAATGGATTCGTTAATTTAGTTTACAACTTATAACTAGACGACGTATTGATTGGTTGAACGGTGTGAATTAAGTAAAGATGTGTCGAGTGTATGTTCCCACGTAATATTGCCCACCAAAGGAACGGAAAATTATTATTAGAACAGCTGCCGCGAATTAATTACGAAATGTTATTATTAATAGTTTAAACCTCGCGGTGATTTATCCAATGTTCGTGTAGATGAAATTTCCAGGATTTAATCCATTATGTTTTTAAATAGCTTCGGGAGAATTAAAACGAGATTTTAAGTGTTTTACATGATCACCCTTTCTGTTGACTACCTCTGACTATTTTTGTCTAAAATTTAAAAAATAAATTGTAGGTGTTTTCAATAGTATAAACCATCTTTATTTATATCAGTTTTTTGATAATTCATTTGCTTTCGTTATTTTGTTGGTATTTCAAAAATGTAATTTCTTAAGAAATTTTAACCATTTCTTGGTTGACATACAAATTTTTGAAATAATTTTTCTTAACTGAATCTAAACTTTTTTTAGCACCTAAACTTTTGGAAAATTTTCTACAGCCTATTTTTAATGTTATCGAATTTTTAGAGAATTATTAGTATTTGAGTATTTTCCGACAATATTTAATTATTTTTCAAGAAACTTTACACCATTCTTTGCTTAATTATATAGAAATGGTCCAACCTATTAAGGTATTATTATTATCTATTATGTTGCACTATTTTCATATTTTTACTGACAATTTCCCTGTATATACTGATGAGATTCAAAATGTATCAAAACAGGTTCATAGCTGTTGTTGACAGACACAAATAATCGATACATTATTAGTTGTAAAAGTAAGTTTATTATAATCTTTCAATGAAAGACCTTCAAAATAATTCATATAACTGCATTGCATAGATAATTTACAGTTTATTGTTGTAAAGTTAGTGGCAGGTGAAATTATGCAATAAATAGGTTCAAGTATTTCCTCACCAAGGATCTTGTGATTAAACGTTCAAACGCAGGAGCATGGATTTTACGCGTACGAACATTTCCCAACTAACTTTTGAACTTGGCGAAATAACTTGATATTGACCCGACCTCTTTACAAAATAGTTCCAAATTCATACAATACAACACACGGATAAGGAACTTGTATTATACACGAAGTGACGTGTATAATGGGAATTAGGTCACAACTTAAAATAATAACAATAATATTTCTAACTAAAGGGGATATTTAAAAGTGCACTTTTATTTATAGTAATAATAATATAATATATATATATATATATATAATATGATTATATATGTTTCTAATTACCATCACCAAGATTAAATATATATAACCATCTCTATAATGATTATAAACTGCTAATAAGCATGTATTATATATATTAGACTATGTATTTTGTGTAATAAATTTATATCAGTCGCGAGCTAAGTTACTTGTTTATCAACAAACAGCCTTAAACCCTCAGGAAACAATAGAATCTTTAATCTTTTTTGCTTTCTCCGCTATGTTATCACAAATACAAATAATTATAAACTTCGTCGTCGTCACTAGCGAACCTATGCAGATTATTGTTTAGTTTTTTGGCAACAGATTCTCCACACGTATAAAGGCTAAGGAGGAAACACTTGAACACTCCGCGAAAAACCGCCTCGAGGATAACATTTCCCACCTACTACCTCCATACAAGAAATAACCTTTTGGCTTATATTAATGGCCCTAGTCAAATATAGCTTTAACAGCTTCTAATTACCAGAACATGTAAAAGATTAGCTCCGCCTGGAACGACGGCATATCAAGACATTTACGCGAGAAGTAAATGCAGCAACAAACCTTCACCAAGTGTTCTGTAAAACACTTTCTTACAACTAAGGACCTGACATTTAAAGACTAAAAGCAACAGCTTCGACCAATATACACAAACTAAACAAGTTGATTAAACTACAAGTAAATTTCATATGAAATAATATAAAAGCTGGCAAAACGTTCAAGAATCTGTTTAAATGTTTTCTTCAAACAACACGTGTAGCAGAACTCGTTGACTAGCTAATGGATCAGAAAACATGTATACCTAACTCAGAGAACCAACAGAAGAGCCTTCACGCCGTAATAAAAGAATTGGAAAACATGGAATACGACACATTAAAATGGACCAGAGCTTCCTATCTATAGAAGAGAATAGGATTAATTAGTATACCATCAAAGTATCTAATATTAGCAAAATATGTGATTTGTCTAATGGGACATATGACATTTACCAGTGTTTAACGTACATCGGATATGATGCGCAAACTCGACAAAGGGTAACTAAAGATCAAGAATTGTGTAAAAACTATTTTGTACACTACTACATGGATCACCGAGAGCACAGCAGATCGTCTGTATGGGAAATCTTGTCCTGATCAGCGCAGACCACAACAAACTGATACAACCAATGCTCATACTTAAAACTGAGACTTTTTATCCATTGCAAACTGACCACAAATCAGGAAACAACACTTGTAACCAAAGTAATGCTTGAGTTCACAGTGCTGTATTATAACTGAACATGCATCTCAAGCATTAAGGTCATCTTAACACAAAGCCCATAACACAATTTCTGAATTTGATAACAAAGGAAAACAAATATATACTTTAAAAATAGAAGTCCCCTATGAAAAAAAATGAGTTTAAATTGAAAGCTCAGTTTTATATTATACCAAAACTCACTGGTAAATACCTATCAACAACATTTTCACATTGAATACGTGATGAATTTAAAGATTACCGTCTTGCCCATTATACATTAAACTGCCTTGGACGCGTAGACAATTTACTTTAACAAGGCATTACAATCAAATTCCACTAAGGGGAATGAAGAACAAGAATAAACTTTTACTCCAGAACACTATTTTGAGATGGACCAAAATATAACGAAGTTCTGGGAATTAGAGGAATTACCCACTACACACTAATGGAAGACTACGAAACATATAAACAAAAACGAAACAAGAAACAAACGGCACATATATTGTTCCTCTAATTACAAAATTAACAGCGTTTAGAGATTCTAGACTACGAGCAGTAGCCAGGTATATTCTGCAGGAAAAACTGGAATAATATCTTGAACTGGGCTATACGAAACCGTTAGAACATCGAGCACTTCAGCAACCCGGATAGTATATTCCACACCATATTGTACTTAAGGAAACAGCACAACAATAAAGCTACAATTGGTATTTGATCGATCTTGCAGAACATCAAAGAACCGAAGCATAAATAAAGAAATATTTAGCGGACCACAGTGCAAATTACATCAACGACATATTACTTCGATGGCGGCAACATATAATGTGTTCCGTGCAAACATTAAAATAATGTAGGTAATGCTTGTTATGCTACATTCTTGATGAAACCGGATATATAAGTTTGGTGAAGAAAAGCCCTTGTTATGTTCCATATTTTTATTTACAGTTTCCTGACACGCGTTTCTAACTTTGCAGTTCATTATCAAAGGTAATACTGTATTATTACGTGTCAGGAAACTGTAAATAAAAATGTGGAACATAACAAGCGCTTTTCTTCACCAAACTTAAAATAATGTATTGATAGATTAAGGTAATCGAAGATGATCATCTCTAATTCTGTGAAGGTTTCATTCATCAGAACCACTGCAAGAATACTAAATATGTACAGTGAAGTATAGAGTAAAAGGTTCATTCTTTTTGGTAATCAGGCTATTGAATCAACTAACAATCCACACCAATACAACCATAAGTGTTTGAGGCGCTAGCAAAGGACAACTACGTTGGCGACTCACTCTCCGGTGCTAATAACTTGCAAAATACCTTGAAACTTTAGATGGACCTGATAACTATATTGAAGAAAGGAGGTTTTAACCGTCCACCATTGCGTAACAATGTAGCCCCCACTGTCTCACCTACATAGATGATCAAGCAAACGATATTTAAGATAACGTCTCCGAAAACAAATCATTAGGCATCATTTGGCGTTGAAAATTTCTCGATTAATAAAAAGACGTTTGGTTGGTACACATTACCATAAAAACGAAAATCCTGATTCAAGAACTATGGATGGAAGAAATTGATTGGGATGAAATTGAATCGACTCAACTTTGCGGCCACTACATTGAATCATTAAAACTGACTCAATAAATTTACTACACTGATTCAGTGATGCATCAGAAAAGGCATATAGTGTGGTCGGATACTCCAGAATCATCCATGAATCACCAGTAATAACATTCAAATGAAATCGAATATAACACAAGTGAAATATAAATGTGCGTCATGAATTAAGGTGAATAATTACCAAGGCGTAGGTAAATGAGAAGAACAAGAAATATAATACATTTGTAAGCAATAGAGTACTTAAAATTCACCGCCTCTCAAAAAAAGTTTGTTGCGCCATGTACATAGCCACGATCACCCTGCAGATTTTATTTCCAGAGAAATTGAGCCGATAAAGCTATCTAGGAAAATTTTGGTGAAAGATGACATTGTTTTTGTACAATAAAAGCAATGGAACTTACACTTATCACAAATCAGGAAAGATATAATAATAAGATTTTCAACATTATTAAGTTTAGAACGAGCATTATTCCACTGCCGACGGTTTTTTAATAAAAAGACATATCACACTCTGTACTAAAATATATCCAAAGGAGAACCAAATGCAAAATCCAACAATCACAAATTTTTAAATATATTCTTAGATCAGGAAGGAATACTCATGGATCATCAGAAATATTTATTACATGTGATGGCTGTAATAGAAATATACATACTCAATGTTCGGAACTAACCGTTCCTGAGGTGAAGTGCCTTGAGATATGTCAAAACTCTAGACGCAGAATTAAATATGTCTGCATTGACTGTGAACAGGGAGTTAATCAAATCTCGAAACTTGTCGTGCTTATTCATGACCCAAAAGCGGAAATTAACAAACTCAAGGATCACACTGCAACGAATGTATTACCCTCGAATGGACTGACAGCACAATTTACCGAATAAACTATCGCAGAAATTACAGAGCGCACCAAGCGATCGCAAAATATAATTTTGTATAGTATTTCCGAGCAGGGCAGTTCTTCAAAGAATCAATTAGCGCTTGATGTGCAGCTTGTTAGTAACGTACTAACAAAAGTGGATATTAATGAGCTGCCTGTGAAACACCAACGTCTGGGAAAGTTTAATATTTCTAAACACAACTCACGTCCTCTAAAAATTCGTCTTAGCTGTCCTGATGCTGCTCGCAAAGTTATAAGAAACTTTAATAATATCAGAAATAACTCTGAATATTCTGGGATAATGGCCTCGCTGGATTGTACTCCCAGACAAATAGCTTACTATAAACACGTGAAAAATAAACTTAATAAGCGCTTAAGCGATGGCGAGGCCAATTTAAAAATATCGAAAAGGAATGGAGTACCTAAGGTGTCTAGGGCATCTACATCGAAAAACTAATACATCCTAACAAGACACCCAAAGCAATAAGTTTGTTTTACCAAAACGTTCGCGGTCTAAACTCCAAAACTCAAGAATTTTTTAATAATACATAGTTTTATTGACCGAAACCTGGTTAAACGACGCAGTTTTCAATCAAGAATTATTTCCGCCAAATTATACAGTCAATCGTTCAGACAGAGATTTCTCTGCAGTCAACCGCTCGAAAGGAGGGGGCGTAGCGTTTGCCTTGCGCAAAACCTTTACATGTACGGTTATTGATACTATTAACATAACTAATGTTGTACCTCTGATAGACTTAATACTTTGCACCTGTCACGTTGATTTCATCGTCGTTATCATCGGATCCAGCTGGATCTACCTACCAATGACTGGGAAATTTTTACATCCTCATTGGAACCCTACCTGCTTGACCGTAGATTTCTTTTTATTGGGGACTTTAACTTGCCATCAGCCTTTTGTAGCAACGCACAACTGTACAGTAAAGTGTCCTATTTTAGGGACTTCACGGAAATTCTGAACATTAAACAACACAACAACATCGTAAATAGTCATAATAAGATTCTAGACCTTGTTGCTTGTAACTACGATGCTGGTGTCGCTGTCTCTCTCTCTGGCTGCTTATGCGTGAGGATATCGTCCACCCTGCCCTCGAAATTACGTTTACTTGTGGTCTAAAACTAACGCTGTTTCATTTACCTCAAACGATGACAAAAGGTACAATTTTCATAAAGGCAACTTTATTTCCTTGTATTAGCACTTGCGCAATTAGATTGGAGTATTCTTGAGACCATTAATGATGTTGATGGTTGCTACGATTTACGGTATGCTTTATGCTGTGTTGGATAAACACGTGCTTGAAAGCCGTTCTACCAAGTCAAAATTCCTACCATGGTTTACCGCTGAAATCAAGGCTAATATAAGTACAAGATCTTCACTTAGACATAGGTGGTTAAAACATGTAATTCCGCCCTTCTATTAGAGTTTAAAAGACTTCGCCAATTAATTTTCCAAATTTCCGATGCGTATACCGATTTCGTGCAATGAGCTGAATCGGACATTAAAAGGAATCCTTCTCATCTTTGGAAATTTGTGGCAAATAAACGTGGAACAACTCGAATACCAGAAAAACTACATAATGATTCCCGTGCATTATCTATACCAATGGACATAGTCAATGGCCTTGCGGACGCATTTCTCAGTAACTACAGTGATGCCTTCACGCCTACGTGTCTTACTGACTCGGCTATATATCCACCTATCTCACTTACATGTGTTAATGAGGCGCAACTTATATCAATAATGGCTTAGATCGCCAATAACCACACGTCGGGAGATGACAAAATTCCAAGCTTTCTAATCCGAGACTGCAGATACGCTTTAGCCAAGGCACTATGTTCAATTGTTAACTACTCAATTTCTACAAGCCAATTTCCTACCTGCTGGAAAATCGCAATTCTCCGTCCGATCTTCAAGAATGGGGTCTCTACGGATATTCACAACTACCATCTAATCTCAATTCTGTCTAATTTTGCCAAAGTACTCGAAACTGTGCTTCCTAGTTCTATTTTTAAGAATATTTGTTAATATATTTCTCCTTCCCAACATGGGTTCATGCCGAGTCGTTCTACATTAACTAATCTTGCTGTCATATCTCAAGATCTGGCTGAAAACATTGACAAGCGAGGTCAAGTCGATGTAATTTATACCGATTTTTTACGCGCGTTTGACTCTATTGACCACTCTCTGTTAGTTAATAAACTTATCTCCTTTGGTACTACACCGGCAGTTATTAAACTTATTAATTCCTACTTACGCGAACGTTCGTGTTATGTCTCGTATAATGGCTTTAAATCGTATGTATTCTGTCCTCCCTCGCGTGTTCTACAGGGCTCTTTTCTGGGACTCCTTCTTTTCAACATTTTCATGAATGACCTTCTCTTGCGGATAAATTGTCGTGCATTAGCATACGCTGATGATCTTAAAATTTATGCGAAAGTGGAGTCACAGTCTGACATTCACAGCCTCCAAGTAAATTCAAACATCATTTCTGACTGGTGCTACAATGTCAACATCAAAGTTAACACTGCCAAGTGCCACATTGTTCACTACCGTCACATGCGCAATATGTTATTATCTGATTATTATATTGCAAACACTCCGATTTTCTGTGTGCAAGACTTTATTTTTGACAAAAAACTCACCTTTGTGGATCACGTGGATTCCGTCCGCTCGGCTGCTTCTAAATAGTTAGGTTTCATACTCTGAACCAGCAAGGATTTTCGCAACACTGATGCTACTAAATCATTGTTTCACGCATTTGTACTAAGTAAAATGGAATAGTGTGGCCTAATTTTGTATCCAATCTATGCGAATCGCTCTCTGCTACTAGACCACCTTCGCCGCAGGTTTTTGAAATTTCTCTCTTTTAAACTAGATGGTAGGTATCCGCCTAATGGAATTCCTCAGGTTAAACTACTCGAACGACACAAAATGGTATCCCTAACCTCGAGACGTGACCAACGCTGCGCATGATCTGATTGATTGCTCGCAGCTATTAGCTTTCATGCACCAAGCCTCCCCACAAGATTTACCTCAATCTTCAGGCTGCCTATCGCTATTTCACTTAAACTTTTTGTATTGATTTTAATGTATTTATTGTGCCTATTTTTGTATGAGTAAGCTCTCCATTCTTGTTAAATTTTACATTTTACATTTACATTTTACATGTTAACCTGTTTTGTTTAGCTTTTTACGTTAATGTATATTCTATTAACTTATATTTGTATTCTTAATCTTAATTTTATATTAGTTCTGCATTGTATACTATTGTGCCTTGTAATTGGGTATTCCAGCTAATACTACCATTCGAAAGAGTAGCACCATTTCGAGCATTACGAACACAGAGGTAGTGTTACTGAATCATCCGATTCGAAGGACCAACAAGAAATTATCGAAGGACCGTTGATTAAATTGATGAACACGTTTATGTTGTATATTGCAGTTAAAATGTACACATATTTAATAAAAGATTAACAAAATGAAAATGTTGTCGCATAGTTGTATACGTCTTTATATGAAATCTTTTAGAAGAAGTATTTACATGAAGTGTTTACATGTAGTGTTTTCTTCCTTGGACTCTTAATCTTCTCTTTGGATTTGTTGAAGGGTCTTTATTATTGATGGAGGTGATAAGGCTGTGCTAATTGGAGGGTTATCTAATTTCCACCCCCTACAATTGCACTGTTACCCAACTGCCCTTTCCAGCCTCCTCGATTTGATCACTGGCGGTCTGGGTACCAGATGTTAGTTTTTCGGGAATGCTTTGCCATCTATTTTGAAGAAGCCGTGTATTGTTGTTTTCGCGCACAATGCCTCTTATCTGTAATTCCAATATATGCACCGAAACTAATTGATGGCGTAAAGTAATTTATCAGATAACCCGTCCTCACTAATACAAGGAAAGATGTCTTAAAAAAGTAAATGAAAACCTGGGGTTGAGACCACACAGGTAAAGTCGCAACAGGTAGATTATGCTGATCCTGTTGAGGTTAGAACTACGAGCGAGTGAGGATACCGAACTTACAAGGGGTACATCGCTTTATTTGTTTGCTTGACCACGAAGGTAAATCATCTTGAATTCGTTAGTAATATGTTCTTAGTAGCATTTACTACTCGCCGAGGATGTTTAGTGATATTTTGGCAAGGCCGGAGTGAAATTCATGCAACTCTGCCAATTTGAAGCATGCTTATATTTATCCCCGTTATTTGTAATCAGCAATTATCCGAAAGATAATCTAGTATTATTCTTATTGGACAAGATTATGTTACATCGACATCGACATCGAATTTAAGAAGGTTACCCTACCAGTTTTCATTGTTGGAACAATTAACTGAAGCAGGGAAGTTTTATAATGCAAGTAACAGTCAATAAGACTATTATTCAAGGATGAGAAAATAAAATAATAAATTTCCAACGTCTAATACTTGCATGATCACAACATTAGCGCAGAGGTCTGATAACTATGTTAACAGCAGTATTTGGAGTGAATGTTGAAGTCCACCATGAACAAACACTAAAAAACAGCTGTTCACTACCAACGTACTAAGGACAACGACAATATTTTTAGAGGAAAGAGAACGAACATTATATATCAGTACCGGACTTCTACAAATTATAAGTAGATAAACGATCGACACCAAGAAGTACCAAACTGCTGTCAACTTAAATTATAGGAATCGCAGTAACGGGTATATCTATGAGCGGTTACTAAATTAAACATCAGTTTTGACGAGTCTCCTATATTAGCGGTTGACAGTGTACTCATTTACACACGGATTTAAGAGATATTGGCCAGTGCAACCTTGTATTTATGAAGTTAAAAGTACACACTATAATTATTATTTAGAATTTAAAATTATTATCATTACATTAAACTGACTATTATCATTATTAAGTTATTAAGTTACATAATAATAGGTATCAATCATATTATACGTCGACCCTCTTCATATCTTAACCCCCCCCCCCTCTGTAAATCGATGAATTCCAAGGCGGACGAATGAAAAAAAAGTAAATTGAAAATTTACCGTTTGAATCTCATCAATTCTTCGGAAATAAAAGTTGGGCGACCGGAAATCTATTTTTAAACGTATTTTCGGGGTCATCCGCCGCTCCAGGAGCTCCGAGTTATTTTTTCAGCCCTCCGCCGCAGGGAAGAAGGGGCTCCACCGTCGTCGTCTCTCATTCGCCATTCAATCAACAACCCTCAAACTTTGTGATCCGCTGTTCTCGCTCTCTTTCTCTCGCCCTTCCTCCCTTATGCGTGTACACTCGACCCGGAAGAATTCATTTTCCCATTTTCCCTCGTGCAGTAATCTTTCGTGAGATTGTTTATCCTTTAAAGCGCGGCGCGTCGTCTTTGAATATGAAAAACAACGGCACCTGGAATTTCTGGAACTGTATGTGCCTGTAATTTATGGTCATGCATTATTTATGTCTTGCGCGATTTAAAAGACGGTGCAGTTTTAAATCTTGAAATTGCCTTCGTGTTTTTTGTGTGTGTCAGTGCATTACTGAAGGATTTATTGCCATATATATAATAGAATTTATTGCCAGATTTTTTCATATAAATCTATCCATTCCATTTTGTGATTACATAATATTACTGTAATTTATTGCAATAATTTAAATTTAAATACTAATTAAATAATATTTCCAAATACGGTGTATATGATCTTATTAAAAATTTGAGATGTTTATCTTTATTTGCAAATAAACAACTATCTTAACCCTCCTACATAAATATTTTATAAATTATTACTGAGTTAATAAATAAATAAATAAATTACGTTTACTAACCATAAATTTTCACATATTTTTTTCCTTTGTTGAAATTGTTTCTATTAGATGAATAAAAAAAGGGAAAGAAATAATATATATTCAAAATATAATGCTGCATTTATCCACCGAGAAAAACAAACAAAACTCTACTTTCCATGCAAATTTATCGTTTGTATGAAAATAAATCGCGTCCCCCCTATCCATAAAGCGACAAAAAAGAAGGACTAAAGCTTATAAATACATGACAGATGAAGGGCTGGATATTCCCTATACTCTCTCATATTTTTTCGTAATATCACGAACGAACCTCAAGCTCACCGGTTATAAAATACCATGCGGACCAGTAGTTTGCAATAAAATAAAGTTATTTATCCTAAGTTTTTTAGTGTCTCTTATAAATGGATGCGATTTTTATTTTACGTTGAATAAATTGGGTTTTTTAGGGCACTTTTGAATTAATTAGAACAATTACAATTTATAAGTAAAATTTATTTCTAGGATGTGTTGTATATTTTATAAATACGAAATTATTTAAGGTTGAGTTAGGGTATTCCTTATATAAGACAGAAAAAAGTTATATCTTAAACAAAATTATATTCTAGTTAATAGTGGGGTGGAACTTCTAAGAATACATTGCACCTAAACAGTCTACCCTATTCGCAAAACAGAACATGAAATGTAAATATTTGAACGAAAACCTTGAAATAAAAAATGTACAAATTATTAAGAATCTACTCAAATTTTACAAAAATGTACCAATTTGATAATTTTGATCTCGAAAAACTAAAGAAAAATATTTTTTTCGATTTTGTCGTGGGGTGAAATGAGTGAATTTCAGGAGTGTGGAAGTATCCCTAAATCCAGAAATGGACATCAACGGACCACCAGAACTCCAGAAAATGTCGAAAGATTGAGGCAGTCAATTATGCGTTCTCCCCGGCGTTCGGCTCGCAAACATGCAGCTGCTCTGGGAATTTCTGGTACTACTGTTCGACGAATTCTCCAAGACCTTCAACTTCATCCCTATAAATTGGTTGTTGTGCAAAAATTAACTGAAAGCGATTTTGTTCCATTTTAGTGCTGCTTTTATTAGTAATTTTAATAAGTTCTTACGAGGTTAAATGGTGTACTATGCAACTACGTGCTATTTTGAAACAATAAATCTATTAGAGCCAAATTTTATGGCACATAAATTCGGTAAGTGATTAAGTAAAACTAAACCAATCACAGTTTCTTCTTCTTGTAGTTAGATATCAGCTCTTGATCTTGAAATAAACATTACCCAAAAATCAATTAGTTAAAATAAAGAATTAATAATTTGGTAAATTTTCTTTAGTACTTCTTAAGGGCTGGTGAATGGAATAATTTCAATTGAAAGTGTGAAAGTTGTCAGCTATCACATGAAAGTAAATTTATCGCAAACACCACGAGTTTAATAGTGTAAATTAAATATTGATTTATAGTTTAATAGTTTACTGCACATTTTTTGTAAGAAAATAAATGTCAATATCGGCTTGATTGTTCAAACCAGAAAACTGAATGATTTACTGGCGTGGAATCAATTTCGCATGCACCACTCCATTTTCCCCGAACATAATATGTGTCGAAGCTGTGCGCCGAGTGGATTAGAGTGCACCGGCAAAGTTGCATTCGCAATTAGATGAGATTGCAGTTTTCATATTTCACAGACGTGAGGAACATTTACGGCACTCTTAGCGAGCTCCATACCGTAAACGTAAATTGTGATTGTGTGCAATGATAGCTTATATTAAACTTAATGCATTTTCTTACAAATTGAAACATTAATATGAACATTAAAAAAAAGATCATCAAAAATTCTGAAACTATAGTATGGGTTTAGAGTGATTAAACGTCCTACGCATTCCGGATTTTTTGTATTATTGTGAAATACACTTTTCCACAACGCATCATGAATTTTTGTATGTTCTATCATAAAATATAGCATAATAAATTATTCAACATTACTGAGCTGACTTTATCCAGCCGAATGGGACTGCATAAATAAATTATCACAGGCTGCAGCGGCCGCTGAAAGGTGGGGTAATCCCCTATTTATATGGTGTTATCTCGCCGATTGTATTCAGAGCAACAATTACAAGGTAATGCAATTTCTAATCCAAGGTTATGCCGGGGCTCAGTTATGGAATTAAAATGTGTTTTGGAGAGCGGCGCTTTAAAATCCAAGGCTGGAAGCGAGCCAAACGCCCCTACCTATACACAGGGTGAAATATGGGATGACGTTATTCCCTATAAAACTATTCTCTGGCGGTTCTTTTACAAGACGCCGGTCTCCTTTTTATTGCTCGTGCCTTCATATTAAGTGGATTTATTTTAAGTCTGTCTTACAGATTACAGTCGTTGTAATTGAATTTACTTACTGAATTAATTAAAAATCAGTAACAGACGTTAAAATTAAATAAATCCTTATGAAAATATTAATCAACTTAATCTTTCCTATACAATAATAAATAAAGTTTTTGGAAAAATATAAGTGTGAAAGAGGAATTGATTATTGTCGTCCAAATAACGCAAAGCATAGCTGTAATCTTCTGGGGTGCAAATTGAATGTTATAGCCTTAAATTGTTGTGTTGTAAATGCTGTTAGAGCATCTATGTCGCATGACAACGGAATCTTTCAAGTCTATCGTACTGGAATACAAGGCCCTACACCACCAAGATTAGATAAAGGCGACACCTTATCTCTAACTAAACACACCCCAACCATTCGATAAGAATGACTGTAAATATGAATATTTGTCTTTTGTAGCCATGGTATTATGAAATAAATAAAATTCAAACCAGTTTCGAGCGAAGTTACTTGTTTCTCAAAGAAGAGAACAGTAGCCTCCTCAACCTGCTTTGCTTTCTCCAATACCTTACAGCCAACCTTAACAAACATCAAGCAGCAACATACTTCCAAGTATGTACCAGTAAACGTACGATTCGGATGTTCGACTCCAAGTGAGACATAATCTCTTGCACGAAATGCTTTGACAACACCCAACTGCCACAATACGCCCAAAACGAGCCTCGCCTCATGACGACGACATATAATTCAGAATTTTGACAGGAAACATTTCATCACTTTCGCACGAGAAGTAAATCCTGCAACCAACCAAACCGCTTCGTCAAAGAGGGCGCCTGAATACCTTCACCGAGAATTTTGTACACAACTTTCTTGTAACGAAGATAGATCAACTGACATGAATGAACTAATGAACAATGTTGCCAGATTCGAACAATATGGACACACTAAATACTCTGGCAAAAAATAGAAACAGTTCAGTTACCAATTACTGGGCTTACACGAAGACACGAAAAAGCACAGATCCGTAGCAAACTTATTGCGGATGCCAACAAACTTTGGAATTAAGTGATTGCATAAAACGAAAATTACAATAAAATCAAATTCCTCGAACACCTGTATAATGCGGAGGGATAAATTTAGAAGATACATGCAAATACTTCGACTAGCCACAATTGAAGACCATTTGCAAATCCGTGGTGTTTACAGTCTTCTGGAACCCCGACAGCTCCTCCACTAAACGACACTCAACATATTGGATGAATACACCGAATAGATGACTTCCAAATATCATTGCAATGCATGAGATGGCTTAACCGCATTGGTAAATAATGGTTGGCAATCAACAATTCCTATCACAAACTCATAGAAACAGGACCTTTCAATCGTGATATATTTGAATTAGCGTTTTTCAAGAACAACGATGCTAAAACACACCTTACAAAGTTTAGTCACGACTGAAAAAAAACTACACCTTATTTCAAGTTCCAGATATAAAAGCTGGTAAAACTTTTTCAAACTTTGTTACAGGAAAGCACTACATTGTCGTCAAATTTTTTGCTGAATGGAGGACGGGCGGAGGTCATTTATTCGAAGCATCTTCCACTCGAACCCATAAATATAGATCATCTTTTGTTACTCTCTTTATAAAAAGTAATTTAAGTGATTGACCAACAACAGAATCAATATGCAGGTCAAATCTGAATTTATGATTATTATTTATGCTGTATATGAAGTCAATTGTATTCGTTGTTTTCCTAGAAAATTCAATACTCCTGCATGTTCAAATATAATAAACTCATTGCTTTCGTATCAGATGTGATGTGAAGATAAATCATTTTGGCGTCAAATGGTCAGTTTCACTGGTAATAACTGTATAGTTTTTGAGTTCACGTGAAGTGATTAATTACAACAAATAAAAGCAATGTTACTTCTTACTTTACTTATTTCTTTGTAATTTTAGATGTACATTTTGAGTCACAAGGTGCTCATTGTTAATAATATTGTATATTTCGAGACCTAAGGTGAATGCTATTGGTAATGAGCACCTTGTGCCTCAAAATGTATTCAAACGTTACAAATAAATAAGTGAAGTAAGCAGTAACTGTGCTTTTATTCATTGTTCGCTGGTATAGGACGAAAAATATTTAGTATAAATAGACTTTAGGTAAGATCCTTGAGGTACACAAAATATATCGGTAATAGGAAGTGAAGTATAACTAAGTTCTATCCGAAGGATATGTTTAAACCTCTTTACTCAGTATGCCAGATAATTTATATGCCTTCTATTTGAACAATAATTATTTGTGATTTACACGATCAAAGGCTTGCATAAAATTAGTACAGATAGTATCTTTTTAGTTTTTATTATTTTTGTGCAAAGCCTCTAAGATATAATTATTCTATATTAGCAAATTGGTTGTCATTGATCTAGATGAATAAAACCCGTTGCTGCTGATTATAAATGACACATTGTTGAAAACTCACTTATTAAGTTATCAATAATTTTCGCAATAATTTATTGTATATAGGTCAAGAGTTTTTATTTCCACTCTTATGAAAGGAATTATAAAATAAGTTTTGCATTTAACAGGAAAACAACCTGTTGATAATAACTTATTAAATTAGTAAGTTAAGGGATTGGCAAGCTCACTAGAACATAATCTTAGAAATGTACCATTAACATTATCAGGATCTATGTAAATATTTCCATTAAGATTGGTCAAACAGTATAAATCATTATTTTTATTTATTTGATATGAATGATGATTAAAAATATTGCTTTGAAAATTAACAGAAGGTGAAAAATTTGTGTCGGATTTGTTTCTAAAAATTCGGTTTCCTTTTAATTAGGTAGTCCACTTGTTGCGATTTTATAACTATCGCAACCCAACCCTAATTCGTTACGGTGGTCCTTTTTTATATTTTCTCCACGGTCAAGTGCGTGAGTGAAAATATGTGTTTTCGACATCTGGCTGCCAGGCATGCGGTCCTGGTTAGCTTAAGAAGTTCGTGGAATTTAATGCGGTGCGCGGGGGGTGATAATTTCGCCACCCTCAACCCCGAAGAAGAAAGGAAGAAGAGACGAGAACTAACATTCAGTCAGAGCGGTCGCGACAATTTTATTTTTACCTTTAATTGTAAATTTTGTAATTAGTGTTCAGTATACGAGTCAAACTCAATTTATTATTTTATTATATCTTATTCAGATATAATTGGTCCTTCGAATTTAATTATTGCACAAGTCTCAACACCACTTTTGGAATCTTTTCTACCATTAACAAACTCCAAAAAAGATTTACCATTATGTGTAATACCAGAGTTAATATTTTTAGTATAATTGTCTATAAGTTGTCTAATTTTACTTTGTTATTTTTAATATATTTAAAGAAGGAAGAACTTTTTTATTGTCCTTGCGAGGTGGTGTCTCTTAGCGTCCTTGCACTGCGGCCTCCGTGGTCCTTTTTTGCGCCTCTGGCTGTTTTGCTCCTTTTGAACTCCTGTATCTTCTAAGAAGTCCAGGAGTTTCTGCCAGGGGATATTCCTTAGCTGTTCTACAGGAAGCATGGGCTTCCCGAGTTTTGCCTTGCGTTCTTGATTGTATGCTTCGCAAGTGCACAGTAGGTATTGGGGAGTTTCCTGTTCTCCCAAACACCCACGGCATAGGGGGCTTTTCTCAATGCTCATCCTATATTTGGGCTTGTTCAGGTCACAGTGCTCAGTGACTAGTTCTGTGATTTTTCTTAGTTTCAATCTGCTCAGTCTAGACAGTTTCAGCATGCTGTCAGGTACCGGACCATCTAGGAAGAGTCTCGTGTGCCTCATTCCATTTTGGTTTTGCCATGCCTTTTTGTGCTCCTCTGCTAACTTGTGTCGGATTATTTCCTTTCCGGTTTCATGGGGTATACCGAAAGCGGGTTCAGGTCCTATGAATTGAACTGCTAGTCCTTGGGTATCCATACTAGCTGTGTTTCTCTTGTTGTCGCCAGTGCGTCCAGTCTGTTTATGCAAGTCATGACCAGCCTGGACTGCACTATCGGCGAGGCTACCGCTTTTATAGCTGCCTGGCTATTTGTCCCGACTCCATTACGTGATGAGCACACCAATAAATGGCGACTATTTAGGCCTGGAAGATAGAGGCATGTGTCCCCAGAGCAATCGCGAATTGTTTGCTCCGGTTGCAGCTTCCAAAGATACCAGCCCCTGTTCCTTTAGTATTTTTGGCTCCGTCTGTGTACCAGATGGTTCCTTTACTCGTTCCTGGGTATGTTCCATTTGTCCATTCACTCCGCTGTGGTATGTCGTTTTAAATCTGCGGAATGGGTGTACGATTTTGGTGAAATCGGACCTCATTGTTAGTGTCTCTTCTTCTTGTAGTACTTTAAATGTTGCCGGTCTTGATACCCCATATTTAAAGTGTGTCCATTTATGTGCATCCTATAGTCTGCCTGTCTAGCTTCCATCATTACAAATAGATGTAGTGGTGGTAGCGATAAAATGTGTTCCATGGCTGCCGTGGGCATTGTCCTCATTACCCCAGTGATCAGCAGACACTCCCTGTCTTTGCACTCTTTCAAGTTTTACTGCTGCACTTTTGGTTTGGGTCTTTTCTCCCCAAACGAGCGCCGCGTATGTCACTTTAGGTCTTATGACCACAGTGTATAGCTATTTGGTTATTTGGTCATACTGATATCGGTGAGTTTTATGAGTACGTGAAAATATTTATATTAAATAAAACACTAGTTTGGCACTTTTTTCACTTGGTTTATTTTATAGCTAAATGTACATTTCGGTCACAAAGTTACCATTATCAATAGCAAACTGTTTGCTATTTATAATGGTCACTTTGTGACCGAAATGTACATTTAGCTATAAAATAAACCAAGTGAAAAAAGTGCCAAACTAGTGTTTTATTTAATGGTCATACTGAGTCTCAGTCCCCATATGCGTCCTACCATTTTTCGGGTCGCAAAGTCATTCGCAAGTTCAATCTGGTATCAAGTATGACCCCTAAATATTTTATACCCACTTAAAATTGCAATATTTATAGAGCACGACACAAACACATTTATTTTATCTATTTTATCCTTTTGGATAGTCACAGTCGCTTAAAAGTGAAAACAGATAAATACTTAAAAAATAAAAAATCTAAACCAAAAAAATAAATTTATCTTAAAATACTTAGAAATTAAATACAGTAGTCTTTCTTTATGAGCACCAATTATTAAAATCTGTAGAAATAACAATTGCATGGCAGAAAGACCTCTGGTCGATAGCCAATTAAAAATGACAGTTGCATAACCACTTTTTCACTTATTGTACGTTTTATTTAATATTTGTAGAATATATGTATGTATCTGTTTGTTAATAAAGATGTTGAATATATAACAATTGCAATTAAAAAACCAGTTAAATACCTCCGATAATAAATAATTAAAAAACACTAACAATCATATGTTTATTCTAAGATAATAATAGTTTTAACCATAAAAAACAATTATAATTAACAAATATGAAAACTAATTCATTTATTTTTAAAGAACTTATAATTACTTAATGAAAACAAAGTTGAAAAATTTATATTTGCTTAGAAAAAATAATTGCAAATACAACCGTAAACCAAAAATTTACTAAAAAATATATTCATTTAATGGGATATGTTTAAAACGAAACAATTGACAAAAACTACATATGAACATTTACTACAAATTAATGAATTAATTAGAACAATCAATAAATCTGCAAGATTTAAACAGGCCAAAAAACATGAGAATCAAAAGAACCACGGATTAAAAAACAAATTATATTGTAGAACAAATAAAACAAAGAAATAACCTACAAAAACACATATACGAAATCCTACAAACGATTAATAAATCAAACTAAACCACAAAACTACAGAAAAAATACCCCAAAAAATTCAAAGTTTACTGTACTATATTTAGTGGGTAGAGGATCATTATATGTTGATAATAATTAAAAACCAAATTCGTTTATATATTTGCAAAACTTTGAATTTTGTAACTAAAAAGAATTGATATTAAAAAGGTGTAGAATAAAAGGGGAAATTAAAAAACATACTACTGATTAAAAACTTACCAAAATTTCACTGTATGTCGCTTAGGAATAATAATTAGATTAAAAATTGAAATTTGCCAACGAATAATAATTGAAAATCTACTGATAATAACCAAAACAAAAAAATTACCAAATATATATATATATATATTAAAATATAATGTATAATTAAAAATTAAAACATGTAGAAAGGGTTATATTAGAAAAGAAAGAATGTATAGATCATATTCATACACAAATTTACCACAAATTGAATGAACATTTACTAAACAGTGGCATTTAAAAATACCTTATGAGAAACAATTTAAAACTTAACATTTTAATGACTTTTACTTGAAGGCGTCTAATCAAGAGGAAGTTGTCAATTAAATTAAGGAGATGGGGTGTCAAAAATATCTTATCCAATTCTTTTGTTCCCTATCAAGGTATTCTGCAAGATTCACAACCTTTATAATCCCGACCCCCTATATCGCAACCCATCCGCCTATCCACTGATTTACAGCGCTCATATCCCACGCACCCGACTTAAACAAACCCTTTTCCACATTGCAAGGACTGATTGATACCAAACAATTTTGGTTCGCAAAGTGGAGAATATCGATAGATCCAAATAAGTCTCAACTCCCTTTAATCGACCTTAAAATTCTCAATACAAAATAACAATAAATAACCACATACTAACACCTTCCCAATCCTGTAAATACCTAGGAATATTATTTGACCCCTAATTACCCTTCAAATTTCATACCCAAAACCTTGAGGCGAGTATCAAGAAGAGACTACGACATTTTAGAGTTTTAACGTACCAAAATCAAGGCATATCCATGCACACAGCCGTCCATATTTATAAGACGATTTGTAGGCCTCTTCTTGAGTACTCCGCTGTTCTATTCCATAATTGTCCAGGAGTCTTAAAAATCTCTAGGTAGCAGAACGATCAGTCCTTCGCATCCTAAAATCAGACATTCCCTTAATCCCATTCATAACCCATGTAATGTACTCCTGTATGAATTAACCCAAGTAATTCCTATTGAAGAGCATCTGAAACACCTATCCTAAAAATTTGCCAATAATCCCCATCACCTTGAAATCCTTAACCAGTTCTTTAATCCTCGTAACCCATCAATCACCCCAAAGCCAAAACACCCAGAAATCACCATTCATCAATTCATCTCATCAGTTCATAATGACATTAGCGATCATAACCTTTGAATAACAGAAGACAGTTAATTTCGTAAGACATTAATAATCATGACGGTTTTATACAGTTAAATCCAGGCTGAAAGACCGCGGGTCGATAGTCGCTGATTAGAAGAAATCTTAAGTCTGATACTGTATATATATAATACATACATACGACTGTAATATTTACTTCTAATAATAAATTAAAATTTTTGTACGTTTTGTTTTATATTTGTGTATATTCATATGTATTTATTTTTTTGGAATGAAAGCTAAAGATTAATAAACATAAACATATATTAATATTTCCTGCGTTGAAATAATTCAAAATCTTTTAATAACAACTGAAAACCAAAAGTGTGGTGAAAAAAGGAGGCAAAATTTTAATTAACAAAGTAAAACAAAATCGAATACAGTTAAGAACTTAAGGAGTTATGGTGGTACAGATAGTAACGCGAGAATGAAAGGTAAAACATGGAGGAACAACTAGCAATAAACATTTACCAATTTTCTACAAAAATTTTAAGTAGAATGAAGTAACGGACAGCAGAAATATGATTTATTGCAGAAATAAAAATAATAATAATAATAATGATTTTGTTGGACACATACAAAAGAAGTTAGATATATCGAGAGAATACTTTGAAAGCTTATTAAATAGCGAAAATGAAATCAAACAGAATATTGCAGAGACCCCAATATCAAATAACAACAACTAATAGAAACCCCAACAAATAAAGAAATATCTGATATTATACAAACATTGAAAAATGCTGAAGAAAAATGAAATAAATGCAGAAATGTTCAAAGAAGGTGGTCAGTACAAATGTGGGCAGAAGAGCAAATCCCAATTGCATGGAACACATCAATAATATGCTCAATATATAAGAAAGGGATAAGAAGCAGTGTTAAAATTACCGAAATATTCTCCTGTTGGATGTCGCATATAAGTTTCTTGCACTCTTAATAAGACAATAAGACATAGATTATTGTTGCATGAAAATAATATCATGGGAATTGTCTCATTATGTTATTCACCAAGTAATTTTATTAAAACAAATACAAACTAATTCCTTTGAACAGAACTTAAAGCTACAGACGTTGTTTATAAATTATAAACAGGCATACGACTCTACTTAGAAACAACATATATGAAGCGGTGCAAGACTTATTTATTCTAACAAAATTAATCAACTTAGTACGGATGATACTGACAGAAACAATAAGTATCTCGATCTGGATTGAGTTTGCCAAGGGTGATCAAATCATTGACCAGAGCACTTAGGCCTCACTAGGCCCGTTGTGACTCCCTGACTGGGACAGCCCTGCGTTGTTCTACCACTCATTTAGCCACCCAAGGCGACGAGCAAAGGACAGCACAACGCTTGGAGGGTTATCCCTAATGTTGGCCATGTTCGGCCAGAGCTCCCCTAGCATGGACTCTTTAAGGTGGGGCGAGAGACGGGCAGGTGGTTAACACATGTTCCACTGTCTCGTTCTCTTCTTCACATGCTCTACATATGGGGTTTCCACAAGTCCCATAGTGAACAGGTGTTTCCTTAGCTGACAGTGACCCATAAGGATACCTGTGATAAGAAGCAGGTTCCCCCGGGATAGTCGCAGATAGTATTCAGCTGTTTTCAGATTGGGTGAGTGCATTGCTTCCTTGGCCTGTCTGCAGCCTGAGGTATTGTCCCAACGTTGTTTTAGCATCTTCAGAGTGTTCTGTTTGAGGATGTCAGTAAGGCATTTCGGTATTAGCGTGATTGGGGGCCCGTCCGTGTCCGTGGTATCACTGAGAACCGATCCAGCCCGCGCCAACTCGTCTGCCTAGCTGTTGCCTTCTTCATTACAGTGTTTCTTGACCCAGCGCAGCTCAATACTATTTGATTGTGCTGCTTGTTTCAGGGGGTTGTGACATTCTTTTACTAGTCTTGAAGTGATCTTGTGACCACTCACTGCTGGTATTGCTGCCCTACTGTCTCTAAGGATTTGGATGTTCCTATCACGGATGTCACGGTGTAGGATTTCTTTCGCCCCATGGATGATTCCAACGATCTCTGCTTGCAGAGTAGTTTAGTGCTTCTCTAGGGGTATAGCTAATGATAGGTCCATTTGTTGCGAGTAAATTCCCGCCCCGGATCCTCTTTTGGTTTTAGAACCATCGGTGTAAATTCGAAGGGTTTCCCCACCCTCTACACTCCCGGTTCCTCTTTTATCGATACATTATAGGGTATATTGAAGACGTAGCAGGGTGGTAAATTGTCTGTCTTCCTTCCAAGGAAGGGTGTCTTCTTGACAGCCTTCACTAAAAGGTGACAGTGTCTGCCAGCCCTGCCTCCTTTGCACCAGAGTCCAACTGAGTTTAGGCGCAGTTCGCACTGCTCCGGTCGTGATGAGGCATGCTATCCTTTGCAACTGAGTAAGCTGCTTTGCTGAGGTTTTCTGTCTGGCTCTGGGCCACCAAACCAGTGCTCCATAGGTTAGCATAGGTCTTACTACGCCCCGTGTACAGCCAAAGTGCTATCTTGGGAGATAGCCCCCATGTCTGCCACAGCCCTCCGGCATTGCCAGAGGGAGACATGCTTTTTTACATTTCATTTTGAGATGTGGTTCCCACGTCAGCTTGCCGTCGAGAATTACTCCCAGGTATTTGGCTTCCGACTACAATGTCAACTGGGTGTTGAGGAGCTTAGGAAGCTTTATCTTACCTAGTTTCCTTTTCTTTGTGAAGAGGACCATTTCAGTCTTTGCGGGTTTATGGTCAGAGACTGGTCGTTACACCAGTGTTTGATTATTTTGAGGGCTTCCTGCATCAAGCTGCATAACACCGTCTCAAATCTGCCTGTTAGCAGGATGGTTATGTCATCTGCATATCCTATGATGTGGAAGCCATTGTCGTTAAGTCGCCGCAGTAGGCTGTCAACAACTATGTTCCACAGGAGTGGTGAGAGTATTCCACCCTGTGGGCAGCCTTTAGCAACGATCTTTCTGACAGTGGTGTTTCCTACATTTACTGAGACTACCCTATTCTCCAGCATGCTTTTGGTCCATCCACTAACTGTGGGGTTCACATCATGCGTGGAGAGATCAGTTTCTATTTTACTGAAGGGCGTTTCATCGAAGGCACTTTCTATATCAATGTTGTCCAGAGATCTTTCGATTCGGTCTACAAGTGTGTGCAGAACCGACTCCGTTGATCTCCCCTGATTATATGCATGTTGGTTAGCGTGAATCGGATTCATAATTAAAGCCGTCTCGCGAATTAATCTTTCGCACAATTTCTCTAACGTTTTCAGGAGAAATGCCGTTAGACTAATCTTGCGGTTTGATTTAGCTAGTGTATAATCTATACGACCAGGTTTCGGTATGAAGATAACTGCTAGAGGGATGTATCTGAACGCAATACATGCTCTGAAGATTCTGGCTAGGTGGGCTGATAATATGTCTAGAGGAGGAGGGCCGGGAATATACCGTCCAAGCCTGGCGCTTTAAATGGTGAGAAGCTTTTGATTGCCCAGGTTATACGTGCCCCTTCCGTGAGGTAATCTGCCGCCTCCCAATCCTCTTTGGAGGGGTTTGAGGGTATGGGTTCTGACCAACCTTCATCGGAGGTGTTCGTACATCCTGAGAAATGGGTATTAATGAGAATCTCAGCTGCTTCCGAGAGGTTAGAAGAGTAACTTCCATCCTCTCGTTTTAGGCAACCTGGTTGTCGTAAGGGATCCTTGGAGAGGATCTTTTTGAGCCTTGCAGCTGCCGAGGTGGTTTCAACCTCCTCACAAAAAGACCTCCAGGCTGCCCTTTGTCTTTGTCTTATTAGTTTTTTATAGTCTTGTATAACAATAAGTAATGTAAAAGTAAACGGAAACATGCCGAGATCATTTGAGGTCGTGTGAGGGTTCAAAGACAGAAGGATCTGTTGTCAACTGTCCTATTCAACCTGGTCCTAGAAAATATATTTAGAGAAAGTAGATTGCAAACAAAAGGACTTATATATCTATATATCCCAACAAGCACGAAGTTTATGCAATATCGTTTTACTGTCAAGAACCAAGACTGAACTGAAGAAAAGCTTTAAAGAACTGGAAGAAAATGCCAAGGTCTATGGATTAACTATTAACGAAGAAAAATTAAAATATTTGGAAATGAACCGACACTACAACTAATAACACTATAACACTAGTGGGAAAAAATAATAGGATATACACTTTCAAAAAGGTCGAACGTTTTAAATATCTCGGAATAACAGTCACAAGTAAGCATAAAGAAGATACGGAGATAAGCAAAAGATTGGCAAAAGAAACTAGAGCTATAGGAATGTTAAATAAAATCATCAGACAAAATTTTTAAATAGAAGGAGGAAAGTCAGATTTTATAAAACTATCATTATAGCCACAGTATAATATGGTTGCGAAACATGGATACTTACAAACAAAGAGGAAGCGAAAGTTGACATCTGGAAGGGAAAGATTTTGAAAGGTATTTTTTGAGGAATGAGATATGAAGATGGACTTGGGAAAAGACAAACAAATAACGAAATCAAGGACGTATGCCGACATCTCACAAACAATTAAATACAACGAGCAAGATGGCTGGGCCACGTTTATAGAATGCCAAGGGATATATTAGGAAGAAAGGTATTTTTTGAGGGAACGGAAAAAGGGAGCGGAGAGGTAGACCAAGAAAAAGGTGGTATGAAGTAGTAATAAAACATATTCAGTATATGTGAATACAGGACTGGAAAATCCATGATCCTGCAAGACTTGTAGGGCTGATAAAACAAAATGAAGCACTTTAACTAACCATCTAATTAAAGAAGTACTATTTAATTTGAAAAAAGATAAATTTTGTTAAAAAAACTTTCTTTAAATAAGAAAAAAACATAGTTGAGAAGGTTTCACATTTATTGTTGAATACTATTGATCTGCCCGATGTAGCCACACAATGTTGAAACAGGTTGAAACTCTTTTATTTTAAATTCTTTACCGATTTTTGTGGTACAGACAAATTAAAATATGTTGATAACAACAAAAACCCAAAACTTTCTAAAAATTAATTAAAAAAATATTTTGTTATTTAAAAAATTCGTTCTTATGATTGAAGTTACGAAAGTTACTACGTTGTAATTCATGATAAATACTAAACTAACATACTTACTATATATACATATATTACAAAAAAACACGACTTAAGTTTCGATGTTTCAATGTTATTATCAACTTGATAAGTTAATTTAGTATTTAAGAAATTGAAATTAAAATGTGTTAAATAGTGAGGAGAAGACAGTTAAGATATAATTGATTTGAAATTTAATAAAAATTAATTGATGTTTGTAAAGAAAATATAATTGAAAATATGTTCGTAACAACCAAAAAGCAAAATATACTAACAATTATTTAAAATTTATTAGGAAAGTTCTCAATCAGTAAATAATTGAAAAAATATAATAATAATTGAATTTTATTAAGAAAGAACTGAGTAGAAGCTCAAAATTAAAGTTTTAGCTTAAAATATAGTATAGATTTCTTTTAATACAGGCTTACGCATACCGACACTATTTAAAACCGGAATCAAAGAACCTAACAACATATTTTCAAAAATATAATTTTAGAACTGAAAAATAATATGTTTAAAAAACTAAAAACCAAGAAAAGTTTCAATTACGTTTTCGCGTTTATACAATTTTAAACGCGAAAACGTAAGACAGTAAAATTAAAATGCAAAAGTCTGACATATACTCGTATAAATCTGTTTAAAATGATCCATTCATTAAAATATAACAATATTATGGCTGAAAGATCTACGGTCGATAACCAAGAAGAGAACGACGAAGAATCATAATAATTGTTATGTCGTATTTTTGTAACACTATCTTCAATAAAGATGTTTATATTTGTTTAAGAATGTCAGATAAGTCTAATTTAACTAAGTATTTTTTTTTGTTTCAGGTGAGTACCTACTGAAGATAGTAGTAACATGGTGAGTTAATATAACAAAAATATATACTAGAATTTCTATTTTAAACTGTTTCATCTTTGGTATTAAATGCGGTAACATTTTAGGTGTCCGCAACTAATGAAAAACAACTATGAATTGTGTTAAAAAAAATCAATTCAACGTAAGTCATCTTTCTTGTAGCTAACTTCATTTTTAGTAAACTATTTTAATCATTTTTAGTAAACTATTTTAAGTTATTTTAATTGAATTATATTAGCCAGAATTGAGTTTTAACGTTTAAAAATTTCTATTAATGCATATAAATATTTTTAATACTCTGCACTTTACGAGACTTTAAACGAATATATGTGTATAATAATGGATTACACAATTGACTTGAATTTCCTCGGAAACTGCATATCCCTCCAGTTTAATATGTTTTCCACTATTCAGATAACCGAGATTAAAGTGGCGAAGTAATGAAGCAATTTAAACGGTGAATGTAAAAGTGTACGCTCGAGGAAATTAAACTAGCAAAAAACAGTCCTCTGTGAATTGTAAATCAAAGACTCGCAATATTTCGTTATCATATTTACGGCGCTAAAAATATGGAAGCAACTCAACAAAAAAATATTTGTTGCAGTTTTTATATAAAATCGGAATGGGCTCACTAATTAATCTCTTTAAACAACAATTCTGCTTTTAAATTAAGTTTCCATCTGTTCTATAAGTTTTAATTAATTTCTTTAAAAACGTACAGTTATTGGTGAAATGTTTAGTGTAATTAGATCGAGTTTTCAAATTTTTAATTAAAGATTTTGTATATGTGTATGTTCTCCCAAGATTTTTTTTTGTTATAAGATTTGCATTATAGAATTTGACAAAGAAACATACATTTCAAGGTTTACCATTGAAAATAGACACATCGTGATCGAAATGTACATTTGCTATTAATAAATTTTGTTTTAAAGGGAAACTTAATATTTCATTTAATAGTTTAGTGCAACAATCATTAAATTGTTTCTACGTGATTTGGCTTTGAGCAATTTCTTATGTATATTCTAAGGTTCATAACTAAGCTTACGGATTTAAAAAGTTTTTAGTAGAAATTCGTTTTATACTAACGCTTCTTTACCCTTTTATGTAGATAGATGACGTTTCTCATAATCAAGAGAATAAAAAAAATGCTTATATAAGATAATGTAAAGAATATTGTCTTTAAAATTACAAAATTACAAAAAAAAAATACCTAATTCAAATAGATTACATACAGAATCGCCAATTAAATTATTCAACAGTTGATTGAGCAACAATTGATATTCCGTTTTTGAAGGGGATTGAAAGAATTAGATGATTAATAGTATAATAAAATATTCAAAAACAAACTTTTTCAGTTTAAATACTAAATCTTCTACAAATAACATACGCTTATATCAATACACATTGTGATCGCAGCTTCCTATACAACAAGTAAACAAATCAGGAAAACCCCATTGACAGTCAATGATGTGAAAACGCGATTACAAGAAAAAAAAAAAGAAAGTACGAGGGTACACTGAATGAAGTATATGGGGCGAATAAATTCACTGGGTGAAATGCGTCATTCATGTTTCTGTTATTTTCTCTTTTTTTGACAAGACGATTTCGTTTAGTATTTAGCTGTCCTAGACGAAATCGGCGCCGTGTGTCGGCCCTTGTACGGTAATAAAAGTGTGATTTTCCTTTATGTGTTTCCTCACCACGGCCCTTTTAGCATACGCCGGCACGGCCCTAAAGCTTTAGGTGCAATCTCCGTTTCCATCTGGCGTAATCTTTCTGATATGATGCCCAGCATCCTTTCATAATTCTTACCTTGTCACATTGTTATTACATTCAGGAGGGTGGACGACGGCCCATTTCAGTATGGGTTGAGTTGATTTATATTTTATATTGTTCGAACTCGTATCAGTAAGATCCAATAACTAAAAATAAATCTGAGATTTTCATTTATATTAAATTGTATTTTAATTTAAAGCCTTCTATTAATAATTGAATCTATTTAAATGAACGCAGTAGAAATTTAAATTCGCCATTAATCCTAGCGGAGCCATCCAGAGCCGGATTGAACTGAATTAGCCTGGAAAATTATATATGATTGAATTTCCCGGCGGTGATTCGGGGACAGAAGGACGGGTGGGGGTGATGGTTGAGGTTCACTTATGCGATAAGAGACGCTAAAATTTGAGCAACGTGAGCAATCCCGGGAATGGGAACTGGGAAGGACTAACGCTGTTAATAACAATCTGATTCGGATTCCGTCCCTTATCCTCGTGTCAAGGAATACGGGCCCCGAATACAATTGAATAAGGGGCCCCATTAATTGGTTTCAATTAAAACTGGTTCGATTGGGCCTTTCATGGCGCGCGCGTCACACCTCCCTTCCACCCCGCGCACGCCACCACGATCGTCCCATTCACGCGGAATGCTTCGTCGATATTGGATTGTTTAAATTATAATGCCCGAAAATTATTGCTAATAGAATTACCTATTCATGAGCACGATGCGTATTTTTTATTTCGTTATTAAAGCGAACTGATAGCCGATGGATGACAATCCTATTAATCGATGAGTCGTAATTTGAATAAAACGATCTCTCCCTTTTAATTCGACCACGGATATGCTCTACATTATAAACCCTGTGGAACAAATACTACTCCAACATTACTTAAGGGGGAAAATACATGTAATCGGTCATAAAAATAGCCTTTTTTGGGAATTTTTTTTTCGACAAACTAAAAGAGATACAACCTCACAGTTTCTGGACTTTATTGAGTATACAGTAGGCTGTAATTTTAGAAAATTTGAAGTCTTAGCGCTAATTGGTTAGCCCTCTATTCAACCGATTGTGCCACCATGTTGGAAATACCGACTAAATTGGCGTACACTCTGGAGGCCTGAAGAATTATTTTTTTTAAGTTTTTCTTGCACAACCCTTTTCTTAGATGTATTTTACCCTAAATGAACCTCAGAAAGTAGAAAAAACCCAAATATATGATTTCTGCAACTTTCTGAAAAAAAAGTTCAAAATTTGACTCTTTTTTCGGATTTCGTAGGCCTGTAATAATTATTTATTATTAATTTTTTTCTGATTTCGGAGGTTCATTTAGAACAAAATTTTATTAGCTATTGAGCAGACAGAAATTCAAGTGATTTGAATAAAAAATGACAAAATTATCATGTACGCCAATTTCAAAAACATGGTTTCAAGAAAAACGCGTTTAAAGTTTTAAGTTTAGAAAAAGCGTAATTTGTGTAAACTTATAATTAAACGGCGATGCCGGGACATAGAGCGTGCCTTCCTCACGTTCATAGAAGTAGTTAAGCTCGGCTTAAGCCTTTTTTCTGGCTGTTCTGGCTTCCTTGCTCCTATTTAGCGATCGCCGCTCCTAACGGATTTATCGGGCGTCGTGGTAGTTGTTAACGAAAATATTAGTATTTTGGCCAATGATACATTCCACCCCTTCCATAATTTTGCAGAAACCTATGTATCCTTCGTTGGATGTAATAGCAGTGATATATGCGACAATTTGAACGATTTTGTAGCCGCAGTTCAAATGCTTCGGTTCCTTCGGTGCTGATTCCCTTTGAATTGTCTTTTTTTCTGTCTAGTTGCATGATGACACTCGTCTTTATTACGTTTCGAATACATTGTTCACGGCAATAATCATTACGACGTTAAAACAAACAAAAAATAACGATTGTTTGTATTTCCATAGACTATAAGATAAAATCGGCTCATGACACAGAGGTACAAACTCTGTTATATGTTCATGAATACTTTTGCAATCACTTTAATATTTCGTTGGATAAATCTTAAATGTTTAAAGAAGGTTTTTATGCAAAAAACAAAAAATCAAAAAAAAAAAATCTTACATGTGTTTCCCCCCTTAAACCAGATTCCATCATCTACATAACCATATTTTTAAAATTTCCGAGTATCTATTTAAAAGAAGCAAAAGTATTTTTGATGAGATATAAAAGATCAAAACACGTGTCTGCAGTTCTCTTTAATCTTTATTTTTGAATTATTACTTTTGCCATTTTTAATATAATAAAATAACCGTACATTTATTTATTTTAATATTTTTTACACCAAATTCACTCAAAATCATTCAACGTAAATTAAAATTCTCAAGATTTATTTGGCAAAAAAAATATTTAAACTTGTGTTATTTTGATAGTTGATATTAGTACTATTTGTAACTTGCCGGAAATTACTTGTATAATTGAATATTTGTTAAGGAAGAAGTTGTTTTAATGAGTTATTTGTTTTGTAGTCTTAATAAGAGATTTGATATATTTTATTACAAAAGTATATATTATTGTTAATATTATATTAAATTTATATATTAATGTACAATAGAACAAAAGAATTGTAATATGATTTGTACTTAATTTCGATAAATATATTATTATTATTATTATTATTATTGTCGCGAGGGGAGAGGGGATGCGTCATGGACGGGCCGACTGGATCGAAATAAAATAAACAAGTGTCAGATATAAGTGTCAGATATAAATTTCAGATATAAATACGTGCTGGTAATATTAATTGACTTCAATAAATCATTTGTAATTATTTACACACCCGTATAACGTGCAAAAAACGTTACATTGGTGTCAGGTGTGGGGTGTGAAAAATTGCAAACAAAATGGCGAAGTGCGTTACAATAACGGACCTAAAAATGGCTGAATTAAAAGTTCAACTGGAAGAACGGGATTTGGATACGAGCGGCAAGAAGAGTGTGTTACAACAGAGACTTAAGGAAGCGCTGCAAGAAGAAGGTCATGATCCAGACAAATTTTTGTTTGATATCGCAGGCGACACAGCATTAATTATAGAGCTATTGAGGGAAAATTCCGATAAAATGACAGAGAAAATGTTGGAAATTTCTAGGAATCTGGAAGAAAAATTAACGGAATATGCCGATACAATGAAACAAGAAATGCTAGAAATTTCTAGAAACCTGGAAGAAAAATCTCTAGAAAATTCAAGGAAAATTATCGAAATTGAATATAAAATTAATGAAAATTCGTGGAAAAGAAAATATATCAGAAAATGACAAAAAATTCCGATACAATGAAACAAGAAATGCTGGAAATTTCTAGGAATATGGAAGAAAAATTAAGGGAAATAAAAAGAAATTTCGGAGGAATTGAATTAAATGACATAAAAAATTATCCTGTCCACTCGATAAAAATGAAACCACCTAATTTTCTTGGAATAATTTCCTTAGACAATTTGAGGCCGCAGCATCAGCCAATGGATGGAACGCAACAGAGAAGGCTACAGCTTTAATTCTAACACTGCGTGGGGATGTAACAAATGTCTTACAGAGAGTGTCCCAGGGTGAGATGAATTACGACCAATTAATCAAGTATCTGGAAATAAGGTATGGTCAAACACACCTTGAACACATGTACCATTCACAGCTTAAAAATCGATGCCAGAAATCTGATGAGAGTTTGCAAGAATTTGAAGCAGATATAGCTCGATTAACACGACTGGCGTATCCTGGTGCAACAGAGAACATCTTGGAAACATTAGCTGTGCAGGCATTTTTAGATGGATTGAAGGATAAAGACATACATCAGGCATTGATACTCGCTCGACCAATTAAATTAGTAGATGCACTGTCTCGAGATAGAAGCAGCGAAAAGTACAGTTAGGAGTCAAGGCCGTGTTCGGAAAATGGAAGATTCACGAGAAGGATTGGATGATCTTAGAAAAATGATACAAGATAGCATCAAGGAATCGTTAGCAAACAGAAAGAAAGTGGAATGCTGGAAATGTGGAAAACACGGTCATATACAACGTCGGTGCAGAGAAAGATCAAATAATCGCATCAATGAAAAGTCGGAAAACTAGAACAAGCCCCTAGAAAAACTGCAAAAGTAGCATACTTGTCACACCACGTCGATACGGTTTTTGTGGATGAAAACATTGATGGAAACTCTTGTCGACTGCTACTAGACACGGGTGCTACTAGGACAATTATAAGACCTGATATTGTGTCAAAACCGCAAAATGTACGACTAACGACCTGGAAATTACGAACAGCAACAGGAGAACCCGAGTATATTCATGGTGAAAGAAAATCCACGATTACCATAGGGAACACATCATGCCAACACCAACTCATAGTAGCTGACATTGAAGACGAATTAATTCTCGGTATGGACATCATGAATACTAGAGGCTTCTTGTTGTATCTTAAGAATGGAATCCTAAAAGTTAATGGAGAGGAGGTGGTACTCCACAGACGGAATATTGGTAGAGTCCGGGTAACCCTTCCAACGGAGACATCAGTTCCGGAGAGAAGTGAAGTAATTATTGAGGGCCAATTGGAACAAGCATCCCATCACAAAAACATTATGATCTTTGAACATATCGTTGATGACGATAAACTGGGACGAGGAGTAGCAATAGGAAAAACACTCGTTTGCACCGATAACAATGTATTAGTTAGAATAATGAATACTAACTATTACTGTGTTCATTTGAGGAAGGGAGTGCTGCTAGGACATTGGTCTGCTGCTTCATCGATATTGTGGAAAACCACAGCAGAGAATAAAAACAATAAAATGAGTTACCCTCAACTAGAAAAGTTGATTTCCCTTTCGACCCAAGATTGTAATCCAACTAAAAGAGAAAAAGTAAAAAAGTTGATCATAGAATACCAGGACGTATTTGATATTGGACAAAAAGGAAGAACTAATATCGTTCAACATAAAATTAATACCGAAAATTCTCGACCGATTAGGCAGACAGCCAGAAGACTGCCACTGGCGAAGCGGGAGGAAGCTGATAGGATTGTGCAGGACATGAGGAGCGAGGGCATTATAGAACCATCCAGTAGTCCGTGGGCCTCGCCAGTGGTATTGGTAAAGAAGAAGGACGGATCAACTCGCTTCTGTGTTGACTATCGTCAACTAAATAATGTGACCAAAAAGGACAGTTATCCTTTACCCCGAATTGACGACACATTGGATACCTTGGCTGGATCTACTATTTTCTCCACACTTGATCTTAAAAGCGGATATTGGCAAGTTGAAGTAGCGCCCGAGGACAGAGAAAAAACAGCATTTACAGTAGGCAATGGATTATGGCAATTCAATGTTATGTCATTTGGACTATGTAATGCACCCGCGACGTTCGAGAGACTAATGGATAAGGTACTAACAGGACTATCTTGGAAAAAATGTTTGGTTTACCTCGACGATATAATCGTAATGGGAAAATCCTTCGAAGACCACATGAAGAACTTAGAAGAGGTGTTCCGACGATTAAGGGATTCTGGACTGAAACTCAGCCCGAAGAAGTGTCACCTTTTCAAGAAAGAGGTGCAGTACCTAGGACACATTGTTTCAAGCCAAGGTATTGCAGTCGACGGCCAAAAGATCTCAACGGTGAGGGAATGGCCAGTTCCAAAGGATTTACACCAACTCCGGAGTTTTCTTGGATTATGCACGTATTACCGTCGTTACGCTGCGGGATTTTCAAACATCGCTAAACCATTAACCCGCCTCACTGAAGGAAAACAACGGTTCTTCTGGAACGGGGAATGTCAGGAGGCGTTCCAAAAACTGAAAAACGCACTTACCAGCGCACCAGTTCTAAGTTATCCGTTGTCAGAAGGAAGGTTCTTGTTAGATACCGATGCAAGCAATGTAGGAATTGGAGCTGTTTTATCACAAATACAGGATGGACAAGAAAAGGTGATCAGCTATTTTAGCAAGACTTTATCCAAGCCGGAGCGGAACTACTGCGTAACGAGGAAAGAGTTGCTTGCAGTAGTCAAATCAGTAGAACACTTCTATAAATATTTATATGGAAGGAAATTCTTATTGAGAACCGATCATGCTGCTTTTAAATGGCTTCTTCAGTTCAAGAATCCGGAAGGACAAGTCGCAAGATGGTTTGAAAGACTTCAGGAGTTTGACTTTGACACTGAACACAGAGCTGGAGCGATCCACAGGAATGCAGATGCTTTGTCACGAAGGCCATGCCCAGAAAATTGCAAGCACTGTAACAACGCAGAATCAAAGGAAAGTCAAGTACTCTGAACAGCTGTAGAAAGCGATGACTGGAATTTAAAAGAAATCCGGCAGGACCAAGACGACGACCTTATTCTAAAGCCCCTGATGACATGAAAGGAAAGTGGAACCAGGCCAACATGGGATGAAGTCTCCAAATATTCGCCTGAATTGAAGTCATACTGGGCTCAGTGGGATTCTATTGTAGTGGACAAGGGATTGCTTAAACGCATATTCAAAGATTCAGAAGGCCACGAAGAACGAAGGCAGATTATAATTCCAAAGAGTAGAATACCTGAAGTGATGAAAGAGATTCATATTGGATTTTCCGGTGGACACCTGGGTATGTCAAAGACTTTAAACAAACTTCGGGAGAGATTCTACTGGGTGAACTGTAAGGTAGACGTCAGGGAATGGTGCAAGAAATGTGTGATTTGTGCAGCAAGTAACGGTCCACAACGATGAAGGAAAGCACCTATCCGTCAGTACAACGTTGGTAGTCCTTTTGAGCGAATCGCAATTGATGTCGCTGGGCCATTCCCTGCGTCTCACCAAGGAAATAAATACATCGTGGTGGTAATAGATTACTTCAGTAAATGGGTGGATGCCTATGCGTTACCAAACCAAGAGGCTTCAACAATAGCGGAAGTACTAATTAAGGAGTTTCGGCGTTCCCTTAGAACTACATTCTGACCAAGGAAGAAATTTCGAATCGAATCTTTTTCAAGAGGTATGCAAAATCCTTAAGATTCATAAGACAAGGACAACAGCTCTGCATCCACAATCAGATGGTATGGTGGAACGAATGAATAGGAACATCAATCGCTATTTGTCAAAAGTAGTCTCTGACCATCAAAGAGACTGGGACCAACATCTCCATCTTTTCTTGCTGGCGTATCGATCGGCTGTACACGAAACAACCGGGCAGACTCCAGCGAGCATCGTCATGGGTCGAGAGCTACGACTTCCATGTGATTTAAAATTCGGCTGCCCTCCGGGAGAAGATTTGGCAGGGGAAGACTATGTGAGCGACCTGAGACAAAAATGGATGAAATCCATAATCATGTGCGATCCAACACCCAACGTGCTAGCGACCGAATGAAAGAGAATTATGACCTAAACACAGATCACAGTGGTTATAACGATGGAGATATGGTGTGGTTATTTATCCCACAAATATGCCGAGGTCTCTCCCCAAAATTGCAAACATTATGGGATGGACCATACCAGATAATAGAGAAAATCAACGACATCGTATACAGGATTCAGAAACCACCCCGAGGAAAACCAAGAGTTGTCCATTTCAATCGTCTGACCCCTTATGCTGGCGAAGGAGATGGTGCAGCGATTCGTGCGGTGGTTGAACAAAGCGACGAGAAAGCATTTGAAGACTTCATGGTTCAGTACTCTGATGGACGTAAGAGTCGTTTTGATGTAACGAGAGAAGAACAACGAGATCTATTCCAAGTACCTTCGGACTATTGTCTTGCCCATTGTGTGGCCCAGGATTTGAAGATGTCACGAGAAATTGCTAGCGTCTTCAGGAAGAAATTTGGAAGGTTGAAGGAACTACGCACTCAATGTCCTAAAGTCGGAAGCATAGTCCACCTAGATGTTAGTAGCCACCTACCGAAAAGGATCATTTACTATCTGGTAACGAAGAAGTACTCTCATCAGAAGCCAACCTACAGGGATGTATGGCTATCATTAAATGAGTTGAAGGATTCACGTCTACGTGAGGGATCAAGAAATTGGCAATACCGAAACTAGCTTGTGGGTTGGACCAATTGGATTGGAGAACAATCAGAAGCATGGTGGAAGTCCTTTTTGCCAATTCTGGGATCGAGATTTTGGTATGCTGTTATAATTCCAGTGGTATACGACATGAGAAGCCCATAGACTGCTATTTCTTTCGAACGTCAAAATGTACAAAGGGGTCCCAGTGCAGGTATCGTCATAAGGTGCCGGAGGACTCATTTCGGGACGAAACATGCCTAGGGAGGGGGCAGTGTCGCGAGACGCGTGGGGAGAGGGGATGCGTCAGATATAAATACGTGCTGGTAATATTAATTGACTTCAATAAATCATTTGCAATTATTTACACACCCGTATAACGTGCAAAAAACGTTACAATATTTCTATTACATTATTATAGATACTTAAAATTGACAGAATAGTATCTCCAGTTAATAATAAGCTAACTCTCATCTGTTTATGAATTGTTAATTCTTGACCCAACTTTCAACCAACAATTATCATCTGTTAATTATTCATTGTCAACTCTCTATCTCCTATTAGAAAACTATTAACTACTTAATGTAAATTAATAATAATCAACATAAAACATTTTTATGCCAATTAATATATGTTAACTTATAACTGTAAATTATTATCTGCCAGCTATCAATCTATATTAACTATTAACAATTATCAATTAGTGTTAACGGCATTAGTTGATTCTGCATATACATTGCTACCACCTTTGCACATAAAACTGGGATTAATGAAGCAATTTGTTAAAGCTTTGGACAAAAATGGCCCACGTTACCAATATATTGCTAAAAGATTTCCAATTATTGTAGGAGGCAAAGGTGCAGGAAAGCGTTTCAGATTCGAAAACTCGTAAGATGTTACTTTAAAATACTGTTTGTCTGACATGGATCTTTAAGCTTGGGAATCACACAAGGACGTCATCGAGAAGTTTTTGGGTAATGCTAAAGATGATCGATATGAGGAAATTGTAAAAACTATGCTCAAAAAGTTCAGGGGAATGGTATATTCCTAGGAAGTTAATTTCCTTCGTAAAGTCAATTAACTTCCTAGAAGACCATGCCTCGATCTGTTCTGACGTTATTGCCATTTCTCCACTTACGGTCAGTCTTGTCTTAGCCAGTACTACACACATGCATATAATGAGTTTGTCCGTTCTCGGTGCCAAACTAGATTGTCTGCAAGTCGCGTTGTTCACTTTACTTATCTTGCGAACCCAAATTAGAGTGAGCTTGTTGCTCTTGGCCCTTTAGTTCAGAGCTTATTTACAGTTACAAATCATTTTAGAATTGAATTAATTAATTGAGGTTCCTAAGGGCAACCTGGCTGTCTGAGATGAGACAGATGTATGCCCCTTTGTAGCCCTTTTCATGCAAACCTAGGTGCATCTTTTTAAGGCTATTATTTCAGCTTGATAGGTCTTGTTCTAGAGAAACTGATTCTCTGTAATTCGCTTCCGTTTTTGATGCATTTGTAAACCAGATTACAGAGTTATGTTTCAGTTTATTTTATTCGGTTCAGACTGTCTTAGCGACTGTCAGTAATCACCTCAACGCTCGATACTTAATGAAATTTGGTCGTCAATACGTCCGACGGACGACAGGAACTCTGATTTAATCAGGTAAAGAATTTCCTGTACCATACCAGTCCAGTCCCATCGCACATCATTGATTTATTCGTGCAGTAGGTCTAGTAAAGCTTCCATTGATACAGAGAGGATGGAGTGCATAGCCCCAGTGATACCAAGTCTGGCCATTCTCTAAAGGGTTTGACGCTTCTTTTGTGCCGCTTTTTGTTGTGTCATGATCCACTAATCTAGTAAGCCATATGTAATGCCAATGTATCATTTTGGGTTTCAGTCCTCATGATCTACCAAAAAGCCTGCGGTATATCCATAGTACCGCTGTCGCTTTGAAGATTGGTTTTTTTCTAGCTGCGAGTTTCAATTCAGTTTCCTATCTAGCGTTAGATATTTCATCTGATCGGAAAGCGCAATTTCTTATTATTTTACTTTGGGAGTTTTGACATTCAGCTTCCTATAATTATTGAAACAATTTTTCAATTTTACTATGGTATTGAGGCATAATCTTCACTCCCTATACGGCGATCTTACGGTTTTCGAGTTCACCCTTGATCCATCTTATTTTGGGTATGTTGATCCCCTTCTTGATGCTCTCTTTTTTAATGGTTTTGAAGATCCCCGTGTGCTGTAGTGAAGATTTTATGCCTGTTGTGGACTATCAGGTGGATTTTCCAGGTTGATAGGCGGGAGCAGTATAGAGCGGATTTGTCTATAGGGTATTGTTCCTTATATTTTGTTTTCCTCATGAGGTGGTGCCGCTTAGTGTCCCTGCACTGCGGTCTCTGTTGTCATTTTGTGCGCCTCTGGATGTTTTACTCACTGTGTACTCCTGTGTCTTCTATAAAGTCCAGGAGTTTCTGCCAGGGGGTACTCTTTAGCTGTGCTACAGGAAGCATAGGCATCCCAAATTTCGCCATGTGTTCTCCTGTGTATGCTTCTCAAGTACACAGTAGGTGTTGGGGAGTTTCCTCTTCTTCCAATCTCCCACGGTATAGGGGGCTTTTCTCATTTCCCATCTTATGTTTTTGCTTATTCAGGTCACAGTGCCCAGTTACTGGTACTATAATCTTTCTTAGTTTCAATCTGTTCAGTCTTGACAGCATCAGCATGCTGTCAAGTACCGGACCATCTAAGAATATCTCTCGTATGCCTCTTTCCAATTTGGTTATGCCATGCATTTTTATGCTCCTCAGCTAGCTAGCGGCGGATTATTTCCTTTCCGGTTTCATTGGACACACCGAAAGCGGCTTTAGGTCCTATGAATTCACCCGCTGCCCCTTGTTTGGCTAACAAGTCGGCCCCCAAGTGTCCAATAATTCTTTATCCTTCGGTATCCATAATGTGTTTTCCTTGTTTGGTTCTTATATACTTGTCTATAATTTTCTAAATAACGTTTAGAAGAAATGATGTAAGGTTAATTGGGCGGTAGAATTTGCCCTCATATAGTAGCCTTCGGCCTGCTAACCTAAGTCTCTTTCATACCATTTAAATATAGCCTAGTATAAAGCTAGGGGGCTATTATATTTATAGGCCCTGGTCCAGCAGTGTAGTGCCATCTGGGCCTGGTTCTTTGAAAGGTTTAAATCTATCAAACGCCCATCTAATTTTCTCTTTAGTAATGAGTTTATTAACCCCGTTTTTGCTTTCTCTGGTAGGTAGGAATATGCTTCTTTCAGTAGATTGTGCAGTGTTTTCTTGGGAGTCCACAGATGTTAAGCCTGAGAAGGACGTCTTTAACAGAACACTGAGAATTTCCTTAAGCCCCTGTATATAACTGCCATCAAGTTTTTTAATTCGCCCGGTGCTGTTGGAGTGGTCTTTGGACAGGATTTGTGGAGAAGGAGATCTCCTCTCGTAGATAACTGGATTCATACGCCTTCAGTACACTATTTTTGAGCAGAGCTGCTGCTGTTTCTAGCTCTTCTGTAGTTTGTGATTGCAGAGGTAGAGATCATCGGTTCGCACACCTTAGCAATCTCTATAGAGGCACCAGTCTGTGTTCCTCACTCCATCGCGTCTTCCTTTGTAGCCTCTAAGTCTAACTCCACCTGCTAATAATATGGAAAAGAGGATTCTTCCACAATATGCCAATTTTTAATTGTGCTTGCTGTAAAGGCAACAGCTAGAGTAATGTCCAACACCTTCTATCTGATTGAATTTCCAAAGTAGGCTCGCTACTTCTGTTAATATTTAAATTGTTTGAAAATTTATCAAGAAGTTCTTTACCTCTATTATTAGTGTCCGTGCTGCTTTATACCATGTTGTGGGCGTTGGCATCAAAGCCTAGAAGGAAGGGTAAATTGCCCCCTTCTGCACCACTCCACGTGTCTACATACGCCATCTGGTGGTAGTTTGCTTTGTTCTCCCGGAAAGTAGGCCGAAGCCATGACCACTTGCCTCTTGACTTTTTCGTGGGAACTTCTAATAGGTCTGCTGCTAGGTCCCCTGTAGTAAATTTTGGAATGAATGTATAATAAATGTCTTTTCTGAGCAATAGAACTGCACTTGGAATAATGCAGTCAGTTTTATACACCAGACTATTTTTGTTGGGGTTTGGGGTTTCGCTATTATTGACTGAGGTCTCTTTCGTAATTTCTCCCGGTTTATCTTGAGGGGCTCGCTCTTGATGAGGAATTTCATCTTCTACAGTCGGTAATTACTTTTACTCTCTTAACTATTAACTGTTTATATATTATATATTAATAGATAACTGCTAATTGATAATTTTTAACTGCTCACGAGCAATTATTAATTGATAAGTGAACTTTTTATCTCGGCTATGACTGTCCATTGTAGATGCACTGCAAACTGTGAACTGTTTACTGTTTACTGAATTACTTCCATAACTTCGATAACAGTTAATTTAAGTTGTCTGTTCACAGTTAACGGTAGTTGGCAATTGCCAGTTGAGTTAGTATTGAGGTTGAAGATAGAAAACCGGAGTTTTTATTTCCACGTATCCTCAAATATAGGTTTATTTATTTGTTTATTTATTTTCTATAGATACATCAGAAATACTATAAAATTTATTATTTACATTTGTTAAAATTTAAAATAATACAAATTGAAACGACTATAAATCATTAATAAATCCCTTAATACCGTAATTTATGTTCATTCTTTCTTTAACTTTATTAATAACTCAACTCTCCGCACATACTTCCATTAATAAATCTCGAATAATTGACGTATTTTTCCGGTCGTGTGTTCATGTATATGTACTTCTTTGTGTGTAAATATGATCCCCCAACCCATTCGAAAATTTACCAACGCGCTAAAAGTGCCCAGTAAGTAGGAACGTAAATCACGGCGCTTCCGCCATCGATAAATTTTAAATCTAATTCGGCGGGCAGTCCGCGGTACGGAAGATGATTTATTTTTGTACAAATTCGCGAAAGCCCTCGGTGCAATCTTTGATATTCCGTTCACTGAATAATTTACGACTCTTTGACCGTCCGGACAAGTGATCATAAATAATACCAGACAGAGCACTTACAGCAGAAAACCGCGCCGGAATCCTTGCAGATACGCAAGTTAAATTGTTCTGAGAATACAGAGTGAAAAAAGCAGATGTTGTATTTATATTTCGTGCAAATTGCTTTAGAAAAATTATTCATGTAGGTAATTTGCTTTTCTATAATGCAATATTCGACGTGGCATTAGCTAAGAAAGTAATTGTTTTATTAGGTGATTTTTTGTAACTCATTGTTATAGATGTACGTCGCTTTTCGTATTTTTAATGTATTGAAATAGATAATGCAATTATATTATGCAGTTCTCGAGCTCACCTTTAAATTTAGTTTCACACTTAAAAGTTTTATCATATCTGGAATTGCATTATAAACTTATATAAGAACTTAACTAAAGTATCTTTAATTTATGGTTAAATTTATATTCGTAGTTACCGTCTCATCTCTAACATAATAACTATGAAGATGATAGTATTGATATTTGTATTATCACCATCTGGATGTGTATAACACTAAATAATTTCGTAACATTGATGAAGTTATTGGGAACATGGCGCGGAGACACACTCTCGACTTGATGAATTCTTCGGAATGTCGGCAATTCCTTAGAGGCCTTGTTACTCGACCAGGAAACGTCAAACATGCCAAATATCCCGGGCACGATATCCGTCCGTTGTATTGATTGCCAGATCCAATTAATGACCCGACCGACGACTCAAAGTTGTGGTCACGCGTCTGTACACGGCCGCAATTAAGACAAAAGGGTCGGCAAACAAATTACATGCTGAATCTTAATCTATGCTAATTACTTCACCGATACATTTGCGATTGATGCATTAATTAAATAATGTATACTGTAATTATCATTGATTTTCTTGTGTATACGTGCGTATGTATTAGTAATGGTTCATTACATATTAATTTCGTCGCTAGAAGGGCTTGTCATTGTAGTAGTGTAATCATTTGATGTACAATATAATTAAGTTATGAATTTTTCTCTATTCTCATTACATTAGTGGATCGTGTTGATAGTATTCTGCCAGTAACTTGTAAAGTTACGTAGAAAATTTTTAAATATTCGTTAAAATAAATATTATTACCGAAATAATTGTCACCTGTAATGCGGAAATATACCACCGACTGCGCCAGTTACTTCACATATTTTGATTTTTTTAAATAATTGTTTTTCCACTTTTCATTTAATTGTAGAAAAGTACGTCTGACTGTACTTTGCGCTAATGAATTATGATATAAAACAAATAATTCTAATCCTTATAAATTAGTGTAACTTCAACTCACTACCTTATGAAAAGTCTGTTCTAATTGATGGTATTTTCATAGGACTGCCGTTGAAGATATTACCTTTGATTTTTAATGGATTCCTTAATGCAGACGTATTATTTTATTATGTTCTGATAACTCGATCATGTTAAGATAATATTATCAATGACTAAAATAAAAAAAAACTAAAAACATTATTTAAACATTTGTGCAATTGATTCTGATTTGAAATTTTTAAAATTAACTACTAAATATATCATTTAATATTCAGTAGAAATTAATATTTTGTGTATTTAGTGACTATTTAAGTAAAATTAATTGGAAAATAACAAAAATAAGAGAAAGAAGAAGAAATAAAATTTAAAAAATAACGAAGAAGAGTTGAAAGAGAATAGGAAATAAAGAAGGAAGAATTTTAGAAAAAGGAAAATAAAAAATTAAAACTGTTGCTGATGCAAAACAAATAGAGGAAAAAAATTTAAATAAAAGAAGAAATGTTAAATACATATTGATATTACAAAAGAGACATTTATGGTGACAGGGTGCGTGAAATAAGAAAGAGGGGGAATAGAAAAAAGTGAAAACAAAAATATTTTTTATATAAAATAACAAGAGAAAGAAAATATAGAAAATATGAAAAGACCAAATATAGTACAGTGATATAAAAGAGGCACAATAAAAAAAATAAAAAAGAAATCAGATTAATATTTTTTGAATTTATTTATTTTTATTTATTTAAAGAATTATAAACAATAAGATTAATGTTAAAGGAAGAATTAATTACTATCGTTAATTTTAATTTAATATTCCTGTATTAGGGGTTTGTATGTTTTATTTCTTCGCCAGTTTCCCTTCATCTAGATCTATGTTTTAACTAAAAATCAAGCAAAGTTACCAATTTCTCAACAAAGAGCCTGACGACCTCAAAATAGCCTCTCCAACCTGGTTTCTCCGCTGTCTTGTACCCAGCGTTAACAAACACCACGAGACCAACTAATTCCAAGCACGTATCAGTACCCATACCAAGCAGATGAGCTCATCCCTGTACCGGCGCTTATCATCGCACCGTGTGCCTACACATTCCAACCAAATGCACAGCCCACCTAGGCACATTATTTGAGCAGTTGACAACAGATACTCCGTCATATACGAAAGATTAAAACACTCAACAAGAAACATATCAACACTTTTGACCGAGAAGTAAATACTGCACAAACAGCCGAAACCTGAACCACCCAACCAACGAAGGCATATGAACACCTTTACCGACAGTTGTTTACATTACTTTCTTATAACAAAGAAACAACAACTGACATTTAATATATAATGCGAAAAGTAACATTTAGAAGGTGGAATAAAGATAAATGCAGATACTTTGATTCGCTACAATTGAAGACCCTTTTACAAATCTGAGCCCTCCAAAGTCTTCTGCATACTAGATTAGCTATCGACATAGATGAATTGGATATATCATTGCAGCGGCTCTACAGTCAAACCTTAAACACACCTCAAGTCAAGGAATACCTTAATCGCATTAATGAAGAATGGATAACAATCAGCAATCATGTCACAATTTCATAGAAACGGGACAACCTTTCAATCGTGATGAATTTGAAGCAATGTTTTCCAAGAAAAATAATGTCCATGTATATCTTAAAAAGTTGAAGATATCCGAACAGACAAAGAAATAGTCACGACAGAATGAACCACTTCCAGTAAAAGCTATACCTCAGTTTAATAGAAGGTGAACTCTACACATCGTTGAACATAGCGGCCCGTCGAGCAACGTTGTTAATATAGGAATTCTCAAGTAACTGAAGACTTGTTACCCGCTTGCCAAACAACACTCGTAGCCGGTTTATTGCTTCATTAATGTTCACTTGCCCATTTATAATAAAACATGCAACTCAACCATTGAATTTACCTCAACAAAGAGCACACACACGAATTTTGGTATTAATAACAACAAAAAAGCAAATATTCGCTCCGATAATATGAGCCGTTTATTTTGAAAGTGGCCCAAGTCCATTTTTATCTTTTTTCAAGTTAACTGTAGTGATATTTATAATTTACGCTGAATTGTCAAAAAAATAAATCGGAATTGAAATATATTAATACATTTGAAAATTTTGTAACACGTACGTTTTCATAATAATATAAATACTGAAAATCATAATTTTGAAAGTGACCCAAGTCCACTTTTTATTGATAATGTCAAAAAATCTTAAAAGCAGTGATGAAGGTAATTTAATTTACATTATAATATTGAATTAAATTTTAAAGAATAATATTTAATTAAAGAAATTATTAAACCCATAGGAAAGTATAAAAAATTCATTGATTCTGAAAGTGAAGAAGAATTAAAATCATACAACAAATATAGAAAAAGAAAGATAATTTTACAACTTAATTCTTCAACAGAGGAAGGGGAACGAATTGAGAATGAGAATTTACAAAACAACAGTTTCAGAGAAAGATTCAGAGAAAACAGAAATGATACTTATATTCAGAAACCTCGTAAAATTAAACGAAATTCGGAGAAAAGATACGATACACAAACGGGAAAAATTATACTTGCCAAAGTAAATATATAAATAAATATAAAATTATATATAAAACAACCATGGATGAGAATGCAGAGTTTAAAATTCTTGGTTTATTGCCACGTCAGGGTAGACCTAAAAAAATGGAACTATTGTATTTCAATAATTATACAAAAGTATAAGAAGCATCACATCACCAAAATACCGATACATGAACTTACTGCGATATACACGTTGTCCCCTGAAATTTTGAATATGGGTAATGTAATTTGTATTATATCTCGATTATTATTATTGGTTGCTATGGTTGTTGCTGCAATGTGCATGTCAATTTGACATTTGAAGCTATAATGTTAACAGGAATTTTATGATCATCTGGAATATTGTTTGGCTCAACAAGGAGATGTTTAATAAGATGAACATTGCAGTTACTTATTATTCGTTACGTCAGAATTGTGTCCGTAAAAAAAGTAATATTAAAATAACGTGAAAATATGTTTCATTTTGATTCCCTATTTTATTACAATTTAGAAATTACTGATTATTTCCCGTTGGTCAATCCATTAAAATATGTGACGAGGGTGGTAACTAAGCAACGAGTAATGCATTAAAATGCCCGTATTCAAAATTTCAGGGGACAACGTGTATAACGGGTGTCCAACAATTATTGCAGTCCCGGGTGGCGTTGGAATAAAAAACGTAGGTCGATTCTTACATGTTGCAAATAAATGAACTGACATTTTTAATGCACATTTAGGTTATGTTTGACAATTAACATGTCATTTCATTTATTTGGCACATGAAAGAATTGACCTACGTTTTTGATTCCAACGCCACCCGGGACTGCAATAATTGTTAGACACCCGTTACTTCCTGAACACCATAACTACATTAAATTCCTTCCGCATACTGAGAATGTTAACGAATAACTTATTATTAAATTAATTTTTTCTTCTAACGATATAAAGTAAATAAAATGGATTTTTTAATTTTTTAAGCTATATGTAACAGACTTAAGCTCTTTCAAATTTTATAATATAACACATTTTTATTTTGAAAGTCCTTCCAATGTAAGCAAGTGCATATTATACACTTAATAATAGCGATTTTTTTAATAGGGAACTGAACTCCCTTAAATACGATTTAGCATTATAAGTCAACCATATACCTTACGTATATTTTTAATTTTGTAAAAACACAAAATTTTTCAAATTAAAGATATATGGACTTAGGCCACTTTCAAAATAAACGGCTCATATAAGCTCTTCTATAGATGAAAGTGAGTTTAAACTCAGAGATTAATTATATATTTAAAAAAAAAACTCACTAAACAACACCCATAAACACTATTTTTAGGTCATGTTTAAGATGAATTCAAAAAATACCATCTTGTCGATGACATACTCACCTACCCTGAATGTATAAATAGTAATAGTAGTAGTAGTGTTAGGCTATCGACCACGTGGTCCTTCCGCCATGTGTCATTTGTGTATTTGTGTGTGTGTAAATGAGCTTGTTACTTTAAAGGATCGCCCCCGTCACTCTAAAGCACCATTAATTGTATCCCAATGGTGAATGGTACCGGTCACCCATCCGACTACTGACCCGAATCAACGTTGCTGCACGTCAGTTCGGGGCCGTAACCGATGCGCCACCACCGGCGTGTAATGTATAAATATTTTACTTGAAACGAGGCATTGCAATCAAATCAAATTCTACTAGAGGAAATAAAGAAGAAGAGTGAATTCCTACCACAGATTATAGAGTTAGGATAAATAGTTTTTAGAAATAATAACAAACTCAGAGAAAAAGTCGCATATTTGATGTTACAGAGCATTGTAGAAACAACCCACTACACCATTACGAACGGAAGACAAATAAACGTGCGAAATACAAATATACTTTTTTTTGTCACTAATTAGTAGACTGACAGCGTTTGAAGATTTCAGAAAACTCGCAGTAACCAGGTTTATCTATCAGAAAAAAACGGCTGAAAAAAGATAATAAACTTAGAATAGAATGTAGAATACTTGAAAATTACGTGAAATAAAATAAAATTAATAGAGCATCAGCTAGAACAACAATAAAGTTACGGTTGGTTTAGATGCATTTTGCAAAACATCAAACAACCCAAGCATGAATTAAGAAATGTTTGCTGGACCACATTTACAAAATCACATTACTGAAGTATTACTTTGATTGAGGTAACATAAAATGGTTATCACTAAATTCGGTTTGAGTAATGTGAAGTGTTCTATATTATGGTGTTTAGTGCACAACCATATATTCCGGCAGAGTTAATAACGAAATAATAATGAGATAATTGAAGTTAACCAACGTTATAAACAAATTCTATGAAGGTGAAGCTTTCGTCCATCAGAACCACTGCAAGAATACCAACTATGTAAATTAAGGTATGAAACAAAGGCTGCACCATTCTTGGCAATCAGGATAATAAATGAACCAGCAATCGATGAAACTGAAATGCAACCAGAAGTGTTTGACGTTAACAAACGATATACTAACGACTTAACACGTCAGATTGACCTAATAATTACATTAAAAAAGTGGGTTTTAACTTTTAAAAGTGGCGCTGCAATAACTTGACTCGTATTGCTTTATCTACAGAGTTAGTTGAGTAAACGAATTTTGAGATAAGGTACCCGAAATATATCATTATATTATTTGCCATCCGATATAAGATTTAGTTTTCCCTTAATGTACCTACAGTGCACACTTAGCAACTAAGAAGAAGCATAAAGTATAAATAGTGACAATAATGTAAACCAATAGTGTTAACAACTACTATTAGGAGAAAAAGTCAACGATCAAAATCGCCGATAAGTTTCATTACAGCAACAACAGCAACATTTGAATTATAGCAAGTTCCTAATAGTATTCTTGTATGAATGCCCATCAGGGAAGTTTAAGAGTGCAAATATCAATTAATAAAACTAATATTCAAGAACAAGTAAATATCCGAAGCACTAGGACTGTAATTCAGGTTGGTTTGTGTATCTGCCATACACAACATGATATAATATAGATATATTCAGGATCATTTGGAGCTAAGGAAACATACTAATAGCAGAATTTGGAAAGAATGATGGTGAAGTCTACCTTGAAATAGGTAGCTCAGTTGAAAACCAACAAACACTAATATTGACAACATTACACAAGAATGATCAGGGCTTCAAAATTAAGTAAAAATTACGCGCCGATTAATCGAGAATAAAACAACAATTAACTTGATGCAACTTCTTCTTTTTATAACAATAAAGTTTGTTTATGTGCCTTTCTATAAACAACCTTTAATGATGCAACTTAATTTTTCCAATATCCACGATAAAGCAATAATGTTCATGGATAAAAGTAAGCAATGGTATGAAGAGCTCCAAAGAAGCGAACAATATAGTTTTCTTAAATATATTATGGCTTATACAAGTTTTGCTGACACAGCAAACAAAAGCCAGGCCCTGTCATCACATGCCCAGATACATTTAGCGATTGTAAAAGGAGCTGCCGTTATGAATGGAAATTGATTTTTTTGCTATATAGGGTAAACACCATACCATATAAGCTAATTCAAGTCGTCAGCATGGGATTTGATATTACAAATTATTACAAATTAACGCACATTGTAAATAACAAGTGGAATTATTGGAGTAAACTACTTTCTACAGAAGTATTTCAAATTAACGCACAAGTCAACCAAGTGTAGATACATACAAGTACTGATATACAACACTCTTCTAATAAGGAAATTGGAAGCCAGAAATAATTCCAAGTATCTGAGTGGTGCGTCTCAATACTGAGCCATATTCGCACAAAATGCTTCAACATTATTTGGATGCTCTCAAGCATCTACAGCCAAGTAGATTCTGGATCGACAGGAGAACCTACCTTTCAGTTTGGAGTATTTCAGAATATAGGAATAAACAAAATCTGTTTTTATTATGACAAATTCCCTCATGTGTCAAATTCAAGGTTAGAAGCAATATGGTGGCACTTCAAATTACAGCAGCTTTGTTTATCTCGATAAAACAAAAACGAAGAAGTGATAAAAAAAATCGATAAAATCCCTGTAGGGTGATAAAATCCCGGTAGGGTAATTGTAGGTGTCGTTGGTTCGCATTTGTCAAAAGTGACAGTACAATCGAATCTCGGACGTGCATTCATTTCTTTCGAATAATGAAACGTTTCGGTAGTTTAAAATCAAAGGAAATTGAAGCAATTATTAAAAGCAATATACCAACTAATACTCGGAATAATTCGGTATGTTATTTTTTGTATTAGTAACATTAACGATTCAATATTCAATTGTATTTTTTTAAAATAAATCTCATATAACAATATATTATTCTGGAATTTGTCTTACCAAAAATAACTCGACCTCTCGTTTTTAATCGGAAAATGGCATGCACTCAAAATGTGTTTCTTTTAAGCAAAATCCCTCATCCTGTTGACAATAAAAACCCTCGTGCTTCGCACTCGGGTTTTTAATATTGTCAACAGGATTCGGGATATTGCTAAGCAACACATTTTTCGTGCATATGATTTTCCGATAAAAACGGGAGTTCTTGTTATTTTACTTGTGACAAATTCCCTCATGTGTCAAATTAAAGGTTAGAAGCAATATGGTGGCATTTCAAATTACAGCAGCTTTGTTTATCTCGATAAAACAAAAAGGAAGAAGTGATAAAAAAAACGATAAAATCCCAGTAAGGTGATAAAATCCCGGTAGAGTAATTTGTTGTTGATTCGTGTTTGTCAAAAGTGACAGTACAATCGAATATCCGACGTGCATTCATTTCTTTCGAATAATGAATCGTTCCGGCAGTTTAAAATCAAACAAAATTGATGCAATTATTCAAAACAATATACCAACTAATACTCGGAATAATTCGGTGTGTTATTTTTTGTATTAGTAACATTAACGATTCAATATTCAATTGTATTTTTTTAGTAACATTAACTAAATCTCATATAACAATCTATTATTCTGGAATTTGTCTTACCAAAAATAACTCGACCTCTCGTTTTTAATCGGAAAATGGAGTGCACTAAAAATGTGTTTCTTTTAAGCAAAATCCCTCATCCTGTTGACAATAAAAACCCTCGTGCTTCGCACTCGGGTTTTTAATATTGTCAACAGGATTCGGGATATTACTAAGCAACACATTTTTCGTGCATATGATTTTCCGATAAAAACGGGAGGTGTTGTTATTTTACTTGTGACAAATTCCCTCATGTGTCAAATTAAAGGTTAGAAGCAATATGGTGGCACTTAAAATTACAGCAGCCTTGTTTTTCTCGATAAAACAAAAAGGAAGAAGTGATAAAATCCCAGTAGGGTGATAAAATTCCAGGAGGGTAATTGTAAGTGTTGTTGGTTCGTATTTGTCAAAAGTGACAGTACGGCCACAAATATTTATATGAATATATAACCTTATATTCTCAAATCAAATTTTTTTTTAAATATTTTTGCTTTAAGTAAAATTTTAAACATTCCCTTTTAATAAATTTAGTTATTTTTAGAAAATATTCATATTACTAATTTTTCATCAATTATTTTTAATTTTTTGAACCATAATTTTAAATTTTTATTGATTTTTTTTTGGCATTACTTGACTATACTGTTTTTTGGGCTTTTTTTTAGCTAATATCAACTTGGATTGAACCGTAATCTAACAACGGCCGCCATATGTATACACGTACATGTTGTCCCCTGAAATTTTGAATACAGGCATTTGAATGCATTACTTGGCACTTAATTACAACGCTCGTTTTTTGCATAGCTGAGTCACATATTTTGATGGACTGACCAATGGGAAATAATCAGTAATTTCTAATTTGTAATTATATAGGGAATCAAAGTGAAACATATTCACATGATATTTTAATATTACTATTTTAACAAACACAATTCTAACGTAACGAATAACGAATAACTCAAATGTTCATCTTATTAAATGTTCGAAAACATCTTGTTGAGCTAAACAATATCCCAGACGATCATAAAATTCTTGTCGCATGTCTTTTAACGTGATAGGAGTAACATTTTGAGTGACTTGAAAAATTTTTAATCTGAGCTCAACCATGTTTTTAGCTCTGTGATGCTGATCGGTAAAAAGTGCTTGCTTTATATGGCCCCAAAGTAAAAAAATCATTTGGGGAAAAATCAGGAGATCTTAGTAACCATTTTATGCCTCTAATAATGCGACGGGAAAATATTTGATTTAAATATTCCTTAGCCGCATTATGGTCAGGACATCCTTTGTACTGATACCAGACGTGTACCATATATAAGCCTTGTACTGCTAGTATCACTTGGTTTTCAATTAGTTCAAAATACTTTTGGCCATTTAGATTCGCCTCAATAAACAATGGTCCTATAATTGTGTCCTCCAGAATGCCGGTCAAAACTTTAAGTTTTTGGGGGTAAATTTATTCTTTAGTGATTGTTTTCTTGGAACCAATATCTTACTACCGAAGGATTATCCACTATGTAACGGAAAAGTCGATTCGTCACTAAAGAAAATATTTCAAAGAAATTCGTAATTATTGTTTACTCTATCCATCACATTTTCACAAAATTCCATTGAACGACCATTGTCATCCGCGAAAACCTGTTGTGTTGTTTTAACTTTGAAAGATTTACAACCGTTCCTTTTAAGTAGTCTATGCACTTCCCATTTTTTGGCATTAATTTCTGGATTTTCTGCAAGAGCTCCTGTTGATAATGTGTTATTTTCTGTATTTAAACTCCTATAGGGTGGATTTACAGAACCAGTTTCCTCAAACAAATATATAACATGAAAGACCGAACTGGTGTTTACTGTCACATCGTATGCCAAAGCATAAAAACAGTTTTAGTTTTCTATTCACTTGTTAACATTTTGAAGATATGTAAATCGAGTTGGTATGCATATTGCGGTAACAACCATTGCGATCAATAATAATAATCAAGATGCAATACAAACACATTACATTACTCATACAGGGTGACTGGCGAAAAACCTTTGGTACTGTATCTTGCTTAATTTTGATCCGATTTGAATCAATTAAACATCAAATTAAATCATTTTTAAAAGACATTAATATGAACTTAACCGGTATTTTTTCTTGCAGCTAGTTTTGACAAAAGATAATCAATTTATTTCAAAGTGTATATATTTTTTATTCATCCGCAAGGAGTTTTTTCTGAATATAAAATTGTGAACAATTTTATCTATACTTCAAACCAAAGTCGAGAAATTAAGGAATTTGTGAAAAACCATTATAAGTTAAATACACATAGTAAACAATAGATGAGCTTTTTCTAATGTCAAAAGTGAGCTGAATATTTGTCTGTTGTAACATATTAATTGATGAGGCCGTTATTTGTTGAAAATTCATGGCTTCTTCGCCTGAAGAAGCCACAGTGTAGCGAAACAATTCCAACAATACAAGTTTTTGAAAATTAAAAAAGTGATTTTACTTTAATACTTAACATTTGTCGGTTGTCAAAAGTGCCCGTCATCGGTACAGTACTGCAATGATTATTTTTCCTTTTCTTAAAGAAAATTCTTTCGAATATGTAAATATATAAAACAATTAAATTGCATTTTAATATAAAAATAGTCACAAAAATAATTAAAAATAGATTATAGGTGCTCTTAATTACTTCCGTGCTGTGACAGACACTGTCGGCATCTTCTAGAAACGCTTATCACTGCATTAAGTAAAGAATTTGAGGATATTTCCTAACAGAATTGCACTACCATTCTTCTTAAAACTGGGGTATCTGGAGGGGTCAAATTATCTCTAATGTAGGTCTAGCGATCTAGGGGGTTATCGAATTGGACCGTTAGCTCCAATCCAGCGATCGCCAAAATTGTTATTTAAAAATTAAACATTTATTGATGCAGTGGCACCATCTTGATGAAATACTATTGATAGTGGTAATTCATCCAGACAATTACTTATTTCGTTTTATTGTAGAGAATTATGTTTTTCTTGATTGAGAGTGCCGTCAATAAAAAAGGGGCCCACTAGTTTGTCTCCTAAAAGACCACACAACACGTTAACACTAAGCCGTCCTTGGAAACTATTTGCCACAACAATATGATCATTTTCCTGGCTCCAGTGGCGATGGTTGTTTCTTTTATATCCGCGACAATAAAAAATAGGATAGTCTTTTAACTCATAAGGTAAGATCGAGGGTCATTGTCAAAAGCGTGGTACGTATGGAAAAAAATATATTTCTTGAGAATATGGTGAATTGTTTGCTAAGAAACTTTCAGATTATAAGCAATTTGTTGGGTAGAGGTGTCCGGGTGTGAGTAATAAGGGCAGTGTCATCTGCAAAGAGTAAAGATGGATTAATGTACAAGGGATCAGATTTGTATATGTCAAGACAATATATGTTATACATGAGGGGAAATAAGGGAGAGCCCTGTGGGGTGGGACAACTTGTAAGATTGGAAAGGAATGAGAAAATGTTTGTCCGGTATTTGCTTTTAAGGATATATCAGAGAGGAAGTTGCGAATTAAGTAATAAGGAATTTTGTAAAGGTAATATTTGTAAAGGAGCCCAATATGCCAAACGGTGTCGAAAACTTTTTGAATGTCCAAATTAATATGGCCGACGTTTGACCTTCAAGATGCTTGGTTTGTATAATATATTGAACGTAAGAATGGAAAGTGAAAGAAGGGTTGATTTTGATTCGAAGAATTTGCTTATAACAGGAAGAAGTTTGGGGTTATTTTCACATAATAATACCCTATTTACATTCGGGAGTGAAATATGTAGTTTTGGAAATGAAATGAAATATTTTAAAATAAAAAGGTGTATACCGTGGGAAAGGTTCTTCATAATAGATCTGGAGATTGTATCATAGCCAGGAAATGGAATTTTGCCAGAGTGTAATATTAAGTAATAGTCTATCTCATCTACTAAATCGTTAATTTGAGGTGATAGAGGAATTTGTCAAAACATATGAGTCACTAACCAATTTAAAAAGTCCTAGTCATTATTTTTTGTTAGTTTAAATGTGGTATCTAAAATCTAATAAGAGCTTCTCTTATTAAAATAAAACATCATATTAAAATATCGTCCGTCAATATCGGATTTTTTGTGTTTTGATATTTTTTTAATTTCTGTCCGGTACGTTTTTCCTTCTTGTCCATTAATTTTGTTATAGGTTTCTATCCATTTATGTTTTTTAAATTCCAGAATTAATGTATTTATTTCCTTATTTAATTTGTTACATTTTTATAAACCCTCAAATAAAACACAATGTTTTTTACCAATTAAATTTATTATAATGTATATAAATATATTACAAGAACATGAATTACCTTACTGAGATCAATAAACAGAAGAATGTTTGCTACTGACTGTTTGACTTAATCCTATAGAGCAAGTTTGGAATATGCTTGACAGACGTGTTCGTTGTCGCCCACATCCTCCTCATACCATCCAGCAGCTAACGACGGCTGTTATTAAAGAATGGTACGCTATATAACAAGAAGACCTTAGAAAACTTTTTCGAAGCATGGCAAAACGGTGTAATGCCGTTATTCGTGCTACGGGAGCACATACTCGTTATTACGTTGCCACTTTATGTACAAAAGTTTACATTAAAATTAGTTTTTATTTATTTATTTATTAATATCTTTGTACTCCTTTCTAATAAAATAACACAAAATTTATAATATAAAATATGTTAATACACACAAAATTTCAGTCGAAAGGAAGACGGGCGGAGTTCTCTTCACCAAAATATCTTCCACTCAAACCCATAATTCTATGCCATCAATATTACTCCATAATAATATGTAGTATCTTTTTTATATTTTTAATGCTTAAGAATATGTTAGTCTTTTATTAGACATGTTTTGTTGTGTTGCCACTGTCAAAATTATATAATTGTTATATGGGTGGTACCAGCGCCTGTTCCGACCTTTTCAGATCTATTATGGATCCTTACTTATCTCAGATGACCAGTTTTAGCTTTGCATCTTTGATTAGTCCTATTAGCCTTGGCTGAGGGGCATTGGTATAGCTCTCCTCGCTAGGTAGAATCTGCACTTTGGTTCTGATAGTTGTTAATTATTACGGGTACTTTAGAAGTACATGATGCTGACACTTTCATATGTGCCAATTAAAACAAATACAGCGTTTTTCAGAGGTTCTTAATTTTATTTGCATGTAATTTTCCGTTTGAATTTTATGGAAGCACAAAGCTAATTGTTTTGAGCAGTGTATAAAATATGTAAATATACTCAAAATTTTAGTCGAGGAGGACGGGCGGAGTTCTCTTCATCGAAGGATCTACCACTCAAACCCATGATTAATGCTCCGGAATATCTTCTGTAGTATCTTTTTATATTTTTAATGCTTGAAGCATATTTTCGGGTTTTATTAGACATATTTGATTAAAAACTCTATTTTTTTCTTCTATTTATTATAGAAAATTTACAAGTGTTTTAAGGCAAATTTTAAGATTGCTTTAAGTTGCTCATATTTATTAAATTTCTTTGTAAACTTCAACTGTTTAAAAAAATTAAAGTTTTAAATTTTTTCAAATTTTCTATTATATTTTGTCAATAAATTATACCTTTAACAAAAATTTAAGTCTTTAAAACAAAATTAAAAAGACTTATTATCTACATTTTACTTTTGTAATTGTGCAAGAAAAATAGAACAATGAGAGAGAGTTGTATGCCTGAAAAGGTATGGAAATTATAAGATAAATGTGAACATAAATGTTACCCAAAATAGGTAAAATACTAGAACCTTGTATGGTAACTGAACTCATAAATATTTTATAATTTTAGCTTATATAGTAGAACAAAGCACAATCATACAACAAAATTAATATCAAGATAAAAAAGATAAAATTTTAAATCAACTATTTGTGACAAACATAATGACTTATTAACGCTGTGGCTAAAATTTTGCAATGCAACCCTTTGAAATCGGAAGCATAGTATTACAATGAACGCGCATACGTCGCCCACATTATTAAATGTACATTATGCGGTAGAGAATAATCGAATATGATTATAATTTCTACATGTCCGCGTTATTTCGTTATTAAGCGAACATGAGGTAAATGAATAATGCTTTTGTGTTATTATAATCAGAGATAATGGGCCAAACATGCACGGTTCTTTATTATTATTATTGTTTTTTTTCCACTTTCAGTGGGCCTTGATGAATGAGTGACTGCCCCATTATGTTGTTGTTACAAATTACCAAGCGAGTGCATCTTTTGTTGCGCATAAATGGAACGTACGCATGGTCAGAGGTTAATTGATAAATACTCATGTTATGGAACAATTAGCTCTAATTAAATGTATGTGAGTTTTCGACGCGTCAATTAAATCATTAAAACTGCAATCGTTTTTTAATGATGAAAACAGAATTCAATTTCCGGTTGACAATAAACCATTCGATCGTTGTAAATTAATGCTAATCAATTTTCCCACTCTAGAAGTATTTATTTAAATGCATTCCGCTGCCGGAAAGTCGTTACCATGCAAATCAGTTTTTTTTGTTCGTCTTCTGCGTGCCAGATGAGAGCTAACTCCGGATTATTTACATTTATGGAGGAACAATCCACTTTATAAATGCGTTTGAGGGATTGCAATTCCTTTCGAGTTTCTCGTCGTAACGTTTTTTCCCCTTCTCCAAATCTGTACTCCACTCGAGGAGCAGTGATGTTCAGTTTTATTCGCAAACATTAAGTAAATACAAAACTTTTTCCATAACTTTCTCTTTAATTATATCACTAAATTAACAACATTATGTATACATATTCAATTGATTTATTAAATAATATAATTATTTAGATATTTATAATTAACTAGAATTAGTTATTTAAAATAAATTCCAGCCTGTTTCTGTACGCAACACGTATTTAAAACATCAATCATTCGCTGTCAAACATTCGGTGGCAAGCTGCATGTTATTTACCGATAAATACGTACGCCCGAAAATAATTTAGCGCTTGTTGCCCTACACGGTAAACACGTGTAGTTTATTTAAAGCAATTAGTTCATACTATTTTCGAATAATTAATAATGACCGTAAATAAATCCTGAAATGCTGATTTCACATTCGCCGCCAATAAAATGGCCTGTAATAAAATACCGTTGTGATGGGCAATTTGTAATAAAGCGTCTGTTTCACACTGGTTGTATTTGTTCGTTCGAAAATAATTTGCGAATAATTGATGTAAATTATTATGAATACCTTATAAAGTATGATTTATATTTAATTATAAACGCTTTGTTATATATGTACGTTTATATTTGTACTAATAATTGAAACTTGATTGAGTTGTATGGTTTAAAATGATTAAAATAAACGTTATATTTATATGAAGCTTTTGGTGAATGCGTCGGGAACTCACTACATATATACATGACAACTAAAAGAATGTTTAAAATTTTGTAAATAAATGATAATTAATATTTTAGGCAACTTATAACAGTTATAAAATGCTTAAATTATCTTAAGATCAAGGGGGTAAAATAGTGTAAATATACGATTAATCAACTTCTCACTTAACCCGTGGTGAAACATTTTTATGTTAATAAAAGGATTAATTATGCACTTGGTTATGTTTCACTATTTTTTTTTCAATATTGAAACATAACCAAGTGTTAATTAATCATTTTATTAGTGTAAATATAATTAGATAATGGAATTACAGGAGTGTAAAATAGAAATAGCGTTAATTTTTTAAAAAATGTCGAAACTAGAAAATAAATAATTTACGATATTTATTGTAGAAATTTGAAAAAAGTTCTAGAAAATGAAAGTCGTGGATAAATCATATAATCAAAACGTAGATAATATATTCTATAGAATCGTTTCTAATATTAAATATTACTGAGGTTCTATGATGATAAGAATTTTTTGAAAATTATAAAATCTCAGCTTTAACATCAACAAAAGATAAAAAGTTATTTTAACATTCAAATTATCTTCTTTTCTAGAACCTTAAACTAAAAGACTTCAAGGAAACTGTTGATGCAGAAGATACTTCAGAATAATTCGCCGTAATGCACGATTAAAAAATTATATTTACATTTTTTAATATTTAAAATGGAACAAATATATATCGTTAATAATCAAACAATTAATAATAATTAGGTATTATTTATTTTATCCAACATGCTAACACAATATTCTAATATTCTTAAATAGTAATTTTTTCTTCCATTCTCGCCCTCTATTCCGATAGTTGCTCCATGAAGACTCTATTGATGACGATTCAACATAATATGTTTTCAAAATTATGATAATCTACTTTCCTTGTAGGTACTTTATCAGTATTCACCAGGGTTGATATGGCTAATCACTAAATACTATCCTAGCAGCATTGAATTTGCTCTTTAACTGAGGACTTAGTTTCAAGAAGTAATATAAAGTTCCTGTAATTTTATAAAGCACTAAATTTTAAAATGTTAAAAGACAGTTATTTAATTGTACCAAAGTAATGTGTTTCTTTCAAATAGCTAAACCATTAAAGCAACACTATTCTTAATGTATTTATTTCTGTCAAATAAAAATAATTAATTGACGTTCAACAGTTTTTATGGCTTATTTCAAAATGTTATGAGCGGTTTTCACTATCAAGGTCTCTTATTTATTGATATTTACATACTTTATCCGGATACATATGTATTTGATAGGACTCTTCACTGGATAAAAGGCTAAAAGTAATACATTTACTCCTTGACTTGAGACTTGGTGTCAAAAAATAAGGTAGGATGTAGTAAATGCCGAAGGGATACAGATTTTAGCACTATCTGTCTCCAAAAAGTAAGGAGCTGTTTACACGATAAAGGTCATATTTACTTCTTCTTACTTCTGGCGTATTTCATCAGAATAGACTTAGATGCATATAAGTGTACTTAATAGAAAAAAAAATCGAAAGAGCAAATTATCTCAGAATCAGTAAATTAAAATAAGTAAAGTAAGGAATTTTATTTCTGTCTCATTGCCTCGTGTTTTAACGCAACTTTATTTTTAAATCATTATTCATCCTCACTCCAGAATGGGCCAGGATACTCCCTGTAAAAAATGTAAAAAGGTAGTTAGTGACTTTGTTAAATGTTGTAAATGCAACTGAGTCTGATCATAGCTGTGCCGCACTGATGAAATATTTGATTCGCACCAATGAAGGAGAAGTTATCTGCTGCAACAAGCATACTAGAGCAGCCAGTTCCAGTAGTACTTGTGATGATTCGATTTTGCCTGATACCTTGTCTATAGCACCCACTGCTAGTGGATACAATATTTTATCTGATTTGTAAATACGGTTAAAGAGCTCAGAGAGTCCGTTACTCAATTAACAATTAAATATGATAGGTTAGCTGAGAATAACATCCGGCTTACTGCCCTAATATCTGACATGACTAAATTAAAAAATGATAATCAGATCCAACAAGATGAATTGTTTACTCTTAAAAATAGTCTAGCCCAATTAGAAGACAAGATAAATAGTCCTAAGGTGGACCTTAATCTAAATATCATTAGCGAAATTGATGACCGCAAAAGGAGGGAAAATAACGGCATTATATTTAATTAACTGAACATCCCTCTAATGACAACCTAAAAGACATTGATAAGGTAACTTCACTACTTCTTTCGCTTGATAGTTCAGTATCTGCCAGGAAGGTATTCAGATTGGGAAAAGTCGGTGACAGGCCACGTCCTATTAAAATCATCTTGGACCAACGCTGTATAGCAACAATGTTACTTAAGAATAAAAGTAAGCTTGATAATAACCTTAAACTGAAACATGATTTAACGCCGATGCAGCGTGAGGGATTTAAAGTTGTGTTGGCTGAACTTAAATGACGTGAATCATGTGGTGAGAAACTCTTCATTAAATACGTTAATAACACACCGAAGATATTCAAAAAAAATGTCAAAGAAAAAAAACTAGATTCTACCCAACACTCACCTAGCATTCATGTACTGTATCAAAATATTCGAGGACTAAATACTAAATTTGTAGACGTACAGACATTTTCGACATTTACTTTTTAACTGAAACTTGGTTGTACAGTGGTGTTAACAGTTATGAATTCTTCCCGCATGAATTTAATGTCTATTGGCATCATTGGTGGCGGCGCATTAATTGCTGTTCATTCGCGGTTCTCTTCTGAGCTCATCAACTATAATTTTCCATACTCTGATTACACGCAACTTACTGCTGTTAAGCTCAAGCTACAATATAAACAGCTAGTTCTAATCTGTGTCTATATCAAACCTAATGCTCCAGTTAATGAATACTCTCATGTATTTGAATTAATTGAAAGTGAGTTCCGCGGTAAGCAAATACTCATAATTCGTGACTTCAACATTCCCGAATATCATGCTGGTAACATGACTTCTTTGGAGACTTTGCATGCTTTTATTAAATGCAACGATTTATCCCAGCATAACAACATCTTAAATGATTATGGAAGAATCCTGGATCTAGTTATCTCTTCAACAAATTTAGTTGAGTGAGTGTTGAGCGCTGGAAATTTTTCCTTAGTTTAGGAAAGCAAATTTTATAGGCCTCTACAATGACCTTTCAAATTGCTGCTGGAATGAACTCTATACGTGCCCTGAGGTAAACATTGTCTGTGATATATTATATAAGAAGCTTTGCCAACTATTTGATAAGCATGTACCTACATACCCTGCGAGTTCTAAATCGCATGACAAACTTCCTTGGTTTAGCCGTTCAATTGAAATTAAACTTGCAAAGAAGAACAGAGCTCGTAAAAAATATCTGCAATCTCGGAAGGAGAGTGATAAATGTGTTTTTCAAAACCTACGAAGATCCTGCAATAATGGCATAGCTTGCTCACTCAAAATACACTGCTCATGTTGAGAAGAACCTCAGTACCTCTCCACAACTTCTCTCGCAATATGTTAACTATAAAAAAGCCTCGACTCGCGTTCCAGGTGTCATGACACTAGATGACTCAGAGTTATCCAACTGTAATGATGTAGTTGATGGTTTTGCTAATTATTTTAGTAAATCGTTTGCTTCAAGCTTATTATCTGCCAATGTAAATGTGAATAAACTCAGTCACCAAGCCAATGTCAAGTTTTGTGTATCAGATGTGAAGAAACAACTTAGTGGCCACAAACCTAATTTAACTATGGACATCGACTAAGTTCCCAGCCTGATCTTGAAGGATGCTGCAAACTTGTTATGTGATCCTTTGTGTTTTATATTTAATCCTATATTAAGGAGCGGTATTTTTTCCGATGTATGGAGAGAGTCACGTATCTGTCTTGTCTTCAAAAAGGGAGTTAAAACTGCAATCGAGAATTATCGACCAATTTCGATCGTGAGTAACTTGTCCAAAGTATTTGAATCACTTCTCAGCAACTATATTTATAATAATGTCAGTACGTCTCTCCATAAAGATCAACATGGTTTTATGAGGAAGCGCTCTACGACTACCAACTTAACCAATTTTACACATATTATTTCTGAAGCCATAGATGCTGGGAAGCAAGTTGATGTCATCTATATTGATCTTGTTAAAGCATCTGATAAGCTGGATCATGTCCTTTTAATATCTCGGCTCATGGACTACGACTTGAGTGCTAGTATTGTGAATGTGATTTGCTCATACTTACATAATCCTATTGTTTTTAATAATATTTGCTCTGTACTTAATTGTAGTACCTTCTTATTTGCCGATGACTTGACGATTTTAAATGTTATTGACTCTACTGAAGACTGCAGCATAGCCTGGATGCTATGGCTATTTGGTGTCTAGATAATAAATTAGAATTAAGTATTGGCAAATGTTCAGTTACATCCTATACCCGCAAACAGAACGGTATTAAATTTGATTACTCCATAGGAGACATACGGCTGGACAGATCTAATGTAACATCTGATTTGGGTATTACCTTTGACAGTAAACTTACATTCAACTTGCACGTAGCTAAACTTTCTGGTGATTGTTACAGACTCTAGACTCTTAGGCTTTATAGTTCATAACTGTAAACTTTTCAAGAACATTAATGTACTCATTAAATTATTTAATACATTTGTACTAAGTAAGCTGTGTTACTGTTCAGTGGTCTGGTCGCCTTGCTATTCTAAATATATTAATATTCTTGAAAATGTGCAAAAGAGATTCTTGAGATACATTTATTTTGTTAAACATGGTATTTATCGTTTCGATGTTCCATATCAAGAACTAAGTGAATTAACCTTTCTATATCTGCAAAATAGACACATCTTGTATGACTTATGTTTCTTACACAAGTTAATTCATAACAAAATCGATAACCCTACTTTCTTATCACAGCTAAATTTTAATGTACCCAGATCCTCATCCCGACATGCTAACACTTACTTATCACATATCTAACACCAGCCATTGCCTTCCCGTATACCGTCTGCCTCGCCTGTATAATCAGTTTCAGCACCTCATTGATGTGTATTCCCCATCCATTACGGCTTTCAAAACATCTGTTATTGCTTGTTTTGAGGATAGGCATTTTTAAGTATTTTTTTTTTGTATTTGTATTTTGTATTTTAAGTATGTTTTTGTCTTATTTTTTCAAATATGTACCGCTGATCAATGTATCTTTTGTTTTTGTTACTTTAATTATTTTATTATTATATAATTAAGTTTTAATTGTTAATATCACTCTGTAATTGGCCCCAGTGGCTGTTGGGTTGATAAATAAATAAATAAATAAATAAAATCACATTCAGCAACAGTGTTTTTAAAATATAAGGAACAGATTTTATAAGCAAAGACGTCATTTTGAGTACCTTATAATAGTACAAATAACCTGAAACTTTTTAATAAATAATACCAGAAGTATTAAATGTACTTCTGAATTAGACCTTAATCTCAAGAAATAATACACAAAGTTTTTAGCACTAGTGTCTGCCTCCAAAAAGCAAGGAGCTGTTTACACGATCAAAGTCATGTTTATTTCTTCTTACTTCTGGCGTATTTCTTCAGACTTCAGTGTTTTCAAAATATTAGGAGCAGATTTCATAAGCAAATACGTCTTTTTGCGTACCTTATAAAACTACAAATAACCTGAAACTTCTTACTGAATAATACCAGAACTGTTAAATTTACTTCTGAATTTATACCTTAATCTCAATAAATAAGACAGAATGTTTTGAAATGTTTGAAAAGATCCAAAATGTTACGAGCTGTTCCCGCTACTAAAATTATCTATTTTTCTTCCTTTTTTCACGTTCTTCTCAGGATTTACATAGTTTGATACTATCCACAAAAATCTTCTAATTAATCTTTGAATAAATAAGACATGATGTCTTCAATTTCCCAAAAAAAACTAAAATTTCAATATCAGTATCACAAATAAATAGGAACTAATAAAAAAATATTTTCGTGTTTTTCTAATTATTAGATCCTCCTTCTGATACTCCAGGAATGCTTGAAAAGCCAAAAATCCTCTGGGCCAGTCCAATAAAATTGCGTGATCAATATTTTTTTTTAATAATACTATAGCATGAGATCAAATTATATCCAATGTTTGTCTTGCCCAAAAGACACTTTACTCAAAAATGTTAATTTTCATCATCAGAAAACGGTTAATTCAGACCAAGCGAAAGTACACTGTTCCTGACATAAAGACCATTACATTCTATGTTAATCATATCAAATCTCTAGTGAGATATCAGCAGGCCTTTAAGAAGGCTGGAAATCTCTGGGTCAGCCTGTCATATTAAATTATCACTTCTTTTTGCAAGCAATTTCGAAAAGCATAAATGTCCAGAACACAGAAACATGACACATAAGACGAAATTATGTTGTAATTGTTTTGCCTTTGATATAAGTCATATATGGGCAACCCCCAGCCCCCGGAGCGAGAGAGAAATTTCAAATAACGCGCAAAAATATTAAAGATTTAGCACACATATAGTATTTTCTGCAGATTCGGTGTGTACTGCAAATTGATAAATAATATTATTAAGCGTACGCAGTAGAAAGCCACAGATCGAGTCAGAAATAGTCGTCAGAAAGAGACAAACAGATAAACATTCGGGAAGCCGCCTGATGACCTTGAAGCGCTCCAGAGCCGACTGTTATTCATAATGCGGTTAGCATCGCATATTCGCGTACGTTCGAGGGTATTCTAGTTGCTTATTTCGGGTAATATATAAACCGCTCAGCGTGCGTCAACTCATTACTTCTTTACTATAGTATTTTTAGTACTTTGTTTTCTTGTATTAGCAGACGTTGTAGGTTTTTCTGGGTTCTATTTCCCCAAATTGATATTAGGTACGTGTTTTTCGCAACAAATAGGCTATTATAGAGTTGTTTTCTTGTCCAGTTTGTTAAATATGCATTGATTTTTTTATTGCAGCTATTGTTTTACAATTACTTTTTATAATTTTTTAAATATAAGTGTCCCATTTTAAGTTGTTTTGTATATTCAATCCTAGATATGTAATTGCTTTAGTTTCGTTTATTTTTGTGTTTTTTATGCTTATTTCTAGGTTGGAGTCGTTTCTTTCATTGAAGTGTATATACTTCGTTTTGTGTTCGTTTATTGTGAGATTATTTTTTGTGTACCATGTTTCTAATTTCTTCATGTCTGCATTTAATTGATCTTGCAGCTGTTGTGAGTTTTTCGCTGAATATAAAATGCAGGTATCATCTGCGTAAATATATAATTTGCCAGTTAGATTTATTTGAAATATACTGTATGTGTATAGTATGTACAAAATCGGTGGTAGGATGTCTCCCTGGGGAATTCCGTATTCTGCTTCTATGGTCTTACTGTTTGTGTTCAATTTTTTCATTCGAGATGGTATCAAATGCTTTTTTCATATCGACAAAAATGGCTATAGTCTGTTCTTTTTTGTCTAATTTCTCCTTGATGTCATTAGTAAATTCGTGAGTAGCTGATGTTGTGCCTGTTAGTTTTTGAAATGCCTATTGCTGTTTATTGATGATGTATTTGTTTAGGTGATCTATTATTCTGTTGTATATTACTTTCTCTAGGATTTTATTTAGGGTTGATAAAAGCGTTATGGGTCTATAGTTTTCTGGTTTGGTGCTGTCTCCGTTTTTATATATTGGTTTTATGATTAAAGTTTTTATGTAATTTGGGTATGTTCCAATTTTCAATATTTAATTTATAATGTTTGTTAATATGGGTGTCAATTTGGTACTATTTTCTTTTAACATTTTGTTTGTGACTTTGTTAAATCCGGGAGTTGTGTTATTTTTGAGATTTCTTATAATTGTTTTGATTACATTTTCAGTTGTTGGATTAAATGCTGTAATGTTTTCTATTGTTTCATCTGTATTTGTGATCGTTATTTCATTTATTTATTTAAGAAATTCTTTTATTGATTTTTCTGTTAGTTTTTGGCCTATTTGAGCGAAGTATGTATTTATTTCTTCATATTGTTTAGTTGTTGTTCCATCTTCTCTAATAAGTTCTTGTATGTTCTGTTTTTGTGTTTTAGTGTTTTTTGTTTGTTTGTGTATTTGGTTCCATATTTTTTGGGGGTAATTGTATTTTTGTTAAACAGTTTTGTATAATATATTGTTTTGGCTTGTTTAATTTTTTCGTTTGTTAATTTCTTTTGTTTATTGTAGTTTTCTTTTATAATTGAGTTGTTTGGTTGCAAATGGTACTTCTTTGATAGTTTATTTCTCGCATCTAAATATTTTATAACTTCTTCATTTATCCAAGGATTTTTTCTTGATCTTTTGATTCTTTTTACTGTGGTGTTGTGGTTTTTAATATTTAGTAGTATTTTTGAAAGTGCTTCTGGGGTGTCTATTGTTTTGTTATCTATATTTTCTATGCCTTTATTAATCTGACCGTGATCTATTTTTGTAATTGTAAAATATTTATATTTTGTTTTTTGTTCTATTTTTTGTAAATGTAATACTAATGCCGTATGATCAGATGTGTTTGCTTCTATTCTTAAAAAAAACATTTACAGATTTATCTGACACAGCCCAGGACGCTATTTTTATAAGAGGTGTTGATAAATAATTTATAGTGATCGGGGAATTACGGGTTTACGGCCGCTGCAAGGGACCACAACGAGAAAAGATATTTTTGCCGAGGTGCAAAGTACATTTGAGCAATATTGTTTGCATTGTTTGCAGTGGAGTGCGCACAGATGGTTCAATAGTTGGTTCACGAAAAAGTTTTATTGGAATTCTGAAGGAAAGAGCAACCGCTATGAATGCAAATGAGTGATTTATTAATTCTACATTGCATTATTCACCAACAAATCTTGTTCTCTCAGTCCATTCGACTGAAGAACGTTATTAATGATAATACTATTGCGAAGTAATGTGGCTAAGCAAAGGCAAAATTCTAAAAAGATTTTATGACCTTCTGCAAATTTGTGATCCAACGTGGCTATGTGAAATGGCATTTCTGGTAGACACCACAGGATACTTAAATAACCTGAACTTAAAGCTTCGAATTGATAAATCAGCTTCACAGTCTTTTCAAAACAAAATTTACTTGTGGGAAACACAAATGAGAAGTAAAATGTATTAAAATCCTTTAGTTCCTTGTAGAAAATTAAATAATAATTTTAAAAATACGAAAACATTTCGTGAATCTACAAGATAGTAAATTGTTTTCGCATTTTTTAAATTATTAAAAATGAGAAGTAAAAACTGTTTTTATTTTGTAACATTATTCAATCACGAAAATATTTATTACGGTCGTTGTTCTGGAGAACTGAAACTATTGTCAGAGAAATTCACTGTTCGGTTTTCCGATTTTAAGAATATGGATAGCACTTTCAATATTTTTGCAAATCCGTGTTGGTGTAATGTGGAAGGTGCTCCGCTACACCTACAAATGGAGTTAATCGAACTTCGCAAGAAAAATAATTTGGACACTCAAAAGCACGTATAAATATGAGCAGCATTTTAAATCATGAAAATTAATAATCTGCTTACAGATGTTAATTTAGAAAATAATTTGAGCCTATGTACTAGTGATATGACCTCAATATTGACATTCTGTTTCTCAGCTTCAAACTGAAATCTATCATTAATTTTCATTTGTTTTCCTATCTTTTTTTTGTTAATTTTCTTTTTATATGTTTGATCATGCATTTATAATTCTAATAAATAAAAAATGCGTGAATCTGTAAAGCCTTTTTATTCACTACTACCTTCTTATATCTTTCCTTCGGCCCGCGACCTGATTAAGTCCTGAAATTACGCCCTCGCCTAAACAAAGGTCACCTATACCTGATATAAGTCATTCAATCATCCAGTCGATCTTAAGCGACGATTACTTCTAACATAAGAAAATGGTTTGATTTTGATAGATACCGCACATAGTTCAAGGGGGGGGGGGCAAAAATTTGCTTATAATGATCATATTTTTTGCTGCTAAAAAACGATCCAAAAAATAATTTTATCATATATGATATTAAACATGGATATACTGTTTCCAAAGCATCATAATACAGTAACTAATTCTGACTAAAATTGGGACAAATCAAGAAATTTTTAGAAGGTTTAGAAAAGCAGAATGTTAGAAATTTAAAAAAAGACAAATGTTTTAATTTTATATATATCACGAACGAAAGTATTTAGTCGAAACATATAACAATAAATATCAGGCTAGTAATATAATCCTAAGAACTTAGAGATAGACAGAAAGAGATAGAAAAAGAAACAGAAAGCGTAAGATAACCTTATAATTTAGACATTTGACTATATATTACAAACAAAATTAGCTTCTATGCCTTCTCTCATGTAATTTAATTACTATAAACTATTTAAGATGAAATTATTTGGCATAGAAACCTTCAATTATATTAAGCGCATTATGAATAACTTTAATAACGTATATTATTTATGGTGAAAGCGCCGATAAAAAATATATATTAAGTATTAGTAGACAAATTTGAGCGATGAAGATTAAGTTTCATTAATATTTAGAAGTAACATATATTATTATATTAATAACAATAATAACAATAATACCAGTCGATATGAAAGCAAAGGTATTATTTTAAAGTTTAGTCAGTTTTAAGATTATTACCTCTGTTAAATGTAGAAAGCATATTAACTACAAATTCATATATATGGTGACTTTTTACTACCATTTCTTCCATTAGCGAAATCAATAACTTCTGTAGATATTATAGGAATCTTATTATATTCATATTTTGTAAGATTAATAATACTTGCAAATACGGCAATGAAAACCATTATTAACAAACGCAAATTGAGTTTACTTTTTACTACTATATATCAATAGATATCGATAATATCAAGAGATGCGTTCGGAAAGTTTTTTTCAAAAGCAGCTAAGTACTGCATTAAACAAATAACATTTATTTTAGAGTTAAAGTTGATACATTTGAAAGTTATCTTGTCTCGGAGATAATAAATAATATAATTAGAAAAATATTTTTCAATCTCCCAAATAATTAACCCGTCTCCCTGGTTGCACAACGATCTGCCCGAGGGTAAAATATAATTAATCCTGTATCTTTTTTAAACGAGGGTACGCGCCATACTTTTTCCATCTGTCGCAGCTGATTTTTCATTTCGCTTTTAATTAATCCCACCAATTGTAAAAAGTGCGACGTTAGATTTAACGTGTCGAGCATGAAAATACATTATTTTTATATAATTAATTATATTTATGCTAATAGACACTCATCTATCTCATCTATATTAACTTCTTATAAATATAATAACCGATCAATTTTGCTTGTAGTTCTTCTATGAAGTTGAAGTATCGAAAACTTGTCCAATTATGGTTGCGGAAAGTTGGCGAAATCTTGACGTTTAGTGCGGCGAAAACAGTGGATCTGTAAACTTATTGTTTGTTCGGTGCGAGGGGAATTCTCCGTATCACTGTTTCTATTCCTCATAAATATGTCAAACTAAAGCAATTTTATATTATACGATGCGGAGCGGCGCGAAGGAAAACAACAAGACGCAAAGGCCTTCCCGGAAAAAGTTTTCAATCTCCTTTCTTGGAAGCAACCCTCCTCGCCACACCTATGCAGAATTTATTCCTATTCGTGGGCGATAAATTCGCGTTGATCGATAATTTACGACTTTATCACGGAGTAAATATTTTCGTATGGAAATGATCTCTATAATTTAATAGATTTTAGTATATTTACCATCAGAAGGGTGCTAGAATGATTTTATTATTACATTTAAAAGAAAATGTTATCATTATAATTTAATGAGGAAATCAAAAGGAGAATGAAATAAATAAACTACAGATTCTTGGGACAAAAGTTTATTGTTAAGACGCAATTTTTATTCAAAGATTTGAAAATTATTATTTTTTTAATTTATAATAATTCAATGCTTTATTCGATCTAGCCTAGCTGAAACTTATTATTGTTGATTGTCATAAAATAACACATTATTTTATTTATTATGGTCATCATTAATTGACAAAAGTTATGATATAATAGTAAACTAAAATATTTTTCAATAATTTTTCCAGACTTTTAAATGATGAACTGTCTTTTTTACTTAATCTCAAATTATAAATTTCATAACAATTATTTGTTCTTGTATTGGTGTTCTTGTAAAATTTTAACTGTAAAATCTCAAATAGATTTTAGAATATTTCCAAAACTATCATTTTAAACGTAAATTTTTAAATGTTATTATTTTGAAATGTTTTTTTTTTAACTAGAACAATCTTGATTCTCAATCTGGAAAGGAAATTATCAAAATTGTTTAAAATAAATAATCTTTACAAAAAGTTGGATATGACTAACTAAATAAGTTGGAAAAGAGAACATAAGTTATTATTATTCACTAGGGTCATTGTTAGAGAAAGTTTTACATATTGATGATCGTGGTTTCTGGAAGGCGACCAGATGATTGTAGCATTTAGAACATTCGTTAATTATTTGTGCTACCTCATGAGCCCTACTTCTCAAGCCAACCTAAACTTCTTGTAAAGTCGAGTAGTTTGCCGTACAGACCAATCTGGCCACTCTTCTCCAAATATGGACCAGCTGAGATGTTTGAGTGACTCGTATTTACACAGGATGTGTCTTAGGGTCTTTTCTTCTTGCTCGCATTTCCTATATCTTATCTTTTACCACCCCGTATATTGTGTAGGTGCTTGTTTAGTATGCAGTTTACAGGTACAGATTGGCACTGTTGCTTGGTAGTTGAATGTATTTCCTGCTCAGCTTTGGTGTTGGTGAGTGAATGAATTTTTTGGCGACCGGAAACTTATCACTTTGTAGCTATTCCTTTTTGTTTGCCAGTAACAGAGATTTTATGCCTAACTCTGTTGGTTGCGGCAAGTTTTTCTAGAGCTTGCCTGTACTCCAATATTATACTGCTGGCTACCCTTGGTCTTGATAGGGCAGCTAAAGTTGTAAATATTGTGAGCTACTCTATTCCCTATATAGTATATACCTATAGATAAAGTATTGTTTTTGTGAACATTTTTTGTGTCTGCATGTGGGTGTCTGTCGTTGGGCGCTGTATCACAAAAACAAACAATCCTATTGAGATGAAACTTTTCTATCGTTAAAAACTGGAACTAAAACGCTTTTCGTGAATATTCATAAACCAGAAGTGGATGTTTACTCTTGACGTTATTTTTTCAGATATTTTTCTAAATAAGAAAAATATTACAACACTTTTCAAACAAAAGTTATAGAAAACTGGACTGAGAAACTGGACAAGTTTTATTCAAATATGTTTTTCATAAAATTTATAACTTGTGAGAAAAAATAAAAATTATTAATTTTGAAATTGTTGCCTATTGCTAATAAACTATGAGTTACATGAAATTTATATAACAAGTAATTGTAAAGAATCCAAAATTGTTAAGAATATATTTTTTTTGAGTATATCTCGTAGTTTTCGAGAAAAATGTAGGGAAATTATTATGATGGCCACATCACTATTTTTTCTATTAGTTTTTAACTACGTAATATGCATCTAGTTCTAATACTCAAAGCAAAAATCAAAAAACAAAAAAAAATATTTATAATTCTATTAATGTTTAAGATTGAAATAAATATATATACAGAACCAAATATAAAAGATTGTATGGAGTTATATCATTCAAAAAATCATGTTTTTAATAAATATTAATAATTTAGTAATCCTAATGTTGCATTTTAATACTGATAAAATAAATTACAAAATCTACCATTCTAATTTTTAAATATTGTTATATGCTACTTATGATATACTTATTATTATATAAGAAATATTTACAATCGGAATAATTTATTTTATGTTATTTATTTGAAAGACGCTAATTTGTAATAATTATGTTTTAGTCATTAACCATATGTTGAGTTACCCGGGTCCCATTACTATTTTTAAATAGATGTTTTCTAGCCACAAAACTTGAGAAACCCTGAAAGAAGAAGTCAAATATTTGCGCATTCTTCTAGATAACAAACTGAACTGGAATGGCCATCTGACGGAGAAATCCAAAAAAGCCACCTGGCAATGCAGACGAACTGTTGTGAAAATATAGGGTGCGGCCATTTTTGGCATATGCATCAGTAATATAGTAGCCAAGAACGACCACGAAAGCAGCCGTAAGGTTCCTAGATCACGTCCAACGAAGCCCTCTCTTGAACGCGATAGGAGCCATGAGAACAACACCAACAGCAGAGGCAATAAGGCTACGAGCAACAAAAGGATGGCTTGTAACCAACGGTGGAGGTAAACGCCACAAAATCGTAGAGGATTCCAGGAAAAGAAATCCCGAGATTATGATGCCGTGCCGGTGGACAACATCCCTCGAAAATATATATTGACTAGAAAGCTTTAAACATACTTGAGATGCGAAGACTTAGGAGTAAGAAGCAAGCAAAAGACATTCATTGATGGGTGGTTGACCAAAACATGTACAGGTGTAGGAATTTATTGCAAAAACATGTCCCTGAAAAAAGTACTGCACTAGGCAAGACATTGAACACACCAAGAAAAGTGAATCTCGTGGGTATAATATATGCAGAAAAGGTAATCTCTGTCAAGAACTTCAAGGGAAGAAATAGTAAAGTAGCAATTTTATCCAATGCTACCTGTAAAATTACCTCAGCATTAAATTAACGCTGGAATTTGGCAAAGTCTTCGAAGAAGTGGCTCGTGACAATAAGTTGGCCCTGTACTGGGTGAAAGGACACAACAACAGCAAAGGTAACAGAACAGCAGATGGTTTATAAAGAAAGGCATGCCTGCCGCCCACTCTGCAAGACTTGATTACTCTACTGAAAATGCACTAACCAGATGCCACAAAGAGCGATGGTACTACACACCTGGCTGTAGGATATCAAAAAAAATCATCGCGATGGACAGTAAAACGGCCAGATACTGTATACAACTATCCAGAGAAAACTTACGGAAGGTTATATGGCTTCTAACAGGACACTGCTATTGAAGATCGTACCCGAACAGACTGGGACTACACTGCAGAGGGTGTGAAGAAGAAGAGGAAACCGCCGAGCATGTACTTTTGAACTCCCGGCTCTATCCAACAATGAAAGATGTCTACAATCATCAGACATTTTAAAAGACCGGCTTGCTGCGATCCTAGTATTTACCAACGCTTTGTCCATTAAAATCATGTGTGTAATTGTGCTGTGTGTATACTCTCGATTATCAATCTTCTTATTCGATGTTTCTTTGGTAAGATAATCAAAAAATTATAAAATTATTAGAAGATTGGCATTCTTTAGAAGCTCGTCAACATGAATCAAACCATCGAAGTCGAGGAAAGGGTTTAGTATGAACAGCTTTCTCGAACTCCAATTCGCGAATACTTGTCATTTAGTTTTAGGGTGGTGTGGTCTACTATTGTTTATTAACCAGATTACATATGCCATATCTCGTAATTTAAGTACTGGAATGACGTTTATATCCGAATTCACTGCCATAAGGTTGCACTTCACCTCTAACGATTCTTCCTTAGGCAAGAAGTTACATTCGGGAATGTCTTTTAGAATGAAAGAGGGTCCGTTCCATAATAACTCACTATTCTTTAGAACTGCAGGAGCCATATACGGATATGGATTAACACAGTATGCTACATGATGCCAATTACGACGGTTCTTTTGTGGTTGAAATTTAACTATGCAGTGGACTATAAAATTGGAAAACTTCTTGATTCTAATTTAATCCAGGATAACCCTATTTTTCCACCAGTGTAAAAGTTATGGCTGGAAATTTTGATGTTCAGAGATCTGAGCACGCGCATATAAATTTCAGCTAATAGCACGGCGACACAAAGTTCGAGTCTAGGTAAACTTGTCGCTTTTACTGGAGCTAAACGGTATTTTGCATATAACAAACTGCTTAAAATTTAAGTTATCGCTTTAACTGACACGAGATATAGGCACGCTACACACGCACTCTCACTGGCATCAGAAAATCCATTAATTTCCACATTGAATCCGATTTCAGGAATCACCATTCGTAGTATCGTTATATCTGTACCGTTGGGCAATTTGGTTGACGTATATTAGCAAATCTTTAATATATATTCATCTGGTAGTGGAGCATTTAACTTTCCAAAAGTCTTAAATCAGTAACTTGGCTGCGATTGTTACAGGTCCTGTTAATTTCAGAAGATCATATTTTCTTAATATATTGGAGGGAGAACTTCTAGCTTAATGTGCCGGTTTTAGTATTTCATATTGTTCCTAATGTTGAGACTCATACATCATTGTCGCTGTTAGTTAACACTGTTACTGAGTTGAGTCTGTCAATGTTAAAGTCATTAAAATAGATTTTGCGTTGATAGATATAAATTTAGATAGTATGTTTTGCTAGTTTTGCAAGAATATATTCAGTAAATGTAGTCCTTCTTTACCCTTTCACTACTATTAACGTATGTATAGGTTTTTGTATAAATTGGTCCTATGACAGAAGAACGTATATTTTCGATCCTTTTACTGAGTTAAAAGACGACAAACGTAAATATATGTCTTGAAGGTTCGTGTATTAGTGCAATTGCATGAATACGTCGCTATATTTTTTTAGTAAATAAACTTGTACAAACTTGTAAAACGTGATCCACAGTTACGGGTGAGCCAAAATTTTGATACCCAAAAACGTATGCATACATCCTAAAATTCAGTTTAAATAGGAAAAACGTACGGATCCGAAAATCATTAAAAACGCCACACTTGGAGCACTAGAATCTCAAAAATTACCAGTAACGAAAGATTTAAATAACAAGCAAAATCAGAAACATAGCTTTGTCTATTTTTAATATTTTTGTTATGGTGTTGGCATGATCAATCAAAAAATTCGTTGAATTTTCCAAGTTATATTTATTAATATTGTTGTACGATAAAGAGAACAAGCTTTCATTCCCCTAAAATTCTCTGCGTTGGAATGGTGAATTTCTGCCGTCCCTATTATTGCGAAATAAACATCAAATTCATTTGTAATAATGTCTATCCATATTTCAAATACTTTCATGCTATTTCCAATTATATAGATTTGTATCGCTTTATTTTGGATTTTCTAAGAATTATATTACATATTTTTTATCTTAAAATACACTTAATATTCGGTCAAAATAATATGTCTATATGACCGGATATCACTTCTTGGAACGGAAGATTTTAGCTACAAAACTGTAGCTACCTTTCCTCGTTATTAATGTCTACGTCGTTGCAATAAACGTCACTATAATCCTCATTTCAACTTCGGTATTAGTATAAACTTCTTAAATCCGTTTTTAATTTTAAACTAAATTCGTATAGCTCATTATAAAGCTAAACCTCTCTTTTAGAGATATTGAAGTTTATTTTTTTTATAAATTATAAAATAGTAAGCCATCAAGTTACCTTTCAAAGGTATCTTAACATTTTACGCTAGCTATCTTACTAAGGAGATATCCGACCGTTTCCATATATATATATATATATATGTATATAAAAGTTAAATGAAATACCGGTGTGTATTTATGGTGGATGCGCCGGGAACATTAAAAACAAACTGCATTATTAATAATTTCTAAATATTTACTTTCTTAAAATAATACCATTATTATATTGGACGTAGAAGAGGGAATTATTTCCACTTTCTTTTCATCGTTGATGAATTTAGTTATGGGTCGCCCTTTTGTCGGGGGATCCAGTGGCCCGGGGGCGTAATCTTTACGCAGAGGGTTATCTGGATGAATGGCGCGGCCGATTCACGTCCGTGTCCACAATGGCAAAGGGACCCCAAAACTTAAATTCCGGCCGGATTTATTGATTTTCACGATGATAGTAAATTGGAGGTGAATAGCTAACTTAGCTCCTCACTTAATATCCACGATTCAGTTGACGTCGTCCCTAAATTGGATTCAGGTTAGATGGACGGCGGCTTCGACCTGAATGCCGCCTGATTGTGGGATTACCAACGCACTATAACTTCGTGCTTATGGTTGAATTTGAGTTATAAATCAAGCCGTGCGATTTAGCGTATTTTAAGGTTTAGTAAATGTGAGGGTAAATTATTAAATAGATTATAATATCAATTTATAAGTCTAAAATCAAGTCGTATAATTTAAAATATTAATAATAGATCTATTGTAAGGGTAAATTGATAGAGAATTATATTTAAAACTGTATATATGGCAAACTGATTTTTTTTTTATCTACTAGATTAAAATTTGCAAATTCTAACTGGACTACTCAGGTATAGTAATCAGCATCAAACCTGGTATCTCTCATAATTCAAATACTGTTTGTGTGGCTTCACAATCACTTAAAGAAATTGAATAAACGAAATCGAAAACCAGTAAAGTTTCTAGTAAAATTTGCATTTAATTAAATCAGTCTAAAAGGTTTTTTACTTACTGAAATCATCTGTAAAAATATTATAAAATTTAGTAGAAATCTATTAGACAATGGATGGTTTTAATAAACTATTCTATTACAACATAGTTAAGGCCAAAGTATTCTTTAAATAAATAACTAAGTACTTTATTTGAGAAATAGATTTTCTTTATGCAAGTGAACTGTGATTTAAGGTGAATAAGGTGGATGCATGAATCGTGCCTTCCACTTCCAGTTGATCCACTTACCCCAGGTGAAATTTAAAATTTAATATTCATACGATGGAGAAGCGCCGCCACCGCCCTAGGGACAATCACGGCGCGATTGCCGCATTAATCCACTCGTGACGATTTGTGGCGAAAATATATCGACTTTATAAAATTTTCGTACTAGATAGGGAGTGAAATATTGGAATCGATAGTGAATAACAAAAAACTGTAGTGGATTACGGAGAGTCTATTAATGTAAATAGATTGAAGATCGTTTAAAGCTTGTTTGTTATGGATAGAAATATAAAAATAAGATTATGAGTGTAAATAAATAACCTAATAAATAACCGAAACCGGTTGCAAAATAAATCTGTTTATATATTAAGGAAGTACACTTTATTTACAATCCAATAAATAAATAAATTTAAAAAAACGTGACTTTAGCATCATTATACTTGCCTTATACTGCTACCTTATTTTTTTTTTAAACTCTTTATTATATAAATTATTAATATATCTATTTCGATAACAAAAGAAAAATACTACTACTAATAATTAGAAAAAAAAACTACAAAAACATTTCGCTAATATGCAACAAATGAGTCTTATTATGGCTACAAAAAATGTCTTATTGAAACAACTACTTCTCTGTTGCTGTTTTTCGAAAGAATATCTACGAGGGTTAATAGGAAAATAGAAACCGTTTGTACCGGTAGAGCGCTAGCGAATAGTGTAGCCGTGTGCAAAGTTAACTGTTCTGTTTATGTGAGTGTTCGAGGCGGCGGTCAGAACTTTCAACTATTCACACTATAGTCTAGACTCAGCTCCTTCAATGTATGTATTTAATACCATAACTGTTTAATTAATCTTTCAACTGATTAATTTGTTTTCATGATATACTTCTTGCCAAACTACAATTCTTAGAATATTCTATATCCCTATTTGTGAGCTTTTTATACGGTCAAGCACATCTAGTGCAAAACAAGCTGAAGGTCATTTATTCCAATAGGTTGGAATATGGTGTTCCGCAGAGATCAACTTTGGGACCTGTGTTATTCATCATTTGTATAGACTTTTAATAGTTAATCTTAAACAATGAATTATTAATACATATGGCCATTTAAAGCGATTAATTTACTTATTAAAATTTGATGTTATCAATACAGATAATTTAAAATCTAATATACTAAAATGAATCAATTTTACAGCCAACTCTTAGAAAGTTATGATTACAAAAACTAAATAAAGTGGATTGTATAATTTAAAAAATATTCATATGGCATTATTAATAAAAATGTATTTCAGATTCCAAACATAAAATTGTAAATGTATTTTTAATGCATTAAAAAAGGTAAAATAAGTACACAATGTGATTGCAATGAATGTAATAAAGCAAGTGTAACATACCGATTACTGTACGTAAGTACGAACATATAAGAGCAACGAAGGGGGTTGAACTTCTTCATCCCTCAAAGGAGATTACAATACAATAGAACATATGCTTAACAAGATGAAAGGATTCTCGTTTTTTTCTCTTTCTATAAAACTACGTTTACGAGGATACTCTGCGAGCTAATTGAATTAAAAAAATAAAAACCATATTGAGATTGTAATAATACTCTACAAAAAAGAAGTAATGTATGCGTTCAGCTCTACAGAGGCAAATGGGCATGCATGAAGCTCTAGTTTTCATCGATTAGTTACTTGAGGCGAGTTTCGTGTGCAGCTGAGCGTAAAGTTACGATTATTCTGTGCAGAATTGAATCATCCATTATTCCTCCGACGTAAATAGAACAATATACTATTGTTCTAGGGGAAAAATTGTACAATTTCTCGCCAATCAAGCAATAAATTTTGTATAATAATAATACATAAATCAATAAATTATAATTAATGACGCTTTAATATAACTACGAAATTAAATATAAATTTATATCAGCATAAAATGTTTCACATCCTCTGCAAACTAAATTGGAAATTACCAAACAACGATAGGTAAACATAACAGTTAGTAGTTTTTTTAATAATTTTCTCACTTATATCTTGGTAAACATTATGAAATAATAGATAAAGAATTCATAAATACTTGGCTTGTTTCACTCATTTTGTGAACACTTGATAACTGATATTTTGGTTAATATTGTTACTTAACTTAAATATTTAATCAAAACGGTTTAAAAAAGTTTACGGATGTTCTGAAAACTTAATTTGATAGTGACAATATGTCATAAAATAATGTGTAATAAAAGACTAAAATATGCTTAATTCAACCATAAAAATAGAAAAAGATACTGCAGAAGGCATTTTAAGCAGCATTGGTGGTGGGTTTGAGTGGAAGATCCTTAGATGAAGAGAACTCCGCCCTTCCTAAATAAATAATTAAATAAATTGATGAATTGAAATCTACAATAATATAATTTATTTGCGCCGATGAGATATAAATAGACCGAAACCTGTACATAGGTGTTGGTGGAGACACAATAGTTCAACTCAAAAAGTAATATTCTGTTTCTATCGTAAGACAGAAGATTTTGGGAAATATCAATCTTTACGTCGGGTGATTTACGAAATGTTTTCGTATTTTTAATTTATTAGATAATTTTCTACAACAATCTAATTTACTTTAATACATTTTATTTATCAACTTCAGGTTGGACGATACTGATAACATACAAATATCTTCAGTAATTTGTTTTGTGTATTTATCTATATATTTACAATTTTGGTGGTCTTGTTGAGTTTTGTATTTTTATTTTGTAGGGATTTATTTTATAATTGTACTTGCAAATCTTGCAAGGTTACTGGTGTGTGGCGGCTCAATTTATGGAATACCTATATATATATATATATATATATATATATATATATATATATATATCTTAAGAAACTAGATTCTTGTCTCTCTTTATATTATAATGCTCTTTCTAAGAGCATACTTCACTGAGTAATTTTCGTATCTTTTTCTCCGTACGAAAACTGCTTCTAGAGTGTCAGTTCTACGGCTAATTCGTGGTCACCAAATTTAGCAATTTCTTGAGGGTATTGTAATGTGGCGATTTCTTAAAAAATATTTATGGTTCTGAAAAAATTGTATAAACCAGAAGCTCAAATCTTTATACAACCATTTAGATATTAGCAATATGTCAAATAAGCTAAATATATATTGTTCTGAAGGATACCCTTCTTATATTATTGAACCCTACTTTTAACTTATGTTTCTTTTAAAACTAGTGATTATTTTCTGCAAAATTCGATATTTCTATTGATATTTCGAGCAAATCTGTATAAAGAATTTTGATTTTTTTGTCATTATAACAAATAACACAGATATAGAGGATATTAGAATTAAATCTTCTATGGAGATGTCATCCTTAGGAGTTCATGGAGCTTCTTCAGAAGGCAGTTGATTTCACACTCTCTTGGTCCATTATATCCTTCTACATTATTTATGGCCAAAAAATTTGAAACGTTTCTGTCAGTACAGAATATTCGACCCTTGAAGTCATCAAAGTTTTATTTAAAATTGCACATCTGTTGTTTGCTTTCTGAACAATATTATTATCGAAGTCATCCATGGAGATGAGAACTGTTTAAATCTAGGAGTTTTGTTGTGTAGGGTTTTTCATTAAGCGCTTCTTATCTTTAGATTTAAATAAAACAAAATGTCTGTAAGACATAATCAAAATTTTTTATTTGTATGAAAGGTATATCGATGCCATTATGCATGGAAATGAAATATAACATCGTGCAAGTGTCCAATTTAGATTCGTTTGGTGGCGCAAATTCTAAATATCCAATTTTTCAAGACTCTGGCACATATATCAGGCTGAATTTGACCGATGGCGTGGGTTATGTTGGCTTTGAGAGCAGCTGTGTATCGTGACTTATTCACATAGACCTGCGACTTCATAGCACCTCATGTTACCTCGTGTGGGACCATGCCCTCAAATGATTTTTTTAATTGAAGTTAATTTTCAACTACTCCAGGGCCAATTCAGCAAACACACGCCGTTGTTTATGGTCCTTTACTTTCAGGTTCTGAGTCAGTCGAATTTTGTACAGGGTCAGGCCTAATTTACGAAGCAAAATTCGCCAAGTTGTTGTCTGCGAAAGGCCGAATTCTTGTGAGCAACGCGAAATCTACTGCGGCAGCCATGTTTTTGGCAGAACATGCGTTTCCTATATCATCCACTGAAATAATTAACTAAAATTTAATAGGTAATTAAATAAAAAACTCGATTTATTTCACTAAATTTATATATAGACTCGACTAGTTTCGCTTTTACAGCAAACTGTAAAAAGCGAAACTAGTCGAGTCAATATATAAATTTAGTGAAATAAATCGAGTTTTTTAATTGTCTATTATTCTACAATGTTTCCCCACGAGGTAAATGAGAAATCATTCATGAAATAACTCAAATTTATAGGACGATTATGGCGACCGTAAAATGTGAAAGTTCAGAAGTCCCTATTGGAAGACACTTTAATTCCTCCTTTTTGTCAGTGACATCTTATACGGGTGTGTCTTTGTATTGATGTAGATACATCCACACACAAGTTTTTGGGTTCTGAACTGCTTTAGAGACCTCTTGGCTGTAAACTTTTTAAGGCGATACTTTTATTAGCATTGCCAAAACAAAAACTGGTTATTGGTTATGTCTGATGAATTTATTAAGGTGCCAAATGGTTATCATTGTTATGATATTTTCTATCGTATTGACCAGCTAACTGACAAAATTCATGGAGTATTCTTCAGGTACCTCCCCCTGGGTGAGAAATGACTCCAGAAAGTAGTCACTTGAATCAATCTAATAAAAAAATAACTCGGCCGGTATAGCAAAAGTTAAAATTGACGCTACTTGCTAAAAGATCATCTGTATCTTCTCATATTGAAACATACCAAAACAGTTATGGTTTTATCTGATTACCTCTGTTGTAAATCCGGCCACTATTTAGATAATTCACGAATATTCCTTACCCTTCTTCTTATTCTTCTCTATTTTTGTATTTTAATTTATTTTCTTGATACAGTGCTTTAAAAAACTTAAAAGCTTTGGTAACTTGACATTTTTTTCTGGCTATCTTACTTTAGGAGATATTCGACCGTTTCCATACATATCAGCAGCTCTGTATATTATATACTGCTAACTTTGTTATTCATTTTCTTTTTTTATAATTTTCAGCCTGCAGTCTTTACTTTTATCATATTTATTCATGGTATCCTCCATATTCTTCCTTATTCTTCATATGTATTTTCAGGAGAATTTGAATTGTTTTTTGTCATATTGGCATAATTTAAAATCTTTACATTTTTGTCTTATCCTTTACTTTGTTCATTGTTCCTTCTAAGTATTTATACTCTGTTATTTCTTTGTTTTAGGATATCATACTGCATAAATATATTATTTTTTCAGTATTATCTTCTCCCTATATAGTTTCTGCTACCTTGCGCTAGCATAATTTTCTTGATTGTTTTGCTCCAACTTTTAAAACTCTATCCCTTTTTTACTAACCTGAGTTAGTCATCATAGAAATTAAGCTACTTTAATGCTTTTCTCCATCTATGCAATGGCCACTATCTCCCTTTATTTAATCTTTTATTTTCTTTCGAAGGTGCCTTAGCTTGCTCTAATATTGTATTGTTTAGACCGATCATGGTCTTAAATATGATGTTTCATATTGCCAGTATCCATCGTATTCGTGGTAGATGTTTGAGATCACTTTGAGTGCGAAGCCAAGGGGAATCAAGGCGACGAGATGCGGAAAGTAGTGGAAAAAGCACATTAAAAAAAAAGTATTTTCTTATCATTCTATGCTCCTGTCTATTCCGAACCTGCAACACTTACATAAAATCTGGTGACTCCCGAGTCTGAAGACGCTCCGCGAGCTGACGAGAACTGAAGGTTTTCCAGAAAGTGCCCTCGAATCGCGGAGGAGACCCGCTATGAAATCACATATCTGTATGCAAGAGAACAGAAACGCAAAGTATTTTCAACCACACTATGATTGTCACTGTGACAAACAGGAAATGCAGGCGCTAAGGTAGAAAATTATTGAATTAAAATCCGCATGTTTAACAACACTCATTTTTTGGCAAATTGCTGTTGAATACAGAATGTTGCGGTCGGATATTAATGCTTCTTCAGTAGCTGTCTTAAGCATTGCTCCTCATCACTATGCGCAAAAGTGATTACTGATAACATACTTCCTTCTCACTTAAACAATAAAAATAATAATAATAACGGCTATAATAATATAACAGGTCATTAAACTAAATTGTCCAAGTATTGCGTTTAATGATGCTCCAATCACCACTGCAGTTGTTGAACCACTAATTAATTCTTAAAATACTGAAGCAACCACAAAATATGTCCAGACACCCTCTCCGAAACCGATGAAAACTTATTCTGGGATGGCCGTTCATGGCATCGCCGAAAATGTGGGGATTCAAACCGCTTAACATCAGACGTTCTACCATATTAATAATTTTACGTCCTGCAATACTGTGAGGGACATTCGGAAGTTTTTAAAGAATAATTTGGGAATTAGTGATGTCACCTGTATACCACTCATAATAAACTAACTCTATTACTTGTTTAAAGTAAGTGTAGTTACGGCTGATTGTGGTGCCATAAAAGCTGCTTATAAAAGCTGTGAAGATAAACCTACTAAATCAACCAACGACGAAACAAATGAATTCTTCACTTTTTTACCGTATGCGAGTACCAATCTCAATATAAAATCTGGTGGCATTAATTTATCCTCACCAACATTGCAAAAATCAGAGAATGCGCCTAATGATCTCTGTAACTTGCATTTATAATATTATAATGTACGCGGAGTCCGCTCCAAAAGTATTTATTAAATTCCGCTACTCCCTTGATGAAACATGTTGTTTTTATTTTCAGTGAAACGCGGCTTGCGGACTCAATATTAAATTTTGAACTAGGCTTTAATGATTTTAATGTGTACCGATATGATCGCCACTGTACTGGGACATCTAAATCACAGAACGGACGAGTTCTTATTTTATATACCAGCCAACTCTGACTATTCTATCTATCAAAATCATTATAAATCTGTAGAATCACTATAAAATTCCAATACGTTATTCATGTTTTTAAGAAGGTACATATACTAACAATATAAAGCTGACAAAAGTAGTCCCCATTTTCAAAAACAAAGGTAGTAAAGACAACATAAATAACTTCAGAACTGTAGCTCTTTTCCAAAATAATAAATTTTTTGGTAAAAAACTAGACTTAACCATTTTCTTGAAAAGAGTAATCTACTTGCACAATAACAGTTTGGTTTTCGGTCCAACAAATCCATAGATAAAGATATACTCACTGCAACGGAAAAGATCCATACGGCCAATATAAATATTGGCGTTATACTTGAGCTATTTATCGATTTCAGCAAAGCGTTCGACACCACCGACCAACTACTACTGAAAAAATCGACCGAACCAACAGGTGGAGGTAGAGGGATATCTCTCCGAAAAGAATAAGATAGACACAGGTCTTATGTCTGTCCCCTACTATATTTTACACATTTATTAACAATCTGGGAGGCAAAATTGCCAGTATCAATCTATCAGTATTATATGCAGACGACGTTAGTGCCATAATCATCACCGAAACAGAATACAAAGCAATAAATAAAACACAAAAATGGCTACAATGTCCGCAATAAACAAGATTTAAGCTCACTCGAAATCAGATTGGATATAAACAAAGAAAATCCCTCTTATATTGGAATAAAAAACAGAGACACAGTATAAGGTTGCAAACATTTGAATATATCAACACACACCAAATTAATACTATTATTACTAGACTGCCTTGGTCATCTGTCTTGATTTAACGTTACAATTTAGCATTCCACAACGACCAGTAACGACTATCAATTAATTTATGACTTTAAGCGTGCAGATTACTGCCTTTGGATGATGCTGTCATCAATATAAGATGGAGTCCTTTATTAAAAGTCTATGATCGTTTCTATTCAATCAATACCATCCACAAGAATAAATGAAACATTCAAAAATGGTTCAGCAGGGAACTTAAAAAACTTGTATTTTTGAAGAAAAGACTGTACAAAGCTTACAAATTATTAAGTCCATTAGATTGTGAGAAGTTCAGTACCATTGGCAATAACTTCAAATGTTTAGCTAATTATTGTTGTTCATACCACATTTAATTAGTTGTGTGTTCCATTAAAAACAATCAATCAATCAATCAATACATTTATTTCAAAAAAGAATATTATATACATTCATGGGTTGGTCAGTTTACAAAAAATTACAAAAATATAAAGATGTAAAATAGTTAAGATATAAAACAACATATTAAAATATATATCTAAAAGACTCACAAAATAGGTTGTATAAGTAAATAAAAACTTACTTACTAAACACATAATTAAAAACATGACGGGCAAATTTAAACCTAATCAATTATGGAGACTTTCACAGAAATATGTATATTCCTCCAGGGCGTAGAAACATTTTTCTAATAGCATGTGTTTTATTTTTTTGTTAAACATTTTAATGGGTAGATCTTTAATTGTATCAGGTAATTTGTTGTAAATTTTTAAAGTTTGCACTACACACGAATTGTGGTAAAAACTGTGACAGTGCTTGGGAAGTTTTAAGTCCTTTGTTCGCGTATTGTATTGATGCTCTACATTATGTTTATTAAAAAGGTTAAAATTATCCTTTACAAATTTTAGTGCTTCATATATGTACAAGCTTATAAGCGGCATATTTTTTTGCATTTTAAAAAGATCGCGGCAACTAGTGTAAGGTTTTTTGTTACAAATGGCACGAATAAGACGTTTTTGTACTACAAAAACTTTTTGTAAATTAATCTGTGTTGTATACGCCCAGAACAATAAACCGTAGGTTAGTTGTGGTTGACAATAAGCCATATATACGTTTCGAGCTGCCTCTGCGTGAATGTCATTTCTAGTTGCATATATAAGATATACGTACTTAGCTAGTTTGGAACATGTTTCTTGTACATCTATGTCCCATTTTAGATTTTTTTCTATTTTTACACGCAAGAATCCTATACAATCAGTTTCATTTATAACATTATTATTTAATTGAATGTTTGTTTGGCCCATTGACGCTCTATAATGAATGACACTAGTTTTTAATGTGTTGACAGTTAGGTTGTTCATGTTAAGCCATGTGTTCAATTCATTCAGAGATTGATTGGCTGCTCTGTTAAGAGTATTTAAGCATTGTCCCTCCATACTGATCGTTGTGTCGTCTGCGAACATAGTTAAATGAGCGTTAATGGCTAGTGGCATATCATTAATAAATAATAAAAACAGCAATGGCCTCAATATGCTCCCCTGCGGAACACCAACTGTAGGATAAGCAAGGTTTGATGTATATAACTTGTTTTTAATATAAGAACTTGTTATCTGTTTCCGATCTGAAAGGTATGATGCTAAGAGCCGATAACAATTTCCCCTTAAGCCTTAAGCTTCTTAGCTTATTTAGTAATAGCTCATGAGGAACACAATCGAATGCTTTTGTTAAATCAATGAATATTGATATAACATTGCTGCTCTTGTCGAGATTATTTAAGACAAATGTTAAAAAATTGTATATGGCATGTGTTGTTGTAAACCTTTCCTGAAGCCAAATTGTTCATCACATAAGATTTTTTTGGACTTAATATAGTTCGTTATTCTATTATATATTACCCTTTCGAATACCTTGGAAAATATAGGCAAGATAGATATTGGCCTGTAATTACCAATTACATGAGGATTTTTCTTTTTAAATATAGGAATAATTTTAGCTAGTTTTAGAGCTGTTGGGAAAACACCCTCGGCTGAAGAGCTATTTATTGCATAAGTTAACGGTTTTAATATATTTTCCAATATACATCTAATTACCTCCAACGGCACATCATCAATGTCTTTACTAAGTGTTGATTTCATTGACTGTACAATTGTCTGAATTTCTGACTCAGATGCAGCATATAAAAAAATTGAGCCCACGATGTTAGATCTAAGGTTATAAGATGCTGTATGTATTGATTCAGACGCGTTGCCGATTTTACTAAAATATTCATTCATTGAATCAATTACTTGTTGAGGTTCATCTATTTTCTGTTCATTTAGATCGTATATATAGTCTATTGACTTTTGAGTGCTGTTGTGTCCCTTTTTAGATTTAAGAAAGTTCCATAATTCTTTAGATTTATTATTTTAATTACTTATACGACTTGAATTATAGTGTTTTATTTCATTTTGTAGGGATGATTAGTACAGTTTCTTTGCTGATTTGTATGCGGAATAGGTTTCTTCGCATTTATTATTTTTGTAAATTTGATAATATAATTCTACTTGATTACGTAGTTGTTCTAGGTTTTCTGTAAACCAAGGCTGTTTCTTTTTAAAATTATTTAGAATTTTATGCCTAACTGGACAGCAGCTGTTAAATGCTGAAATAAATATACTGTAGAATCCGTTAAAATACGCTGCAGAGTCTTTGCAATAGTATTTTAGTTCATCCCAGTTTACTGCTCCAAGTTTACTGTTCAGTGCCTGTAAAGTTGTTGGATTTATGATTCTAGTTCTAATTGATTGGGAGTTGGTTGACGAACCGCATCTTAGTTTTAATAATTGGCCCATATGGTCGGATAAATGAGTCTCAATTACATCAGCACTTGCATAATTGACGTTAGTAATGATATTATCTATGCATGAGCTACTTCTATTTGAAATCCGAGTATCCGATTTTATAGTTACCTGTAGATTATAACTTTCAAGTGGATAAATAAAATCGGTTGTGTTATGTTCATTTGTTTTACAAAAATTTATATTAAAATCCCCACCCATGATAATGTCAGACCCTTCATCGATTAAGATTTTATGAAGGACATTCTCTAGGATAACCAGGAATTCAGAAAAGATGCCGCCAGGGGGCGATAGATACATATTATTACTATTTTGTTTTCTTTAGATGACCATTCAGCGCCTGCTATTTCGACAGTCATTTCGCGCGACATGATGTTAATATGGTTCTTGCGTTTGAAAATTGAGACTTGGTGGTAATTATTTATTTCAGGAAAGTCCTCAGAATCAGTCACCCAGTGTTCGGTGGCTAAAAAGAAGCTAACGTTTAGTTCGTTTAGTGTTATAAGTAATTCATTGCCTTTGTTCTTAATTGACTGCATATTTTGGTGAAAAACTGTTATTAACTCTATTGAGTGTACATTTTTGTTTGGGGTTACTTTTTGTCGATTGATCTTTTGCCTCTGTGGAAAAAAAGCGAAATATAGGCTCCAGAAGGCCGTAAAACTGGGTCCATTGCTTTATCATAATTATGCCTATTTACCGTAATTTTAAAAGACGAGTAGTATTGAGGATATTTGCTGTCTAATGCTTCGCAGACTGCTTCCGGAAAATATTTCTTCGCCAAGTTATGGACGTCTTCTAATTTAGTTGTGGGATGCAGGCGTGATAAGTATAAGAATGCTTTACGAGCCACCGTTTTGAGAATGTGATCACTGGTGGATACTACCACTATTCCATGCGCCGTTCTTCTTTTCTTCCTTTTCGCGATTGTTTCCCATTTTTTATCATTGCGAATGATATGTATTTCCGGTATTATATCCTCCATATCCGTACTCGGTGGTTTTTGCATTTTATTGGAGGATGTTATGTTCTGCGTTGTTTTGGTGGTTGACATATTATTTGTTATCGTGTCCGTTGGGTTGCAGATCGGAGTTTTAATTGCGTAGTTTTCTTCGGATTTCTTTGGTTTGGGAGAAACCTGCTTAATATTGGAGACTCATGGTGGCATCTCTCGTTGAGTGGTAGAACTACCTTTGTGTCTACATTTACAAGATTGTGTTTTAGTGTTTAGTTTATATTGCAAATCAGTTATTTGTTCTTTAAGTAGAAAATTTTCTTTTAAGAGGAATGACTTTTCTTCCATTTCCTTAACTAGTTTTCGCAATATACTGTTGTCTCTCTTGAGTGTTCTCACGTTTTCTGCGGTTTCTTGTGATCCCTCACATAAAGATATAACCTGACTTGTGGTGATGGATTTCAATCGAGTTTTCTGGCATCGCGGCTTGTGATAATAAAAGCATGATGGGTGGTAAGGCTTCTGGTAGTACTTACACACTTCAGCGTTAACTACTGGATTTTTGCACTTGCTGCATTTGCTAATACAATCACTGTTTTGATCAACGATTTCACTTACTATCGTCGCCATGATCGTTCAAAAGCTTTTGGGCCTACGTAAAATGTCGACGACTTTTGTTCATGGAAAATTCATTAGTTACAGGCACCAATAATATTGTAAACAAGATCGCTCTCGATTTGACTGTGTCTAACGCCCATTAATTCAGTTTTAATTTTAAAACATTCTAGTTCTATAGTGGAAAATACTCACATAAATGAAAATAATCTTTCTAATCTAATTTAATATTTATAATTAAATGAGCTAAATTAAAATCCAATAGCCCTCCATTCTCAGTTAGTAATCCGTTATGGTTTTTATATAATCAGTCTCTCGTTACAGATAATAATAATAATAAACATCTTTATTTACAGAAAAAAAGAAGAAAATAATTTACATGTAATTAGCAAAATGACAATGGAATTATACAATAATTTATTTTTTCCTATCAAACGGCTATCGACCCGCGGTCTTTCAGCCTGGAGTTATCTGTCTTACAAACGTCATGATTGCTAATGTCTAACGTTACAGATATTTTTCGCGAATTCTAGAAAAGTGCTTTTATTATACCAATATATACTTCGAGAAACAAACAAAAATGTTAAGAAATATCTTTGCTATAGATGGTGCCTAACATTTTTGAAAAACTACTAACACAGATCCTTAATCTCTACGCGTCGACATGGTTTTATAGCTGGTAAAACGCCAACAACGAATCTCTTAGTTTATGAATATTAAAACATTGCATTATTGTAACAAGAGCACTAAGTTTAACGGTCGTAACCATTCTCTTCGTAAAATTATTTTTAAAAAAACGAACTAATTTAAATGAAAATAAATGCTTCGACTAAAAAATTTGAGACTGTTGAATTTTATATATACAGTTTAAAAATAATTGCCCTAAAAAGACTACGAATTTTTCCCTGGGCGAACTTTAATTAAAACTTTATAAAAACAATAAAGATCTATATTTAATGTCAGAGTTTAAAATTTCTACTAATTTTTTGTTAAATAAGTTACTAACGACCTTATTTCTAATAAAATTTAAAAAATTTTGGGGGCCGCTTTAACTCTGCTCATGGGCGCGTCGAGTCTGTGAGTTCGAATCCCAACCCAGCAAAGGAAGAATTGATCGTGCGGATCCATCAATGTTAGTATATGCGTCTTTCATTATAAATATATAGGTGGAAATGTTACAGTAATTAATACCCACGCTCATTTACCCTTCTGTAACCCGAAAGCTATATCTAACATGCATCCCTAAAGAAATAAGATCACTATGATTTTCCATACTTTTATAAACATTGTTGCTGAATTACTGTTTCTTTAAATTTATATATAGAGAGTTTATCAATAAACACGGTAAGTAGATTTATGTAGTCTAAGATATTAGACACCTCTTAGAACTCTTGCATCAAAGAGCTTTAACTATTATGGTATTTATTGAGCCATTAAAACAATCGCCTTTACAATGTGCTACACCTGGAGCCTACTAGAACTTAATGCGGCTCTATCAAATAGCTACTTTATCAATTATATCAAGGAATTAATATATATATATATATATATATATATATATATATATATATATATATAAATTAAATTAAGGACTAAGTTTTGTTGGAATTAAGAATATTAATGAGAAAAATTAATTTCCCCGATCATTACTGTACCGTTATCTTAGAACAATTATGCAAGACACATAAAGTAATTTATTTCGTCTTGTTATCGTTTCTTAAACACGTCACTAAATTATTACATAATGAATTATCTTCAAGATTTTGAAATATAATTCAAATTTAAAATCAAGTACTAAATTATAACTCATTACTTTTTTTATACAAACTTATACTAATTATGATGATGAGTATTTTGGCTGAATTCCCGGGGAGAAAACTGGATTGGCTACAGCCGGCCCGGGGTGGTTTTCGGGGTCGGTGCTCTATATCCGGTGCATTTCTGCCCGAGGAGGTCAATCCTCTCTCTCACAGTTTCAAATTTTATTTGTGGATGGCGTAGAAGGGGAGTTGTGATGGAACTGCATGAAGATTTCTACGACTCCCGGTAACTTTTAGCTTTATCGGTGGGCGGGCGTGTTAAAATATTTTAATCTCCTTATATACCTGGGAATCCCGGCTGCGAGCCGTTTCTCTTGAATAATATTGTGCAAAGTTGTAATTTACCCTCCCGTTTCCTAGATTTGAACGTCGGATAATTTACAATGCTTAATTCCATAATTTTTACCGCAGGGACGAAAACAATTGAATTAGTACCTACATAATAATTTATTTTCATCATATGGAAATTATGCTATAAGATTATGCAATTCAGCTAATGATCTAATATGTAAATTTTATTTTAAAAATATATAAAGCTAAGAATTAAGTAATTTGGCAAACTTTTAACCTTATTTACTTCCGTAATTTTACTTTATTTTTGTCAAGATTTTGTTAACATTGTTTGCCTTATAAAATATGAATTTTCCAATAATTTCTATTTTAGATTTATAGAGTCAGAATAAATTTTTAAGCTAGGTCTTTCCAGAAATTTACAGTGATTTCTCTTTTATTCTCTTTAAATTATCTTACCTTTCTTATTTTAAATCAACAATTTTTGTTCTTCTACATTACTAGAATTTTCTACTAATTCATTTATCTTATTACAAATATTTACTTTGAGGATTCCAGAAGGTTTCAGACTTATTTTTTTATTTTTTAATTTAACTGAAAAGCAAATTTTTACAGAAATTTTTCTTTTATTTTATTGGTAGTTTCAAACAATTTCTATTGGTATTCTAAGGACTATTTAAATAGAACAAATTTTATTAAATTATTGAAATTTTTGTTTTATATTCTAAATGTTTAATAAGATTTCTATACATTTCTAGGAATATAAGTTATTATTCAATCTAATTATACTTTTTGAACAATACTTGTTGTATTGAACTGTGTAAAAATAAAAAGTAGTATTAAAAAGTTGAACGTTTTTCTGTTATACTTTAAAAATATTATACGAAGTGAACGCCTACAAAATTCAAGATATAATTCTTTTTTTTATTTTATCATTATCCTTCAATAATTTATAATCTAAATTCTAAGAATTATCATCGAGGATTCGAATACTTAAAAAAAAATCCGATCTCTGAAATATTGAGACATTTTGTTAAATAGAATTTTTATTTTATTTTATTATTTTTTATTTTTTTTTGGGTACAATTTTACTTTAAAGTTTCTACAATTAAAGAGGAATTTAGTTGTTTGTTTTATGTTCATATTTTAAATTCCATGACTTTTTTAAAATCATTCCAGAATATTTAAAAACTTCTAATTCCTAATTTGTTCCTTTCATTTGCTGGTTTTGTTGGATATTTTGAAAAATTACTATCCTAAATTACAAAGGTAATACTTGATATGCTACATTACAGTTCACACAATGAACAGTAATGTTCGAAACACGTGTCAGGAAACTGAAAATAAAAATATGGAACATAATAAGTGCTTTTCTTCATCAAACCTAAATTACAACGTTTTTCTTCGAGGTTTCTCAATTTTCATCACTCTTATAAATTTTAAATTATTATAAATTGTCTAATATATGTTGCTATATATATGTTAATAGTTATAATTTGGCTTTAATCTTTGCAAGTTTCTATTGGTTCTGAAACGATTTTTTTGCAACGCCTTCTTCTTATATATGGTTGTTTTATTATGAAAGTTTTTTATTTCAAGAATGCATCATAATTTTTGTTTTACCTAGTATGAACTTATCTTGCAAAATTGCAAAAATTGCCTTAAAGAGCTTCAGATATTCATGAAATTCATAAATTTAGCAACTATCTTACATATGTTTTTGTTTTTTTATTTGGTTCCACTTCATTCAAAATTTGCAGTAATATCTTTTCAAAATTTTAGCAGTTTTTCTTACAATTTTCATTTATTTAGGAATTTATAAGATTTCTGTCATTTTTCTTCTATTTATTAACAATATATTGCTAGTTTTGTCGTTTGTACTGAAATATTTGTATTTTCTAAATCTAGCGGTTTTTATTTCTAATGTTCATATTTTCTTTTAGCTTTTAAAAATTTTCAAATTCCTCTCTGAATTTTTAAAGAGAAGTTTTGAAATTTCCAACAAGATTAAATACAACAAAATACAAGTATTTTCAACAGCAAAGCAGTTGTTCTACAAGAGTTTTAACCTTTTCTAACACACATTCTTTAATATTTTTACAATCTCTTGCTGATAAAAATTTTTCATCATGTCTTTTTATTTTCATTCGAAATTTACAAAATTTTCTTAGAGTATTCTGAAAATTTGCAGCAATTTCTCTCAAATATTTTCAAATGTTTTTGATAGTTTTCTTTTAAAAAATCTTAATAATAATAATACTAATAATAATCTTTATTAGTGTCAGTAATATAGGTTTTACACCCGTCATGATTAATTTGTTTCACTTATTTGATATATAAGACAGGAAATAGTAAGTTTAGTGTGAAATAATAGGAGTATCATTTAATATAAAAGTACTAAAATGAACGCATTGCATATTAAAAAATTTAAAATATACATACCAAACTTTATAAATACAATAGTATTTTTAAAAGTATTAGAACGAATTAAGAGTAAAATATATAAAATATAAAATTTATAAACTAATTGACAATACATGGCAATTGCTGCACACTACGAGGCAATATATTAAAAAAATATACTGTAGTATCTAGTACCTGTTTTAGCCTTTGACAAACGTAATCTGGCATTGCGTATATCATATTTAGTGTAAGTTTCATATCAGTGGTAGATTTTATTACGCGAGTAATAACTAAGGTTACGTTTAGTGAATAAAAGACACTCTAAGACATACATGCATGGCACTGTAAGAATTTTTAAAGCTTTAAATTGTTCTCTACAGTCAGCTTTATATTTAAGACCTACTAAGGTCAGAATAGCTCGCCTTTGCAATTTAAATATATCATGTATTATAGCAGAGTGTCCCCATTAGATTATGCAATATTGAATACCTGAATGGTAAATGCTTAATACGCATGAATCATCATTTTTGGTTGGACTGATCTAGCTAATTTTTTTAACAGGTACACATTTCTTGTCAGGTTTGGTTCTAATTGAATTCAATGTGCTTCCCAGATGTGAATCAACAGTAACACCTAGAAGTTTAGCAGAAATATTTTGATTTGATTGACTGGATTTTAATGAGAATGTAGGTTCTACCGCCTTTTCTTTGATTACCTTTTACAGAGATTGCTGTATCGTCAACATATAAAATTGTTGATATATTTGGGCTTTGTATTGGCGGATCATTGATGTAGAGAAGAAATAGTAAGGCTCCTAAAATTAACCCTTGGGGTACTACGTTTATAATTTTTAGTTCCTCAGACGTACTATTTTTAAACACGATATTTTGATAGTAAATTAATTGGATGAGTTACGTGAAGATAAACTTGATTATAAAATAAAGCACTAAAAACCTTTCTTCACACAGTTTATTTGAAATACCAAATATATATATTTCGGACACAAAGTGACCATTATCAATGGTTTAATACTATTAGTATTAAACCATTGATAATGGTCACTTTGTGTCCGAAATATATATATTTGGTATTTCAAATAAACTGTGTGAAGAAAGGTTTTTAGTGCTTTATTTTATAACGATATTTTGACTCGTATTTGTCATGTAAGACATTAATAATTTACAACTTTCCGGGCTAAAATTGTCAAAATACAACTTTCTCAATAGAATTGAATGAGTAACGCAATAAAATGCCTTACTTAAGTCCAGCAGGAGACTAATCACAATTTCGCCATTTTTAAAAGCATCAATTACGAAATTGATAAACTTACTGATTGCTGTTGAATTGTAAGTCCGTTAATATTTGATTTGATTCGAAGAAGAATATTATTTGTTCTGTTAGGATATATTCAAATACTTTTGAAAGTATGGGAGTATACAAATGAAACCATAATTATCTTTATCATTTTTATCTCCCTTTATGTATTGGTACAATTGGCTAGTGTCAGAAAATCTGGAAAAATTCTTCTTTTTAGTGATCTGTTTATAAGATAGGCGAGAGAACATATTATTATATCAATAACCACTTTAATTAAGTCGATGTTAAGGTTGTATATATCTTTACTGCTCTTGTTTTTAAGTTTAAAAATGGTGTCTCGTATTTTGACACAAGGCACTTTTTTCCCATAGGTCAACATATTTTGTATCGGGTCTTGCTTACATTCTGGTATTGAAACTATTACCGCTTCTGCTATTTTTGAAAAGTACGTATTAAAATCATTTGCATTTATATCAATACCCTAGTTTTTTTGTGTGTTTGTTTTTATAACGTTCCAGATCGCTTTTGAGTAATTGGAAGCTGACTGTATAAACGGTTCATTAGCATTTCGTTGTTCGTTTCTAATGTCTTGCTTATATTCATTTTGAAACTGAGAGTATTGTTTTTTTTGCATGTTCGTTTCCTCCTTTGATTTTATTCTCGTAGAGCAACTGTAATGTCTCTCCCATTTTTTTAACTCGGGGTAAACCACTGAATATTACCTTTATAACACTTTCTGGAAATGCGTCTGTACAAGAATAATTAATTCTACCAATTAAAATAGACCAAGCTAAATTTATATCTATTATGTCATTCATAACTTCCTTCCACTCATAGCAACTCAGAATATTATATAAGTTAATTTTCCCTGATTTTGTAATTGGCTTCACTAATGTTTTTAATTCCCTTTGTCTGCATTTTGTTTCAGTGTATATTCCAGAATGATCTGATACTCCGATATTAATTATATTCGCCTGGTTTATATCGACATTGTTATATTTATTAGAAAATATGTTATCTGTACAAGAGTTTTTCCTAGTTGTTTATGTAGCAGCTTTGTGTAATCCATAGCAGGCGAACATATTGCATAGTTCGATTGCTTCTCTGTTTACAGTATTGTAACGTATATTGAAGGCGTCACACACATAAAAAATGTTCGAATACATATTTATACGTTCTAACATTTTTTCTTTAATGCAAAGAAAGTCGGAGTAATTACTACTTGGAGATTTGTAAAGAGCAATTATAATTGTGTTGGTTTTATGTAGTAATATACCTGACATTTCACATCTCTTTTCTATCGATATTTCATTTAGAAAATCCAAAGTAGTGTACTGCAGACCCCCTCGCACCATTACAAGGGAATTACCATTTTTGCAATTTTCTTGTCTTTTATCTTATCGGATTTTTTTCGAGTGAGTGAATTTTCCAGTAAATTTTTCTTTTATATTATAAGAATTCCTTAACATCCTGTGCTTTACCTCATCAAATATTAAAAAATTGTACTCCAAAATTTCTAATATTCACCTGGGATTTACTTTATTCTGGAAATTTCTTTTTAATATCTTTGATCTTTCTAATTACTATAGTTTTTTCGAATTTTCTAGATATTTTCCTAATAAACTTAAAACATTTTCCTTTTCAACAAAAAGAAATTTCTCAATGTTTCTAGATTTTTTCAGTAAGTTCTAGTATTTTGAATTATCAATCATTTGCTGCTTTATTTTGTCAGAATTTTCTAGAAAATTGTGTTCTTTTTTATAGATATTCTAGACATTTTTCTTCCAAACTGCAAGATAGATTTTTCGGAGGATCTAAAAGTTTCTGCTATTTGTTAATGTATCTGATTTAAATTATACAGTAAGTATTGTTTCATTATTTAATGTCTAATGATAATAATATTAAATTTATTGAGGGAGTATTTAACTAATTATTAATACTAATATAACATAAATAATAATTAAAGAAACATCTTTAGAACTAAGGAAAACACCATAAAATTGCAGTTTCCTCCTAAATATATCTAGTAAGCCATCAAATAGGTCGAATCAGTTATAGTTGGAGTAGTCATTGGCACATCTTATCATTTGGGTTAGGGTGTTTGTTATAGGCAACGTTACAGTTGTGGGTTTTCAACCTAAATAGAGGGGAAGAGTTGGATATATAGAAATCCAACAGAGCCAATAAATTTTGGCAATAACCAATGGTATACGAAATAAATATATACAAAAAAAGTTCTTTTATGATTGCATATATAGCTGACATTTATTATTAGAATATGACTCAATTGTATGCCGTTGGCCAAGTCTCCACTCTACATCAGGGAAACGCTTGTTTTGAACTTGTTCAATTCTATTTACATCAACTTGGAAGTGGGGAGACCAGATTCGAGAAACGTATTCAATGTGATTCCGAACACGGGAACAATATACAACTTTCTTGCATTATCACAGGCAAATAAAATATGATTTGTAATATTTCATTTTTGATCAACCAATATACCGACACACTAACTTTATTGAGTTGATATTTTTCATACAATTTTTAGCGATTCTACTTCTATAAAACGTGATTGAATTGCAGTTGTTTATGTTTTAGAGTTTTTTTGGCACCAATTGCTTACATTTATCAAATCATTTTACAATTCAATACAGTACTTAGGAAAAATAACAGTTTTGAATAATTTTAAGTCATCGGTATAGACTAAAAAGTTTAAATGTTTAAATACATTTTGTGAATCATTTACAGGCAGCACAAATAGTAAAGGGTCACAATGAGAGCCCCGAGGAATATATATATATATATATATATATATATATATATATATATATATATATATATATATATATATATATATATATATCTAAATACATTGAAGTAAGTTTTAACTTCAATGTATTTAGATATATAATTAATTATCTTGAAACTAATTCCTACTAGTACCGCAACTACTTAATCATAATTAAAAAATTAATCAATGGTTAACGGAAAATCGGCTTGCACGGAAACTTAATTACGATTAAAGTCCCCCAAAAACGTTAAATATTTAATCAGCTGATTTTGGCCGATTAACGTACCAAGTACTTAGCGCTAACTTCAGGACGTTTACAATCGTGAAGTTATTTAAGTGCATTTGTCATTTATATGTAGGTTATGTGTATAGACGTGCCACTGTTCTTAATTTTACGGCCTAAAATAACCGAAAATAAAAATGGAAACCCCATAAAAAGGTGTACTCTCTATATTATTACTCTGTGATCGGTGGTTACTTAATCAGCCGACGGTGCAAGAGAAATACTCTGGTTAAAGTTAATCATGATTAGTTAATCTAAAAATTTAATCAGAGCTGTTGCAAGTGGTCATAAGTCGTCGATCTGTTAGGAATTATTCTAACCACGACATGGAGACATTATAAAAACCCAAAGAGAATAATAATAATAATAACTGAATTAACGGAATCTCCTTTTTATAAAAAAGTACATGTAATGCATGTAACAAATAATGAATAATATTAAAGGTATAAACGGACAGAGGAATTATATATAATAATTAAGGTCTTAATATTAAAGTGATGTCTATTATACAGAACAAAACCCCCATAAAAGCATACAGGTTACAAGTTACAAAAATACAATAAATGCTCGCTAAAACTAAGTGAGCTATCTAGAAAATTTCAAAAATCTTTAATAGAATTTATATTGTCTAAAAATACATTATTTATAATGTATTCATACTAAATTAGTTTTTTTTATTCCTTAAATTTCACAACTTAACATTTGCTACCATAAAGATCTAAATCATTTATTTTACACGAATTAGAAATATGGTTTAGGTAATTTTGAATAGATATAACTTTTAAAATTTTTCATATCATCATTAATTAAAATTAAAAATAGCAAGGGACCGCAATGGCTACCTCGAGGTTCACCAGATAATACCTTTATACTACTAAAAACGTAGTTTACAAGTCGAACGCATTGTTGTAGACTAGATGAATATGAACGAAACAAATTTATGACATTGTCAGTAAATTCATAAGCATATATTTTCGATAATAAGATGGTATGTTTAACTTTATCGAAAGCCTTAGAAAAATCAGTGTAGATCACATAAGGCTTGACATATTTTCTCAAAGGCATATAAAATGGATGCTTGAAATTCGGGTAGGTTGGTCTATGTTGGAAAAATCCGTGTTGTTTGTCGTCAATGATTTCCTTAGTAAGCCAGAACAATTGCTGCGAAAGTAGCTTGTCGAAGATTTTTGGAATAAAGGATTGAATTGCCACTCCCCTATAATTTGGGATCAACTCCTTCTTACCAGTTTTATGAACGGGTAATATAAAGCTAGTTTTCCTTATATCCAGAAATGTTTCATTAATAATAGAATAATAAAACAAAATTTACAAGGGTCCATCTAAAGTACAAACACATTTTGATATAAATATTGTAGGAATACCATCTGGACCAAGGATTTAAACTTCTTGTAATGAAATAGCAAATCTTGAATAAAAACATTGGTTATTAACAGTGTTCTATCCTCCATGTTTCTATAAGTTTCAGAAAATTTTTGCAAAACCCGCAAGTACTTTTTACCATCATGAAGGAATAACATTAGTCCTTTTACTTTCCTGTCTCAAGGGATCACTAATTTCTGGAATTTCTTTTTGTCTGTATGTGTGTGTTTGTGTCTGTCTATCTCAAAAACGAATGATCCTATTTACATGATACTTTAAACTTAAGGTTTAAGCTTACATTGATCTAATTAAAATGATCATAATGAGAAAATAAACCAGTTTTTGAAATAAAACAACACAGTTGGGAGGGTCTCACATTTATTGTTGCAGTATTCAACAATAAATGTGAAACCCTCCCAACTGTGTTGTTTTATTTCAATTTGTTATGGAGTTTCATCATGTATCCGCCTCGTCAATTCAATATCTTGAACAAGTTTTTGTTTAATTGGTGTGTGCATTTTTTTGCTTTTTATTAAACGTATTAAATCTTTATTGAACCATACTGGATAGATACTACTATTTTTTTTTTCCTGGGAACATATAAACGAATAGCTTCATCGAAAATCTAGAAAATGGTAACCTTCTCATTAATATCCTTAATGACAAACAAATTGTTCCACGAGAACTAAGCAAGAAAACGGTTAAAACCATCATAATTGGCTTTTAATAGTAAGGAATTTCTTCAAAGCTATTTAAAGTAGGTAAACACTTGTTTACTATGGGTCTGCTGGAAACTTCCATATGTAGAGCATGTGAAGAAGAGGACGAGACAGTGGAACTTGTGTTAACGACCTGCCCAGCTTTCGCGCACCTTAGAGAGTCCGTGCTAGGGGAGCTCTGGCCGAACAAAGGCCAACATTAGGGATGTCCTTTGCTCGTCACCTTGGGTGGCCAAATGAGTGATAGAACAACGGAGGGCTTTCCCAGCCAGGGGGACATAACGGGCCTAGTGAGGCCTAGGTGCTCTGGTCAATGATTTGATCACCCTTGGCAAGTTCGATCCAGATCCAGAAGTAGGTAAAGAATGATTCCATTATATTGACACCGATTAGATTGTGTTGGACATAACAATTTCTAATCGTTGATCATACTCTATGAAATAAGTAAATACTAGATCCAAAAAATTATCTCACTAAAACGACCATCAGGGATACAAATACTACTATTAGTATTACATATCAAAATGGGCAAATTAGTCTCCATAAATAAAAAAAATCAATTTTTATTAACTATATAAATATTTCAACTAACTTTAAAATATATATACTACCAATTATTACATTATTTTCATTCAATTTTATACAAACGTGACTTGTTCAATACTTGATTCTTCAATATTGATTCTTTAGGACTATATTATTTTTTACGGCTACTAGAACACCGCCCCATGATGTTTGGAATTAGTTAACAAAGGAAGTTCCAATCTATATATTGTCAAATTATGTCAGATTTATATTGTTCATAATTACAAACTTTAGTTTTCATCTCACCTAAGTTTAGATAAGATGTTTTTAGTTTTTTGAAGGGTTATTTTTATTTTGTTTTGATCCACTCTGCGTTCCTTTACAAGTAGTTGGTCGATTGTTAATACATTTAACGAAAATGTCTTGTTTCATTAGCATTTTTTATACATTCCAACTCATCACATATATTTTTAATCTCATTACGTTGAAGATTTGTCAAATTTGACTTACGATTCGGAAGTGATGTTTTTAATGGTATAGGTTTGCCAGATTTACTGAGACGTATAGAATTAGTTGGATTAACATTATTTAAAATATATACAGTTATATGATTGAACTATTAAGTGTCATCATTCTTCTTGTCCTTAGAAGGAGCAGATCTTGACTTTGACATAATGTATAACAAGCCGTATAAAAAGTCTCCGCGGTTTTTCGGCACAAGCCGATTCTGATAGCTTATCTCGAGCAACACACACCCGATTGTCTTGAACACACATATGCTTAAAATGTAACATTCCAGCTGATATTTTTACCAAGATAGTTCTCTAAATCGTTGCTTGTGTAAAAAGTTATATTCATTTGAAAATGAGTGAAATATCTGAAGAAATACGGTATGAGATGCTTTTTACTACAAAAAAGCCAACCGCTACAAGAATATGCCAATTTGTGTATGTGTATGGCAAAAATGCTGTTAGGAACGAAGGATCCAAGAGTGATTTGCTAGATTTCATTCCTGAAATTTGGATGTTAAAGATGCTCCTCCCTCTGAAATAGTCGAAAATTTGTAGGAACCAAACATGAACCATATGACAGTTTGGAATCATTTCAAGAGAGCAGGCTACAAAAAGAAGGTCGATGTTTGGATATCACATGAATTAATGGAGAGAAATTTAATTGGCCGAATTACCATCAGTAATATGTTGTTAAAACGAAACGAAATCGACCCAATTTTGAAACGAATAATTACTGGTGATGAAAACTGGGTAAAATACGAAAACATCCAACGCAAAAGATCGTTATCAAAGGCTAGAGATACTCCGCAAATAACTTGAAGCCTGAATTGACAACAAAAAAGCTTCTTTTGAGTGTTTGGTGGGACTAGAAGGAAATTATGAGCTGTTGCCACCTGGCGAAACTATCAATGTACTGTGCACAAGAAGACCAGAATTGGGCAACAGAAAGGGAGTTGTCTTTCATCATGACAATGCACGGCCACACACATCTTTGTTGACTGGGAACAAATTGATAGAATTTGGTTTCGGAAGTTTTTATTGCATCTACCATACAGCCCGAACCTTGCAGGAGATCTACACCAAGTAAATTATGAAATTGCCAGATAAATGGCAAAAGGTCAAAGATAATAATTGTTAATATATACTTGATTGAAATTGATTTTCAATTAAAAAAATATTTGTTAAACTATGTTCGAAAAAACCGCGGATACTTTTTATAACAATTTACGTTGCAGTTTACATAACAAAATATTAAGATTTACCTGGCCAAATTCTTTTGAGAAGTCAGTGTATAGTCTACTTGACAACTGTTTTTCAAAGCATTTGACAAAAACTGCTATAGTTTGTGTATCAGTGACTAAATACACACACCTCTAAAATTGTCAACCATGTTTCGATGGCCAGACTTAAAAATTGATTTAATAAAACTATCTTCTTATATTGAGGAATTGGAATCCCATCAGGGACTAAAGAAAAACTGTCCTCGAGACTCATTTTACAATTGAATAATTGCTCTAGGCTCATATTTAATATTGTGTCATTAATTTGCATATTATTGTCGCAGGTGTACGATGTAGTGTGAGAGACATCCCTTGATAAAAACGGGGGAGAAAACATCAGAGAAAGCAATGACAATTACGACAATTACCTTACCTTCGGAAATAGTTTTATTTTTGAAACGCATTTCTTTATGAATGCCGATCCCATTACATATTTAAAGAACAAACATGGGTTGGTTTTACTATTTCATTTAATATTATAAATGTGGTTGTTTTACAAATTTGTTGATAATGACGAACAAGCGCAGCGAAGATCCTTGAAAAAATTATAATCAAATACAGAGCCACTTTGCATATATTTTTTATGGGCAATTTTCTTTTTTACGATAAGGTCGCGTGATTCCTTAGATACCCATTTGGGATATTTTGAGTGACGACTTTTTATATGTTTAAATGGAATAAATGAGTCAATACCATTTAGTATTATTGCATAAAATATTTTAAGTATTACGTCAATATTATTATTTTTCAACAAATCGTTCCAATTTACCGTAGCATATCGTTAAAAGTATACCAGTCAGGTATATTATATAAATATACTCTTTTAGATGTTACTAAATTAGCAAATTATCAACAGATAAACTAATATTGATATTAATTAAATGTGTGAAAATAAATCCAAAAACAATCCTCTTGCATTGGGTAAAGTATATATTTTGATTACCATTAGCCAAAGAGTATAAACTGATGATTGGCTTAACTTTATGGTTAGAAGAGTAAGTGGAATCATAAACAAGTTCGTGCATAGTTCATTTTAGTGACGAAAGATTATAGCCTCCACAAATTGAAAACTTTGAAGAATTATTTGATTGATATAAGGATTCTAAAACATTATCGTCCCCTCGTATACATCTGAAGGTGATTCGTTACCGATATTCCACCAATAACATAATTTAATTTATTAATTGAAACTAAGACAGATATTTGTTCAATCGTGTTAAAATGGCACCACCTCTTGTTTTGCGATGCACAGTATGATTAATTCTAAATATATTGTAATTATTTAAATGTAAATAACTATTAAGAATTTCATCATAAAAACATGCTCAACATCATTTTTTTAAATTTTTATACTTGCACCACTCACATTCTGATGATAATATTCTATTAGTTTCTTGCTGTTGAAGAATTTTGCATCCTCGCATATACAGTTATTTATAGAATGTCAATTTTAAATTCAATAACCGTTTCTCCGTTTGGTTCACTTTTTTAAATAAATAAATAATAATAGCATTGTATCCCTTGCTTTAGAATCGTTACCAAAAACTATTTTAATAGCCATTGGTTTAGAGCCAGACTTGTATCTACCCAATCTTACTTAAATTATACAGTAAGTATTTTTTTGTTACTTTATGTCTATTGTAAATTCTAAAAATTATATTCGGCTTTTCTTTAATTGTCTAGCAATACACAAATTTCCATTTCTAAATTTTTTGTCACTTTTTTTTATATTTCTTTAAATTTGCATCTTTTATAGATTTGTCAACCATGTCTTTCAAATTGTAAGAATTTTTAGGGATTTCTAAAATTTTTAAATAATTTTTCTAGATTTTTTATTTCCAGGTTCCAACACTATATTTCGTTTTGAAAGTGGTTTATTTGATAGATGAAATATTATAGAACAAAATTTTAACGAAAGCCTTTAATTTTTTATTAATTTATAACTATTAAACTGTATAATATAAACAAAACTGCATATATAAGAACTCTGGAGATATAATCTAATGCAACAGCAATATGTCAATCTTCAATTTTCATGTACGAACACGGCTTTAGAACCGGAAAATCGACCTCGATCAATCGTTTGGTTTATGAATCATTTATTGTCGATGCTTTCGCAGACAGATGTCAGATAGATTCTATCTACACAGACTTCTCGAAAGCGTTTGATACTGTTGGACAGAAGATCTTGCTTGATAAATTGCGTTGTTTCGGTATTGACGGTATCCTATTGGACTCTCAACCTTCAAGTTTACTAGTCTTGAAACAAGAAGGTTTAATTCATATGTAATTCTTGTACACAAAATTGTTCAAAACAACATCGATTGGGCATTCATGTACCTCCTCACCGCTTACGTGATAATATCACATTTTATATTCCCTTTCAAAGGACGTGTTATGCCACACACAGTCACCAATTTTGATTTTTTTGTTGACTCGTTATGTAGCTTGCGTCGGATACTTAATAATTTGTAATGTGTTTGTTATTATCACTAAATTTTAATTATTTATTCTGTGTTTTCAGTTTTTGAAATTTTCTATGATAATTCTTGGCGACGAATATGAATTTTCAGGAAGGATTATTGGAACATTTACTTGATTAGTATCACTATCGCGCAAAATATGGTTGGAAATTATTGAATCTTCTACATATTCTCCCATATAAGAACAAGTATTGCAATTACCGCGGCCTCTTCGTAGGGAATGTTTTGAATATCAATACTATCACTATCACGCATTTTTCTGCAATTTATGACAGTATAACATTCATAGATAACTTTTTCCACAAATAATAATGGCGACTGACATTTGGGAAAATTATTTACTAAATTGAAATTGATGAATCGGCAAATCAAGCAGGACATAATATTTTGCGCTTGCCACCTTATCACTGCCAGTTCAATACAATTGAACTTGTATGGGCAAATTGCAAAGAACATGAACATGATTCCTTAATAAGGGTAAACAAAGAAACATGTAAATATGTATAGAAAATATTAAAAAACAAATGGAGGAATAGTGGAAGATCCTACAAAAATATGAGGGTATTCTAGAATCTGCAACCTTTATTTTAGAAGATGGCTCGAGTGGTGATGAAAATTATGAACTGTCGTCATCTAATTTATATAATTTTTTTAAATAAAATACATATTAATCGTACAATTTACTGACAACCATTACTAATAATTTAAAAATACGAAAATATTTTGTAAATATACGAGTGTTACAAGACTACAAACTAAATCACTTATTGAAACAACTACTTCTCTGGCTAATATATCATAGTATTTGTTTCCCCTAAGGTATTGTTTTTAATTATTAGAATTTTTCACCTTTATTTAGATTTAGAGGTTTTTCTATAATTGTCATCCATAAATTTCCATAATTACAATCTACATTTCAAGAATTTTTTTTTCTAATTTTTAGTTTTACCTTAGGGGAATTTCCCTTTCAAATTAAATAACTAACATTTTAATATTTCTGAATTTGTTTTATCAAAATTTTCTTTAACTTACAAATTGCAAAAATTTGCTTCCAAAATTTGTCTTAAATTTCTTCATTCATAAATTTCTATAATTAAAATCTATCTTTCAAAAAATGTTCTATATTTTTTAGTTCTACCTATCGAGAATTTCCATTTAAAATTAAATTGACAACATTTTCTTGCAAACCAGAAATTTCTAAAATATAAAATTATTCTAATATACATTTTATGTTACGGGAATTTCTGCCATTTTTAATTTTTTAGCATCCTTCGTTTTATTTTATCGATACTTTCATCAATAATTTGAGAGAACTCTTAGAAGTTTTTGTAATTTCCAGTTATTTATCTTTCAGATATCTAGAAATTTGGAAAATTCAAGAAAATTTTTCTTTTTCAAATACTACTTGTTTTCTAAGAAATACTAAGATTGTTTTCCATTTTATTCAAATATTTCTTGGTTTGTTTTAGGGAAATTTTCTTTCATTCATTTTTTGCGAAATTTTTATTAATTTTCTCTCTTTTGATATTAGGGATTTTACAATGAGGCACAATGAGGTTATTTTTCTGTTATAATGTCAAAAAAGTGTATTAACTATTGAGAATCGAAGAAATACTCTATGAAATGTGCTACGATCCAAATATATTTTGTTACAGTAAGAAAATAGAATCATTATTAAAAACATCTAAAATACTTGAAGTAAATTGTCTAAATTTATAAGAGAAATTTCTAGAAATTTTCCAGTAATTTTTAAGTAAAAATAGTGAATGTATTTGTAAGCAAATAAAGCAATATTAAAAAACCTCAAAATATAGAAGAGTTATTACTGCAAAATTTTAGAACCTATGAAGTGGTGGAAAGTGGAGAACACGAGAAATCTGAAAAAGAAATTGTTGCAAAGTTTACAGCAAAAATTCAATAATTAAAAATTTTAAATGTTTTATTATTCATGCTTTAAAATGTTACTATTTTTTAAAATTTCTAATGTTTGGCAAATTTTCTTACTTATTTATTTATTTACAAAAACCCAACAGATATTTGTCCAATTAAAGGGTTTACTATACATACAAAAAGAGTACAAACGATGTTTAAGTCTTAAAAATAAACATGATAATCCAAAATTAAACAAAAAAACTAATATGTATCTTATATAACATACATTTACATTATGATGATGTCTTCAAATGCGTCAAAAAATCACTTTTAAATTTAAAGAAAGAAGAATTAAATATGTCCAAAGTACTTGAATAATTAATAACGAGATAATCTTATAATGGGTGAATTTAAGTAATAATTTACACGTGGAGTTGTGTACATGAAGTTTTCACAATTTCACGTTGATAATTGCGGAATTTTAAAATTAAATATACCTAATATTCTCTGATCATCAATACTAAAATGAATTAATTTATAGAGATAACATAAACTTATATAAATATGTCTGTTAAAGACGGATATATATATATATATATATATATATATATACTTTTGCATACATAGGCATCCAAATAACAGCACAATATGATATTTTACTTAAAATAAAAGTTTTAAATAAAAGACTTAGCACTTTAACATCATTAAATGAACTTTAATTCCGCATTTTAAAGCCAAATAAACGGTAACACTCACGAGATATTTGTATAATATGAGCATTAAATGTCAACTTACAATCATAAATGATTTCAAGATCTCTAGTTTCTGAGAGCCTGTTTAATTCAATGTCATTCAAAGTATACCGATTTAAAGTTAAATTTGTTTTTCTGCCATAAGTGATAACAGAGCATTTTTTGACATTTAGTGTTAGTTTGTTACTTTCACACCATTCGGTAAAAAGATTAATATCCAATTGAAGTTGGTAACAGTCACTTACACTATCGATAACACTATAAAGTTTAATATCATCCGCGTATAAAAGAACACTACACTTAAAAATTTAACATGCATCATCCATATATAGAAAAAATAGAAGAGGGCCCAGATTTGATCCTTGAGGTACACCACTGGAAGCCACATATCGTTTAGACCGAACACCTTGAATTTCCACTTGCTGACCACTATTATATAAATAGGATCTCAATACCTGAATAATATTATTATTCAGGCCAAACTTTATTAATTTAGATATAAGTAAATCGTGATCAAGAGTGTCAAAGGCCATAAATTACATCAACCTGCTTATTATTTTTCATTGCATCAGCATTATCTTGCGTAATGTTCATTAAGTTAGTCGATGTAGATCTATGGCCCATGAAACCATGTTGCTTGGTCGACAAGAATGGACTTACTTGATAGTAGATATGCTTAACTAATATAGATTCAAAAACCTTCGATAAATTACTCAGGATGGAAATAGGTCGGTAATTAAGAATATGTTTGCGATTTCCTGTTTTAAAAACTGGACATATTCTTACTTCTTTCCATTTATCAGGAAACTTGCCAGTTTTTAATACAAGTCTATAGATTTAAGCAATAGGCTCAGCCAAAATAGGAGCTGCATCTTTTAAAATAACAGCAGGAATTAAATCTAAGCCCGCTGTAAATTTAGGTTTCAATCTTTTTAATTCCTGTAACACCTCGGTCGTGTCGATAGTAAAATCACCAAGATGACTATATGTTTGTGTTTCCCGAGAAGAATTATGAGAGTATGGCAAGTATGATTTAACATAAAGCTCTGCAAATCCATTAACAACCTCTTCGGGCGTATTAAGTAATCATAGAATCCGGAATCCTTGACGTTTTCCTCTTAATATTGATATAGTTCCAAACTAAATTGGGTTTATTGGAGTGTTGTTGTTGTGTTTTCTTAATGTAGTCTGCATGAGCTTTAGCTATTTTGCGTTTACATACTCTTCGTTCTTCATAATACCTTTCTCGATCCATTGTTGTTCGTGATTTCATAAAGCGCTTGCGAGCTTTATGTTTCGACTTTAATTTACAACGAAACGAGTGTGTAATCAATGGTGCACATTGGTTAAAAGGTTTTTTATAAAATGGTACAAACTTATCAAAAATGGTATATAATGTGTTATACAATGATTTACAAGCCAAATCAACATCTTTATATGAATATACATCGGACCAATTAATATCACATATAGCCTTATACAAAGCTGGAAAATTAGTTTTTCTAAAATTATATTGAAATTAAAAATTCGACCGATCAGTACTAATACGAGAGTTAATAGTTTCAAGTTTAATGAAAAAGGTGAGTGTGGGATGATGGCTATCTTCAGGAACGAATGGTGTATTACATCTGTTAAGATCTTGAATAGAATCAAATGACCCAATTATGAAATCTAAAATATTATTATATGTATTCGTTATATTGTTCTATTGAGTATAATTATTATAATCCAAAAATGAGTTAATATTTCAAGAGTAGAGGAGTTCGGTCCACCATTGTAGATGGGAATATTAAAATCACCAATAATAACAACATTTTTATTGGCAAACTGAAGTTCAATACGTTCTAGTAATATTGTATAATATTCAGATGGTGTGGTGAAGGTTTAATATATATACATATCAGTACTACTGAGATGTTATTTATAAATAACTAAATAATTTTAAGTTCAATATGATTTAACCCACTCATATCAAATTGAATCTCATTTGACACAATATTGTTATGTACTGCCATCAATACACCGCCACCTCTACCAAATTTTTTATCGGACCTATAAACAATGTAATTTGAAGGAAATAATTCTGAGTCTTCAACTTCACCATGTAACCTTGTCTCAGTTAAACAATATACAGCATAGTCATTGCATAATACACAATTATAAAATTCATTAATTTTGGTATTTAAACCACATACAGTTTGATAGACCACTAAAAATGACATTTGTTGTTGAGGGTAGCTCAGTTTTTTTTATGCTCTCGAATTTTATTAACAATCTTGGGAACATCATTAAAATATCTTATTATAACATCTTCTCCCTTGGCCTGTCGTTCCTTTAGTTTTCTTACAGCTTCGTTTAATTCATCGCGTTGCATAGCTGTTCGATCTGGTTTAATGCCTAAGTCTTCATCAAATTTATTTCGATTTTTCATTACCAAACTCACCATATCTGCATTTGATAAAAGTAATTTTATCGGGCGGGACGCTCACCTTTATTACCCATGCGAAAACATTTCTTCATAACAATTGAACTGTCAATTGTTTGTAGAATATTGTCAATTCTAGTGAAATCGTTATTGGTACTATTATTATTACTTAATTCTGGCAAATTATAGAGCATTACATTTTTTTCGTAATTTTCTCTCGTGCAACTCATTAATTATCGAAATATTGTTCTTTGCACCATCGTCAGCAAATTTTGACTCAAGAGTGTTAACTGCAGGTATAATCATATCTAATTCAGTACGGAGAGCTATGTTTTCAGACTTAATAATACGAAAATCATCCAGCAGTGCATTTAAAACAATGTTATCAGCAGTTAAATTGTCGCATTTTTCGTTTAAAATACTGACCGATTTTTGTAGTTCTTTAACACATTTTGTTAATTCAACAATGATAGTATTATTTTCATTTTCATTTACGCAAATATGATTGGCACGACAACCCGGGTGGCAATATTTTTTACATGCAATGCACGTTGTTTTATTTGCAACAGCATGTCCACAGCTTCCAGCGTCATATAATCAGGCATTATTACAGATTCAATTTAATAATGAAAAAATTTATATCGAAATGTAAGATAAATACACACATGAAGGCGGCGGATGACAAGGTTAGAGGTTAAATTAAAAGGTTAGATTGTTTAAATAACTAAATATACAAAATAATAGACAATAATCACTAAATTCAATTACTCTCTGCTTACAATAGTCCGTACCGAATAATATAAAAGTAAATTCACAATTAAATCAAGAAAATTTTATTTTGAAGCTGTCAAATTTTCTAAATTTGTATAATTTTATTTTCTTTCATTTCTTTCATAAAATAAGAACGTTTGACTCCGTTTGACATCAAGGCTTATTATACAAGTGCCACCTCCTAAATATCCCTCCCCACATTATTTTCATTATCAAACAATTTCTCTCCAATAGATCCCTAAAAGTCAAAATCCACAACTAATTTTCTTCTCCGGCTCTCCGCTCTCACCTCTGTTATACATTGTTTTTTGCGTGGATGTCTACAACCCCGATCCTTTCTACTTTAACCCATCCAAATATCTCCTGCAATTTGCAGATGATACGGCCTTGATCACACATGCTCCCACACTACCAAAAGCCCTTCAATTCATTCAAGAGCTTATTGACTCCCTTCAACGATGGTTTGCAAAATGGCGCATGAAAATCAATCCTCACAAATCACAACTCCTAATTCCTTATCATCGCACCAATAATTCACCCCACAAAGTCTTTATTTCCCAAACTATGATCCCTCCTTCAGTTTCCGTTAAATATTTGGGCATAACCATAGATCAAAAAATCAATTTCAAAAAACACACTTCTGTAATAAACAATAAAATAACTTCTAGGGCAAAATGCTTTAGAAGCTTAACCTACAAGAACAATGGGATTACTAGCACAGCTGTTAAAATTTATAAAATGATTTGCCGCCCACTACTTGACAATGGTAGTGCTCTCTATCCCAATCCTAGCAATCCAACCTCCCGCAATATTAAAGTTAGTGATCCTCTTAATCCTCTACATAACCCTTCTAACCAGCTCCCATTCAAGAACGCCTTCGTTTCCTAGCACAAAAATTCTCCAAAAACTCCTTCAACTTCCATATACTATCATTATATTGTCTCCCCAGAAATCCCAATATTCAACCTAAATTTAAAAATCCTAATTCAACCATATTTGATTTCATTTCATCGTTTCACCCATCCACGCATTAACGACTGACGCCATATGACTGGACATAACAAGGCAGAAAGACTTATGGTCGATAGCCTTTTGACAAACTAACATACTGAAACTCCATTCATTATTCATTATTTATTATATGAATGTTAACATGTAAAAAGTTTGTCAATAAAAATGTGTATTATTTAAAACAAGAATTGTTAAAAAATTAAGACAAGATAATATAAATATTTAAAATAGAAGAGCAATTTATATGGATAGAAAATATGTAAAAAGTACAAGAAATCCGAAAATATAAACAATATAAGAAATCTCAGAGATAATAAAATACTAAAGTCAATTTAACAATTTCAAAAACATTTGCACACCATTTTAAAAATACGTTTCAAAAATTAAATAGCAATAACTTTGACAACAATTTTGAAGACATAGTTAACAACTGGTACAGCACGTTTGACAAAAAACATATTACCCCTTCAATCGACGACAAAATTGACGAAACGGACTATTTTACAATATTGAACCCTGTAAAAATGTAACTTCTGACCACAATAGTATCCCGCGTACCATAATCAAAAAAACCTAACAATGTAAACGATACTATCATAAAAATATCATAAAACTTTTGCCATATTACCCAATATATCTTTTCCGAAAACAAAAAATTCTTAAATGTATAATTGTACTAATTTGGATTCCTACCCAACAAAGCAACCTACCTCTAACTATCCTAACTTCCAACATTCAAACAAAGCATCTCGAAGCCCAATCGCCCGCCGAAACGTTCTTAGATATTTAAAAAGCGTTTGATTCTGTTTGCTCTACAAATGTGCACTTTTAAATATGCCCCGTCACCTTATCATCTTAATCCACGAAATCCTAACAAAACCGCACCTGCAAAGTAAAAATCCGCCAGTCTTATTCCCATTCATTTGAAATCCAACAAGCCAACAAGGTCTCCCTCAAGGCTCCCCTCTTTCACCCATGTCATACAACCTATACTGTTCATATGTAGAAAAAATTCTCAAATCTAAAAAATATAGTAATAAAACAAAAGCAATTATTTAAAAGTTATATGACTATCAAAAGAGAATACTAAGAATTTAATAAAGTAAGAAATTGCAAAAGCATTGTAAAAAAAATTAGTAAAATCGGTCAAAAATTCCATATTCCAACATATCAAAACAGAAATGCCTTAATGTTATATTTGCAGTGTAAGAATTATATTTAGAAACGCGAAAACGTGAAAGCAAATGAGGTTAAAACTAATGAGAAAAATATTCAACGACTAATTTAAGCAACGATAACCTAGGACAGGCCGAAAACAAATGAACGCACGGTGGTTGAATAATTTAACACCGACATGAGCTTTTGCCAGTGTTGGTGTCGATTTCGACCGGAAACGGAATTTCCGGTGTTTAGAAATGCATATGTATGGTAACTCCCAGAGGCATATAATGCCATAAGTACTTTTTTAATTGTCACTCCAGTAAAAATATATTCTTGATAAAAATTTAACTTTAGTTCCTTATAAAATAATAATATATCTAATTAATAATTAATAAGTGGCTGATTTTCAAAATTTTGTTTGAAGAAGTCTGGCGAAATAATTTTAGTGAGTTGAATAAAAATTTGAAAATAAAACCACTTATTATTAATTAGATATAACATGAATTTTTAATAAGTTCAAGTAATAATATAATAATAATATTTTCATTTAATATTGTAATCAAACAATTTAGGTCTCAGTTCATCTTTTAATTATAAAATAATAATAATAAAAATATTATTTTTTTTAATCGACCTTTAAATGATTAAACTCTATACCAATTAATAAACAATGAATTTATTTTTACAAACATTTTAGTTCAGTAAATTTCATTTCATTTGTACACAATGAAACCATTTGTTTTTGTTGAGCGAATTAAATGAAATAAACAACATGGTCGAATATTTATAAAAAGAAATTAACCCACCGTCGAATTCAATTACGTCCAGTTCCACATAAAGTTTTATAATTGTTTACTTTTCGCTACACCTAATTAAAACTCCCGTACGTTATTTTCCATCTTTATCGGTCTCTGCGTGTTAGCGAGAGACTGAAAAGTGGCGGAGAATTAATGGAGTGTTGATATTTATTAAGTCTGAAAAATTTGCATGTGGCGTGACCTAATTCCCCGAGTATGGATAATAAATTCGCTGAAAGCAAAAGTATATTTAGCTTAATAAATAATGTATGCGAGTACCGAGGGATGTATTAATTACCCGGCCGGTATGTAAGGGTGGGATAAGAAGAGGGGCGCATAATGAGATGGAGATTTAATTTTCGACATTATTTTGTGTTAAATAAAGGGCTTATTTGCGTCTGGTGGTGGGCGTGGTTGTAAATAACATACTGCTTGCGCAGTGGTGTGAAAAATGTGCGGATTTATGCTGACTCGGTTATTTTTTTGTGTATGGCTAATTAATGAATTTTATTTGCACTAGTTATGTATGCTCTTTTGATTTATACGCTGAGTTTGTTTCATTCAGTATCCCTTGGCGCTATTCATTATTTCATTATGTATTTCGTTACTACATAAATTTTATTAATTCAAAATATTTATTAAACCTAATAATGTCAGTCCTTTTAAAGTAATATAATTTTTAGAGTTATTATACAAATATCTTGTTGGTGTTAAAGATTAAAAGAATGAATGAATAGTTAAATATGTATTATAATTCATTAGATAATATTAATTATAAGATAAGCTAATTAACATAAAACTATTTAATTCGAATAGGGAAAAATTGGTAGGTCAAGTATAACTTGAGAAATATTGTAGCTAACATGAAAGTAACAATTAGGTGTAATCAGTTTTAAAATTCTTTGTGATAGATAAAATATGAAAACTTTAAAAAGTTTTTAATTAACTTAAAACTATTTGATGGCTTTAATTGATTTATACAATTTGTTGACAAAGAGTAATATTTAATGTAAAACAGATCTCGATTCCACATCTAGTCAAATGCCTTTTTTATCTGAAGAAAAACCACCGCGGACACGTAATTTTCAAGGTGCTTTGTTTTGAGATTGGAAGTTAAGATGGTATATTCAAAATTATTTAAAATAGTAATACAATTGAAGACTTATATATAAAGTTTTTAAACAAAATGCAAAATAAAACATATATCAAATGTTAAAACAGATAAGGTGTACAATTTTAAATAGTTTTTAATAGTTTATTTTTCCCACTAAAGTAAAAATTTTCGTTATTCGTAAAATTTCAAGCTGTTTTAATATAAAAGTTTAGTTTTGTTGAATAATGTTGAATCTGCAGACATTGTGGGTTAATACAGAACGTAATTATTTCTGTAGAATTCACTAATCAGTCTCAGGTATACATTTGGACCATTAGTCCGTTAAATTTCATTATTGCGTCAGAGTAAGTTTTTAATTTTGTATTATTATTTTATTAAATGTTTCTACTTGCTTTTAAAATCAATTTTATAATAAAGCTGACCTGATAAGGTCGACAAATCGAAACACCTGTCTGCCGATGTTTAAAAACTTAATTGTTAGATTATTTAATTACTTTTACTGGTCTAATATAACTAAATCAGCTTAAATTCATTTCTAGTAAATAATTTTTCTCTCCATTTTTATTCACAAACCTTTTAACGTAAATTTAATTATTATTTTTAGTTTAACAGAAATATTTTTATAGCTGTGCTATTTGTAACACACAAATTGCTTTTGTACTTTTGTTCAAGATTAGAAAAGATTGCAAGGGTAACTAGTTTGTTCGACGAAATAAACTTTTTAACTTGTTGTACCGATACTCAGTGTAAAGTATTAGTGTGTGTGAAATGTGGAAACGTTCCATAAGAGTTAAGAATAAAGGACTGAAACCTATAGATTCAACACGACTCATTTGCAGTGATTCCCATCAGAGGTTGAGGTTAATGAAGTACTGGCCAAGGAAAATGTGTATTTAAAAGGGCAAGTAGAACTTTTAAATAAATTAATTGCTGAAATGGAAGACAAAAACCGCATTCTTAAAGAAAATGATTTTCTTAAGTTTAAAATTAAAAATTTAGAAAATCGTAATGTAAACAACGGAGGTTATGACATCTGTTATAAATCTAACAGAGAGATTACACAGATTCCTGTGACTACACTAAAACCCAGAGGCGACACCTCTGTTCGTGAACCTGAGGCTTAAAATAAGGCTCCTGTAAAGGATGTATCGCGATCTAAGGCAAATATCTTAATGACCGAAGATTTTTGGCCCGAAGAAATTAAAGTAAGGCGTTTTTTTTCAATCATGGAGGTTCAACTGGGATTACTTACACCAAATAATGTCTGACAGATCAATCTACGTGTACAAACCAGAGTCACCGTATAAATAAACGCTAGAAACAAAATATCTGAACTAGAATCATTCATAATTGATAACCATTTAAGTGTTGTAGCAGTTTCTGAACACTGGCTTACCGGAGATGAGTGCAGAGTATCTAAATTAAATAATCTGCATACAAAATCATATTTTACAAGAGAGAGCAACAGCCATGGTGGTTCTCTAATTTATATAGATGTTGATATGAATGTGGATGTCTACGACGATATTTGTTATCAACTCAGAGTCGAAAAAGTCTGTGAATTGTCGTGTGTATTTGTTCGTGAAATAAACTCGTATGTTATTTGTGTTTATCGTTCGCCGTCAGGTAACTTTAGTACGTTTATAAATATTTTAATGTCATTTCTGGATAGAATCAAATATCAATCAAATAATGTAATATTGACTGGTGATTTTAATGTTCACTACGACTTGAATAATACTTGGGTATTGGACTGCTTACACAGTTACAAATTGAATAAATTAGTATTTTTTAATACACAATTTGGGAAATTCATAGTTAATATATTTACAAATATATGTGAAAATAATATATCTGTTAATAGTCTTGATACTTCACTATTAGACCATTTAGGAATAATTGTAACATTACAAAGCTCCTCTATAATTTCTCGTGTATCTAAAATTATATCTAGACCTTTTAAAACGGAGGAAAAATTTAACTTCTACAATTATGCAAGTATATTGTATATTGTATTTATTTTATCCATTGTACTTACATAATAAAATTCAAATATATATTATAAACATTTCTTACAAAAATTTTGATTGCACATGGAATGGCTTGAGTTCATAATAATATGATCTTCCACTCTTGCCTACTGTTACTTCAATAACACTGTTACCACATAGGGTACCTTTGGTAGAGGTTTGATCCACCATTATCTTGCCGAGTTTGGCTTGTTTTCCTCTGAGAACAGGACTTCAATTAGATTTGTTATGTCATGTTTGTAATATGAACTTCGAATTTATTCACACATGACCTACTAAGCCTACAGGATAAATGGAAATATTTGATAGACGAACTAACCATATTAATAAATTTATCATTTCCAATAAAAGTAATTACATCTAATAGAAAAAATAGTAACATTAAATGGTTTAACTTCGAGGTTAAGAGCATGCGTGAGATTTTTAAATTACTGAATGAAGATTATAGCTTGCATCCATCAATAAAAACGAAAAGGCATGTGTGATGATTATAGTCAAATATATAAAATGGCTATAAATGAGCAAATTAAAAGATCTAATAGTAATTTCATCAATAGCACTAAAAATAAATCTAAGGGTATATGGTCAACCATAAATCAGACAATGCATATACCTTCATCGAATATAATGGATCACAAAATTACTTGTGATGAATTTAATTCATTTTTCATCAGTGTTGCGAATGCCCTTCAAAACAACCTGCAGTCTGAAAATAATATTGAATATCTAAAAATTGAAAGTAATTTTAATTTACAGTTTTCTTTTAAAGACGTTGGATACAATACAGTTCGGGATGCAATAAAGGCATTAAAATGTAGTAAATCAAGGGATATTTATGGTATCAATGCTGACATATTAAAATGTATCCTAAACACTCTGGTTATACAATTAACTATCTTAATTAACAAAATTATAACTTCAGGAGAATTTCCTGATGTTCTTAAATTTGCTAAGGTAGTTCCTGTGTTTAAAAAAGGTGATATAAATAAAATAAATAATTTTCGACCCATTTTATTACTACCATATTTTTCAAAAATTGTCGAAACTATCCTAAATACCCACATCGTTGAATACTTTGAATTCAATAACCTGTTTTCTCAGAATCACTTTAGTTTTCGTTCGGGTCGATCGACGTTGGATACCCTGATTGATCTTACCGAAATAGTAAATTAGAGTTTTGAAAACAAAACTCATTGTGTATAATCATTTCTGGACTTCACCAAAGCCTTCGATTGCGATTAAGTATAAGGCTTATTGCATCATATTTATCTAATAGGAAACAGGTGATTAATTTTAGTCAACACACATCTACACCTTTAGATATATCTTTCGGTGTCCCACAAGGATCGATATTGGGGCCGATTTTATTCCTAATTTACATTAATGAACTATTTTGAAAATACACATGTAATATTATTTGCTGATGACACAACAATTTTGAATACTGAAATATCGTTAGAGTCATGCTTACAGAAACATACATCATCGTTAAAAGTACCAAATACTTGGTGTAAGTCTAATAAACTTCATCTTAATGACTCTAAAACAAAACAGATAATTTTTAAAGGAACAAATGGTAACGACAATATATCCATCTGTTTTCTGGTGATACATATAGATGCTGCTCTATCATGGAAGTCTCATGGTAATGTTATCTGTGGAACTATTTCGAGAAATATATACTGCTTCCGGAATTTAGTCTCTCGGGTACCATTAACAACTCTACGGACAGCATATTTTGCATTAGTTGAATCACACTTGCGATATGGTATCCTTGTTTGGGGTCACTCTACTATACGCCACAGAGTCTTCAAACTTCAGAGACGTGTTTTGCGTGTAATCTGTGGTATTGGTTACACACATTACTGCAAAGAACAATTTAAAGACAATCGTATATTAACGTTTCCTTCCTTATTTATTCTAGATTGTTTATGCTATATCAAAAAGCATCAAGATGATTTCAAAACACATAGCCACCATTGTCATATGACACGAAATAAAAACTATCTTTACCATTTTCAACTTTGGAAAGTCCGAAAATGGAATAATATATTATGGAAATATTTTTTTAAAATAAATTATCGGAACAAACTAGGAATCTTTCTTTTAAGGAATTTAAAGGCAAACTAAAATCATATTTGCTCTTACATGCGTTTTACTCAATTGAATTTTTTTAAATGGTGACAGTATAGTTTTATTTTTATAACATGCATTTTATTTAGTAATTTTATTTCTTATTTATTTATATTTATATTTATTTCATTCATTCATTGTTTTTTTATATATACTTTACTTTTATCGCCTATTTTAATATTCATTTTATTGTTATAAGTTAGTTCTTTTAGCCTATGAAGGTTTTAATGTGTATAATTTTTCGTCTTTATAATTTATTAACTCATATTTATTGTACTGTATATTTTAATGTTTATATTGTTAGTTCATATATTTATTCCTATTAAAATATGAAACCACAATGATTGATATTTGATCTTGTTCAACTTTGCGCTATATTTGTATGTAATTCTATTTTTCCAAATGTGTTTATACGAAATTGATTTTTATGTAAATGAACAATTTCGTGTGTGTAAGACTTAGTCATTAACGCAAATAAATATTATTATTATTATTATGATTCAATATCTGTCAAGGTATTAGCCAGAGAAGTAATTGTTTTAATAAGTAATTTGTTTTGTATTCTTAGTAAGACTCATTGTTGTAGATTTACATAATGTTTTCGTATTATAAAATTATTAGTTAATTTTCTACAACGATGTAAATTTTATTATCTAATTTATATGTACAAAAATTTAGTTAACTATCTGGATGATTCGAATTAATAAATTGATGTAGGATGATTGAAAGAATTTATACTGGGTTGGGACAAGAGATACATTAGAAGGACTGGTGGAAAATTTTAGTCTTAGATCACGTATACGTTGGAAGATATGAGCTACCTAGGTGAATTTATAATGAAGCTCATTTGAGAAAATATGGAGCGGCTTAATTGGGCGAGGGTTTGCACAGCCAACCTTTTGGCTACGTTTGGCTGAATAGGATATAAAAGTTTATAAATCTTATCGGCCAATTAATAATCCTCGGATTTTTGGTTTGTATATTAGAGGTTAGGTTAAATAGATGAATGATTGTTTGTTGGGGTAGGAAATCACACTGGTATTCTGGGATGTGAATGTTGGATGATTTAATGAATTTTCGTTTAAAAAGCGTTTCGAAAAGTTTACCTTTTACTGGAAGGTGTATAAAGAGATCGTAGCTGCGTACGAGTGAAGTATCAATGTCATGTTTAGGGGCGCAGATTGTAATAATAAGGCCAGGAAAATAATATATACCAGAGTGCAGTTGTACGTATTAATCTGTTTCGTCTATTGAATCGACAGACAGAGAGGGCACGGTGCTTTTGTCAGAAGAATTGAATCAGACGGTTACTGTATATGAAAGGTGTTCTCTAACTGCTCTGCTAATACTTTCACTCTTAGTTTATCTCCTGTCAGCTTTGAACCGTCACTTTGGTATTTTATATTAGCAGAGTGGTCATACTTTTTAATATATTTGAATATTTTTTTAAATTTTACTCCTATTTTGTCATTTATGCGGTTGCATGAATCAAGCCATTTATGTTTTTCTGTATTCTAAATTAAAGTTTTAATCTCTTTATTAAAATAAGTTTCTTATCGAAACCATTCACAAAGGCCAGATAGAAACAATTACACTTAAATTGAAAAGAAAAAAATGCGTATCTTGAAATTTAGAAACCAAAAGAATATTAAAAAAGGTGATGTAGCCATCATATTACTTTTACCGACATATAACCACAGGTGTATATTTAATATTTGAGAATTCGGTACGTAAGAGAAAAGTTACTGAATATTAGTTTATTTGGAAGGTGGGACATTGTAGATTCCAAAAAAATCTAAATTTTTTAAAAAGTGCATGGAAATGATAACGATAGATGGTGTGTTTCTTTCACACTCAGGAGCTTCGCCGCCCCTTAGGATTATAACCTAACCTTATAGTTTAAATTGTTTAATATATAATAATTTCACAGTAGAAATTTCTTACATTTCTTCGCTGCGCTAAGAAACTTAAGTGGGAAGAATATTAGCAACAAAAAAAACTAATTGTTATATATAGGAAAAATTCCATAGTATAAACATACCTTTAAATGATGATATGACTCTCGAGTAACTATAATCTTGCCAGCAATACCAGAAACTAACTAATTGAATAAAAATCATACCCTTGTATGATTTTACCGGGTTAATTTATTTCTTTGTTTACATCTGCGTTAACACTATCAGAGTTCAGCGTACTCTTTACTTTTTGTTCTTTTTTTATTGTTGGTGCTTATTTTGGGCGCTCTTGTATTGGCCTTCTATACGCTGCTGATTTGAGACTTGGTGCAAACTTACAATGATGACATCTGATGACAGTTTGATTTTTTGTGAGTTACGTGAAGATAAATTTGATTAAATTAATAAGCACTAAAAACCTTTCTTGTGACCATTATCAATGTTAATACTTTGTGTCCGAAATATATATCTGTAATTTAAATAAAATTTGTAAAGAAAGGTTTCTAGTGCTTATTAATTTATACAAGGAGGTACTTATTAAAAATGCTACAACGAAATCGAATGACAAAACCAACCAAGCAGTTGACGAAGATTCGGAAGACTGTACGTCCAGAGAAGAGGAGGATTCAAACAAACCAATGGATAAAAATGACCACGCGCAAATGATTCCATCAACATATAGTTTTAAAAAGAGGAAGACTATTTATTGAACTACCACTAATGTACCAATAAAATGTAGTGTTTGAGTATTCCATTATTATTATTAACACACGAAATGTTAATTTCATATACCCTAAACACTCTCTGGCTAAAACAGAAAAAACAAATCACTATATGGCAATAAAACTTTTCAATTGCCTACCGGAAGTTCTAAAGAGGAAAAAAGACCAAATTGAAATATTCAAAAAGGAACTAAATGAATATCTAATTAACATAGAACCTTATAGCATCAGGGAATTTTTTGATTATGATCAAATAGCCTAAAGAACGCTCACTATCTTAGCTTGGGTTGTGCTTACAGAGATTTGTATATGCATGTGTGACCATATCTGTATGTATATGTGTATATATATATATATATATATATATATATATATATATATGTATATTTAGTGTTAGGACATTTTTGTAGTATTAATTATGTAATTAGTTAGGTACTATAAGACAACATTGATGCAATTTCATTTTGTATATTTTTGTAAATGACACTTTGAAATAAAGATTATTATTACATTACTTATTACTAGAGAGCGGATTTCTAGCATTATGCTTATCCATAATATTAATAGCATCGAAAAAATTTCTTAATATCTATACGAATCTTGAAGAATGTGATTACTTAGCGCTAAGTTTTTTTGGGCTTTTTTGCTTATTTTGACTTTTTGTGCTTATTTTGACTTTTTATGCTTTTTTTAGATTTTGATGCTTATTTGGAGCATTTTCTTAAACATTTAAAAAACATTTAATAATAATTTCACGCTGATATTAAATTAATGTGCTAATATAGAGAATTTTCGTAAAAGTCTGTATCCCATCATTTATAGATTATATTTGTATTACATATTTTCTTCGTGTCTTTTGACAACATAATTGTTAAAAATCTTCATAATATGATACAATAATTATAATGAATTTTATAAATATTAGTATAAATTACCAATTTACAATGGATTCGTTCATAAATAAGTAGATATAATAGACTGTCTCATTATTCAGATAATACAGACGAACGCTTCATAGGAATCACACCTATGATATTCCGGATGTAAACGTCGTTAAAAAATAAATAGGGGCCCCAGTAAGTATTAAATGTAAACAAATTTAAGTGATAGCTAATAATCAGGTGTTCTGCAACCGTATCAATTTCCTTCTCTCGGCAAAAGTACCGATGGGACGACTGGCGCATATTTACCGTTTTCGTTAATTTTCATATTCAAACTCGCATTCATAAACTATTGAATTGACATTCCAAAAACTTTGCTTATTTATCAAAAATTACTATATGCGTGAATCGTATTAACCTGGGGAATCACAGATAAATTATATTATATAATTCACATGTATATTTAACCCATAATGCAAAAGGTAAAAACCACAATACAAGAATTAATTAGAGGCTATCCAGAATTAATAAGTGAAAATTATACATTATTTTGTAAGGCATGTTTAAAAATAGTAAGTTTTATTTTAGTTCCCAACTGCATCCTAACTAGTCAAGACTTGTATGTAAAACATGTTATAACAACACTACGTCAAGAACGTTTGAAAAAGTTCAAAGCTGAACTAACAAAACAGCACAATTTCACAATCTTTAGCATCATCTTCAATTAAATTCACATTTGTGCAAAATACTTTTACATTCTAATATCCCTTTAAGAAAATTACAAAATAATGCATTTAAATCTTTCTTGGGAAAATATTGTGAAATACGCATTCCCGAGAAAAAATTATGTAGCTCTTAGATACTATGAAACCATACAAAAAATTAAAGATATTATTAACAATAATTATATGTGGTTTGGTGTGGATGAAACCACAGACTTGTTTAATTTAATAATATGAGTTTAACATGAAGATATCCGACCAACAGTATTTTGATATATACAAAAGAATTGAAGAAAACTGATAACTGACAAGCTTATTTTTGCCGTAGACAATACCAAGTTACAAAATTTTACTAATAATGCATTTTGTGCATTGTACAAGTTTAGCACATGAATAGAAACGAATTTCTGAAACTATAAGAATGATATTTCAATTTGTAGATTTAATTAAATATGGAAAAATAGTTCTTATATTCTTCTGTGAGTACAATTATCAGATAAGAAGTCATTATCTGATATCTCACTGCCCCATAAACCAGTGCTAACAAAATGGGGAATTAGGCTATATGCTACAATGTACTATGCGAACAATTTTGAAGAATTTAATAAGGTTATATACAACTTTCCCGAAACGACATGCAAATCAGTTAAAGACTGTTAAACAGTTCTTAAGAAACAAGAGCTTCCTTCAAAACAATTGAGTTACATAAAATCGCGTTTAAATTTTGTGAGCAACACAATCAAATCTTTATAAAAGCAGATTCATTTTAGAAAATACCTGCATGCATTGTCCAAGAAATCAAAATAATATCGAAAGAAGTATTCGTTGAAAATGAAGGATTTTTAATATTAAATAAATTAAACTTGATTTTGAATAGCAATTTTCAAATGGATCCAGCTATAATTTAAAATAAAGAGAAGCTTTTCTACTTTCAAAAATTTATTGAGCGTTAGAAGTAATAATTTTGACAATTAAACCCTTAGAACAACATTTAATGATCTACTGTTTTTATGAATAGATTTTAGTTATTTTGAAACGTATACAAAATTACAATTTAATTTTTAAATACTTACATGATATTATATATTGCGTAAAGAAAGTATGTTTATTTTAGTTTTAAGCCAAATTTCTTTGTAAAATATGTTGATAAACGTGTAGCATATCAAGAAAATATAGTTTTCTTTAGTGCTTTTTTCGTGTTTTTATGCTTTTTTCCTGTTTTTATGCTTTTTTAATGCTTTTTTTCTCTAAATTTTGTGCCTTTTAATGCTTTTTTAGTGCTTTTTTCGTGTTTTTATGCTTTTTTAATGCTTTTTTTCTCTAAATTTTGTGCCTTTTTAAGTGCCTTTTTTCACATTTTTTAAGCTTTTTTATCCGCTCTCTACTTATTACATAAGTAATTTGGACCCAGACACCACTGCAGAGAGCCTACAGGAATACTTAAAATCATAAAATCCCGTAATATGTGAAAAGCAAAACTCCATTACACTAGATATTTGTAGTTCTTTTAAGTAACCGTTTCCAAAATGCATGAGAATGTTATTATTATTCCAAACACCTGGCCTGCTAATGTAGGAATCGATCATTTATTAAATTTCCTATCGAAACCCAAACAAAAAAACAAATATGACCGAAAATGTAATCTCATCAGTAATCCAGGAAATTGGTGAAGTAACTTGCGATTTTTATATATTGAATATAAGATCTTAACAAATGAAAAAATAGATCAACGTGTAATAGATGAACATATGTTAAATACTAAATTTATTTGTCTAACAGAAACGTGGCTAGATAATAATTTTCTTTTAACTAATAATATTAATAATTATATCTATATCTCTACTGCCGACAAGGCGTATTATTATTATCGTTAGACATAAAATCTACGTTATAGACAATGTTCTTGAGCTTTGTGGCGAATCAATGGAAAACAGAATATTCTTTACTATATATCGGCCACCTGCAGTTTGTATAAACACATTTTTATCTTAGCTGCAGGCATTGCTTGAAAGGTTGTTTTCTGTACAGATACGAATTATATTATGTGGCGACTTTAATATAGATTCAATGGTGAATTCCATAAATATGAACAAACTTACTAGTGTACTAGAATCATTCAATATAAAATAAATAAACAATGGTCCTACTCGTATCACAATATCGACTTCTACATCATATTCATTTACTTATAAAACTATTACTAATCGTATATCTGACCATGAAACACTTTTGTGAAAAATAAATGTATTAGTCCCTAAAAAGATTGTAGATAGAAAGAGTCGCAGATCATATAATCAACTTAATAAGAATAAGTTCGTCGCTATTTCAAAAAAGGAAGATTGGTTAGATATGTATTCAGCAAATGATTTTAACGATAAATTTAATATATTTTACAATACCTTTTTGCACCATTTCAATAGGAGTTTTCCAATGTTTAAATTAACCATTCCTGAAAACAAAAAAAAACATGGGTAAACTCTACAGTAACAATCTCTAGTTTGAAATTATATAATGCTTACATCCTTTCCTCAATATAAAACAGAATATCTTAAACAAAAGAAGCAACATAATACTAATTTACGTAAGGAAAATATATTTTTATCAAAAAAAATGGCATCAGAGAATACACAAAAAAACTACATGGGAGGTCATTAATGAACTCTCCGATAAAACAAAAATCAAAAAAATAATATTAAACAAAACAAAAATGGGGTTATTTTGTCCAATCCCGCACATCTTGCCAAAGAATTTAATATATTTTTGTTAATCAACCCCTTATTATTCATTCGAATTTCTGAATAAATCAGTCACCGAACTCAACTCTAGGAACTATTCCAAACAGCATATTTATAGAACCATTTACTGAAATGGAAATGAACACTGGATAAAACACTTACTATGTTTTTAACCACTATAATTATAGTCACTATCACTATAATTATCATAAATCAGTCACCGAACTCAACTCTAGGAACTATTCCAAACAGCATATTTATAGAACCATTTACTGAAATGGAAATGAACACTGGATAAAACACTTACTATGTTTTTAACCACTATAATTATAGTCACTATCACTATAATTATAGTGGTTAAAAACATAGTAAGTGTTTTATTCAGTGTTCATTATTTCATAGTAACGGTCGCAACCATCATTATGATGAAATGGAAATGTTAGGTACATTACAAAAATTAAAATGTAATCAATCACCTGGCTTCGATGATGTACTAGACCAAGTTATTAAAAGGATTGCCAATCAATTATTACAACCATTGGCATATCTGATAAACATTTCACTTGAAACAGGCAAGTTTCTAAACAGACTATAACTTAGCATAGTTACTCCTATACATAAGAAAGGTGAATGCCAAAACATTAATAACTACAGGCCTGTTTTATTATGTCGGTCATTATTATGCCACAAAATATCGAACTTTGTATGGTAGATCGTTTATTAAAATTCATTAAGAAAAATGATGTACTTATTAAAAACCAACACGGATATTATAACACTATTATAAAATATCTAGATAGTGGTTCTTTTTAGACTGAAGTCGGGCATTCGATTGCGTTAACATTGAATACTTATTAGGAAAATTGGATAAATATGGTATCAGAAGAATTGCTTAAAGTTGATTCTGCTAATATCTGGAAAATAGAAGCCAACGTGTACGTATTAGAGATAATAAAAACGGCAATGATTCACTATCCGAACCTCTTAACGTTAGCATTAGGTCGATTTTAGGACCCATTTAGCTTAAGTTTTTAGGACTTGTAATGATTGGAAACAACAGTGTGATAGTGTAATTAAATGCCTAAACAAAACTTCATATAAGATGAAATGTTTGAGAAAATTATTAAATACTACATATTTATATTACATATTTATAATACATTTGTTCAATCGCACTTGGTACATGGTTTATGTTTTTGGGGTACCTCAGAACATTAGCGATCTGTATTCGATGTACAAAAAAGAATAATTATGTCTATGTCTGGTGTACCTCAAACACAATCATGCAAGCCATATTTTCAAATATTTAGGATTCTGCCTTATCCATGTTTATTAATGTATGAATTAATGATATACACTTTCAAAAATAGGCATAACTTTATAATAAATAACGAGATATACATCTCATGCTGCCGCTTAAAGAAAACGTTTACCAAATATTTTAGGACCTAAATTTTTCAACGCCCTTCTTGAGAATATTAAAAATATCTCATCAACATTACGTTTTAAACAAAAATTGAACCATTTTTTACTAAATAAGTTGTTCTATTATATCAACAAATTTATATAATTAAATAAATAATTAATTGTTGTATATGCGCCCAATACTGTTTATTTCATTTATATGTAAATATGTGCACAGTCCATGGAATAAAGACATATTATTAATATTTTTCGAAAATCAAGGAGTATTTTCTATTAATAAATGGTTCATTTTAAGGGTATCTAAAATGTTTTTTGAACGTTTTTGTTATTTTCATTATATTTAAAATTATATCGGGAAACAAAGAAATCAAATGTATTAATTTATTTTCCATTCGAAAATCAAGGAGTTTATGAAAAGGAAATAATAATAGTATATTACATAACGAGAGTTGTAAGTCATATATTACGTACGAGTGGAAAAAGTTGCACACGAGCCGTTAGGCGAGTGCAGTAATTCCACGAGTACGTAAGTGACTTACAACTCGAGTTGTGTACTATACTTTTTCTACTCCCATTCATTATAATTTGGAATACTTTGCAATATTGAGGTTATGTTTACTATTAACACACTTCGCAGCATCAAATACATGGCCCAAAGAGATGAGGGTTTGTATTTCTTACTTATTTCCCCAAAATAGGCTAATAATACATTTTCCGAAGACTGAACACTATTCATACGCCAATCCATGAATTTACCGTAAACCACTTCATAACGCTCTTTGGATTTTTCCAGGAGAAGGTCCGCTGTGGTATGTTCTGCTAGTTGCCTAATTTCTGTGGAGTTCCAACAATTTCTTCTGTGGAGTCACTTTCACTCATTTTAACAATGAATAAATGAATTATTAACAATAATTAAACCAAAATAACGTCAATGTAATATGTATTCAACAACGATAAATGTCAAATTAATTTGTCTAGGCTACTTGATTTGAATAATAATAGTTACGTTATATATTACGTGCTAGTTTTTTCTTCATTACGTGCATGTATCATAATGCCATGGTTACTAATCAACAAACGATTGCGTTATTGCCTACTTACTACTATGGGAGTAGAAAAAATATGTTTATCTACTCCTATTGGGTTATATATTTATTATTAATCTAGATTAGTAAAAATAATTTAATAGCGTGAGATGAATCATAACTCACGCTACGAATTATATATTTTCAGGTTAGCTAAAAATTGACAAATGTCAAAAAATTGTCACAGCGCAATTCCCGAACATAGTAAATATTGCATTAAGTAAAATATTTTACTAAAAATTGTTATTGTCGTAGATAAAGTATAGTATTAAACTCGTGGCAATTGCAACAACTCACTTGGATTCATCCGCGTGAGTTATTGCCTACATTACCACTCGTTTAATAATATACTATTACTTGATCGTTATCTTAAAAATTTGTTTGAAGGTTTTTTGTAAAATTATGTATATGTAATAAGATCGGGTAAAAAAAAGAATTTTGAAAAAAAATTGGATTCTAAACAAAATATGTATAATTTAATTATTTGTTAGATCTAATTGATTTATGACATATAAAATAAAATTAAACACATATTCTAGAGTGAAAACGATGACGATTCGTAAAAAAAATATTTTGTCTTCAAATGACCAATATAAAGGTAATCATGTAATCTTTTTTGCATAAATCTCATGATTTTCAATGAAAATGAAGGGAAAGTAAAACTGCGACTGAAATATAAAATATTTCAGAATAGAACCGATATTTCATCAAATGTATTAACAGTCAAACTAAATTTGTTTGCTTCAATTTTACCGTCGCCATATATATTTCTTACTATCAGGGATGTATAACTCTTACAGCCTTATTTATATTATAACTTCATAACTGAATAGTTGAATTTGTCGGAACAATTGTCGCGAACAGCAAAATAAATATTTGAAAGTGTTATCGTATTTCATTTACCGAAATTTACAAAGTGATTATAACTTCAGTTGGTTCAGTCGGTAGTTTTTACAGATTTCTCTATAACACGATTTTGTTTTCGAAAAATTACAGGGGAAAGTACTATGATGGCCACATCGTCTTTTTGTAAATATGGCATCAAAACTCAAACATCTGTTATTCCTTAAATATACCTCATAATTATTTACAGATGACAGATCATCTGTAAATAATTACAGATGATCTGTACATCTGGCTGATGGCAGAGAATGAATGAATGAAGGTTAAGAGGGATAACAGTTTTAACTAATACATGGTGGATGACATGACATGCTTTTGACATATATAATTTTCTTACCATGACATCAATAGCTGTAGGTGATAATTAAACTATCGATGCTCACCATTGGTATCTCTGTTATTACAAGAGATAGAGCAAATTTTAAGATATTTAAAAAAAAAAACAAAATTGGCCAATTTTAATTTTTAAGATGAAAGGACCTATTAAATGACTATCTAAAAAAAGGAAACTCAAAAAATAAAATAAAAATGTAAACAAAATTTCATACCAATTAACCAGACATTAAAACCAAATCAAACTCAAGATCTTCTTTGATTTATCAAATGTGAATTTTCAGTAGATCAATGATGATAGTTATTCCTATTGAATACTCCATCATTAGTAAATTGTGTTTTATCGGTCCAATACTGTGGACAGATTCCTAGGAAGTTTAGGTACTACCTGCTAAACTGCAATCTTCGGTGACAGTCATTATCACTTAAAACTAGTACAATTGTTGGTTTGTTAGGGTGATACTTGTTTTTCTTCAAGGTTCTGTGAACAGTGGATTTTGAAAACCCTGTTTCTCGAGCTACACGTCGAACTGATATGCTGTAATTGTTCGTAACATTCTGCAAAATATTATTTCGACGTGTATAAGTATCATTAAATTTTTGTTCGAAGGTACCAAAGTTCTGTAAATTGCTAACTAGTCTTGTAAAAATTGTCCTGTGTGGTTGTCTTTCTGGAAAATGCTCTGCATACCTCGTGCATACATTTTCAGTGTTTCTATTTGCTTTTAAATACACGCCCAACATATTAACTTTTATTCGTTTAAAAATACGACAATTTTTCAAAAATCTACAGCAATGAGTCTTACTAAGACTACAAAAACAAATTAATTTTGAAACAACTACTTCTCTGGCTAATACTAATAAATAATAAAATGTACTTTAGATTATTTGAAAGTGACTATAACATGAAAAATTATGAACAAATATTGATTTTAAACTGATTTTATTAAATTAAATTAGCAAAAGCAATTTAAAAATCTAGTATTCAAGTTTATAATCATCTCCAGACACGTGTTTCGATCTTTGAATCTCTTTAGTACAGCTTTGTTATAAAATTACTTATATTATTTATTAATTAACTTTTTCTTTGTTTGAATATGGGTGTGCCATTATCAATTCTTTTAAATCATAATACTTGATAATAAAAAAAATACTTATCACTAACTACAAGTAGATACTGGGTTTAAATTGATTTATCTCTGCAGTGATAATTGTACTTGACAGGTTATCGTTTTGTTCCATTGTTTCACACTGATGTTTAATTCCATGGTTTAATAATGAAATTAAATGTCAGTATCGTTTCTTTATTTTACATTATTACTTAGAATGACGTTTCACATTCATTTGTCATTGGTGTTTAATTGTATAGCCTACTTATTTCATATTAAAGATTAATTTACGTTTTTATTAATATTTTGCTTATAACTAAAAATTTTCAGGCATGTTATATATCTTTGAAAATCATTTTAAAATATCTTAAAAATGAAAAAAGAAAGTTAAAGTGAATTTGAAATGGGATTTGTTATGAGCACTGTGTATATGACAGGTAAAAGATAACAGATTATAAATGATTTATGATAGATAAAACGTGTTAAAAATATATATGCCTTTCAAGACAAATTAAAGAATATATCCTAACCGATGTTAGTTTATACATGATATAGTACATGAAATATATAAGATGACGTGGTAAAACAACTACACGTGACAGATGTCAGAATATAGACGATAGATAATAGATAGCCGTTGATAAAAATAAAGAATGTAGATAAGAGATAACAAACAACAAATGATAGATGATGAATAACAGATGCAATACGATATAAAAAGTCTTACAAAAACAAAACACACTCAAATTGATTTATATTTAAAAATATAAGGCAAAATGATAGACAGAAACAGGTCAAATTATGTATGGCTTAATAATTGACATATAAAATGTGATAATGTAACAGATTTTGGTGACTGCGTTATGCCACATAACAGATGACAAATAAAATGGCATATAACAAAGATCAAATTCTAAAATGTAGCTGAACATGCGACCTCTGGATTGTCTGTCCAGTGCTCTACTAACTGGTCCATTGAGGCATTCAGGCAAAGCAGGAAGCATTGAGGTTCTTGCCTACCCCATAATATATCATAGAGTGCCTGAGTAGTTTTTTTTACTTTCAGATATATATTTTATGAAGTATTTTAGTATTTTTAGCAATTTGTTGTTGATGAATGAAATTAAAATTTTTTAAATCAATTGTCTTTTAAAAATTTGTTTTCTATTAGAAACTTCAATTGTTTTGTCACTTTGTCAATTTCAACTACATTTCCGATTTTGTATTATTTGTTATTTTAAACTATAAGAAATCCAATATTAACTTCTCTTGATCATTATTTATTCTAGCATTTTCTTAATCTACCACAATAATCAATACAATGCCATCTCATATTCCCAACCTAACTTAACAAATTACCCATTAATCTAGGTCACTAGTACGCTGGTTAAAATATGCTGCTTTTCTTTATTATTATTAGAAATATTCATTCATCTGTTTTCTCGATAAGGTTTATGATGGCCACGTCATCGTTTTTGTATTTAAAAGAAAATACTTTCGTTGGGTCAAGTTTTTCCATTTCGTAGCCCCTCCGACCAGGAATGAAACATAAGTTTGAAGGTTGTGTTTAGTATCTAAAGCCATATCATGATTACTGTATTTTTAAATAGATATTTTATTCAAAAAATTAAAACGTATATTTCCATAAACAATTTAAAAAAATATCGCAACTACAATAATTTCCCATGTCTGTTATTTTGTTGTAAATTATTATTTGATAAAATTTAACTGTTTAACCTGATTTTAATTTTTTTTTAACTTCTGTAAGCTATATTTTTTTGAAAAGTGAAGTCATTTTTGTCTGTACCAATCTAAAATTATTTTTTGGTGAAGCCAATTTTAAATTTCATCAATGTTGGATATTTTATCCTGTTAATTTTATTTTAAAAGAATTTTTTAAATTAAAAAATATTATTCAAAATATCCATTAAATCTTAAAATTATGAAACGTGGAAATAATACTTATGGTTTCACAATAAAGTAGATAGTATAGGAACGTATTGATTTCCTGTGGAAATTGTGCAGTTAGCTTATTGGAATTTCTGCCTTGCACATCACCGACATCGGAATCCAAGACTATTCCTGTTTACATAATATGCAGGGACTATTAAGCCGCAATATATTCCCCGGTTTGATTGCGAACAATCTTAATACTGTCGCATACATATAATACCTCTGCAAACACCTTAAGCCAATGTTCAGAGATATTATAATTATGTACTTTCTTTCAAAAAATAATTAATTCTTGAATGTTGTCGCCGTTTACCTTTTACCACATTAGTCTATAATTAATTACGTAATAAAATTAGATCAGATTAGATGATTGTAGTTGATTTTTATGAAAGAAAGGAATAAAAATCATCTTACCAAATTCCTCAATTAAAAAAAAATAGCTCAATATTGATTCAATTTTTAAATTATTTTAGGACTCACAATACATCATCTTCAATAGGATATAATATCATCATCCCTCAAAGACTTTTAATAGCATTTGATAATTCCCCTGAAAAAATCTCCGGGGAATATTTGGCGAGATTAGCTACCGAAAATATATTTCATATATATATATATATATATATATGAGATATTTCTTTCCATTTAGTGGTATTAAGCGGAATCCCTCCAGGGGGACGATAATCGCCGATTACAGTGTATCAGAGAAATTGATTCCACCTTCGGAGGGATGCGGTTTTCACATCACGTAATCCATAGCATAAAGGCGTTCATATATATAAATTGTCAGTGGGTATTAGATTTCTTACTTTATTCGGGTTAATGCCGTTTTTCATCCTGCGGCGAAATTAAAATTAAGGGCACACTTTTCATTTTCACTCTACTGCTCCCTAGAGTCAAGCGATTGTAAATTTAGTACTGCGCAAAACGTAAACCCAACAAAATTATAAAATAACAGACATTTTTATTATTAGGTATTCGACACTAAAATCAGTTCAATCAGCTATTCAACAAAATCATAATATATCGAAAATGATTATTCTTATAAGTATTGAAAAGTAAAGTCAGTTTAATCATAAACACAACAAAATTAAGTTATAAAATGTAAATTAAGCTTTTCAAATAAATTAAATTATCGGCGTTATAAGTATATTATTTATTTAATACTCAATTATAAACTGAGTTTCGCATAAAATTTGAAATTCAGTAACCGCATGGGAGGTTTAACAAGGTAAACTGGTGGTTGTGTAAAGGCAAAACAAGCAATTGTATTTTTTTCATCGTCGAGTTTGCATCTTCTCGCTTTAATTGCTCGGAGACATTGTGCCCAGGGTGAAAACGTTAATTTACATTTATGAATCTAATAATAAATATTAATGAGACGTCCTTGATAAAGCTAATTAATCGACACCAACTGCCTCACAATACAAAATTCATCACCTGAATAATTCACTTAATTAATTATATTAAATATTTAACTGATTTTATTTTAAAAAGTTTTCTCTAAACTATTATAATGATAGCTTAAAAATTAATGCAACACTTGTTATGTGAGTCTTTTTTTGTAGGGTAAGTTCATATGCTTTCATTTTAGCTTTTATTAACTATTTACAAATATCATGCATGTAGTCTGCCCATTGGATCTTCTGTCGTACGTCACAAACTATCGTTTCAAAAAACAACGAAAGTTTTACAGTGCGTTCTTTTTTCAACGCATTTGGTTTACTTTATCAGACTGAATGTTTTTGTGTCGTTTCTTGAAGCGATATTTTGTGACGTAGGGCGGAAGATCCAACGGATGGACTATAATTATTTATATTACTCTACGTCTATCAATTTATAATAGCTATGAAAAAAATGCTGGAAATTGTTTGAACTCTTAGACTTAGCTACCATAATTTGGAGAATACATTTCTGAAGTTTCTAGAATATGAAAGAAGGATTGTTAAAAAGTTATAAAAATATGATTTAATCTGAATAAACATATAATGATAGAAAGTTTCTAAAAAATACTATGTAGGCGGTTGGCTTAAAAGAGTTTATTTCCAAATGGAAAAAATATACACAATATGTACAAATTATTTGAATCTCGAATTCGGGCGAGTATCGGCAGCTGGTCCACTCAGGGAATCGGCACGGCGGCGGTTTCAGGTACTGTCCACACAAGGGAGTGGTATCCTAGTATTAACAACTCCGACCACACAAGGGTTCAGACAACTGGTCTAGCTGAGAGCTTGTAGAACTTTGATTATTATAGGGACCGGTGGAGTTATTTAATGGCAGTGGTGCGAGCGACGGTGGCGCTAGCGGGAAGGGTAGTGAGGAGCGCTTTGGTACTATAGCGCTATGCCCGCACGTATCTCGTTACGGAGAGAATTGTAAAGGGGGTAAGAGGACCTTTAAGACGTCCCTGTCGATGATCCTGGATTTTTCCTCGGTCTTCCTCTTGTCCTAAGAGGATAGGTGGGTTGTCCTTCTTCATTGGGGCATCTTTTTAATGCTGAGACGTGGTATGTGGCCAGGTGTGCTATCGGATTTTCGATCGATGCTATCTCGTAGGCACAGGGATCTCGTGCTGATAGTTTTCGGTAAGGTCCATCTCTCTTTGGTGCGAACTTTGCAGTTTTCTTTGCGGCCTTGCTGAGTGTATCGGTAGTGATCCATACCAAGTCTCCTGGTACGTACAGTTCAGATTCCTTCCGTTTCTTGTCTGATTGTACCTTCCTCTGATCCTGGAGTTTCTCATGGATTTCTTTCGCTTTTTCGAAAGGCATCACCACGTTCTTTAGTTTTGTGGTGATGTCCAGTAAATGGACGTCCGTTCTCATGATCTCTCGTAAATCGTATTGGACGTCAAAGAGGGCTCGGAGCTCTCTTCCGAACGTTAGATATGCTAGAGTCATAACTATGGAGGTACAAAATGAGGTGTTCATCGCGAATCTTATCAACGGAATCTTGGTAATCTGTTGCATAAATGAGCTCACGAACTGGGTCCCGTTATCACTGATCATTCTTCTTGAGAGTCCGTATCTTAGAAATACTTCTTTCATCAGGATGGTACCGCAAGAAACGACTGTGGCTGCTTCCAAAGGGAATAATTCTACCCATATTGATTCAGTATCTTCTACAATTAGGATCCATTTCTCCTTTTTAGGTCCTTCTGGGAGTGCTCCAAATAGGTCAACTGCTATTACCTCGAATCTCTAGTTAATTACTGGTGTCTGGAGGAGTCCTTCTGGTTTCTGGTTTGTGGCTTTATATTTTTAACATTCTTGACAGTGTTTGACGTATTCGGTAACTTCGTATCGGCTTCCGGGCCAGTAATTGTTTCTCAATATTTTCCTCAATATCCTTTTGGTTCCATAGTGTCCTGCTTCTGAATCTTGGAATTTCTTCATTAACTCGTTTCGCTGGCACTTGAGTATGACGAGTTGTGGTTCCTCGGTATCGTCACTTGGCGTGTAACGATATAATATTTCTTGGTTCATAATATATCCTCTAGCTGTCCATTGACTCACTTGTTCTGGTTTATCCGGTTCGTATATGGCAGTGCTTTTCTTAATTTCTTCATCGGCTTGCTGAGACTGTCTTCTCTCACTCCGGGTCTTGACGTGAATATCGATGCTTACGAGGGCTGCTTGCATTTCCTCGTCGGGGGGGTTCGATAAAAAGTCTGCGATCAGGTTCGCTTTTCCTGGAGTATATTCGATGTGAAGATTATAAGAATGCAACTGTAGAGCCCATCTCGCAAGTCGTCCACTTGGCTATTTCAGAGTCGCTTCAGAGATCGATGATTGGTTAGCACCAAAGTAGGGCTATCTTCTATATATCCCCTGAATCTCTGCACCCCCCAGACCACTGCAAGGGCGTCTCGTTCTGAAGTGCTATAGTTGATTTCTGCCTTGGTGAGTAACCGGTTGGCATACTCCACATGACGTTCTTCGTTTCCCTCCCCCTAGATCAGGGCTGCGCTGATCGCGTATGTGCTAGCATCCGTCCTTAATATAAACAGCAGGTCGGGTCTTGCTTGCTTTAGGATCGGTGCTGAGGTAAGGCCTCGCTTGAGCGTTTGGAATGCCTCTTCCTTGGGCGTTCCCCACGTTCATGGTGTGTGGGATTTGGTGAGGGTACTCAGAGGTTTTGAAATGCTGGCAAAGTCTTTTATGAATTTCCTATACCAGCTGCATGCTTGTAGGATACTTTGTAACTGTTTTACGTTCTTAGGTGCTGGTCTTCCTGTAATGGCAGCTATTTTCTCCTGGTTCGGCTGGATTCCTTTCCTGCTGATCACATGATATAATTTCAGGACTTCATTGCAGCAAAACCGGCGTATCTTGCGGTTAATTCTATAATTCAGGTGCTCCATTTTCTGGAAAACCCTCCGAAGGTCTTCGAGATGTTCTTCTAACGAGGCTGATATGATGATTGCGTCATCTAGATAGACTAGTATTCCAATTGGGTCTAAGCCATGAGCCTCTGAAATGTGTCTAGGGCGTTCATAAGACCGAACGGCATCCGGGTGAAATGGAAAAGGCCAAAAGGGTCAAAATGCTGTTTTGTCCCTATCTTCTCGTGCACCTGGTGGTAACCGGAATGCAGATCCAGAGTTGAAAGAATCTAGATTTCACTGGTAGAATGCAGATCGTCGATCCGTGTAAGCGGGTAGCTGTCAGGTTTGGTGACGGCATCCAGCTTCCTATAGTCAATACACAGGCGGACTTTCCCGTCGGCTTTCGGAATCAAAACCACCGGGGCGCATTCTTCGATAATCTCTTCTTGCAGTAGTCGTTTCAGATCTGCTTTTAGAATCTCTGTCTTCTGGGGTATAGACGGTAAGGTGGTTGAGATATCGGCAGGTGAGCTCTTGTGTCGATGACGTATTCTGTTGCCACGGTTGGGGGGTCCTGATTTATTAAAGATATCTTTGTATTCCTCTAACAGCTTGTTTGTTTTTGTTTCCTCTTCTTCTGTCAAATTCGCACTTTCTGCTGTGGGGTTTAAGAGGATCTCTTCTATTTCCAGTGTTGCCAGTTATAAATCCCATGTGGCCTCTACTTGCTGGATCGCATCATCTAGCATAAAATCGAATGCGTCGTTTGGGGCGGCGTACCAGGTGCAATTCGGAGGCGTCTCACGAATTGAGGAGATTGCAGTTTGGCAGTGTACTAATTCCTCTTCATAAGCCATGAAAACAAGAGTCTGTCCTTTCGTCCCTGGATGCTAAGCCTTTCATGTTTTAGGGGGGTTCTCGTCTTTTGATGCAAAAGCGAATTCCTCTGGTCGGTCCCAAAAAGACCACGTGTTATGTTTGAAATGCAGAAGCAAACCGGCGTTCTTGACGAAGTCTATTCCCAATAGTGTTTTTGAATTTGGTGTGTTTTTAATAAAAGTCAATGCCGTCGGGATTACTCGACCTCTTAGAATATCCGGTGCTCTAGTGCATAAAGCGGCCCTGGCCTTACTTGTTCCATTGGCTAGGGTTAGGTTTAAGAGCTTCTCCCAGAAAGCCATTCCCTGTTTTTTCAGCTCCAAGTACAATTGCTCGCTCACTAGACTCGGTCTGGCTCCGGTGTCTATGTACGCCGTCCCTGCAGTTCCTCTTACCTCAAGGTAGATGGCTGGACTTTCTCGTGCCCTAAGACCCAAGTCGGCAGTGCAGAAACCGATAGGTAACGTGGTTTGCTTCGTACATTTCAGGCAATTTCTCTTTATATATAATGTTTACCAGTTTATGATGAAAAAACCTTAAGTTTCATCTCAAACGTATAATTCGTTTTTGAGATACAGCGCCCACCGACAGACACACACACACAGGAGGCTCAGGGTACCCCAAAACGGATATTTCCGTCAAACAAAATTTTAAAAAAATCACGTAAATAATCCTCCCCCTATATATACATAAACGTACATGTTTACATTTTGAAGCATTTAAATAAAAATCATAAGATGTTCCATGTCTTCCCTGCTATATACAATAATTCTCAAAAGTAGCAGTTTTATGATATAGATATCAGCGTAAAGTAAGAAATTTGACTTAATATTAGAAGCAATATCATTGATAAAAATGATAAATATTAATCAATTTATTTGAAGGCATACGCACATACCATTTGAAAATCTTGCACTACATGATTTAGAGGAGTTTGTATCTACTTCCAAGAAGCTTTAATCACTTTTATTGTTCTGCTATGTTCTATGTATATGTTATCACTCCAGCCTGACATTAATCTTTTTAATTGTAGAATACACATATGTATTTAAATTTGTAATCTTATTTTAAGTAATTAAAAGATTTGTACGTACCTACATCTTAAATAGTTTCAGTGCCGTTTTGTTAATAGTGCTAATCTATATGTGTATTATATGGTTCTTCTAGTAGTAGTAGTAATGTTCTATTTGTAACCAATTCTGATTTTGACTTGTGTAAAGTGTACAACTGAAGCACCAATAAAATATTATTATTTAAAAAGGAGAGTAATTATTTTTAAGAAGACAAATTGGAAAATTTTAGAATCCTTAAAAAATGCAATCAAATTTAAAAAACAGTGAAACATTTAAAATATGTCGACAAAAATTCTTACATTTTTGTCAAAATTTTTAATATAATAATTGAACAGGAAATGAAAGACTATAAAACATTAGAAAAAAATATAAAAATTTTGAAGAATTACTCTTAAGTTTCTATAAGATAAACCAAAAATTGACAAAAACTTTACGAGAATTACCGTTTTTAAAAATATTTTAAAAGATAGAAAATAAATTGTTTTTGAGTTCTTAAACACTTGACACTTTGGATGGGTAGAATCTGAAATTTCCACAAATCTAAAAAAGACATTTTTGCAAAATTCTAGAAATTCTCTCAATTTAGAAAAAGAAATCATTAAAAATCTACTCAAATTAATTAACAATTTCCTACATTAAGTTAAAAAGAATAGAAATTAATCTGCTCTAGAAATAGGGAACACTTGAAGAAGAGTGTGGCCGTGTGCTGTAGACCAAGTGATAAATTATTAATTATATAGAGAAATTATAGTGAAATTCAATATCATACATAGTATAGAATCACAGTATTTAGAACAAATTGATCAACCACAATATCCGTTTAACAGTTTAGGGCACTTAAGTGTTAGAATTTCAAGTTATTAATTTGAATATTTTACCTAACCTGCAAATCCGTTTTATATTATAGTACAACATTTCACCAGTGCATTTCCCTCCGAATTAAAAGGTATAGGGACTCCAGAAATCGTTGACATCGAATCGCAATTAATAAATTAAAAACTTCGCCACTAAACTCACTTCAGTCAAAACTAGCGAAATTATTAATACGCACTGTCGCCCTTATATTCAGCAACTATCATCATCAACTATTGTTAATTTAAACAATCCTTCGCAGTCTTCACCTTCAGTTGTCTCACATTTAAGCAATAACATGTACATTGATATTATTGATAATGATTTAAATACTGATATTAATCAAATCAATGTTATTAATGTTAATAATAATAATAAAAATACAAAGTGCAAAGTAGGCTCGCAGGAACGTGGAATCAGTGTCAAAACCCCCGTTAGTAATAATAATCCGAAGAATCATTCCATGCCCACCGGACTACAGCCACTTCGTGGTACAGCGGACAACATGAGATTAGTTGGAGCTAAAAAACGCTGACATATTTGACACAGAAATTGGTTTTGATAATTACACAAAAATTACCGTTGTGATCGTAATTCTTCAGTCTGTGGAAAATCGCGTGGTATGGGAACACTTATAGCGGTAGCTCGTCATATCAAATCGCATCTAATCAGCACTATTTCTGAATATCGCGATGAACTTATTGTATCTATTTGTGTTATTTAAATAAAGTAAAACTGACTTTGTTAATATCACACTATTTAGTGTGATATTAACAAAGTGAGTTTTACTTCATTTAAATATTCAAGATGTATCACGAAGTGAACGCCTCAACCATTAAACTATTTGTGTTAGTCTGCAAAATGTGCTCCTATGGGCAATTTATATTCCGCATAATTCTCATCTCTCAACATACCAACAACATTGTTCATCCGTGAAGCACTTTGCTGATATGTTACCCGACCATCAAGTTTGTATTATTGGCGACTATAATCTTCCCAATGCGACATGGCTTACTTGATATAAGTGTATATACTGACTCTAGCAACCCGATGGCCATTTCAATTGCAAAGACATTTAGATTCATTAATACCTTTCAAGTTAATAATATTACTAAAAACAATTCGGTACTGCTTGATTTGATATTTTTACAAACAATTTCGGTTGAGAAGTTTGTGATAAATTTAGCTGATTATCCTCTTGTGCAAAGAGAACTAATTATGAACTTCAAAACAAGCAATATGAAAGAGTCTGCTTGGAATGCTAAAGTCAAGTATACTTTCAAAAATTCAGATTTTCCAAGTCTTAATAATACTTTTATTAATACACATTGGGATTCCTTGTTTGCCAGCAAAAATTTAAACGAACAAGTAAATATTTTTTATAATGTAACCTATGACTCAATTAATAGTTTTGTTCCCATGGTCGAAATTAAAAATAATACAACAACATAACATAATTATCTACAAACTCTTGAAACATCTATCGCAGATAATAATAGTCTCTTCTGGAAGCATGTTAAATCTAAACGTTCGCAATCTATGCTTCCTAATTCTTGTGAACATAATGGTAGTATAATTTGGTTGATAGATAAGGCGTTGAGATGTTGAAAATCCATATTCATTTGTATATTAAAGTTGTAAATAACTAAGATTTTCAAAATGTGTATTTATTTTCACTACAATTGTTTCGCAAATTTATTGCTTCTTCAGGTGAAAACTTTCATTCACCTGAAGAAGCAATAAATTTGCGAAACAATTGTAGTGAAAATAAATACACATTTTGAAAATCTTAGTTATTTACAACTTTAATATACAAAAGGTAGTATAATTAATATGGTAGTATAATAATAATATAATATAATTATTGCATCTTTCTTTGGGTCGGTATATAAAAATTCTAGTCACATAACCGTGTTGGATACGGGTGATTCTCATATTTAAAAGATACATTTCTGTAATAATTTACTAGTCTAAATGAAAAATAATATAAATCTATAAATTCTTAGAGCATTTCGATTCGATAAGAAATTAAAAATTGTAGAGAGTTTTCGAAAAATGGAAGAAAAAGTTTTAGAAACTTCTAGAAAGCTAAAAGGTATATTTCCGGAAGTTGTTTCAACTCTTGAAATTATCTAAATTATCTAGAGCCTCTTAAAATCTAAAATTGATTTAAACATTTTACACAGGTGACTATAAATATCTAGAAGAGAATTTTTTTTGTAAAACTCTAGAAACAAGAACTGTAACAAGAAAAATTACTGAAGGATAATACAAATATAGGAGAGGAATTGGAAATTATAGAACCCTTATAAATGTAATTTGACAACGAAATTTTCTAAGAATTTTTTTAGGACTACAACAAAAAATAGTTTAAAGTCTATGAGAAAATAAAATAAAGTTACTAAAAACTAATACAAATTCCCACAAAATTTTGATAAGGTAAACCAAAAGATGTAGAAAAAATATGAAAATTTTGATAGGATAATCAAACAAATTGTGGAAATATTTCGAAAATATAGAAAAAGTTTTTACAAAACTCTAGAAGTTAAAGAAAATTGTCACGCTTTCAATAGAAGGATATTTAAATGAAATTTCTTCCATGTCTAAAAAAACTCAAGATTCTGTCAGGATTAAATAAACAATTGTCTAAAGAAAACAAATTTGAAAATTTCTAAGTAAATTCCATTATTGTTTCACAGATATTTCATGAAAATAATATTTCGTTTTTCCTGGTATTTTTAGTCACTCTAAAAAAAATATTTGATAAAATATATTTTTATTAATCGTAAATTTTGGTGGAGTTACTTATTTATGCCATGGTGAAAATACCTGATTAAATATTTAATAACGAATTTAAAATATTTCTTTATTTTTTTAGTGGGTACATTCTGTGTTGGGTGCGTTAAAGCGATCTTCGTTTATTTTCTACTTGAAAATCATCGACCTATACAGACATTTATAATCTAAGTTATATAATATTATTATTAGCTCACTTAGTTTTCAAATTTCTAAAGATACTTTAAATATAAATCGTTAAATTCAAAATTAATAATCCTAGGATCATTCAGTACATTACAGTTTCAGCATTAGTAATTGCATTTCAAATTTAAAATTATTCTTATAGTTATAATAGTGTAAAACCAATCGATAATTACAACGTGAAAATGTAAACAATATTGTCAATATCAACAAGCGGAAACTGTGTGAATACGTATGTGTGCGCTTAGCAATTATTTGCACTAAGGTGAACCTAAAACAACAATGGACAGATGTACGTGTGTTTATATCGAGACCACTTATAGAATTAAAGTAGGCCTTCCCTTATATAAATAATGATGGCACAGAGCGTCGAGTGAATTGTACTTATGCAAATGACTTGAATAAACGCGGGCAATTAATTATTATTAATTAATTTAAACAACGGAGACGCGCCCATCGCTTTTAATTAAAGCGTCCCCATTTTATATTCCATTATGTGGAAGTGCGCGAGATGTCCCTTTAATTTCTCCTGCGCGAAAATAAATAATAAATTTATTCCCATGACTGGCCTATGTAAATAAGAAAACTTGTAATTGCATTAGTTACACAATAAGGAGATGCTGTAAGAAGTGGTCGAAGAAGGAAATCAAGGAATAGACCTGGAGAGGGCAGTAGGTGTGGATTCAGAAGCAACAAGGGGATTGGAGCAGTAGGGAAACGTTAAGTGGAGTGGTTTGTAAATACGGATGTTAAAATAGGGTTTGGATTGTATATTGATACTATCTATATTTGTATATCAAAGTTTAATATATGGATATTATTTGTTTAATAGTAATATTGATATAAGTTATTTAATTAATAATCAAGAAAGAAATATTAATTTTTCTAATCTGGCTATTAGATAAAAATCTAAAAAGTAAATCAGCTTTTATCTTTCAATTTAATTATTGTAAAGTTCACACTTTCTCTACACACTTGATGGAAAAGTATAGTAGATGTATTTGAATTTTAGCACATTCAATTATTATAGCTCACTGATGAGATATTGGCAGTATTAAAAAAATATACTTATTACAACAATTATTTTATTTTAGACATATAATAACTATTATAATTATAAATCATACTCTGGCTTCTTTAGACTATTTAGTTTCCATGAATTATTCTGTATTTAAGACCCAGTATATCATGATTATTTCCGGCAACACCCGTCCAACTATTCTCTCACTGTTGAAACTTTAATAATTAAATAGAATCCCAGAATTCGGTTAATCTTCCGTATTATCCCTTCGGTAATAAGGGGATTCCCCGTGCGTAGTAAAGAATGAGTAATGAAAATTTCGTTACACGTTTACGAGATGTCAGTCAGATTCCTAAGGGAGGGTAGCGAGTAGCCAGGAATGCCCTTAGGGTTCGCGAGGACTGTTTCTTATTATTACCCCGGAGTCCTGACCGGCGGAAAACAAGAGAAAAAAAGAAGCGGAGAATAAACAGTCGTGAAAGGGATAGAAATTCCATTTTTCCGTTCCGTCCTTGCACGTGTCTCCTGTCGCACGGTGTTATCTACTCACCTAACATGACGCATTGTAAAATTGGAAAATTGTTGGATTTCCTTAGACTGCCCGAATGGACCACCGTAATTAATGAGCTTTTAAAATTTCACGGTGATAAATGAGCGTCGGCACGTTCACGATGCAACAGCACTAACGACGTGCACCAGAGAACCATGATTTGCATTCCGGTTAGTGTGTGGGCCGGATCGATACCGGCTGCCGGAGCAGTAAGTACAATGCAATGTTTACTATCTCTTGTGGCCATCTGGGAACAATTATCTCTGCCCCGACGTGTTCCAAGATGACAAGCATTCCCTCTTATTGATACAAGATGTAAGTATTGATTTGCTAATGGCACGCGATACGCTTCAGATGATAACACAATGCAATAGTGATTGCTGTTCTTATATCTAGACTAAATCTACTATGATTATATAAGGTGAGATTCGATTGTTTTATCTAGTGTATTTTTATAACTAAAAGTTTTCCCATGCTGCTGCCTTTTATTTGTGATAACCATTTATTTATATTGTATATCGATCAACCAATTGAATTGAAATATAAATACTCGAGAAATACAATACAAGTAGACAATATGTTTATCGTTAATACCTTATTGGTGATTCAATATTAACCAATGATATATTACTTGTTAACGCAGGATAATTAGAAAATATGTTTTACAAAAACAGACACTAGGTAATCGACTTGCAAAATAATCGCACAAAATTCATAATAAATAATAAAAAATAATAAAAAACCCATATATTAAACCCTCAAAATATTCACTCTCATTCGTCAATTTTACCCTCCATGTTACTATTAACTATTAACCCCTAAAAATATTCACTATATCTGCCTTTCTAATTTGCGATTAAAATTTTGTCAATATTTATCAAGATTTATGTAAATATGTAAAGAATCTTAGATAAATAAATGCATAATATTTGATTCAATTTTATATTGATTCTGAGTTATCCTAGTATTCAGTACATGATCTACTAATCAAAAATGAGCCATTACAATTTCGACGGGTCTAGTTTAAATCTCTTAACTTTATATTTGAAAGATCGAAAATAAACAGTTTTTTTCGAACAGACACTAGTTCAAGGCATTGCCATGGTTACAATGTGTGCCACAAGGATCAATATTGGGGCCAACGTTGTTCCTTATTTATATACACGACTTGCCAATGGCACTAAAGAAGGCAACAAAAATATTGTTTGCAGATGATAAAACTTTCGTGAATGTATCGAATACCACGTGCGAAGTCAAAGTAAAAAACATAAAATCCCAGGAAAGTGCATCTACATAAAGCAATACAAATAAGCTAAAATTAAATAATAATAAAATCACTCAAATGCTATTTTTAATCACATTTTCAGGGTCAGATAGAAATTGCATTTATTTTTTAGGAATACATTTCGACCCCAAATTAAAATGGCATAAACATGGAGAAACGATAGCAAAAAATACGTTTTGTCTACGTAATATTTCCCGCCAATTACCTAAGCATGAATTGAAATCGCCATATTATAGTTTGATAGAGTCCCATATAAGATAAGGTATTCTTGTCTGGGGGCACTTATTCATTAGCAAACGTATATTTGCACTTCAACGTCGTGCTTTAAGATTTGTTGCTGGGACAAACTACAGATCTGATTGTAAGAACGACTTCATCAATCTTGGCATATTAACAGTACCATAAATCTTAGAATGCTTATGCCATATAAAAAAGCACTATATCAACTACCACAGTCATAATCATCCTTACACTACGAGATATAAAGACAATATCCGTCGTAATCAACTGAGACTTACTAAGACTCAAACGGCCAGCAATTATTACGCCATAAAATTTTTCAATAAATTGCCAATAGCCATAAGGGAATTCCCAGAACCTAAGTTTGAAACTACAATAAAAAATATTTGCTGGCGAAAGCCTTTTACACAATAGATGAATACATTAGCATTGAACCAAAAAATTTGACTCAGTACAATATTAAATTTTAACAAATTTTAATCTAAGATGTCATTTAATTTTAGTTGATTATAAGTGCATTTTTATGTCCGCTATGCTCCCACATATTTTAATTTATAATATTGTATTTGTTCAGTTTAATAATTTGACTTGAAGGTTATATGTATTTGATCTCTATTTTAATACGTTTGTATATTCATATATGTTACCTTGTTTTAAATCTTTTTATCTATTGTTTATTTATATCTATATTTGACTTGTGTAAACATATTGAAAATAAACGAATAAAGTATTATTATTATTATTTTAGATCTTGTTTTGCTCTATTGAACTAAGGCATCTGCACTTTGTTTCCATGATTAAAATCATACTCTTAAAATGTTTCTTCAAGGTTTATACAATCTTTCAAATTTTTCGAGAAATTCTTGTTTTATGGAATCCAGTAATAATTTTCTACGAGGATTCTTTTTCTGTAACTTTTCTCAGAATTTTTCCATTATTTTTACCTTATTTTATTAAATATTAGTATTAAATTATTTTACAATATCGGAATATATATTATCTTGCATTGTTCTAAAAATTTTTGGGATTAATACTTTACGCGTTTATTTGCATTTTTCTTCTAAGTTCTGGGATATTTTAGGATTACATTCTGATCTATTATTATTCTTTAATACTTCTAGAATTTTAAAAGAATAATTTTGTGTGTTTTATTAAAATTATCAACCAATTCATATTTTATATATACAATAATCTTTCAAATATAGGATGAAATACCACATAGTAACGGTCACTACAATCCTGTTTCTACAATAATCTTTATTTAGACAAAACTGAATACATAACAACAATATGTATGAATACAATACAAATAGATGATGTTAGTTCGTCTGGACTATAGACCTGAGGTTTTTCTTCCCTGACTTGAATTTAATAGTGATTTAAAAAAGATATATTTGCTAGCTAGCTGAACTGATTATTCGCACGAATGAATTCACGAATTGTGAGGGGGAGGATATTAATACTACTACTAAACATCTTTATTTACAGAAAAAAAAAGTACAATACTTGTAATAAATTAAATTAAATAAATTCTAATGTGAGACACTGGCATCTAGTTTTCTGTCCAACGGCTATCGACCCGCGGTCTTTCAGCCTGTAATTATCTGTCATACAAACGTCATGATTGCTAATGTCTTGTTGTGTTAACTGTCAGTTGTTATTCAAACATCATGATCGCTAATGTCATTGAGAAGTGAGGTGATGAATTGATAGATGGTGATTTCGGGGTGTTTATATCGAGGTGTTATTAGGGGATTGCGGGGGATACACATAAGGTTAAGGATCTCTAGGTTATGTGGGTTGGTAGCAAATTTTTGGGCGAGGAATGAAAGGCGTTCATCAATGGGAGTTAGATTAGTTAAATGGTATAGGAGGGTATTTGATGGATTGTGTATGGGATTGAGTGGTTGTCTAATTTTTGTTAGTGTACGAAGGGCTGATCGTTCCGATACCTGGATATTTTTAAGGACAGAAGGACAAGGCTTATGGAAAAGGATAGCAGCATATTCAAGAAGAGGTCGGCAGATCATTTTGTAAATATTAACAGCTGTTTTTGTTGTTATGCCCTGTACGTGAGACTTCTGAAATGCCGAGCTCTCTTCTTGACATTTGCTTTGAGGTTTTGGGAGTGAATTTTAAATGTTAGTTTGGGGTCAAATGTAATTCCAAGGTATTTGCAGAAAGGAGATGGTGAAATGGAATGGTTATTAATGGTTAGTGTGAATGATGAATTATGGGAACGGTGAAAAGGAATTAGAAGGTGGGATTTATTGGGGTTGATTGTTATTCTCCATTTTGCAAACCATAATTGTATGGTATCGATCAGCCCTTGTAGGGCGGTGAGTGCCTTGTGCAGGGTGGGGGCATGTACTACTAAGGCTGTGTCATCTGCATACAGGAGCGGGTAAGCTGAAGGATTTAGGTAATGAGGATCAGGGTTATAAATATCATGAACAAAGATATTGTAAAGGATTGATGATAGAGGGGAGCCTTGAGGGACACCTTGTTGGGGGATAAATGGACGTGATAAGGTGTTGTGGATTCTAACTTGTAGGAGTCTGTTGGATAGGTAGTTGTCAATAAGGTTGAGAAGGTGGGGTGGGTTCTTTAAGGAATTGCATTTAAACAGCAGACCCCGATGCCAGACTGAGTCAAATGCTTTTTGAATGTCTAATAAGACCACTGCTGATTTCTGGCGTTCGAGGTGTGCCGTTTGGCAGTTTGAGGTAAGTGGTAAAGAAGTGGAACGATGTTCTAGGAAACCGAATTGGTAAGGAGGGATGTGGTGGGATATATGGGGCATTAATTTGAGTTTTAATATGGTTTCAAAGGTTTTACCCAAGACTGGAAGCAGGGTAATTGGGCGATAGCTTGATACTTTTAGTGCGTCTTGGCCAGATTTAGGTATACATGTTATAATACCCTGCTTCCACTCGTTGGGTATGGACTGGGAATAATATATATGGTTAAATATTTTTAGGATGTATTTGTGGATATTATCAGGAAAGGATTTAAGGATAGTTCTAGGAACATTGTCATACCCGGGTGCAGTGTTTTTACCTTTGTATAGGCAAGTGAAATATTCCTCCTCTTTTATATCGTCATCGGGGATATAAGGATTGGGGGAAGTTTTAAATCTGTCGTACCAAGTGTTTACTGAATTGAAAAAGTCGTTGTCAAATGCATTATTAACTGTCATAGTGTAACTATTGTCGAAATGGTATGCAAAAACATCAGCTATTGATTGTTCGTCCGTTAAAAAAGTTTTTGAAATAGGGTCCTGTATTTTCTGTACATAGTCCGTTTTTCTATATTTTGTCAGTTTTTTAATTTTGTCCCAATAGTGTTTACCTTGCATGTCATTGATGTCCTTGCACGTCGTAATCCATATGTCTGTCTTATATTCTTTCACAAGTCTTTGTATGGTTTTGTTTAAACTATTAAATTTTCGTTTTAATTCGCCATTTTCCGTCAAACGTAAGTCCCGGTACAGTTGTCTCTTGAATTTGATCAGTCTTAGGATGAAGTTTGGGAGGGGATATTTATATTCTTTCCTTGTATATGTCGGTGTATGTCTTTTGACCGAGTCCGATAATGTATTGAGGAATAAGGAGATAGAGGATGGGGGATAGAGGAACTTGTGGGTAGGCTGTAATAACGTCATTTAAGTCTTTAGTCACCTTGTCAATGTCACAGTCTTTATGTCTATATATAATTTTTGGAGGTTCAGGGATAGGAGGTTCTTGTAAAATTGAAAACTGGATGGATAGGTGGTCTGAACAAAGGTCGGGAATTAGTTCAACATTTTGGAGTAGATGCTGTATATTGCTTATACATAATAGGACATCGGGGGTGGTGGACTGATTTTGGGACATAATAAATGTAGGGGGAGTATTTATACGCACTAAATTTGAGTTCGATATAAAAGAGGAAAGCTGCCTCGCTTTCGTTTTATTAATATTAAAATCACCGATTATGACAACGTGGTCGTATAAGGAAGCTTTTGTGAGGATTGTGTCTTCAATAGAGGAGGAATGATGGATATAGACAAGGAAAATATGGAGGGTAAAGGATTGGAGTTCAATAGTGCAGTGCAGGCATTCATTCATTATATTATTAATTTTCGGGGGGTTAGTCTTCCCGAGTTTAATTTCTGATCTTGCTGCTACTATTGAACCGCCACGGATATTTTCGTTGGGAATGGAAGACGGGATTTGGATCGAGGACCAGTTTTTGAAGGAAAAGGGTTTGGTGGTTTTAGTTTCTACCATTAGGGTTACATCTATTGGATTATTACAGAGGAAATGGGAAAGGAGATGAGATTTTTTTGGTAATGAGTTGATGTTTGTATATATGAAATTTAGGCTCGCCATTTTTTACCACCTCGGCGTGTCCTACATGGATGCCTAAAATTGGCTCAACCGGTGGAATGACGTTCGGTTGGTCCATATCGAACATGACAATGTACATTTTATTGCCTGAAAAGTTAATGTGAGTGTCGATGCGAAATGAATCAATGAAACGTGTTTTTAATTTTTTTAGTACCGCTTGTCTGTCTATGTTAGAGGGTGAATTAATCTTAGTTGTGTATGTGTCTATAATGAAATCGTGAATGGTAATGAGAGTATGAATTCGTGAGTTTTTTGTAAGGTTTTGGTCGATAGCCGCTGACTTTTTATTAACGCTTTGGATTTTTACGTTGGGTATTCCCTCGATGGGCTGAAGGGGTCTATTTGGACAACGGGTGGACCAAGCTCCGTGGGTTGTTTCCCCGCATGACTTGCACTTGATTGGCAAGGTGGTGTCGCAAGTTGTTGTCGGGTGGGCGCCTGAGCACTTTGCGCAGGATAAGGCTTCTTTGCAATCAGCCGTTACATGTGTGAATTTATTGCATCTACTGCAGGGGACGGGGATCGGTGTCGGTGGTTTGCTTTCAATCACAGGGTATAGTTTGCACATGTATTTAAATTGTTCGTGCAGTATTTTGGTAAATGATTCGTGTGATGGTGTTATCACGCGAATCATATGTGTCCTTATGTTGTCTTGTTTTGCAATTATCCTGCGACAATATCTGTGCGTTATTCCGAGCTCATTCAAACGCGCGCTAATATTTTCATCCGCGATTTCGGGCTCAACGCTTTTAATAATCACGCAGTACGACGGCGCCGCAGCTGCGCGTTTCGTTCCTACGCCTGCGCCTGTTGCGGATGCGTGTGGTGGCGAGGTCCATTCGCGAAACAAATGTACCGTTTTCTCTGCTTGTAATGTTTTTAGGTTATGTTCTAATTTGTATTTTTCTTCATTTGTTTTAATAATAAATCCATTTTTAGTTTTAATTATTAATGTGTCCTCGTGGAATTTATGTTTGGACCATACATCCGCGAGTTGGATCCGGGACATTTCAGAAGTGGTTGTTAAAGAGATTGTGTGTTTGTAGTTCTGTGTTTGTTTTGTATGTGATTTGTGGTGTATTTGTGTCACAGTTGTGTGGGTGGGTTGTGTTTTTGGTTGCGCTTGTGTTTGTGAATGCGGTGTAGGTGGAGAGGTGGATTTGTTTTCTTGTTCATTACGTTTTTGTATGTTTAATATAATTTGTTTGAGTGTATTTGTTGTTGTTTGATTTTGTCTTACTTGATCGGATTTTCTCTTCGCCATGTTGCCGGCTTTATTGATTTTTGGCCGTCCTCTCTTCCTGGCCACCGTGGTGAATCCTGCTGGCTGTGACCGCGATGAAGTGGGCTTGGGGTCCACCTCCATGTCAGATGAGGATGAGTATTCCTCCGTACCCATTTTGAAATATTCTTGTATAAATATTGCTTTATACAACTGATTATTTCACTAAAACACTATCTGATTTATAACACGTGCGCTCTCGCAGAGTTCTCGGACTCGAATGGATATTAATATTTAGCACGGATATTTGGATTTGGGGGGATGCAGAATTTGGTTAACAAGGGTTGGTAGTGGGGATTATTGGTAATTTAACACTAAGGCATAATATACGTTGGGGAATGGGTGGTTTCGTACAGAACATCATTTGAGGGATTGTTGAGTGGGTTGGCAGTGTGTCGAAGTTTCGTTAAGGTTCTTAGGACGGATCTTTCAATAACTTAGAAGTGGTGAAGGATTGATGGATAGATTTGGGTAAAAATGGTATATATGTGTGTTGCAGTTTTTATTAACATTCTTTGTTATTTATATGTTAAAGATCTAAAATGTTGGGCCCTGGTTTTGATTTTGTTTTTTCTTTTATTATTAGGAAAAATTTATATATATCTAAAAAAAAAAAAAAAATGTATGTGAGGGAAGGAAACCAAACTGGTAATCGGGTATGTATTTAAAAGAAGTGTATAGGAGTTTTAATTTCAAAAGGGATTCAAAGAGTTTTCCAATTACAGGGAGGAGTGTGATGGGACGGAAGCTAGAATTAAGTATGGGATCATTTTTAGGTTTGGGGATGCAAATAATTATACCACTTTCCATTCGGGAGGAAAATATTGTTGGGAGAACCAGTACTTTTTTTAAATAAACATGTGTCTTTCATGAGAGAGTTTTTTTAAGGATTGATCTGGGAATTTTATCATGACCTGGAGAGGAGTTTTTACCAGGGTATAAAATTGAGTAATAATCTGTCTCGTCTAACGAATAGTCATTTGGAGGTGGTAATGGAGACTTATCAAATGAACCACTCGTTAACTAAATTAAAAAAGTTTTGTTCGCAGCCATAATTTTCTGATGGTTTAAATGTAGATTCTAACTGTCCTCCAAAAGCTGTAGCGATAGATAAATGGTCAGTCAGCATCAGTTGGGTCTTCAATATTTATTATGTAGTCAGTCTTTTTGTATTTTGTCAGTTTTTTTTTTATTTTAGTTTTTATGAATTGTTCATGGACCGGATTGAATTAATAATAATAATAATAATCTTTATTGGTGTCTTAACAAGAATGTTTTACACAGGCCGTATACATAAATTAAGTTAATTAGTACCTAATGCTAAATGTTAATTTACAGAGTAATATGCCAAAAAAGAAAAACCAATACAATTTTAAATGCAAATTGCTTTGCCACTTGAAATTTTGTGCATAGGCCGAGAAAAAAAAATAAATATAAAACAGTTTTTAGTTTCCAGTGAAACTATAAGACCTAGGTCTTAGAATGTAATTTGAGATATTGTTTGGTTTAATATAGAGTAGAGTATGTAGTATATATGTAGGGGACAATGTTAATATTTTGTTTAATGAACTCCAGCAATTAGTCTTAAATATTTTCTTTGAAAGCTGAAAATTCTATTTGTTGACACTGAATTATTATGTCATAACTGATTTAAGCATCGATCAACACTTTTCTGAATGCAAAAATATTCCTGAAAAGTAATATGTGTTTGAACCATGTTAGATTTGGTTCAAATCTTGATTTAGGTCTCAAATTCCGAGAATTATTGTGTATGCCTTTTGGAGCCAGTTAATTTTTGTAAACTACTGTTTTATTTCAGTTTGAAGAATATTTGGTTTTTGAAATGTTATGAGCTCTTTAATGCAGTAGTGTGGTCTGCAAAACATATTAGGTTTGAGGCATTTAATAGGTAAAGAATTGGTAAACATTTAGTTTGTTTTACTGATTTTTTGAGGTATTTATATGTTGGTCAGGATCATTTACATAAATGATAATCAAAATGGGCGCTAGGGGGGATCATTTCAAGACACCTGGATTTATTGGAAATATGATAATATGTTAATAATATTTGGCCTGGTAATATTTGAATCTACATGTTGGAATCGTCCCGAAAATAAGACTGCAATAATTTGATTGTGTTAGTATTAACCTTATAATAGAAGAAGTATGTTTTGGGAAATGTTTTTATTCGATTACAAAGCAATAAACTTTAGTATTCTCCATTGTCTCTACATTAGTCTATGTGCCCTATAATTTCAACTAATGCTGTAGTTGTGCTTTTATTCTCATGAGCCATAAGCCAAATTGAGATAGTTAATGTGCTGTTTTATTTTAATTTCAAATATTTTGCCGATAGTTGGAATGATGTCTATAGGTCTGTAATTGCTTATATCTGATATTTATTGTCCTTCTTATACTATCTCTTGTGGCCACCTGGGCCTCTGCCCCGACGTGTTCCAAGATAAGAAGCATTCCCTTTCATTGATACAAGATGTAAGTATTGATTTGCTAATGGCACGCGATACGCTTCAAATGTTCTTATATCGTATCTAAATCTACTATGTTTTATCTAGTATATTTATATAAATAGAAGTTCTCTAATGATATATTATTTATTAAAACAAAGATGTTTCACAAAAACAGACACTAAATAATTGACTGGTGTGATTCTTAAAAAAAATCATCTCTTGACCTTAACAAAATTGCTCGTTTGATTCATAAAAACTTTTTTTTTCAAAATCTACATGTTTAAAAATGAAACATTCTTCTCTATTCTTACCTTCGTTGCAGGAACCCAGCGCCTTAAAGATCTTAATATTTCTTAAAATATATAAATCTTTTAATTTAATGTATAATATTAATCCCATACAAAAAAATACATTTAAATTATACTACTGCTTTTTTTCTATGCATAAAATTAATAAAATTCTTATAAAATGGAATGAAAATTAGTCAAGATAAAGTGCCTGAAAGAAGTGCAGATGTCTTATTACTTATTATTACATTACTTTTCATAAGTTTAAAAGGATGAGCAGCAATTAAACTTTTACATATGATTTTTCAGCATTTTTCTTTTATTTTATTAAATAAATTCCAACAATTTATGATTTATCCTTATCTAAATAATAAATAATAATAATAATAATTTTTATAATAATATCTATGAAAACAACAATTACGAGAGGTACTTTTTTTAAATACTATAAAAAAAAAATTCCACCAGGAGGTTTTATAATTATATAATAGTTTCTTTCTCCATCTTGCTAGAATTTCTATATTTTTTTTCTATTTTAATAATTACAAAACACGAAACGTTTCATAAATCTATAACAATTAGTCTTATCAAGACTACACATCTTTGAAAACGAAGAATTTATTCTGAGAGTTCTAGAATATTGAAAAAATTCCTCTTTCTAGTTGCCAGAATTTTTGATATTTTATCAATTTTTCTTCTTATTTACCAAACCTATTTCACTGCATTTTCTTCTCACTAATGTGTTTCTATACTTCTAGGCTAGCTATTTATGTTCCATTATTTTTCTTACTTTATGTGTCGAAAGCTCATGAAAAGTCGTAAAATATAGCTGTGACATATATTCCAGCATCTAAACACCAGGTCAACATTCGCAGTTTCTTTAGATCTATTAGTTCTGAAGCTATATTAAGCATGACTGAGAATCTGGAAGTTTGTGATATAATTATGCAATTTCTTTATTAGGATTTTTTCCAGTATCTTTAAGAAAATATCTAGAAGCGCAATTGTTCGATAGTTATTTCATTCAGATTTTGATCCTTTTTGTGTTGATAATGTCAAATCAAGTGGCGCAGTTATTTCTGCTACGACATATGTTAACGGTGGGGCGGAAGACGTCCTCGTGATGGGCTGGCAAGGAAGTAGCACCGGGGTCCCTGGCGAGGCGCACCATCGATTAACAGCCGCAGGCTTCAATTAAACAGTTTGCCGTCGGTGATACTTGCTTGAGCTTCCACGCCACGTCGACGTATGGGCACCGGCTAGATGTGAAAAAAGTAAGACCAAGAGAAAGTGTGTAAATTAAAACATGGGGCCGGAGAAGAAGAAAATATATTACAAAAGAATAGACAGAAAATATACAATATATACAAGAGCAAGAGGCTTGAATCGGCAAAGCCGACCAGGCTGACCTCCGCTGCTGATGGCAGACGACTGGTAAAGAGCGATGGCCGGAGCCTGGTTGTATATGGTGGTCTTCGGTGACGCGGCTTTGTTTCGGTCACGTAGGCCCCGCAATTCCGGGAACAGGTAATGATCCTCTTTGTCGAAAAAGGGCCCGTCCTATTGTTTCACACTGGCAGCTGCACATTTTGGAAAATTATCTCGTTTGGATTATATCAATAATGCGGAATGTATGCAAATTAGGTAGCTCGTAAAATGGATTAAAATATAATTACGCATTTGTTACCACGTTCAGGTAAATTGAACGCCGGTAACAAACGGCCCCGGAAAACGAGATAATTTTGAAAAAGACATGAAATGAAAATAATAGCAGCCAGTGGACGTCTTCGGTGTTGGTGTCGTTTGGTGATAAACAGCACTGCTCCCGATGACTCTGCAGACCCTTCCGTGGTTAAGATGCAGGGAGATTCGGACATCCTACATCGGATCTGGCGTCGTGAAAGGCAGCACTGGCTACATCTGGAGATCCTCCCAAAATTAAGGTGTGAGGTCGTCCCACACCGGATCTCGGCATCCCTGGATGGCTGGTGGCATCCTTGCGGGCTGCGACGTCTGGACCGACCGGGAATGGGCTGACATCCTGGGTGCACTGGCACGGCGCGAACCAAGACAGTTATGTTGTTCCAGTCAAGTAGGGCCTGCACTTCGAACGTCGACGATGTATATGGGGCGGCTTGAGCTGGAACCTGGTGAACCAGGCCATTGTGGCGGCCACGACATCGAGCGCGGGGCGGCTGGAGCTGGTGTGTCGTCAGTTAATCCATCGGAGCTGCCATTGTATTGCCATTTTGGTGAAGCACGGGGCGCCGGTGCCGGTGTCGTCCAGTAACATCGCCCGCACGGACAGGTATAGTGACATTCTATTTGTTTACGCGCCGCAATATTTTGGTGCCGAAACCAGGGAGCTTTAGATATTTCGACTACTCACCGTTACATTTTCTCTGTGATCGATAAACGGAGAAATATATTAATTACGAACTGAAGAAATTAATTTATCTGCAAATCCTTATTGATTCATAAATTGAATTCAATAATAATCATCATAAGAGCTAGATTTTGTCGATTTTCCTCAATTCTCACCAAACGCCTGCAAGTCAATTCAGTTCCCAATTAATTTCGCCGTACGTGAATTAAATAATAATTTATTCACCTGAACGAGCTATATACTCATCGTTTGTGTTTTGATTTTTGTTTTTATACATTCGTCAATTAATTAATAAATTAATTGATTTACTTTCGCCAACACTTATAAATAAAAAATGACCGCAAAAATTAAGCAGCAGCTCGAGGCCGCGGTGGCTAAACGCGCAAACATCTTCGCCAGCGGCTCACATATACTTGAGAAAATCCGCCCCCTCTCCGCCGCTGATGTTGCCTCCCTGCCGGTTTTGGAAGCTCAGATTCGCCGATATGAGGAGAAGTTTGAACAGTTGCAGGACCTTATCAGTGATCTGAACAGTCAACTTCCACAAGAGGATCAAGTCCCGATTACGCCTTCCGAACTCGCCTTTAGCGACGTTTTATGCGACATTCGCTCCAGGTGTGCTGCGTTGCACCAGTCGGTTGATCCGCTTCCTAGCGCTCGCCTGTCCACGGCCCCGTCAATGCTGCCTCGTATCACCTTATCATTTAGCGGCCTCCTGGAAGACTGGCGTTATTTGAGTCTCTAGTACACGATGACGCTTCCATCCCTGCAGTTCAGAAACTGCAATACATTAAGTCGTCATTGCGAGGCGAGGCTTTATCCACCATTGCTGATCTCGATATGCGAGCAGAGAATTACCCGCTCGCCTACCAAGCTCTAAAGGCCCGCTATCACAATCCTAGGCGGCTCGCTGCCATGTATCTTAGCAATATAACGGGATTCCTTCCCATCACCTCCGACTCCGCCTCTCAGCTGCGTCGGTTTCTGGACGTGCACCAGACTGCTGTTAGCGCGCTTATCGCCTTACCGTTGGGAAATCTCTCAGATTTTCTGTTGCTGTCCCTCGCCTTGAGCAACCTGGATGGCCCGACAAGAATCGCGTTTGAACAGCAACTAGTTCTGGATCAGATCCCCACCTATCAGCAGTTAGTGCACTTCATCCTCCCATCGCGTGAGTATCGCCGAGCTTCATGCCGCTACGTCAATGCCATCTGTATTGACTCGCCGTCAATCGCTGTCTAGTTCTCGGCCACCTGTTCGCCAGTCATCTAGACCTCACTCCCCGACAGCCCCTCACCGTTTGCGGAATTCCTCGCCGGCCAGGTCTGCAGTGCTCCATCAGCGGCCCAACGGCCAGGAGTGCCAATTCTGCTCTTCTACCCAGCATACCATTCGTCAGTGCGTGCGATTCAAGCACCTATGCGTCACCGATCAGCGCACTGCTATCGTGTCTCGTCGTCTATGCTGGAACTGCCTCAGTGCCTTCCATATCGCAGCCCACTGCCGCTCCACTGGCTCCTGCCACATCTGTCAGGAACCGCACCATACACTGCTGCATGTAGCCGACCCATCCACCGAACAACGTCGATTAGCCATGCCACATCAGCAGAGCACACGCAACAAGTCGCCGCCTCAGGTCCCCAGGTCTTGCTCTCCACCAGCAGCGGTATCCACGGCGGCGGTATCAGCTCCTGACCGCAGACTGCCACGCCGGAGCTCCCAGTCCTCGGCGTCATCTGCTGTCTCCGATTGACTAGAATTGCCTACCACCACTCGCCACCGCTCAGCATCATGTCGCGCTCAACTTCGCCAGGTTCTGCTCGCGACAGCCCGAGTCGTCGCTGTCGATGCTTTGGCCGCATCATCTACGAGCTTTGCTGGATTCCGGTAGCAGTACCAGTTTTATGACCACCGAGTGTGCTAGATATTTACGTTTGCCACTTAAGACGGACCATTTGCCTTTGAGTGGCCTGGGCAACGCCATCTTGCCCGCTGCTCGTCACACGGCCACTACCACCATCCTGCACGACGGAGATCCTCCTCGCTTGACCGTGACGTTCTGTGTCATCACTCAGATCACGGCTCGCACACCACCACACCCAATACCCATAGAGGAATGGCCGCACCTTCGCCACCTGGCCCTTGCTGACCCAGATTTTCATCGCCCTCTTTGTATTGATTTGCTGCTCGGGGCAGACGTCCTCCCATTATTGTATCGTCCTGGTCATATAGGGCCACGTTGCCGATCACCGAGGGCCTTTGAAACCACTCTTGGACTGATTTTACTCGGACCCTACGGAGACCCGCCTCCGGTTCGCCGTGTCCATTTCCATCCTTCGGTGAGGGACAATGAAGGGGCAACCCCTTCTCGGCGAAGGCAACACCGCATCTCTAATTTCCAAGAGGCGACATATGATACGAACGGTAACCTGGACGCCATCGACACATCCTCAGCAGGTCCAGAGCGATCTACCTCACCAACAATGACCGTCGTCCCCGCGACTGGCGCACTCTCTAGCTCCTGCTCTCCTAGCATCATGATGCCATGAGACCCGGCGGTCAAGGTTCTCGGTCTCAAGTGGGACCCATATCGTGACCATTTCGCCTATTCCGTGCAAGTGTCATCGGAACGTTGCACAAAACGTTCTATGTTGTCGCAAACTGCGCGAATTTTCGATCCTTCGAGGTGGTTGGGCCCCGTGGTGTTTCGAACTAAGCTCTTCATCCAACGTCTTTGGCTCCTGAAGCTGGATTGGGATGAGGTGCCCCCTGCAGCTATCACCGAAGTGTGGCCGAAATTCCAAATAGAGCTCCCGCTGCTTAAAGATAATTCTATCCCCCGTCATCTGGAAGACTGCAATCCGTGGAGGATGTCAACATCGTCGGATTTTGCGACGCTTCTGAACTGGGATTCCGTAGTCTACCTGCGAGTCACTCCCAAACGTGGGTCGCTCTATGTCGCCCTTCTCGCTTCCAAGTCTCGGGTCGCTCCTCTAAAAAGGGTTAACATCCCTCGCCTTGAACTCTGCAGCGCCCATCTCCTCGCTAAATTAATGGACTCCCTGTTTACTCAGCTCTCTTGCATCAGAATTCATCGCGTGTATGCTTTCAGCGACTCCACTGTCGCCCTATCGTGGATCGTTGGAGAATCCTATCGGTGGAAAACTTTCGTGGCTAACCGAGTCGAAATTCTACCATCTTCTTGTTGGCGTCACGTTGCTTCCGAAGATAATCCGGCTGACTGCGCGTCACGTGGATTGTTGCCAAGTGAGCTACGTGATCACCCTTTATGGTGGACCGGACCTAGATGGCTGCAAGAACCTCCCGATCTATGGCCTGTTAGTAGCTTTGCTCACGTACCTTTACCAGAGGCAGTAGACGAGGAACGCGCCCCCCTTCTTCAAAGCTTGCTTGCGACGCAAACGACTCTTGGACTAGAGTTTCGTTTTTCCACTCTTACTCGCTTGCAGCGGGTGGTATATTGCCGCTTTTTCACCAACGTGAAAACACCGCCAGAGAATCGCCAATGCGGGCCACTGATTAGCCAAGAGCTTCGTGCCGCCTTAACCTCTGTCCTGCTCCAAGTGCAGCTCACCTCTCTTACCGTCGAGCGCAAATCGGCAAATCCTCATACCCGGTCTCGCTTGGTACGCCGTTTGGCGCTGTTTCTTGATAACGACGGTATCCTACATGTAGGCGGTCGCCTCTCTGCCTCTGATCTTGCATTCACACACCGTCATCCAGCGTTACTACCGAAGGTGCATCCGTTCACAGGCCTTGTCATCGATGATGCCCATGTTGCCAATTTTCACTCCGGTGCCATGGCTACTCACGCTCTTCTTCGTCAGGCGTTTTGGATTCTCGATGGTCGGAATGTTACTCGGCGCAGGATCGCTCGTTGCAACCGCTGTTTTAGCTGCAAGCCTCGCCCCGTTATCCAGCCCATAGGCTCACTACCATCTACGCGCATCAGCGCCTCAGCACCATATTTCCGAGTTGGCGTTGATTACACCGGGCCATTTAATATCACTACCGGCCGCATCCGAGGTGCTCGTGTTACGAAGGCGTATATCTGCGCTTTTGTCTGCTTCGCCACCAAAGCTGTACATTTCGAGCTCGCCTCTGACCTCTCCACCGCCTGTTTTCTCGCTGCATACCGTCGATTCGCCGCCCGTCGAGGTCACAGCACTATTATTTTCAGTGATAACGGCACGAACTTCGTCGGTGCCCATCGAGAACTTAACGACTTATCCCGGTTCCTCGCCTCGTCAAAGCATCAAACCGCCATCGCTGCCAGTGCCGCCTCTGTGGGTACGGAATGGCGGTTCATACCACCTTCTGCGCCACACTTCGGAGGGCCGCTGTCAAGTCCACCAAGCACCATCTCCGCCGGGTCGTCGGAACACAGTTGCTTTCCTACGAAGAATTCGCTACCGTTCTCACCCAAGTCGAAGCCGTGCTCAATTCTCGCCCCCTTTGTCCGCTGTCTTCTGACCCGTGTGATTTCGGAGCACTTACACCTGGACATGTTCTCATTCAGCGGCCCCTCAACGCCGCACCTGTCTCTGATCTTCCTCACATGCCTGGCAACCGGTTCGCCCGCTGGCAACTAGTCCAACGCATTCGGAATGACTTCTGGAAGCGTTGGCAAACTGAGTATCTGCACACCCTACAGCAACGCTCCAAATGGATACCCCAGAATCCGACATCGTATCCGGGACCCTCGTACTCATCAAGGAGGACAATGCCCCGCCACTAGCACGTTTCCCGGACCGGATGGAATTGTCCATTTCATCAACTCTTATTTTACTTTAGTGAAATATTTGAGTAAATCTTGACTGAATGCAACAGAATTGTCCAGTAAGTTTTCCATAATTTTTTGCTTATTTTTATAGCGATTCTTTCTGAATGTTTTCAAGAATATCTTTTTAAAATGTTTGGATTTTCAGAGGTTTTATTTCTTTCTTAAATAGTCTTTCGTTTCCTTGAATTTTTCCATCAATTAATCTTCCAAATTATGAGAATTTTATTTGAATGTTTTAGAATTATTTATCGATTTTCCAGCAACTTGTTTCTGAAAATTTAATTTCTGCAATTTTTCAGCAACTTCTCTTTACAATTTCTACAAATTTAAGGCAAACTTTCTTTCCTGTTTTGATAACTCTCTACAACAACATTGTTCTATTAAAAAAATACTTTATTAAATTTAAAACCGCTAGTTTATTACTATATTTTATCAAAATTTTCCTGTAATTCTTGTTTTATTGTATTGAAATTCTGCGAATTTTTTTTAAGATGCTTAAAAATTGTTAGCAATTTCTGGGTATTTTTTTTGAAATGTTTTTCTTTTATCAGAATTGTTCAGCAATTTCTCTTTATCTGCAAAAATTCTTCTTCCAGTGTTACTAATTCTTCCAGCACTTTTCTCCTCGGTTTTGGAGAATTTTCACATCGAAAACTTAATTATATTGAGTACGCGAACGCCAGAGCTTTTTAAGTAACTAATTAATCAAAGATTTGCAATTGCGTTCGCGGGCTGCAGATTCAAAGAAACCCCCGGACCGCAAAACGATGTTATTTTGTTCATTTTCCCACCGTCGAATCATTAAAATCCGCGCGTCGAGCATTCCGCATTGAGCGTGTTTCCCCGCTGCTTGGTTTTTAGTTTTTATTCTGGAAATCCATTTAAATTTTTCTCTCTCACTTTATCTCCCTTTATATGCATTAATACGAAACACGAGTAATTATATAATAAAATACAATAAGTATATTGTAGATAAAACAAAAAATTTACTACTCCCTAAAAATCCTAAACCGCTCTAAATAAAAATTAAAAATCAAGTAGTAAATTTAATATATTTAGTAGTAACATTTTTAAGCAAAAATATATAATTAGCTATGAAATTTTAAATCATTATTTTTACCAAAGTAAAAAACTAAAGTAATAGCTATGTAAGTAATTGATCACGATTTCACATATTATGAATTTAAAAATACAAGCAAAGTCATTACTGGATAGAACCGAATATATATTATATATATTCGGTTCTTTGCTTGTATTTTTAAATTCATAATATGTGAAATCGTGATCAATTACTTACATAGCTATTACTTTAGTTTTTTACTTTGGTAAAAATAATGATTTAAAATTTCATAGCTAATTATATATTTTTTATATTAAGTAAAGAAAACACGTTTTATGTTTTCATACGCCAAATTTAAGTAAATATTGATTATAATATATAATTAAAAAGAGTATTCAAAATTACGATTGCACCCACAATTATATGTATTTTTATATGTATCATAATAAATACATCCGTTTTATAGTATAAACTCGAGAGTATGGTATATTAAACATGAATGTGTTTAGGATAGAAAGTCTAGTTTCGGTGGCGCAACTAACAGCAATGCAGTAGTTTGCATTCCTATCATCTTTATTTTTATCCAATATTATTAAATTATTATATTTAATATTTACATCACGAACTATATTATAGGAATCAAAACGTTTTTTCATGTCAAGTATAAAAATTGTTTCATTTCATATTTACATCCACCTGAAATATATAAATTTAAAACTGCCGCTTCAAGTGAAAATCTTGAAAACGGTGATAAACGATGTAGACTTTCCGACTTTTCTGTTTCGCTTCAAGTATACAACATGTTTAAAAAATAAATTGTCACGAAAAGGAAACGACGTAATATTAAATTAAATCAAAACATAAGGGACTGCGATTTTTTCTCCTCCTGTTATTAGGAGGCGGTCAAGCGTGGGCGCGCAATTTTTCCGTGTCGCCGCGAGGGTCTTTATCTTTAAGGTCGGAATTCTTTTAGTTATTCGGACGGAACAAGATTAGGGTGAATACCTAAGATGTGGAGAAACAGAATGTGAAATATTTACGACAGAGCGTGATCTGCAAATACAACGAGGCGCGGTCTACTCCGCCGGGGAAACAATCTATCCATTCCGCCGGGGGATTTTTCCAAAGTCCCTTTGTAAAAAAAGGGGGCCGAAGGAGAAGGATGGAGAGACCCGCCGTAAACCGGTTGCCTCGATATTCCTTTTGTGAAAAAAGTGTGTACGAAAAAAGCTACCCCGAACAAAGGGGCGATAAGCTAATTATCCAAGACATATATTTTACTTTTGACGTAATATCCATTGCTCAATTTTAAAATGGTATGAGGTGTGTGATGGGGATTTGGGGGGATGCTACTATAACCACCCCGTGCTCCATTATCGACTCGCGGCTATAAATAAAGAGAAGCGCTCTTGGGCTTAGTACAAGACACGAGTAATTTGCAACATGCGAGGCTTTCATTAAATTACATCGGCCACCGAAACAAGCCCTAATTTTAATTTATCGCCCTTTGAGGGGGCGCGCGCGCATATCTAACGCAACAACTTTCTGATGCCACGGACGATGATTATTTATTCATTAATTATGGCCGGGATTTACAACTTCATTATTGTAATGAAATCACCGTTTATTCGCTCCTTTATTAAACCAGACTGTACCTGAGATGAGGCTATAATTCATAAAGTGTGATTAACAAGGTAAAACACTTTCATGAGTTATATTTTGGGATATTTGAAATAACGTTTTAAAGAAACTATTATTACCTTATTACACACGAATTATGCTTCTATACAAACCCCTATTTACAACATATCTTTTCGTCTCCTGTCAGCGGAATTCCATCGTGGGTGATATGATAACTACTTTATTAATATAGTAATTTTAGAATTTAGGTGCTTCCTTTAATTGCTGTAGTTACCGATGGGTCTATATCTTTTCATAATATTCTTTCTGGGGATCAATATACTTCTACTTGCGATTAAGGTAACATGCATTTTGTACGCATCGACAGCTTCTTCAGGCGACAAAAAACATTGATCTCGAAGTTTATTTCTGATTGTCAAATCAATACTATACGGCGAATGATCTATATTTATATGGAACTACCAAGACAGAAAAAGACGAAAGCGCGACAGGGTCATCTTGCAGACGAAGATTACAGAAAAGACTGTACAGATGCAAAGGGATTTAGAGAGTCGGGACCTCGAAAAACTGAAGGGTGGTCAGTAAGGTAAGGTGACAGAAGACGAACCTGACCCCAGCCAGGCAAAGAGACTCGAACTAGGGCAAAGCTGGGAAGGAAGTTTAGCTAGGAAATGAATGTGGTCTTAGAAGAGAGGGGATCCTCCTCCAAGCTAAAGAGCAGGTTCCAATTGAGTCGGAGATCCCGGGTCGTGGGATAGCATTGGATATAGGTTTTTGTCTTATTACGCTCTTCCCAATAGACTTGGGACACTAGAGGGCTGCTTCATCACTCTAGGAGTTAAGGTGATTGTGGTCGACGACTGTAATGCCAAGGAACACCAATGGGGAAGACGAAGACAGATGGCAGTCTTCGATTAAGAGGTTGCCAACCAGGTTACCGAGCCGACGATGGGAAGCGAAACGCGGAGTCGATAATAGATTTGACCGTGACTTCCTCAGGGATGATGAGGTGTGGTGGCTGGCGAGTTAGTGTCGCTCCAACTAACATAGCAGAAATGAGGTGAAACGTGGCTAAGTTAAGGGAATTGGACCTCTGCCATTATATGAAGGGTTCCTCAAGTCAAGCCAAGAATGAGAATAATCCATTACACTATTAAATACTTTGATTTAAGTTTTATGAACTGGTGATTGGGTTACAGGCTGCCCACCTACCCTACATATACATTAAAATATTTATGAACACTACGCTATTTTTTAAAATTCAACATACATGATTCTGATATCATATTTCTTGGAAATATAACACTATTTTTGTACGTTTTGTTAAATATTTGTGTATATTCATATGTATTTTTTTGGAAGGGAAGCTAAAGACTAATAAACATAAACATAAACTATTGCGGTTTAAATTAAAATAAATATTAGGGTTGGTGAGGGGCTTCTCTCCAACCAGTTTATCATAAACCAGTGTTAATTTATAAATCCATTAACTTGTTGAATACATTTTCATTTCTTTTCACACGTTTATTAGCTTATTGCTATAAAAATAGGTGTTTGATTTGTTAAATAAACCAAATTCTTTTTTACCCATTATTGTTGAAATTTTCGGGATATAATTTTGATAGTTTAGTAAAAAATGATTCTTTGGGTGATTTCCTTTGGGTCTGTGTAATTTCAAAATCAAATAAACTACGAACTGTTTCTTCATCCATCACTTGGGTCATAGAATCTTCTAGAAAATATTTTATAAATAATTTGTGGTAAAGCAAAGTGAAAAGTGTTTTATTTAAGTTTAGAATTTATTTCCAAAAATTCTAGCTTTTCCAGAAATTTTCTTTCTAAATTTTTAGCAACGCAGGACACTAAAATTACGAGACAAATATTACAAATTTATTCTACAGAACTTCAGAGTATATTCTACCTCATTTTGTGAAAAAATACTCTATAAAGATCTAAAATCCTCACTTAAACTTGTAATATGAAAAAAGAAAATTCAAAAACTTTTAAAATTTTGATTATATAAAACAAGAATTACTAAAAAAATCAAAAAATTAAAGCAGAAGTTAAAAGTGTTTTTCCAGAGAAAATTATCGTAAAGATGTCTTATTTCTTCTATGGATTTTTTCAATAATTTTATTTTGCCGCATTTTTATGTATTTCCATGAATTGCGGAACTATTTATAATCAGACAAAACTTGTCATAGAACTTTCTATAATATTCTAGTGTTTCCACGAATATCAGAATTTTCCTCCTAATATAATTAATTTTTCAACAATTTTTCAATAACGTTATTATCAAATATTTAGAAATCTTAATAATGTATTCTTCTAATTAAAGAAAGGCAAATTAATTACTAGAGATTTTTTATATAGTTATTAAATTTGTTAAGAATTTTTTCATAGATTTCTAAAAATTTTTACTATGTGCTTATTTCGATAATTTTTGAAAGTATTGGCGACTAATTTTTCTTTTAAGATTTTCTTAGCAATGCAACTTTTAGACTGCCATATTTTGCTACGAGGAGAATATTTTAGAATTATTCTATATATAAGTTTCTGTAAGGGCTCTAAAATTTTAGGTTTTTTTTTAAAATATAGTTTTTCCAAAAATGTTCCTTTTAAATTCATTAGAATTTTACCGGCAATCTGGCAAATTTATTTACTTCGAGCCTTTTGTATCATTTTCTCTTTCAAATAGTTTGAATTTTCTAGTAATATTTAAAAAAAAAATTAGTAGTTTTTTTATTGGGTCATAGAATCTTCTAGAAAATATTTTATAAATAATTTTTATTTAAATATTAAGTCAATTTCCTTTTGGAAATTTTGAACTCCCCGCTACTCAATACATTTATTACATCTGTCCCGGAATAGGCTTAAATTAATCGTTGTAAACCCCGTTTATAATGATCGTGTGATTGAAACTAGTTAGGGAAGTTAATTAAATAAAAATTGTGAAGCAAGTAAAACCCAGAGATATGAATTACCAATTTACCTTATTGTTAAATTATGTTTCACCAATTTATTGTCTGCGACTAAGTGAAATGTGTTTTATTTATTTTTACTCAATATTTACTACCAAGTAAACGCCGATAACATTCAAGAAAAAATTCTCAAATTTTGGAGCCCTCTTAGAATAATTGTAGAATATTCTCCTCTTTTTCAGATGCGAAATTTCTGCCGAGGTTCTAGAACTTTTCTAGAGGTTTATAGAGTTTTGCAAGAATTTATGTACAAAATAAAGTAGAAGATATTGAAAAATTCGAGAAAATAAATTGCTAGAAAATTTCTTAATTGAGAAAAAAAATTCGGAAATTAGAAAAGACAAAATTGTTAGAAATGTACTAAATTTTTGGTACTTTTCTAACAAAAATAGTATGGAATGCGGAATCAGCAATTTCTTTTACAGATTCCTAGAATTTCCCAGTGTTCCACTTTGAAAAAATTAGAAGAAAGAAAAAAAGGATCACTTTGTTTTACCACTTTTTATTTAACAAATTACACGTGAGACTATAGTTTCGACTATCAACTAGTCATTATCAAACATAAAATTTACTTTATGTTTGATTAGTAGTACGGCGTGCGTGCGAGTGACAGTGTATTTTTCCGTGCCTCATTTCTGTGTTATTTTACTAGTTAATAAACTTCAAAATTTTACCATTTTTGGCAGCAAAGTTGATAACGCCCTGTTCTCAACATCTAATAAGTTTGACTGTCACCGGCAGCGTACGTAAAATGTTATGACCGTTTTAATTTTAAGCAAAACGAACGATATTTGACGGGAATCAGCTGTACGCCTGTTTTTGCTCCGCGTCCGAGCACAGAATTCAATTCAATCATTATAAACTTTTTCCTCTGTATTCTTTTGTATCCCATCCGTGGCCTATTTTACCTGTTTGTTTATTTAAAGTCGCCTCGAAGGGCCGAGTGGCGTGAAGTTTGTGTTTGTCTACCCTATTATTGAACAACGGTCGTATAATTCGTAATTTGTTAAGATGGTCATCTGTGGACAGTGTAAACAATTTATAAGTCCAAAGTATATTTCGTCTTGCATTAAATGCAATGGAAAATGTGGTAATTGGTATCACACTAAATGTATGTGCTTAACCGAGGCCGAAATAAAATTCTACGATGAACAAGAAAAAATAAACGGCGGAACTAAATGGACCTGTCATGAATGCAAGATATCTGAAATAACTGGTAATATCGCAAATTCACTTCCGACAACATCTATTGAGCTATTACTTAAAGAACATCTTGAATCATTTAAAAAGGACATGGACAATTACATGCAATCTATTATGAATAAGGTTGACACATTAAGTGATAGGATTATTACACTAGAGGCTGAAAATAAATTGTTTAAAGACAAGTTTCAACAAATTAACAATCAAACGATTAGCTCACAGACAGTTAATAGGGTTGATTGTTTCGATTGCGATGTAAATACTGTTGCCGATGAAATCCAACAGCGGAATAATCGTGCATCAAATATTATACTTTTTAATATTCCAGAGACTGGTAATGTAGAAAATGATGCATCAATAATTAAGGATATTATAACCTCAATAGATAGCACAACTGAGCCTCCAAAAAAAGTATTTCGTCTAGGGTAAATGTGTGATACAAAATCGCGCCCTGTTAAAGTCATTTTTAACAGCATGAGTGAATCAAAACGGGTTCTATCAAATTCAAGAAAACTTAAAAATATTGAAAAGTTTAAAGATACCAAAATAAGAAATGATAGAACTCCCCGACAAATTGACTTTGAAAATAAAGTATGGTCTGATTTTAAAAATAGGAAACAGAATGGTGAAAGTAATATACGAGTTAAATACGTAAACGGCGTCCCCTTAATTACGGATTTAAACTAATCACTGCCCAGCACGATACTAGTAACTCTAACAACGGACTAGAAATTTTCCTTCAAAATGTCAGAGGTCTTCGCACTAAAACATCACAATTTTATAATAACGTTGCAGCAAGTGAGTACACTGTAATTATGTTAACTGAAACATGGCTTAAGGAGGATGTTAAGGATTCGGAATTGTTCCCTGACCATTTCAATATTTACAGATATGATATAAATTAATACGTACAAAAAACCATTACCGCAAATTGTTTAGTAAGCATAAATTAAATTACTACAGTACAAAAATAAATTGCCTGCGTAAAAAAATTCGGAAAGCTTTAGACACAGACTACAGTCTATTTATAAAATCTGCAGAGGATTCAATTATTCATGATCCGCAAAGATTATGGACATTTCTTAATAAAAAGAAAAATAGTTCACGTATCCCGGGTATTGTTCATTGTAATGATATTACATATGATAAGCCGTTAGATGTAGTAAATGCATTTGCCAACTATTTTTCTAGCGTATATATACAACACACACCAGAGGACATTACCAAGCTTGCTCAAAATGTGAACTCTTTCAGTTTTGGAGATATTTCTGAAACAGATATTGTATATGCTGCTAAAAAACTGAAAGGAAATTTCACTTCAGGTGCGGATAATATTTCAGCATTTTTAATAAAAGATTGTCTGTCATGCTTGATTCTACCACTTGTATACATCTTCAATATGTCAGTAAATTTATCAGTATTTCCTCGAATATGGAAGACCTGCAGAGTCACGCCTGTCTTTAAATCAGGGAGTAAAGATGATATTAAAAATTACCGGCCTATTTCGATAATTAGTAATTTTGCAAAACTTTTTGAGACAATAATTGCAACAAAGATTTATTCTCATGTACAAAGCTGTATTACATTCAAACAGCATGGCTTTGTAAAGAAAAGATCAACTGTTACAAACCTACTGAATTTCACTGAATTTGTTTCAGATAAATTAGACAATAAATCACAAGTTGATGTCATTTACACCGATTTTCGAAAGGCATTCGATACTATTGACCACAGTTTAATTATCTCAAAACTACGAAATTTTGGTGTATTTGGCCCAATTTTAGATGTAATCTTCTCATATTTAAACAATCGAAGCAATTATGTGCAGTATGACGGTTGCTGTTCCTTGCAATATATACCTTCTAGCGGTGTACCGCAAGGTTCAAATCTAGGCCCTCTACTTTTTATAATTTTCATTAATGACATAGTTGACAATTTATCATCTGAAGTTCTCCTATATGCAGACGATATGAAAATATTTAAAACTATAAACTCACCTCTTGATGCTATATGTCTTCAAAATGATTTGCACTCTATAGAGAGCTGGTGTAAATATAATAAACTCGAATTAAACATATCCAAATGCAAATGTTTAAGTTTTACTCGCAAACAAACAACTTTAATTATAAATTATTATCTGAATGGTGTGTCTCTCGAACGGTGTACGACTATTAAAGATCTTGGAATAATCTATGATACACAGCTTTCATTCACCCCTCATGTTAAAAATATTTGTACTGAAAGTTTAAAGATGCTGGGTTTTTTACAGCGAACATGCAAAGAATTTACCAACATCAATGTAATTAAAGCTATATACTTTTCTTACGTTCGTTCAAAGTTAGAATATGGAAATGTGATTTGGTCCCCCACATCCCAGATCCATATTCAATCTATTGAGAAAATACAAAAGAAATTCTTGCGACTCCTGTACCACAGAGCTATGTATATTTATCCGGATTTCAACATTAGATATACAGATTTATTAACATTTTTTGATTTCCAATCGTTAGTAACGAGGCGAAATATATCTATGGTCGTATGTCTATATAAAATCATTAATTACATAATTGATGCCCCACAAATATTAGCAATGATAAATATACATGTCCCAAGAATCACATCTCGTAACGTCATTATATTTAAACGCAAACAATTTCATACGGTTCAACATTCACATTCCCCACTGAATAGGTGTATAACACTGTATAATCCACTGCATTATTGTGTTGATATTTTTAGCGATAGTTTAAAAATATTCCAAAGATTACTTGATCGTCTATTATGAATCTTTCTCATATCTCGTTGGTCATATTACATTGCTTTTATCATTTAGCTGTAAGTCAAATAAAATTGTAAAATCTTGATTTTATGTGTATGTATGTGTGTATGTGTGTGTATATATATATATATATATATATATATATATATATATATATATATATATGTGTGTGTGTGTGTGTATATATATATATATATGTATGTATATATATGTATATATATATACATATATATATTTCCCATTTAGTTTTTTAAGCACCTGCCTGTACTTACATACATTAATTTTATATTACATACTGTAAATTTTCTCTGTAATAAGATTATTTTTAATCTGCTGGGCAATAAAATTTATTATTATTATTATTATTATATAATAACTAGTTGATAGTCGAAACTATAGTCACGTGTAATTTGTTAAATAAAAAGTGGTAAAACGAAGTGATCCTTTTTTCTTTCTTCAATATACTCAAGATGTACCACAAAGTAAACGCCTCCACAATTAAACATTTGAAAAAATTAATAACTTGACAGATATTTTGCTAAAATTTTCTAAAAAATCATAGATTACGACATGACAATGGAAAAATAAAAAAAATAATGCAACTGAAAATGTGTCAGAAAAAGACGGTTTAAAACAGATTAAAAAACATGTTTGTTTCAAAGTAAATAATATGTTATCAAAACAATTAAAAATCTATTAAAACGAATGAATATATTTGTTTATTTTAACTCTCTTAACATCAATAATATATTCTTAAAACAACATTGAAATTTTCTTAGAAAAAGTAACTTTGATAATTTTATATACAAAAAATAATGACTTAAAATTTTATCAAAAGAAAATAATTAAGATTTGTTAAGAAAAAATAGTTTTAAATAGATTTATTTTTAAATCTATTTTTAAGAATGGTTTGCCAGGTTTTCTAAAACTAAAATTTTCTAAAAATATTTATTTTGATTAAAATAATAATAATATCAAAAACCGATTTAATAATTATGAAAAAACAGGAGGTAACTTAAAATGCTTTAAAGAGTTTAAAAAATATTTAAAAAGAGTTCAATGGAAAATATCTCAAAGAGGAAATAATCTTTTAAGAGTAAAGCAGCAGAAATTGAGCACAAAGAGTTTCAAATTCAAATGAAATAACCAAATACATTACAAATGATCAATTGATTATTATTCCTACTCTTCATCAATGATATAGATCCAATTGTCTCATTAATACTTATGATGTTAAGATATTCAGGGCTATAATAACTAAGACCGATTACATCATACTTCAGCATGATCTCGAATGTATAAATACTTGGTCCAAAACTAACAGAATTTCCCTTAACATAAAAAATGCAAATACATTACATTTGGTTAATGATCAATCCCATTATTCACTATTACCACATCAAGGACACATTTCTAGAACGATGTGAATTTTATACCCTATATTACACATATCTGCAATATGAGTTTTCAAAAGTTAGTTTTTATTAAAAGAACTTCCCAGTTCTTTAATAATATAAATGTGATTAAGTTACTTTACTTTGCCTATGTTCGTTTAAAACTTGAATACCTCTAAGGTTTCGTCTCCTGCATATGCTGTTAATCTTAAAACTATTGAGAGATATACAGAAGACATTTGTTCGATTTTTATACTATAAAAGTGCATATGTATATGGTATAATCACACACATATATATATATACAGGGTTATTCACGCTATACGGCACGGAATATTGTGGCCAAAATACGTGACTTTCAAAAAGTTTCACTTTGGGAATATATGGGGGTCTATTAGGGCTACTTTTTAAAATTACTTTCATAATATACAGGGTGTCCCAAAAACCCTAAAAGTATCAAAGTTGTGTTTTTTTTAATGAAACTCCCTGTATTTTATTGCATTTTTGGATCCTTCGATCAAAATAAGTGTGTGTTTTAATAAGGCTTTTATTACTTAAACCTTAAGGTTTTTGAAATAATTTGAAATTTGTAAAAATTTAACCTAATTTTCATGTTTCAAATACTTAAAAAGTAATTAAGTTAAGCATACCAAATTTACACTGAAATGTAACAATAGATCATATTTTATTTTCCAAGTATAATAAATTTGACATCTTATACCGGGTGTAAAAAAATTGGAATTAAACAAATGAGAACTTTAAATGGCTATAACTTCATTTATTTAAATGGAACGCTATATTTATTAATTTATCAGCAAATGCACGTTTTAATTACCTATCGAATGATATTTATATCTTAAATGTTAAGTCTTCTCGTTTTTGCAGAAAACGCCAAAATATTGTTTATTGCACCGTTTTAGTACTTTTTAAGTAAACATTTTAATGTATCTAGTTTTCTATGGTATTTAAAAACGTCAGATAATTAATTTAGTATGCCACTTTAGTTTAAAAAGCCTGTATTTTGTTATAGTTGTGTTATTTTGCGTTTTTGTGTTAGATCGTTAGTAATCGTTATTGTTTGAAGAACGTTGTTGTATTTAATAGTAAAACATGAAAATTTACACAGATTTTATTATACTGTTTTTTTTTTATAACTGTCACTTACTTTAAATTGGTTTAATAGTCTCTCAAAAATGGCTAGCTTAGGGTGATTTCTTTCGGGAAACCTTTAAGTATAAACTCGACAAGCCAATAAACAATTTTGATGACATTCTCCAAGCATAAAAATAATGCTAATAACCCCTTCTTTTGAGTAAATCTTCATTTTTTTCCAAAAAAATACAACAGCGATGTTCAAACAATAACGATAACTAACGATCTAACACAAAAATGCAAAATAAGACAACTATAACAAAAGACAGGCTTTTTAAACTAAAATGACAGTCTAAATTAATTATCTGACTTTTTTAAATAGCATAGAAAACTAGATACATAAAAATTTTTACTTAAAAAGTACTAAAACGGTGCAATAAACAATATTTTGGCGTTTTCTGCAAAAACGAGAAGACTTAACACTTAAGATTTAAATACCATTCGAAAGGTAATTAAAACGTGCATTTGCTGATAAATTAATAAATATAGCGTTCCATTTAAATAAATGAAGTTATAGCCATTTAAAGTTCTCATTTGTTTAATTCCAATTTTTTTACACCCGGTATAAAATGTCAAATTTATTATACTTGGAAAATAAAATATGATCTATTGTTACATTTCAGTGTAAATTTGGTATGCATAACTTAATTACTTTTTAAGTATTTGAAACATGAAAATTAGGTTAAATTTTTGCAAATTTCAAATTATTTCAAAAACCTTAAGGTTTAAGTAATAAAAACCTTATTAAAACACACACTTATTTTTATCAAAGGATCCAAAAATGCAATAAAATACAGGGTGTTTCATTAAAAAAAACACAACTTTGATACTTTTAGGGTTTTTGGGACACCCTGTATATTATGAAAGTAATTTTAAAAAGTAGCCCTAATAGACCCCCATATATCCCCAAAGTGAAACTTTTTGAAAGTCACGTATTTTGGCCACAATATTCCGTGCCGTATACCGTGAATAACCCTGTATATATATATATATATATATATATATATTATCACACCATTAGCTATATATATATATATATATATATATATATATATGTATATATATATATATATATATATATATATATATATATATATATATATATATTATCACACCATTAGCTATTACCATTTTTTACTTCATTTGATATACCCTCCCTAGCACCACGACGTTATATTTAACGATTCAACGTTTCCATATGAAGTTTCAGATAATCTAGCTGTAACCATGTTATATCAAAGGTACGTTTTATATTGAAAAGTCACCGCAGTGAGAGATTATTGCAGACGTGAACTAATTGCTATAATCCCGACGAAGGGTTGTTTATTTGAAAAACGGAAACGGAAATAAATCGTCTCACGGCCAATCGGTGCGATCAATGGTTGTACCGGAAGTCGCTGGCAACGGCGGAACTGCTCCCGTTTTAAACATTACATAAATCTCATATGCATGCAGTTTATGTGTGTTTCGAATGCGCCGCACACGTTTCGAATAAGCAACACTCGCTCATTGCAAGTTTTATGGTAATCGGGGATTGCGCTGAATGGTAATACGTGTGTGAAGTTTCACCAGCAACTATTAATGTAGTGTGTAATAAATTGTAATAAACTATTACTGGTATAAAAAGATTATTCGTATTCTTTAAAACAAATGCATTGTGTATGTTTTCTACATATCTTGGTATTATAAAGTACAGTAAGGCCAACAATATTTAACAGTAACATTAATTGCATAATGCATCAACGTTGAAAAATAGTTTAATTAACTTAACCAAACAGATGTGGAAAATCAGCGAATAATACCACTATATTTTAATCAATGCAGATGACGAAAAAAGTGCCCTGTATACAATATATCTCGACCCTGGCCACAAGTTCCGACAAGTAGACATAACAAGTGACACTCATAGATGGAGAAACATGCACCGAGCTAGTATTGGAAACAAACAGTCTTGAAAGTACAACGCATGAGAATTAAAATGACACTCTTCGTACTTTTCGGAGAGAACGATAACGCCCTTCACAACGTTGATTTCATGAAGAATGACAATTATATTTGGTATTCCTTAATGTAAATTGTATTTTCTCGAAGAGCGGACAAAACAACTGTCAGGAACTTGTGTTGTTTCATTTTTTTTGCAAATAAGTAAAGTGTGCGCTACACCGTAATCTGTTAGATTTTCTGGGAAGGGTCGCAACTACCTGCGGGGATGCCCAGGTACGGAATCTTAGCACACATCTAGTGATCTAAGCTATATCAAAATATATTAAAAATTACAATTGTTATATTTTTTGTGGATCGGTGAGAGATCAGTGGTCGCTAGAGGGGTAAAAAAAGAGAAGGGTTGTCGACCAACCAAAAAAATACGCCTGCCCTCGAAGACTAAGGTCTCTTTCGAAATAGTCGACCTATTAAGCGTCACGTAAGTTCTAATATTTGTTTTTGTGTTATTTTTTGTCAAGGCCCAGTGGTCACTGGTAAATCAACGTGGTTTCCTTTTTAATTGTAATTGTAAGTGTTGGTTTAATTTTTGTTTTTTTTTTGTTTTCTCTAGTATCTTGTAAGTATTTTGTATATTTTGATTCAATATACGTATATCTCGTTTAGAATTTTTTAATAATGCGGAATTTATGCAAATTATTATTAAATCATGCACTGCTATCCGAATTCCATGACCTATCTGGTCATGTAGTCATCTGATATCATCTATCTCTATCACATAGCCTTATAAACAGCTACTTAGTGACGAATTAAACAGCGCGTTGGATATCATTTCAAGAAATCAGCTACCTACTCGTTGCCGCGCCTACATTACACCATCATCATCCCGTCATTAATATCCACCATCGCCGTAGATGATCATTCACAAACTGGATTCGTGACACCGTTCTGATAATTTTGCTTCAACGGGTGCCGTTCGGTCCATGAAATTCCCCGCCAAATTCCAAGGATTCAAGGACTGCTTCGTTCGACAACTGGCTGACATTGTATTATTGATCTATCTGATGATCTTATTGTGCTGTCTTTAACATATGAATAACACCTGGAAGAACCCCGCCGAATAATCAATCAGTTTCGTGCCTATCGTCTAAAAATAAATAAAGAAAATACAAATATTTTCTGCACAGAAGTTTGTTACCTGGGACATCTCATCATCCGAGAAGGAATCCACACCGGCAACGATATGAGAGACCCGGAAAAAACTTTTTTGCAAAGCACCAGTCCAGCCCACAGTATATGTCCTTTTACAATACTTACAGAGTATGCTATAGTAGCCATTCTCATTTTTGGAAAAAAGGAAAAGGAAGATCCTGTTGAGTACTACAGAACGTAATTTTTTGGTATCGCCAAGTTCACAGGATATATTGAAGGATCTCCAATCATCATCAGTCAGCACCAATCATCAAGTTTACGAACGGCTTACGAGCCTGAAATCACTAACCGATCGCCTCTCAAAAGCACTCCTACCCTACTATTGACTACATATCTGGGAGATTGAATTACATGGCTGAAGCATTATCTTGACCAGAACGAACAAGTTCAGCGGACGATCTCTTACGTCGAAGTTCAGCTAAGCACCTGTTCAGGAGGAATTAAACGGAAGACACAAGAAGCAGACGAGAACCTACAAATCATCCAGAACGTTGAAGATCCGAACGGGAATAAGCACACCTGATATTAGAGCAACAAAGAATATGTTATATTCCTGGGAGTTGTCCACCCATATTGCATCGAGGGAATCTGAAGACGCTCAACAGATTGTACTTAAACATGAAGTTCAGCGAGTATTATATGTACGAGACTACATAGTAGAGAAGACACTCTACAAAATAAAGAACAGATATACAAATTCGCGCAACAAGTATCAATTATAAAAGAAGAAAGATTATTAAAAAGGAATGAAAAAGCACGTTATGGCATACATCAAGAATTGAAGCAAAGCAGCTTGTTTATTTCAGACGTTTCAAAGCCATCGCCTTTGACATATTTAGACCTCTACCGATATCCCGAAAAGGAAAGACAATCATGCTGGTTAAAGACCTTGCTAACGGTGGTTAACGTCTTGTTGAGGGACTGGCAAGGAGGTAGGACTGCGGTTCTTTCTGGAACTAACACGCGCTGGATACGGCAAAGGGTTCGATTAAACAGTTTAACGCAAGTTCTAATTGCTTGAGTTTCCACGCCACGTCTACGTAGGGATACCGGCTAGCTGTGAAAACAAAATAAAATAACAGTGAACAATGTAAAAATGTGTAAATTAAACATAGGGCCAGAGGGGCAAGAGGCTTGATCCGTCGGAAACGACCGTGATCTTCGGTACCGCGCATTGTTACGGTCACCTAGGCGCCGAAATTCCCGGAACAGGTAATGATATTCGTTTGCCGAAAAGGGCCAGTCCTATTGTTCTGCACTGGCAGCTGTACATTTTGGAAAATTATCACGTTTGGAATATTTCAATAATGCGGATGTGGGAGCCCCAAATCAAAAGCATTCAAGAAGCGCGCGTCAGTAGCATGAACCGCCAACAGAGGGTGACGGAATAGTCGTGGCGGCCGTCGCGAGCGCCAATAAGATACCCCGTCAACAGAGGGCGCCCCAATAATTAAACCGACGGAATGGTCGCGGCAGCCGTCAAAAAGGATAACACGTAGATCAACCGGTAGGCTTTGGCTCATCGTCGTTACGTGATCCTAACCGATAATCGAAGCGGCAAGCTCACCATAGCTTGCGATCAAATGACGAGCCCTCCACAACTCGTCTCAGCCAGCGCGGGTCACTACGATGTTACAAACTGCTCCAGAGCTACCGGCATCCGCCCACAGAACCACCTTTTTTGTTTATATGTGAATAAATAAATCGACTTTGAAACCCCCTTTTGTGTTTGATCTATTATTGCACGCCCCACAGCGGAATTTCTGCAAATAATTATTATGAGCAATGGGTAGCTCATAAAATGAATAAAAATATAATTACCCTGAAATCTAAATCGATCGAGCTATTTGCTCTTAAGTAATCCACAGCCGAGTTTTGTGCAAGAAATGTCACCGAGGAAGCCTTCTTTCGATATGGATACCTGAAGAAAATCGTGAATGATATTGGACCGTAATTCGATAATGCCGTACTATCACATGTCACGGACGTTTTCGGAATCCCACATTAACTTACCCTAGCTTATTACCCGGAAGCCAACCTCATTTAGAGAAGAAATTGAGATATCAAAACGCAACTAAGCATTCTGGTAGGCCGCTGTCGCCTCAGTTACTCTGAAAATTATCTTCAATTCGACTTGCGATAAATATTGCATTAGTTTCCAGCAACGGTTATTCACCTGCTGTTCTAACTTTTGGTCTAGAACTATGTAAATCAGATGATATTAATCGAAACTTACGAAAGTCGCCGAGAACGAAAATTTTTTAGTCGACCTGACTCCCTACTTGAAGAAATTACTGAAGATACTCGAGGAAGTAAAGAAAAACCTCAATCAAAACAGACAAAACAAGGAAGGAGTACACTGACTGGCACCTCCTTCCCTGACTACCATACCACATTAAAAATTTAATTTGGATAGCGACGCTTAATGCGCGTCCAAATGCAGTATACCCAAAAACTTGTGACAACAAGAAATGTTCCTACGTGATCATCAACATCATCAATCAGCTTCGAGGTAGCTTCGTCAAATCACCTGGATCAATAATTAGAAATATTCCACGCCTTTGCACTCACGCCATATCAAAGAGATAAGATTTGTAACTTGAAATCACAAATTCCTAAAAAAAAAACGAATTCACTTTTCTAGATGGAGTGTTTGTTTTATCAAACATACGTTCATATTTTATTTCTGCTATAATTCATTTTTTAAATTTTTTTTATTGACGAATGCAAACTTATTTTTCATAGACTAATTTTAGAATTTTATAATTTAGTTTCTAGATACTGTATTGTATTTGTTTTATATGAAATATTAAACATATATTTATATGTAATAAAATTTAAAATTTTTAGATACATGAATGTGGTTAATTATTTGCAATATTTTTAATCGCTGTGATGAATTGTTTAGTAATTTTTTAAATCGCCGAATTGAATTATATTTACCACAAATTTATGTTTTGATTATTTTGTTATAATTTGTTTTAAGTGGAAACTTATTTTCCACCGATCAATTATATAGTTTTGCAATTTAGTTTCTAGAAACAAAAATAGGTTTATTTTATATATTTTGAAGTTTGTGGAAATTTTTTTTCTGTGATTAATTTTCTACACTTTTTAAACAAACATGTAATGAATTTTAAAAGAGAGAGAGAAACATCTTTATTGAAGATAGTATATAATTATAAAAACACTAATATTTTTTAATCCTTCACCTTCTTTTTTATAGCTATCGACCGTAAATCTTTCAGCCTGGAAATTTTAAAACTTTTGGACAATTAGTAGAAAATCAAAAGTTTTTAATATCTTTATTCCATCTAATTTTCTTCTATGTATTTGTAGTTCTAGTCAGAATGGCTATTTATTACTACTGAGGTGATTTAGTAAATTACCTCAGCAACCTCCCATGTATATGCCTCTGATCAAACGTTTTATCGAGATCTATTGTAAAGACTGTTCTACAAATAATGTTTGTAGAAATGTGTTAAGTTAAAATATTATCGAAATAATGATTAATACTTACAAAAAACAATTGAAAGTCTATAAAGTTATACACTAGAGCTATAAGAACAGAAATTTTCTTTAAAAACGGAAATTGCACCAATTGGAAAGCGCATTCATCCATCGTATGTAATTTTACTACAAATAGACAACAGATCGTCTGATTCACATTGTTCCTCTGCTGGAAACCAACTCACATAAACGGCACATTTAATTCCAGCAAGACGTAGCTTAGCACACATCCAGCTGAAACATGTTAGCACACATTCTGCGGTTGTTCTATTCGTCAGCGCGCCGCACCTTCTAAAGGGTTACCTGAGCTCTTACTGGTACACAATATTTTGTAATAATATTGTGTGATATTTTTTTAAGATAATTAAAACACTTTAACTTTGTTTTACCACATAAAATATTTATTGCTGTGACTATAGTTTCGAACATTCACTGTTCATTATCAAACATAAACTTTATGTTTGATAATGAACAGTGAATGTTCGAAAGTATAGTCACAGCAATAAATATTTTATGTGGTAAAACAAAGTTAAAGTGTTTTAATTATCTTATTAAAATGTACCACCAAGTTAACGCCGACATCATTCAAGAATTGATATTTTTTTGACTAAATCAAGAAAAATTACTTAAAATATGTGGTAAACAATATCATTTAATCGATAATTTGCTGTCAGACATAATATGCCTAAGTATTTGAAACCCTGGGATATATATACTTCCATATCAAGTTTATGACAAGGAATTAATACATGTGATTTATTGGAGTTCATTTATATGCCCAATTTTTATACTACTGTTGCAAAGCATTAATCAAATACCGCAGATCGGTAATTATTTGCTCAAGTATTGTGCTGTTAGATATACGTTGAGTGATTAAATAAAATGAGATTGTAATTGTATATTTCTGACAATAGAGGTCGTACATGATGGGACATAAACATGATTCTTGGGATAAAAAGATAATTTATTTAAAAGGTGGTAATCAATAATGTTAATAATAAGATGAAGAGATTGTTAGAAATAGTTTGTCAATTTAATATTATGTTAAAACAGGTAGATAGATGGATAATTAGGGGACATAGATAGAACAGTAGAATTTATAGATCAGAGAAGATAAAAATGATCCTTGGGGGAATATTCAGATTTGAGATGTAAGGATGTGGAAATGAATCCTGAATTTAGATATTAAAGGTTGCGTTTGAAAGGTGTTAATAAATAACGTTAATAAGGTAAAAGAGAATTTTAAAAAGTAACATTTGTATAGCAGACCTATATGGAACCTTGAGTCAAATGTGTTCTGAATATCAGAAATTCCAATTTCTTTCATTGGACAGTTTTATATCAAAATACAATACAAATTATTAGAAGTTCTTGCTCAAAGGACTCAAATCAAGCATTAGAAGCCATAAATCAGTATATGTGAAAATTATCATTCATGGATGATAGGATATAGAAAGTATAGAAGTGAGTCAAACGCCATCTGGATATAAAAAAAAATCAATATTTTCCTTATATATTAATACGTAATTTGACTTCAAATTAGAGAGCATTCTTTAGCTAGATTAGTAATCTAGAAGTTCAGATAAGATAATAATTAGATGTTTCTACTTCATAAGGGGCTTATTATTTTCGATTATCAGTAAAATGGTGGCTAGCTTCTTCTAGCTTTCGATAAGTGGTTTAGATTTTTATAAATTTATTTCGAAAGCTGCTGTAGCATTTGTTTTGGTGAAGTATCAAAATACTTCAAATTGTGTAATTTAATAAAATTTCCTTGTGATTAATTTTTATATCACCGAATGGAAATTTATTTTTTACAGTTAGTTTTGTAATTTTGTTTTTAAAAGCGATGAAGTAATTGTTTTAGCGAAGTATTAACATCAAAACACTTTATTTTAGAAATTTTTAGATAGACAGACTATTTTTAACAGTTTTTTTTAGACTTTAGGACGTTGAATAGGAAACTAGAATTTTTCAGTATATGTTTTCACATTCGTTCCTAATTCCTATAAAGTTTGATTTTATTATTTGGCAATCTAATAAGTATGAATTTATTATTTTTTAAAGAAAACTTGGAAATTTTATTTTATTTTGATGTCATCAAATTGAAGTTTGCGAACAGATGGAATTTAGTAATTAATGAATGTGTAAGAAGTAATCCAGAGATCTTGGCATTTAAAAGAAATAGTACAATTATTGAATAAATTGAACATTTTTATACTCTGAAATATTTTTTCCGGAGAACATGTACACACGAGGGATGGAATGTGCGCTTTTGTTAATATTTAAAGAAGAGTATTTTATTAATAGTGACATAGTTAGTAAGGATTATAAGCATAAAACGTCCTGCAACATCAATTTTTTTTTAAAAATATTTTTAGACTATATTATATACAATCACAAAACCATAAAGCATAAAACGCCTGGTTTAAAATTTTGCAGATGTCGAAACTGCGATATATGTCTCGCTACACAGGCAAATGATTAATGATTACCTTAGACTACAATATTTTCTTAAATACTAATACATACAGTGGAAGTTTTAAATGGTATATATTTTAGCAATAGGATGAACCCTAAGGGAACATTGATATTAACTTAACATTTAAAAAGGGATATTATTTTTCTATAGACAAAAAGTATTCAGCTGATTTTAAAGAACTCCCTCAATAGTTGATTAAAAGTAAATCACATAATTCGGTTGGGGTCCAATTTCTAAATTAAAATTGATATCTAATTAATCGATTGCGACTAGATTATTTGCAAAGGTGTTTAAATGTTTAATTAATTAACTCGAATTTTATTCAATTCAATTTCCAATTAAATTTCTATTCATATAATGTTTCTAAATACTTCATTAACATTAACGGATGAATTGAATTTTATTACGTACTCAATTGTAGAAACGCAATTCCGTCACTAATTATTTTTTTTGTGATCTCTAATTAAATAAAATGTATTAAACCAGTCCGATGCATCCAATTTCTATAGAATAATATAGCGGAAGCAACTAGTTTCATTTTGACGCAGCAATTAACCGATGTAATTCAATAGTTTCTCCACGGCTGCGATTCATCAAGTTTTAATTGCACCACATTTTCCGCCTCCGCTCGGCTAAGTAATTGGAAGCGCGAGTTTTTGCCCCCCCGAAAAATTCCCGACATTAATTCGCCCCTCATTCTCTTTTCTTTTTTTGCAGTACTGGTCACTATGGATTGGCGCAGCATTACTCCATTGTTCTGTGTGCGTTCTTCCCCCCTTGAGTGATAACAATGTCCTGCACATCGGCGGAATTTTCCCCATTGCGGGAGAGGGTGGATGGCAAGGGGGACAGGCATGTATGCCCGCCGCCAATCTCGCCCTGGAAGATGTCAACAACCGGAAGGACCTGCTTCCAGGATACATCCTCAAACTACACAGCAACGACAGCGAAGTGAGTATCCGATTACATTCCTCTACATTCTTGCGATGCCTTCACTTTATTACTATATTTAAGACAATTCCTTTCGGAAATACAGAGATATTTTTTATTACGGACATTAATAACAAAGCTACCTTTAATTATCGGCAATTAATAATACTAAATCGACTGTTGCGGAGCACAAATTATTTCGCATATCACGGAAGCTACGTTATAACAAAGTTTCGCAAGTTCATAAATTGAGAAATTAAGCTAATTGCTTACTATGGCATAATTAGAGTTAGAACCTCATCGCAAATTGATAAATGGATGCGGAATCTGGTTCGATAATTAATAGTTTCCTAGTTGAATTAAAACAATATGTTACTGAGTACGAAGCTAATTATTTCTGCAGCGTATTGCAACAACGTCAAACATGTCGTTGTAAACATGTTTAATACAATTTTCTTAATACAATAAAACTCGTTTTAATTGGTAAATTGGTAAAATTGCCAAAGACGAAAGCTTTAAAAAAATATTAGGATGAGTTACAAATAACGAAATATAGGAGATATCTAACGACGAATGTCGAACAATAATAAATTTAAATGCTAAAAATCATTTTATGTTTACAACTGAAGTTTTAGTTTACAAATGTTAGATAACAATTTAAAAAATAATAAAAAAATAAAAGGGTCCGATAATGGAATGTTAATTTATGATACGTCATTTTAAATTGCAAATAGCAGAAATTTATTTAAATGATAACTGAAAAATGAAATGAGGCCACACGTCGATGGTGGCGCATTCGGTTGTGGCCAAATTATTATTAGCGATAGTGCAGCAACGTTAGTTCTTAGTTCGGGTCAGCAGTTGGATGGGCGACCGATACCATTGACCATTGGGATACAATTAATGGTCCTTTAGAGTGAGAGGGACGATACTCACAGTAACAAGCTCATTTTCATACACACAAATACACAAATAACACTGCTGAAGGACCACGTGGTCGATAGCCAAACACCAGTACTACAGAAATGGTACCAAAAGTAAAAATTACCCAATAAACTGAAAATTTGTATAAAACAGTTGAAAACTATCAAAAAGTAATTGACATAATTTTAAAAGTAATTAAAATATCGATTGAATTTTAGTAAAGAACAATTTGTCAAAACAAAAACATTTACAAATTATGCAAAAAAATTGAAAATATTTCTTTAAAAAATATACAGTGGCAAATCTCTCAAAACAAAATAGCTGATTAATTAATAAGAAAATCCACTAATAAACTTAAAAATAAATTATATTATATAATATATATTATTTACAAAAAAAATATTGAAAAATTATAAAAATAAACAAATAAAATTTGCTTAGAAAATAACAACTAAAATGGTTTGAATTGAAAAAGTTTAATAACAATATAAAAGCTGAAAGAACAACGGTTGATAGCCGTGAAGACGATTCACAATTTTATAATGTAAATATTAGCTTCAAAAAGAAGTTTTCTCTCTCTAACAATAAAAAATAGAATGAGGAACTTTATCAAATGATAAATAAAAGTCACCGACTTGAAACTGAATATGCTTTTTTCGTAAATTATATGCTCTCGCATTACGTTCATAAGCAGCAGACAATTTTTCTTTGACTTGCTTGTATATACCAGGCAAACATTCAAATTTTTCAATATAGTCATCTCTTTTACTGGTGACTCTTTCAGCTACATTTTCATGGAAATATTTACCATAGAAATCACCTAATAGAGGTACAATTCTGCCAAAAACTAAACTATTTTGTCCAAAACCTGTAACCTCATGGATAGCAGATCTTATAGCGCTTATTATGCGGTTTTTCACCTAAATAACTCCTAATTGTAGTACCAATTACTCTATTGACTCTTTCTGTAAAGTTTACCTGCGGATGATACTTACCATTATACCAAAGTTTTCGTACTTGATATTTTTCAAGAAGATGTTTGAACAAACCACTGATAAACTGAACACCATTGTCGACCATAAGAATTTGTGGAACGCCAAATACTAAAAATACGCCATTTTCCAGAAACTTAACAATTGCTTGAGAAGTAGCTTTTCTCATTGGTTCTAATAAAACAAATTTGGAAAACCAATCGGTTACGACTAAAAGATACGAATTACCATTCTTTGGTCTGGAAAGCTGCCCTATTATATTGATAGATCACTTCTCCTACATGTGGAATTCGTGACAACGCATCAGGCATAACATGAAGTTTTCCTTTCCGATGCACATGTTCCATATCTTACTGTAAAATTTTAATAGCCCACCTGGCTAATCTGCCTACAGGATCTTTCAAGTTCATAAGCCAGAACAGTGAATAGTGGTCAGTAATAGCGGTGAAACAACTTCCTTCGATATAAGGACGAAATTTTTCGATTGCAAACTACAAACCCAAGCATTCTCTCTCTGTTACATTCTATCTGCTCTGGTGAGTGTACGACTGGCGTAAGCGATGACATACTCCATGCCATCAATTTAAATCTGTGTTAACACAGCATCTAGACCAACATTCAAAGCATCTTATTGTACAGTAAAAGATTTTGAGAAATCAGGAGCTGCTAATACAGGAGTAGAAATTAAAGCTGATATATTTTTTGGAAAAGCACTTGCCGCATTTTCTTTCCACTGAATAAATTGCCTTTTCTTTCTTCCTTTTATTAATTCAGTTATAGGAACCATTATAGTAGAAAAGTTATCAACAAATCGTCTATACCATGAGCATATGCCCACAAATCGTTTTACTTCTGTTGTCGTTTTACGAACCGGATAGATTACCATTACAGTTACTTTTCCAGGATCAGTGTGCAGACCCTTCTCGTCTATAACGTACCCCAAGTATTTGAAAGATTTTCGACCGAATTCGCACTTATTTTAATTAACAGTTGATCCAGAATCAACCAACATTTTAAGCACTTCAATAAGCGTTTTCAAATGATCTTCGAAATTATTGTTAACTACAACAATATCGTCCAAATAAACAAAGACCTAAGGTTTTAGATCTGGACCAAATATTCTATCCATTAACCTTGGTTGGGTTTGAGCGGCGTTATTCAGCCCAAAAGGCATAACTTTGAACTCAAATAAACTTCTACCGGGTATACTAAAGGCTGTTTTTTTCTTGAGAGGACTTTTTCAAAGAAATTTGCCAGAAGGCACTTTTCAAGTCAATACTTGAAATGAAATTAGCATCTCTCAACTTATCCAAAATAGTATTTAATCTGGGTAAGGAATATGCGTCACGTTTCGTAACAGCATTTAATTTTCTTCCATCGAAACATAAGCGAAATTCGCCAGATTTTTGTCTACTTCAGAGTTTAAATTACTTTGCATAACTGGAGACAATTGATATGGTGTTTGTCTAAAGGGTTTCGCATCTCCAGTGTCAATATAATGTTCGACCAAATTAGTTCGCCCTAAATCTCGAGATCCCAATTTTGAGAACATTTCAATAACTTTAATAAAGTCCCTCTCCTGGTCAACATTCAATTCAACTTTATCAGCAATAACACTAATAGGTACATTATCATTATTACAATGCCAGGCATTATCTCTAAAATCAATTACCATATTCAATTGTCTTAACACATCCATACCGATAATAAATTCATACTTCAAAGACGGAACAACTAACACTTTTACATTAGCGTCAATGCCATTAATCGTTATAGGCAAGTTCACCATACCTGAAACTTGTTGTCCTTGACCATCAGCTGTGACCATACATTCTAAATCTATTTTCATAATTCCTTCAAAAAAAATATACCCTTTGATCCTAATACTGACCTATTGGCTCCAGTATCTATAAGCGCATTAATTTCATTACTAAGTTAAATTAAATTAAATAAAACACTTTCAACTTTGTTTTACCACAATAGTTATTTATTAACTGTGACTATAGTTTCGATCATAAACTGATAATTATCAAACATAAAGTGACTATATGTTTGATAATAAAGTGACTTTATGTTTGATAATGATCAGTTTATGATCGAAACTATAGTCACAGTTAATAATTAACTATTGTGGTAAAACAAAGTTAAAAGTGTTTTATTTAATTTTAATCAAAATGTACCACCAAGTAAACGCCGACGACATTCAAGAATTGATTACTAAGTATAAAGGAGATATGTAGTTTTTGTTATAAAACGTTTTGGTTTTAATTTTTTATTGCCGGTCCTTATATTAATATCACTAACCCCACAATGACCGAAGTTGTGTGGCTTTCTACCTAGTTTTTTGGATTAGAATTATAACTAGAACAATCTATATTGGTTACGCCTACGCAACCACATCTAAAACAATGAAGTTCCCTAGTATTTTTACACGAAATAAGTAAATGACCTTTCTGACCGCAATTAAAGCGATTCATTGTATTTCTATTATCCGAAATTTCAAAATGTTTAACCTCAGATTTTCTTTGAACGACCACTCGATTATTGTCTGATAATGAACACTCAATTTTTCTACATAACTCACCCAGATGTTGAATACCGGTAGTTTTTTTTTTGAACACGTCTAAGACATTGCGAGTCAGTAACATGTGACGAAAGTCTAGAAAACAAGTTGTCCATATTAGCGGTATACAAAATAACCTTTTCAGCTCGAGATTGTTGTCTATTACAAATTATATCTATAGATAGTCATCATAATCAGAAGGAATAAGGTCTAATTTTAATGCACTCACTAAGTCATTCCATGAGTTTAAGCCATTTCTTTTTGATCTAAACCACTCTAACGCTGGCCCTTCAAATAAGTCTGTTGCCTGACTAAATACCTATTCACTACTAACTCGCCCTGAAATCATTAAGTCATTCGCACGCTCCAGAAATTTAAAAAGAACTTCAGCATCACCATTTCCCCTATATTTTAACTGCCACTTATACACAGATTCTGAATTACTTTGAACTCTATCGATTAAAGGATTTGCCAAAGATGAATTCTTTAAGAAAGTGGCGCAATAAATTTATTTTCAAATTTAATTTTTGTTTGTTTCATGTTTAACTTGTCATCAGTTGTGACATCAATTCTCGCAATCCTACCCCTAACATGTAATAGTCTAGATCTTATTTTCATTTCTAGTAATTTAGCATTTTTACCCGGAAATGTCTCAATAAAATTTTCTATTGACTTTAACAAGCTACCTACGTCGCCATATACCACTTCCGAAAGTGTACTATCAACTTTACTAACACGTTGCATATCTTCCTTTAACATTTTTCTCAAAATATACCTTTGTTCCATTATGTCACCTTCATCAGTGAATCCACGAATTACTAATTCATAAGCCACTTAGCACTCCCTGAAACACATCGTAACGTAAATTATTAAACTGTAGTTTAAATATACTTAAATTAACAAAAAATAGAAAAATGTATCCTAAATATTTACAAAAAATTAATTTAAGTATATTTAAACTACAGTTTAATAATTTACGTTACGATGTGTAGTGCTAATAATAATAAGTTCAACCGTCATTTGTCACTTTTGGTTAATTTTCAAAAAAAAAAATATTATTATTATATTTTTTTTACTTAATCAGGCCCTTAATTATAATCTATAATCTAGTTTTTTTTTACTTTCAGGCCTTACGTTGGGCGCCAAATATGTATGGCCACCCTTTATTAAAATTAAACGAATTACCTAAAATGTATTTTATTTTAAATACTTCGCCGTACCTCTTGATTATCCCCTTCAGCTTTTATACAAGTCGTGATTCAAAATAAACATATAAAAAATATAAAAGTCAATTATGACTAAGATGGGCGCCAGAAATTTTTATATCAAGAGATACTTAATTACGGAATCTTAATAAAAAATACAACATTAAAATCCCTTACTAGTTATTAAATAAACATAATAAATTTTCTTAAATAAGTATTTATTAACAAAAAATAATTCTTATTAAAATATAAACAAAAAATGAATGCAATATTAAATAATATCTAAAGTTAATGAAAGTAGTTCTAGCTATTAATAACATAATTCATAAAACTTATTCAAAACTATAAACAAACAAATCAAGAAATATTTTGAAACTTATTAGCACCACCCTGTATATTTCCAAAATAAAAAAAAAAACAAATAACAGAAAAATCAATTACGGACTTCAAATGTAACTTAATATCAAACTATATTATACCGCGGTGGCCTAGTGGGTAGAGTGCCTGCTCACAATCCTTAGTATTTACACAATATTAAAATTCAAATAATATCAGAAATATTACACATTCCTATTCTAATGGAAATTACTTCGAAATAAATTAATTGATTTTATGGACAAACCATTCAAAATAATAATATATAGCAATAATTTAAAGTATAAAACAAACATATGTATACCCTGTATAATATTAAAATAAAACTTTAACACGTGCTACACTAATGTAAACAAAACGATAACGCGCAATGCGTTGGATCCAATGCTCATGCGCAATTATCACATCGTACGCGAATCTTACTTATCTTAAATATGAAATTCATATATCATAACACACACACGTTCATATATAAATATATACATCATACACACATTAATAAATTGCATTTATATTATAAAAAAATAATAATAAAAATGGAAAGAACTGGACTTAGTTTTAATTCCAATTTCCACGAAGTAGTGAAATTGATCGTAGAAACTTCCAAGAGGATCGGTATCATAGCTATGGTACCTCGTCTCCATCCAAAATCCTTTGCTACTGTCTTGTTCCATTACTTCCTCTAACATACCGCCGCCATCAAACACGTGGCCGTCCTCAACGTGGATTATGGAAATCGAATCTCTTATTATAATTTATACTACATTCCATCTGCCAATATCCGAGTTTGATCAGTGCTCATTTTAGTCACAATTAATATGATGGTAATAAAGATGAGTATAATAAAGAGACCTAAAGAACCGAAATCGACAATATAATAACCCAAAAATAAACTAATGAAATATACCAAATTTAACGGAATTTATTTAATAAGGATTATTAATTTTCACACCTAAGGTGGTGGACGGTCTCCTAGTTTATAATATTGTATTATATTTAATTCTATTTGTGTGATTTATCACATAACTTTGTTAATGCGAGCGCCATTCTCTCGGACGTTGTTCTTTCTCCGCTGCGCAAATTCATTCTTCCTCAAAAACTCTGCGCGCCCATTGTAACAAAAAAAAACTACTCGAACGGTTGTGCTAAATTTGTCTTTCAATGGACTTCTAACATATGGAACTTAATTAGCCAATTTTAAAATATTTTCAAATATTTAATTACACATCTCATAAGATATTAAAAGTTGAAAAGTAAATGTTACACAATAAATAAACAAAGTCATAGATAATCAATAATATAAACTAATGCAAGAAAGGTAAAGTTGGTTGACTGAAAATAACAGGTGGCAACTGAGTGGTAGTGTAAGAAATGACCAACGAAAAAATAAATAATTATAGATAAAAGTTACGAAAAACTATAAAGAGGGTTGATAGATGAGGGTAGATGACAATAAACTAATGAAAATGCGATATTATAGTAGGATAATGAAAGCTGAAAATATTTTTTGACTGTGTGGACTAATTCCGGCGTAACCGTAAACCTTGGGGTATAGATAAGATGTGTTAATGATTATATTTTAAACCACGAAATATATGGTTCAGTCCTTTCTCTAAATTAATGAGAAAACATATATAAATTAGTATAAACCTGGAGTAAAGAGTATTTTGCTATACAGTTTTGACAGTATAATATAGAAAACTTTTATATACCTCTTTTTTTCTACAGCAATAGAATAAACATTTCTATACATTTTTTGACAGTATATTATAGAAAACGTATGTGTTACCGTTATATACCTCTGTTTTCTATAGCAATAGCAGTATTTCTTATGTAAGGACCTGAATAAACAAATTACATGACCACGAGCAAACATTGCTCAACGCGTTATTTATGCATGGCTGCGTTTTTCCCTGTTTAATCAAAGGAAAATTCTATTAGCGTAAATCCGTAAACAGGAAAGACGGTCGCTGTTTGTTACGTACATAAAAAAATATTGAGATAGCTGGTGTATTTACCGGCATTTACGCGTGGGCGTAATGTTAACGGCTTGAACACGCACCTGTCTTCTTAATTAAAATTATCTTTCGCCTCTAATCCCATTAGAAATTCAACGGAATGTATGAATCCATATAAGCTGTAATAAGTAAATAAGCGCCGAATAAGGTAGTATAATAAATATACTTTGTTGCTATTCAAAAAGTTTCACTCAGTAATGACCTAAAAAATAAATTTAATTAAAATTAACTATTTTTATTTTATTGACCTGTTTATCTCCACATGTTGATAAAATATTTATATTATATTTAATAAAAATTATATTATTATACACAATAACACGATAACATAATTTCACCAGTATCAGTATGTTTAAATTACGCTACAACAATAGTTTGTGTAAACAACGTTATCGTGTTTTGACGCAAACCACTATTTTAATTTACAAACTCAAAGCTCTTACATTACGCTAATATAAACATAATTATTTCTATTACGCTAATATTACAAATTATTATTATTAATATTATGCTAATGTTAATATTATCATTATTTCGTCGACGTCAAATGATATTCTATGTTCGCATATTTACAATTTAATTAAAATTTATGCGCATGCTAATTTGTTTGCAGATACACTTTATCAAAAAATCTCTCTGCCAAAGGGACAAAGCGCGTACAGAAAATTAAATTTATTTACATTGAGTACGAATGAAACTATTGGCACTAAATTTTCGTGCCCATAAATTAATTAATCTAATTTGCATACGTATGACAAATCGAATGCACTGCATATATTTATAGCAATCAAATGAATACTCGATTGATTTTATTAAATTAAAACTAAATTTATTGCCTATAATATTTTATCGTGGTCAATATTTCTATTACATTCATATCGCCAAATTATTGGTTATATTATTAAAATATCAATTTCCTTCTAATCATTCCCAATCTGCTATTTAAAAGTCTACACTAGTATTATTTTTAAACTAATTCAGGTGGCCACTATCCAAACTTCTAGTTATTTTGATACAAGAAACGATTTCTTAAAAAAGTAAGTATAAATGAATTCGAATTACCGTTTAAGGTGTCGATCGAGGACCCCAAAACGGCTTTGATGAGAGTCAAGGAGTTTGGACGAGGGATATCAGCCTGGTACACGGATGGTGCCAAGAATACCAGAGGTACTGGAATAGGCATTTATGGGCCTAACCAAAACCACAGGAGCTTCATGGCTCTGGGCACGACGCCCGCGATTTTGCAAGCGGAAACGATTGCAATTGATATGTGCGCCAGAGAATGCTTGGATAGGCACCTAAATGGCGCACATATATACATCTGCTCAGACAACCAAGCCGCATTAAAGGCTGTTCGAGCCATTAGTCACGGCTCACGGACTGTCTGGGAATGTCGAAGATCCCTCTCGCAACTGGCGAAGAACAACTTGTTGACCCTCATGTGGGTCCCAGGGCACGGGGATATTAAAGGCAACGAAGTGGCCGATGAACTCGCAAAAAGAGGTGCAAATGCCACTCCTATAGGACCAGAGCCGTTTTGTGGACTCCCCATGGCGCATAGAAGAGAGGTGGTGCAAAAATGGGAAGAGGACAGAAGACGTAAGTATTGGAACAATGTACCAGGTCTACGTCAATCAAAACGACTCCTGAAACTCGATCACAGCCACAAGGTGCTTGAACTCACAAGGAACGAGCTAAGAACTTTCACCAGACTCATGACAGGGCATTGTGCCCTCCGATACCATTTGCGGAAAATGGGAAAAGAGGAAAGTGGAAACTGCAGATTGTGTGATTCGGCAGATGAAACTACCGAGCACATACTATGCACTTGTGTCGCGATTGCTCACAAGCGTCTTTCACACTTCGGCAGGGACCGATTATCCCCCGAAGAAGTGAGCATTATCACCCCCAAGATAGTCACCAGGTTCATAGTGGACGTGGGACTGCTTGGGAAGTGATTGGTTAAGGGTAGAACAATAGATCTGTTAGGTCGCAGTTCACGAGAGGCTAACACACCTCACTAAGACCCTACTTAACCTATAACCTATATAAGTATAAATGAAGCATTTTACTTATTAGTAAATATGTGTTTAAAGCTATGTGTACATTTATTAAAATACTGGAATGTGTTTTAAAGATTGGAGAGTGAAATAGAAGCCAGTCATCTAACCTATATATGAATATACACTTTCAGTACATATTATGAGTACTTTAAACGTAATGTCACAAATCATCCTGAAACCAGCACATGTAAGTTGTCATTTTCCACCTACTTTAACGTTTACTAAATTAGAAAGGGACTGACTGAGAGTGAGAGATCAAATTATGTTTTAGTGAGCGCGAACAATCCGCCAACCATGGAAAAGGTTCGTTCAATAACACAACACTCAAATAATGATAAATAGATAAATAGACAAGACGTACTTTTACTGCAGGATGTGTCATACTTCCGGTGGATGTTTTGATTGAGACACTTTGAACCATATTATCGGATGAACTGTAGTCTCGCGACGATTGTATCTTGTTGATAAGCTCCTATCTCGACAACCGATTGCTTTATTTATGATCCGGTGTATCCTCCCAGTTATGCTCTACTGGCGCAGTTAAAACCTCTCTGATGAGTAAGTGTGCCAGGGTTAGAGCAGTAAGATTATTGGGGTCATCACTGATTTTGGGCATAATTGTGTGATAGTTGGACAATGAATTCATGAGAAAGTCTGGAATCTTGGTTTGGCCTTTAATGCAAGATCGATCAACGCCACGGATGAGACTTGTTTCATTTATGATCTAAATCTAAGTATTCCTTATGCATCAATATGTAATTGAGAATTGTGAACACTACACATGATCAATTAAGTAAATTTGCGAGTCTGCACTTCACAGTTTGCTCCAATCAATCTAAGAGGGTTATACGTTCTTGACAGTTCACTCAGCACTTTTTTGGTGATCGCTCTCGAAAAGGTTATATAGTAACTGATGTGGTCCATTGGCGTATCTTCATTGTATCATATCGTTCATCGCCACAATCTGTCCACAAATACTTGGTTTTATTTGTCCATTGTTTCAATTCGAATACAACACCATAAATCAAATAATTCACTTATATAAGATGTACTGGCACTGCTATACGTGACAGTTGTTCGTTAGATTTTTCTGTCTTTAAGTCTTACCAATACTTGCCAGAATATCTTTACAATATCAGCGGTAATCATATTCTAACATTTAATTTAATAATATAATAGTTCATTTTGAATGGGCGGTCCGACTATCAAGATGTAATTCAAAGAAACTCCCGTCGAAGTAGGAGCAGATCCGTTGAAAACGGAGACTACTCTGTTTAAGAACGCAATGATGATGTAGATAATAGCAGTTATAAGTCACCTTTTAATTCATGAATGTGTTCTAATGTGATGTGTATGCCTGTACTCGCAGCATAAAATAGCATAAAATGCTATCCTTGAAAAAGAGTGCCATGTGGAACCGCCCGCTGATGTATCGTGAGGTTGTTTTTTCGAAGTAATTTTCACATCTGATATCAACGAGCGCAAGTGTTTCGTTCTTGTAATTTTCTAGCTCCCAAAATTTACCAATTCTATTATAGTATGAAATTTAGTTCACAATCCAGTCGAAGTGAGAGTTAAGTAATGTCAACGATTTGAGTATAGTCTCTCGTTCAAGTAGGATGTCTCTGTATTGGGCAGTTTCTATGATGAGGTCCAGTTCTTGTGGCTCCAAAAATTTCGGGAATCCAATTGACTTGCAGGAATTTGATCTCTTTTTACCTCGATGATCAGTGCACTTATGTTTATGTTAAAATTAAAGTAGCGAGATATGATTTGTGTAGAAATTACTTCACTAATGTCACATGTTGTTTGATCTATTACTAAGACCGGTATGTTCATATTTTTTCGGTCAAGGCTCAAGGTTCAAACACGGCTCTAACATCACGTTGCCCTGAGTACCATTGTCAAGAACTGCGTTCCCAGTTTGATGTTTTCCCCACTTGTTCTTGACTGCTACCTTGTGACTAACAAGACCATTCAAGGGTTGTAAGCAAAATTGACTACAGCCGAGTTTGTGGATATATTTGGAACCGAGGCTTAAGTTTGTTTCTTTGGTCTCTTGAAATGGAGTAACCTTTGATGTTTTTATCGCAATCTGCATTTGAAAACCGGATAATTTTTGCCAAGGCAGTTGTAACAAAGACGTTCCTCTTTAATGAATGCGCGTGTTTTTCAGTACTGAGTTTTAGACACTTTTCGCACTTGTAGATTAGATATCCACCGTTGCACACAATTCATGTCTGCAATTTATATAAACTCTTTGGGTTTTGGATGAATGTTCGAGTCACTCACATGATTCTTGTTTTATCGCATTACTTCTAGTTGTTTGCACTTCAAAGATAAGAACAGTAATGTCATCGTAAATTGGCTCGTCATCGCAGGTTTGACCTTTCCGCTGCTTCTGTAAAGTAGAGTCTAATTTTTCTGCGATCAATTCCGCTACGAAGTCACCACAATGTTCAATTGGACGGCCAAGTTTATGCAAAGAAATGTTATGTATCGCAACTGCATTGATGAGGTGGCGTAAAGACTGATCATTCCATTTGTAGCAAATGAATGGACGATTGAATGTGTGGTTTTACAATAAAGAAATGGCTTTGATAATAATCCATCAGTTGTTTCCATGCTAATGCGAAAATTCTTTTTTGGAGTTATTGCTCTCAGCTTGTTAAGCCAAGACCCAACTGTTGTAAATTGAATCTTGTGCGTATGCATTTTCAGATCTTTTGAAAGGATTGCATGTCTTAAACTTTTTGATAAATTCAATTGTTGGTCTCGTCGACGAACTGATTTTCTGCGGCTTACGGTCAAATTATTACGCACGGTAGCACTGTTTTCTTGTGTTTGAACAGAACCCGTGGTCTTAAACTTCTGGATCCGAACTGAGGATTCAGTTTTAGCAGCTATACGTTTGAGTGTCACAATTTACGAACAGTTGCTGTGGGACTTTCACGGTTTTTGTATAACTATTTATCACTTGGATATGTTGCTTAGTTGCCATCTGCTTCATGACTAAAATAAATAAGAAACTACAATGCCCACCACACAGAAGCTATTAAGGTGCTAATGGGACGGATAGCAAATAACAAACAGGAAACAAGCAAGACTGTCAAACGTCATATGACAAAATGGCGACAAATTCAAATTCGTTATTATTATTCGTTATTCGCATATAAACAATAGAGCCGTTTATTATCTAACATAATGGTTATCCAACAATTATTGCAGTCCCGGGTGGCGTTGGAATCAAAGACGTAAGTCAATTCTTTTATAAGGCAAATAAATGAACTGACATTTTAATTGTAAAACATAACTTAAATGTGCATTTAAAGTGTTGTTAACTTTAATAAACAATTTGAATATGTTTTCTCAAGAACAGAAAAGTTTTTATTAGAATCTTATTTTCGCAACGGCCGTCGTTTCGAAAATGGAGAAAGGGAGTACTCAATGGAACAAGAATTTCATACAAGATTTCCGCATGTAATTATTAACAACAATACGTTTTTTCGTGATGTGATAGCTATTGTTCAATGTTTTCGCGATACAGGATCGGTGCAACAGAGAAAGGGTGTAGGCAGACCTAGTGCAAGAAATGAAAATGTACAAAACGCAAGAATAACATTAGAAGGAGAACCTTCGACATTCGTTTTCCAAACGACAGCCGTTGCGGAAATAAGTATCTAATATTAACCCTTTTTGTTCTTGATTAAACATATTCTAATTACTTATTAAAGTTAACAACACTTTAAATTCACATTTAAATTATGTTTGAAATTAAAATGTCAGTTCATTTATTTGGCAAATGTAAGAATCGACGTACGTTTTTGATTCCAACGCCATCCGGGACTGCAATAATTGTTGGTCACCCGTTACCACTGAGCCAATTAAGTTTAGACTGTTCAATTTATTTATTAAAGATGAAGATAAAATCAAATCAATTGATGTCCAGATTTACTATAATTTTCTGTTCAGATCTAGTCCAGATATATTTTATATCTAAAATAGAAAATTTATCACTTTCTGTCCAGATCTAGTCGAAATATAGATATAATGAAAATCATACATTTACTTTTACTTATTAAACTTAACATCAAATTTTAATTCATTAATTTAAAAATGTATAGAGTATAGAATAATGTTCATATTTTTTTTCATCTATTATTTAAAAAAAAAATGATAGAGAAAATTAATTCAGATTTAGTTTAAATCCTCTCCAAAATCTTATCACATCTATCACCAATCCAATAGTAATTCATTTTAGGTAATTTAACGTTTTTCATTTATGATTACGCTATTATTATTGTTATTATATCAATGATAATATTATCATAATTTTGTCGGCGTTAAATGCTGTTCTCTATATTTGCATGTTTACAATTTAATTAAAATTTATGCACATGCTAATTTGTTTGCAAATATTATTTTTCAAAAATCTGTCTGACAAATGGACAAAGCGCGTGCAGAAAATTAAATTTATTTACACTGAGTACGAATGAATTTATTGACACTAAATTTTCATGCCCATAAATTAATTAATCTAATTTGGATTCCTATGGCAAATCGAATGCACTGCATACATTTATAGCAATCAAATTACTCGTATGATTTGAATACATTAAAATTGAATCTATAAGCATAATATTAAAACATCATAAATATTTCTATTTCATGCATAATTCCAATTTAAGTTACCTTATTAAAGTATTCATTTCCTGTTAATCTGTCCCAATATACTGGCGAAAAAACTACACTAGTATTCATTTTGAATCAATTTAGGAAAATTAAATCAATGTTTAGTTTTAAATTTCAATGTGAGTTTGTGCGATGGGTGGCCACTATTCTAGATTCTAGTGATTTAAGTGCAAGCAACGATTTCTAAAAAAACATAATAAATAATAATAAGTAAATAGGTATTCAAAACGAAATGTACATTCATTAAAATTCTGTTATAAAAATTGGACAATGTGATAGCGGATAGTCACAATAGTTCTATGACGTGATTGGGAAACGGTGACCACAAAATTTGTTACATAGTGCTGAATGTAATTTCAGACAGGTAACTATAATTAACAATTATGTAATTCAATATCTGGAGGTGCTTTAGTAGGAGGAATTGTTCTTTTAACTGTTAGTAGTTTTTTTTTTTTTTTTTTACATTCTAATAATTTGAAACTACGGTATACAAACGCTACGGTATAAAACTAATTAATTCTAATTATTACTTTTATTAGTTTGGTTTATTGACTTTACAAGTCCTACAAAAAATATAGAAAATAAGATACATTTACAATAACTTGAATTTAGATCGCAAGACTTGAAGGCGGAGTTCACATGGCAGTGTTCTTCCACTCAAACCATTGTTTCCTGTAGCTGGATGATGATCAGGAGAAGATTATTACCATTGAGGCAATATTTTTGCCATTATTAGTGGCTATTTTTGTCCAATTTACTTGGAGTTATTTTATGATGTCAGTGTAATACTACCCCTGAAAATCAATATTTAATTTACACTTAAAGAAAAATGTTCAATTTTTTTTAATGTGATTAAAATTGTAACAGAAATAATGGAAAAGATTGGAATTGTACAATTAAAAAAGTAACAATTAACCTTAAAGCCATTTTAGCCTTGTAGAAAACAAATGATAAAAAAAATATTTATTCACTAAAAATGTTAATTAAAGAAAAACACTCTTTACAATAAAAAAATTGATAAGGCTATTGGAAATGGATCTTTAAAGTTGCCTGCAAAAATATTAATGTGTTCAAAAATATTGAAAAATTAAAAAATAGTTAAATTAAAAGACAATTATTTAATAAATATTAGAATTTATATATTTCTTTAAACAGTTTCAAAAACAATTTAACTTTTGCTAAAGTTAAACTTTTGTTTTTAAAATAAATTGCAATTTTGATAAAATAATTACATTTTTTTTTCTGTTTGAATATATTAGTACGTGAAGAGTAGAGAATTACTAGTAGTTAGAGTAACCATTTCTTTACTGTTCTTATTATACATTATACCTATATTTCGAACACAGAGTGTCCATTATCTGTAGCTAGCTCATAAAAAATAATAAATACAAATGTCAAAAAAGTTGGGCGACTTAATTATTATGTTTAATTAAATAAAAACAATTGAAAAATTTGTGATGTGTTTAAAAGTTACGGTTTGGGAAAATTTATGCAAGGAATAATTTCAAGTAATTGGTTTTCTAAGGGACTAAGAACAAAATTCAATAAATAATTTTTATATTTTTTCATCTCAATTGCTTCCAACAAATACAGTTTATTATCGGTTGGGTGTTTTAATAACTTAGTGTTTTCTACTGAAATTTTATACGCCGTGTAGATTTTAGTTTAGTTTAGTTTATTATTATTAACGGGTACCCCCTTTTTACAACAATTACAATTTCTACATAAAAAATACTTAAATATAATATATAATTCTTAAACTAATAATATTATATAAATGAATCTATTCTATATAAAAAAGAAAAAATTCTTAATGTATATTGTTTAAAATTAAAATATAATTACAATTCGGCGCAACAATAAAAGTTTGTAATGATGAATCACATAATTAGTTTGACATGGCACATTCAAGCAGCTATGAAAATCCACCCGACAGCAAGCCCTACAAAAGAGATAAATTACGTAATGACACGGAACAAACTCTTTTTAAATTGTGAAAATGACGAACCAAACAGGTCAACTTGTTCCCGATTAAATTCATTCCCCAGACGCATTAAACGGTCTATAGTGTTGTTAGTTGAAAAATTAGTGCGGTGTACCCTTAGCCGAAAAAGAGGTGTAATTCTTCTAGATCTATCATTTAAATACAATATGAAATCTAACCTCTCCAGTATTAAGGGGCAGTAAATATGACCATTGATTAATTTAAAAAGTAAACACATGTCCAGGATCTTTCTTCTGACTTAACCAGTGATTGTACATTTAAGTTGTTCATAATCCAGCCATATTCACCCTTTATATGATTAATACCCATTCTGAACTCCATACATCGCAGGAATTTTTTTTGCACATTCTCAATGGAAGCAATGCTTGATTGGGTATGCGGAGACCATATGCAACTAGCATATTCTAACTGACATCTCACCAGCGAAAAATACAAAGTAGCCACACACGCCTGACTCAACTTACGTCCAATGTACCAGACAAACCCCCATATACGACAAGCTTTTAAGACTATTTTATTTATATGAGTTTTAAATGTAAGTTGTATGTCAAAAATGACTCCTAAATCCTTTATTTCATTTACGCGTTGCAAAAAAGGGGCCTCAAGTCGATATGCAAAATCTATATGCCTATTCGATCTACAGAATGATATAGATTGACATTTATCTTTATTTAGAAATAAATCGTTATCATAACACCACTTGTTAATCCTGTCAATGTCATCCTGAAGGACAAAACAATCATCTAGGCTACTAATAATTTTAAATAACTTGAGATCATCCGCATACAGGAGGCACTCCGACCCATGTATCACTTTCACAATATCGTTAATGAATAACAAAAAGAGAATAGGTCCGCTATGCGACCCTTGCGGCACACCAGATGTAACATTGAAAAATTGGGATATAAAATTATTTACTTTAACACACTGAACGCGATTCGTTAGAAAAGAATTAATCCATTTCATTACACTTGGATGAAAGCCAAGCTCTTCCAACTTCCGTAATAGCACCGAATGATTTACCCTATCGAATGCTTTAGCAAAATCAGTATATATGACGTCTACTTGAAGTTTCTTATCTAAGGCATTCGACAGAAAATCGCGGTATATTAATAAGTTTGTTATTGTGGACCTCCCAGCCAGGAAACCGTGCTGTCTATCCGTGATTAAAATCTTGGACATCCAAAGAAGCTGCTGAGCAATGGTTTCATCTAGAAGCTTTGGAATAATGGACTGCAAGCATACTCCCCTATAGCTATTAATTAGTTTCCGGTCCCCCGTCTTAAAGATAGGACGGATGAAACTTCTCTTCCACATATCAGGTACAATCCCTTCATCAATAGACCTTGAAAATAAGATATAAATTGGGTTCACCAGAGTAAAAGCACATTTCTTTAGAATACAGCTAGGGAGATCATCCGGGCCCGTAGCATTATTTTGCCTTAAAAGTGCGGTCAGCAACCATTCTCGGTCAATATGGAATCTAATATAATGTGCTTGTTCGTTGTTACTAGTAGATGTATTATCCTTGCAAGTCCTAGGAGGAGCATAGACCGATGAGAAGTACTTGGCAAATAGTTCCGAAATACTACTTGTAGTACATCACACTGGGAAGCTCGTCTTCATTTTTGAATTCATGCACATAAGACCAAAATTTTTTTGGATTTTCACTTATTGCTGATTCTACCTTAGTGAGGTAACGATGATAAAGTAGGGAATTCAGTTGTTTACAATTTGATCTAAGGTGAGTGAAAGTGTGATAATCCTCATAACTTCTGCTCGTTTTGTATTTTATATGCGCCTCCTTTTTCTTTCTGATTAATGCTTTAAGTTCTTTGTTCACCCATCTAGGAAAGTTATCATATTTAACTGGAACATATTTGAATGGTATGAATCTATTTATGCCCGTATGAATAATATCATAGAATAGGGCCGTAGCCACCTCTAACTCAAGTTCACGAAGGACGTTCCAATCGACAGAACTCAAAAACATATTCAAATCTGAAAAATCTGACATATGAAACAAAAATTTCTTAGTATAGGTCTTAAGAGGATGATATCTAATACTGTCAATAATAATATTGTAAGCAAAATGGTGGTCTGTAGACTTGGAAAAGGGATTGTTGTCTTTGGATATTGTTAACCCAGTTATATTACTAAATACTAAATCCAGAAACACATTACGAGCATTCGGTAAGATGTTACTCTGTTTTAGATTGAGAAAACAATAAGATTCCAGTACTATATTAGCAATAGTATCAGAAGATTTCAGAGAGTTATAAACAATACCGTTTACGTCCCATTTTAAGTTTGGAATATTATAGTCTCCACATATAAGATACTTGTAATTATCATCATCATATACTAAGTTTTCTAAAATTGAGCAGTGATCACTATAAATTTGAGGCAAAGCACTGGGAGGGATATAGACAGCACCAAACATATAATGAGTTAAACCAATCTTTGCCGAGACAAACAGATGTTCAATTAAATTATTCCGTAAAATTAGGCAAGAAGGAAAACACTTCTTGATTGCGATCAAAACCCCGCCACCCCGAATTTCACGCGTTTCAGACCTATCGGATCTATATATTTGGTAATTGTCAAAGCGCAACATTGAATTTGACATATCAGAATACAACCACGTTTCAACCAAAATAATTACATCAAAATCATTACTATTAACAGTTAACATTATATCTAACAGTTTTTTGAAGAGACGCCGGAGCTTCCACTTTGGGACTTGCTCTTGGAAATGTAAGGAATGTCATTCCGGTATCGAATACTAAGATCCGATTCTCCATTCTCCACTCTCGTAGTTAGCTCTTCTTTTATTTTTTTAAAGTATTGGCGTTGGCTGAGTGTTTTATCCCTCCGGAAGCGTGTGCTTGGATTCTTGTTCCTTATATTAGAAGCTAATACCTCCTTGACTGTCGATTCGTCACCAAAAATCATTTTTATAGGTCTAGTGGTATCATGTTTCTTCATACCCACTCTTAGTACGTCTAGAATTTACAAAAAAATCATAGAGAAAATTAATCGAAATTCAGTTTAGATCCTTTCCAGAATCTTATCATATCTACTTCAAATCTGATAGTAATTCAGTGTAGGTATTCATTTCATTATTAGGGTAATATTACAAACTAGTATTATTAATATTATGCTAATGTTAATATTATCATTATTTCGTCGACGTCAAGTGCTGTTTCTCTATGTTCGCATGTTTACAGTTTAATTAAAATGTATGCGCATGCTAATTTGTTTGCAGATACCCGTTATCAAAAAATCTATCTGACAAAGCGTGTGCTGAAAATTAAATTTATTTAGACTGTGTACGAATAAATCTATTGACACTAGATTTTCAAGCCCATAAATTAATTAATCTAATTTACATTCGTATGACAAAACGAACGCAGTGCATATATTTATAGCAATCAATTGATTACTCGATTCATTTGATTAAATTAAAATTAAATATATAAGTTAAAATATCGTATCTTGATAAATATTTATGTTACTTGTATATTCAAATATTATTTTTTTAAATAAATTTAAAAATACGAAAACATTTCGTGAATCTACAACAGTGAGTCTTACTAAGACTACAAAACAAATTAATTTGAAACAACTACTTCGCTGGCTAATGCCTCGACAGACATTGAATAAAACAAAATTAATTTGCATGTTACGAATAGTACAGCTATCAAAGCAACACTAATTTGAATGAAATTAAATTGATTTTGTTTTATTCAGTCGTTTCAAATTAATTTGTTTTGTAGTCTTAGTAAGACTCACTGTTGTAGATTCACGAAATGTTTTGGTATTTTTAAATTTATTATTTAATTTTCTAGAGTAAAGTAAAGGATTTTAATACATTTTATTTTTATTATTTTTGTTAAATTAATAATTTCCTGATAATTTGTTTTAATCTTCAGTTCAAATAACTAATCTTGTATAATTTTTAAATCAATATAGGAATATTAAATCATTGTTTAGGTTTAAATTTTAATGTATGTTTAGGGTAATTGTCTTCTAGCTATTTAAATACAAGCAACGATTGCTTAAAAATAATTGTAAATTAAGCGTATTTACTAATAAGTTAATTGTTGTTCAAAACTAAACGTACTATGCATTATAATTCTGAGATATATTCTAAACATTGGAGGGTCAGATATAGGACACACACCCAGCGTACATAAGCATACAGAGTTTCAATACTCTTACTCTTCCAATTTAAAATTTATTTGCACACATCTGCATACAATACATATCGCAAAAATATACCTTTTGTTTATCTTCCCTCTGTCCTCGCATCAGGATTTGCGGACGCGGTGTTCCATCTCGTGCTAAGGGTTTTGAGGGATATTAGATTTTTCTTAAAATGTTAAAAATAAATAAATATAAATTCTACTATTTACTATCCCTTAAAAAATGAAATACGATTTTCGTTTTGTATTTTAAATTAATTTTCAAATTATTTATTGTGTGAGCAAATATTTACTATCATAACTAATAAAATGCCTCAAGTAACTTATACAAATATTTATATAGATAAATTTTTCAAATAATACTAAATATATATTCTACATCACTGATTTTAATTTCAGTTGTGGAGTGGGTAAAAGTACTGTTATAATTTTAGGAAAATAAACAAATTTATTTCAGCTCGTATTCGTTTATTTTCCTAAAATTATAACAGTACTTTTACCCACTCCACAACTGAAATTAAAATCAGTGATGTAGAATAAATTATATGTGTATACATTGGTTAAGTGTTTGGCTACTTACCCACTCATCAGTTATTATAATAAAGCCAATAATATTAATATTATAAAATTATATCAACAGAGCATATACACACATATAATAAAGTAAATATTTGTTTATAAATAGAGGCCATACACTCACCCTACCTATACATTTCGATTTTAATCACTCTCCGTCTTCTAATATAAAATATTTCTAGTGCCAATGTTTAAATTATATACAAAATGAATTTGATACATAAAAATATCTATTAAAAATAGTTGCATAAATGAAACAAATAATAAATAAATAGATAAATTAATAATGAATAACACATTTATTACAAATGGAAACGACGAAATGGTTTGCAAAAGCTTGAATTACATATAACATAATATGCTGCAAATAACCAACGCGGTGCGAATAATAATTATAAAGATATTAAAATTACTAATAAGATAGAAAGAAAATTAAAGTATTATAAATTAAAATTCTGATAAAATATAATAAGATAACAAAATAACATCGGGTAAGGTGATACGCCCCAAACAGTTTTTGAAGCAATAAAATTAAGGTGTAAATAAAACAAAACTGATATTGTTACTAAGATCATTTGTGTACTTCATCAAGTGGTTAATAGAGCTGTATATATTGTAATTAATCGGGTGGAAGACTAGACTTAACAGCGGCTTATGTTTAGTTATGGTCGAATAATATGTTATAGGTTAATCTATTAATCAAATTATTACAATCTATAAGACTGTTTACTAACCTACATAAAAAAGACATACCTAAATATATTCTACTCTCAGCCAACAATGTCTTTTCATTCTAAAAACATTTGAAAAATTTAATTACTCAACTCTATCAAGCACACCAAAACCCATCAATTCGATAAAAAGCCATAATAAATTGAATCAACCTGCGATCCATTTTTCATAGACTCTGACAGATATGTTTGGTAAAGTATTAACTTGTTGACTGTAGATTTGCCTTTTAAAAATCAGTTCTGTTTATCAATAATGGCATGCACACACCAACATTTTATTTGTTCAGAAATCAGAAAGGAAATGACTATGAGTTACAGAAACATTCTGGTAGGCCTAGGATTATACAGGGTGATCAAGATCGGTACCTAAGGCTTCTTGCGTTACATAATCGTCACGACACTTTGCGGCAAATTCGAGATCCCTTTGTTGCAGCAACAGGGCGTGTGGCGTGTGGTTTCTAGGTAAACAGTTAATCGAAGAGTTCTTGCCATGGCCCTTTATTGTTCCGTCCGTTTTGGGTGCTACGATGACTCCGCAGCACAAAGCTCGTCGGTAGAATAGTGTCAAGCCAGATTCAACTGGGATGTATTGATGAGCCCAGATTTTGTTTAGGGGCCCATGATGGACGTAGACGTATCCGTCAATTTCGCGGTGAAATGCAAAATGAAGTTTGCCTTAGAATGTCACAGCCAATGCCCCTGGCATCAATGTAGTGTTCATTAGGGGCTGTCTAACAGCTCAACGGTACATCAATGTTATACAACCTGTTGCAATACTATACATTAAGACTATCCCAAACCCTCTTTCTCAGCAAGACAACGCTAGGTCGTATACTGCCCGTCAAACCATGGGCTTTATAGAAAATTTTGGCGTTTTTAGATTAGCCTGCAAGATCTCTCGATTTATCGCCAATAGAACATGTATGGGATAGCATTGGAACAACACATCAGCGATTGCTACAGCCACCAAGTACTTTTAATCAAATGCGCATCTGTGTTCAACAGGCCTGCGACCGCTTGCCACAAGAAGACATCGGCCACTTGATTCGGTCTATGACTCGCAGAGTCAGAGAGTACTACAGCAACCGCGTCAGGCCAACATATTATTAAATTTTTGTCAACACTTTTTGTTCAACCTGCACCAAATTGTAATCGATTGTTCTGACTCGAAACTGAACATAAATTTAATACAAAAATATTTCTTTCTTGAGCTCTAGTGTATGTCGCAAAAAAATCGACAATACTAGCTGTTGTATGATTTACGTTTGTATCCAAATACATTTCTTTAGCATACCCAGTAGTTTTACTGCAAACATTTACAAGGTCCCGAAAATATTTAGAATTATTGTTAATCTCAGATTCAACTCTATCAATATAACGCTTATACAAAAATTCAATAATCGATGTTTTTCAATTGTTTCCGGGGATATGTTCACCGCGCACGACCAACATTGAATTCCAGCGGAACATATATTGTCCGGTGCCCAAGAAAACTTAAGTCTAAACTGACATAACATGACATGAATATATTTAAAATCCTATGGGTCAAAGACTGTGTTTCGTTCTGTCGCCCCGTTGCCCCGTTTCCTCTTCAGGAGAACAGCCCTGAAAAAAACGTCTACTGGCCGCCAGCACACCTCTTCCTCGATCATTCGAGGGACGTTGTGTTTCACCGTAACTCGCATCTATCCTTTACTACTTCTACCTCTTTCACACGCATCCTGGGCTTGACCGTTTTGACCGGCACAGGTATTCCATAAAACACCTGTGTCTGGACTAGAGATGCCTCAGATGATAAACTACCTTCCCGTGCTTTCTGTCTGTGCAAGGCTTTATGGCTGGTATTAGCTTGTGTGTCCATCGCTCTCTTGTTGCTGGTGGATAACCTCTCCGGGCAGCAACCTCCCAGGTGCTCCCTCGCTCCTCTTCTAGCCTAGCCTTTGGGGACGCCATGTATATTAAGGCCCTATCTGTAACCATCAAATATGAAAGGGGGACGATGCCAACACCTCGAGGGCATCCGTTGATACCGTCTCCTGGCCACTCGCAGTGCCACAAACCTCATGTGACTTCGCATTTCTCCTGAACCTGAGAGCGTTTTCCAACATCAGGGCTACGTTTAGCAATTTAGAGAGCCTCGCACCCTCGAGCAGTCTCCTGATAGTTTCCCTAGCCAGTTTCAGTTAATCGTCACCCCCAATTGGCCGCCAGAATCATCCGTGAAACCCACTAGTTCTACTCCCTTAGGAAGTGAGCCCGAATACACATTCTAGAGGAGCGGGTCAATCTTAGCGCCGTGGTTTTGCCCCTTTCTTCGTACACTAGAGTTTTGCCGTTCTGGCGTCCCCCGTTGACCTACCCCGCCAGAATTTGTACTGATACGGAGACAAGTCATAGTCTTCTCCGATGGTGGCAATAACTCGGTCCGCTAGCAGCCTCCTTCCCTTCAGCGTCTATCAGGCAGACTGGGCATATCCACCGAATTCTCTTTCATGTTTGCTTTTCTTAGGGATGAGAACCAGCCTCGCCTTTTTGAACGTGGCCAGTACGACTCCCTCTCGAAGGCACTGATTTAAAATCCTGATTAGCGTTCCAGGCTCATTCAACGCCCTGATCTTGAGAGCTTCTTTTGGGTTCAACCCTGGTCCTACCGCCTTTCGTCCCTGCAATGCATGGACAGCAGCCAACACCTTTTCTTCGCCAAAGTGCTCCTCCACGTGGGTGAGGGCGTCCACGGACCAGGAAGCTTCTCGACTCTGCCTTGACTGTCTTGGTACCCCCGGGAACTAATGTGTCGATATTACGGGGAACCACACCCAACTTTCTCGCGACGATATGATATGACCTCTCCCATGTGTCTGCCTCTAGTTCCTCTTGGAACTTCCTCTATTTTTCCCTTTTACTTGTCACGATGGCTGCCCTCAAGTTTTAATTTTCCTTCCTTTAAGGATGGAGAGGAAGGGGTGAGGATCCTTCTTAATACATTTAGCAAGGTCCTATCTCGAGGTTTTCGCTTTGGCCTTTATTACCGCCACCTCGTCATTCCACCAATTCAGAGACCTACCGTCTCCTTCCTGAAAGGTTTGAGCTTGCTGACAATCGCAATTTCTATGTTCTCTTTGGTAATCGTGCAGCGTGACACCTGCAAATTGCCAGGTTGAACTATTTTACTGATTCTTGTCCGTTTTCAGCTGACCGAACGCGATCTGCAACGCGCCCCGTCATGCTTACTCTGCATTCGTTAATGGTAGATTGGTCTCTTTCCTCATCACTGGTGCTTTCTTTAAGGCCCTGAATTAAGTACTGTTACCAGCGTTTTATTTAAAAACGTTGTTTGTTCATTTCATTTTCATAATCAAGTTCAAATGAGTTAAGTTCGTAATCATTCATTGATGTTCACATTGTTTATATTTTTGTAAATATGTTAGATTAAGTTTAGATAGGTTTTTATCTCATTTTCATTCTTTCAATTCACGTTAGGCATTATCATAATTATGATTATTTATGACAAACACGGCTTACGATATAAATGTTTTACAATGTTGAAAAATTGTAAATCGCATAACAAATACTGACTGCCAGAGACATTTTACGACCCCCATCGTAAACCGCGCGCCACGCCCAACGCCCGGCTCAACAACCAGCGGGATAATTCTCGACGCGTACTGTAGATATTTACGACAATGAAAACAAAGCCTTTAGAAATACGTGCAGATTTTGGAAAATTTCAGCGAACAAAGGTTTATGGTCGTACATTTGCAGCACAGACGTCGCCCACCGAAAACGGCCAAACCAGGAGGCCCCAAACTTTGGCCGTAGAGATGTTAACTCCACCCTCTATTTCCTCCACCACGAATTTTTCGCCACCACCTTCACCCCCAAAAAACATGGCGGGAGTGAAAATAGCGGTGGTTGGGAAGAGAGGAAGTTAGAGAAGACGGTCAGGTTTCAACCACCAAACGGTTAAGTTATCATTAGTCAGTCAAGTTCATGTGTTGAAGTCATCACAATCATCAAAGGCCAAGACATCGTCATCAACACCTACAACCCCATCTTCATCAGTGTCGCAAATCATTTTAATTAGCATTTCGTAAGTCATGGCGTTAGTCATCACCTTTGTTTGTCTATTTTTATATTAATTTAGTCATACATTTATTCATTCGTTCTGTTATTAATTGTCTAATTCAGCCATTAGTTGTCATTGTTTATAGTTTGTTATCATTATTAATAAATTTTATATTGTTGTTTTCCGAAATTATATATTTTTCATTTATAAATATCACATTAATTATTCAAGGTTAAACGAACCCTTTTTTTAACATAATAAAAGTGCATTCAAGACGAAAGATAATTTTGCTAAGTAAATTTATTATCATTCTTTATTATCTACTGAGCTATCGGAGTGTTACGGCGGAACGTCTTGTAAGTGCATCTTAACTTTATGTTCTTAATTCTAAATCAAGCACACAAAATACAACACGCTCCGGACCCCCGTTAACAGTATTTCGATCCCTTCTAAAGGTCGGAATCGAGGCCAGCATCTTGGAAAAGGCCGCAGCTCAGTCCTGCTGCGCATCCCTGCTCCAGGTGACCTTGCTCGCGGCACCTACTGCAAGGGTTTAGCAAGGTCTGTCCTGGCCTGGACCTTATAACTTGCATATCCTATTTTTACATTACTTCTCAATAATCTTTAGGATACTGTTCTTTTGTCCTTCTACCAGGGCTATTCTCATGTCGCCGCTGTATTGGCGAATTCATACTACATTGAACAACCCTCTTTCGCCGACTGCCGCTTCCATTGCCTCAATGACATCACCATGCATGGTGTTCTTTTAAAAGAACTTTATCTAGGGCTGCTCCTTTACTTCACTACGGCCCTGGTGACTTCTATTAACCCGTTAATTCTTTTGATCAGTCCCTCATCGTCACAACTTCAGAAATAACTCTCCTTCTGGCCAACAACACATCCTCTGGTTCGGACCTAGCACCTTTTTGATTTTCATCAGGTTGATCGGTTGGACTCCCCTTTGACTTCAAACGTATTAAACCATTTTGGATAATAAACAATCTTACACAATTCATAGGTACAAATGTATTAAAAACCGAATAAACAATATCGTTGAATGTGTAATCCCAAATATTTTACGTAAAAGAAACAATATTGAAAAAAGGAACTGAAAAGCTTACAAAAATAAATATTTAATATATTTAAAACAATTTAAAAAATAAATTAAACCATATTGAAATTGATCTTTAATTGGTTTTAGAAATGGTGATGTGGCCTTTCACTATATTTTTCTCGAAAACTATGAGGTTTTCGCAAAAAGCTATTCTCAATAATTCGTTCATTTTAAATTCTCTACAATTATTTGTTATATAAAGTTCATGTAACAAAAAATTACAAAATTTTCAATTTTTATTTTTTTCTCAAAAGTAAGGAATTTTATGAAAAATATGTTTTAATAAAACCGGTTCAGTTTCATATTCCCTTTCACTTTTGTTTGAAAAGTTTTGTAATATTTTTCATATTAAAAAAAATATCGGAAAAACAAAAAATGGCCATGAGTAAACAACCACTTCCGGTTTTTAAATGTTCACCAAACGCATTTTAGTTCCAGTTTTTTAACGATTTGACCTAACTTAAAATTTGATCTAAATCGGATCATTCGTTTTTGAGATACAGCGTCTACAGACATTCTCATGCACGAAAACAATACTTTCCCTAAACAGGGTCCTGCAACAGTGCGTCGGGCTTTCCTAGCGCCTTTCTTTCTATATCGATTTTTCTTCAGAATGCTTTGTACTGACCTCTCGCTTATGCCAGTTCCTTCACCAATGTCTTTTTGGTTCCTCGTTGATGATAGGCTTTCTTCTTTTGTTTTTTGTAATTCACACCTCCCATTTACATGTCAACTAATTGTTTAATTGACAGATGCATTTTTTCAGTCATGGCTATCTATTCAAAAACAAATTCGCATTCAAGGACTGTCTGAAATATAAATTCTTTTATATCTTGAAAAATATCACTTTTAGGTATAGGGTATGCTTAATATTTTTTGTAGAAAATTAGATGTAGAATAATATAAAATTTAAAAAAATATATGATTCAATTTAAAAAAAAAGAGTTACGACAATTTGAAATTTTAGAAAATGGCGTGTCTGATACAAAGGCAGGGTTCCTCAAAAGTGAAAATTTTTAACACTGGTACATAAACAGTACTTATGAACAACCATAGGAAAGAGAAAATTTCTTAAATTTTAAATATAACATCGGAACAGCTTTTTACATATTTTTCAGAAAAACGTTAAAAACTCGGAAATGCCACATCGAAATTAAAAACCAAAAAAAGGTTCAAGTAATAAAATATTATCCAAATTAGAAAATTAAAAAATATACAGGGTGTTCCATTTAAAAAAATGTTTGCTTTTGTTATACCGTAAAATTGGGACACCCTGTATATTTGAAAATAATTTTATGGCATAGAGATTTTTAATTCAATAAATTTTCATACCAAAATTTTTTTTTTATCTCTCACGAGAAAGGCGCTAGGAAAGCCCGACGCACTGTTGCAGGACCCTGTATATTCTATATAGGGAACGTAATAATATTTTATTATACAGTGTGTAAATTGATGGGGTTTCCTATAGGGAAAACTTTTTTAATATGAATTTTAGGAAAAAAATTTATTCTTTATAAAAACTTTTGCTTGCTTCGAAACCCCGTTTGGTCAAAGAAAAATCCATTTAACGCTTAAGATAAGATAAATAAAATGGTGATGTGGCCATCATAGTACTTTCCCTATAATAAATTTAAAAATGGTGATGTGGCCATCATAGTACTTTCCCTATATTTTTCTCGAAAACTATGAAGTTTACGCAAAAATGTTGTTCTTAATAATTTGTGCACGTTTGAATTCGCTACAATTATTTATTATATGAATTTTATCTATCTCCAATAATTTATTAGCAATTAGCAAAAAATGTCAAAATTTTCAATTTTTATTTTTTTCTCGAAAGTTTAAAACTTTATGAAAAACATGTTCGAATAAAACTTGTTCAGTTCTTCATTCCCTTTAACTTTTGTTTGAACCGTTTTTTAAAAATTTTCATATTTAGAAAAATTTCACGAAAAAACAAAAAAACGCCTCGAGTAAACAACCACTTCCGGTTCATGAATGTTTACCAAAAGCTCTTCAGATCGAGTTTTTAACAATAAAACCTTAAGTTTAAAGTTTCATGCCATTCGGATCATTCGTTTTTGAGATACAGCACCCACCGACAGACAGACAGACAGACACACACACACACAGACACAAAAAAAAATTTTCCCAGAAATTAGTGTTTTGGGTTCAGGGGACCCCAAAACGGATATTTCCACAAAAAAAATTTTTGAAAAAAAAATCACGAAAACAATACTCCCCCTATATACTACGTGTACAGGGAAAGTAAAAATACGAAAACATTTCGTGAATCTACAACAATGAGTCTTACTAAGACTACAAAACAAATTAATTTGAAACAACTACTTCTCTAGCTAAATTCAAATTAATTTTTAGTTTCCCTATATAGTATATATAGGGGGACTATTGTTTTCGTGATTTTTTTTTCAAAAATTTTTTTTGCGGAAATATCCGATTTGGGCCCCCCTGAGTCCATTGCACTAATTTCTGGAAAAAAAAATTCTGTGTCTGTGTGTCTGTGTGTCTGTCGGTGGGCGCTGTATCTCAAAAACGAAACGTCCTATTGAGATGAAACTTCAAACTTAAGGTTTTATCGTTAAAAACTGGAACTGAAAAGCTTTTGGTGAACATTCATAGACCGGAAGTGGATGATTACTCGAGGCGTTTTTTTGTTTTTTGGTCATATTTTTCTAAATATGAAAAATTTTAAAAAATGGTTTAAACAGAAGTTAAAGGGGATTATTAACTGAACAAGTGTTATTTGAACATTTTTTTTCATAAAATTCTTAACTTTCAAGAAAAATAATAAAAACTGAAAATTTTGATATTTTTTGCTAATTGCTAATAAACTATTGAAGTTACATGAAACTTCTATAACAAATCATTATAGAGAATTTAAAACTGAACAAATTATTAAGAATAACTTTTTTGCGTAAACCTCATAGTTTTCGAGTAAAATATAGGGAAACTACTATGATGGCCACATCACCATTTGTTTTGTAGTCTTAGTAAGACTCATTGTTGTAGATTCACGAAAGGTTTTCGTATTATTAAATTTATTATTTAATTTACTACAACGAACTATTTTAATACATTTTACTTTCCCTATATTTTACTCTAAAACTATGAGGTTTACGCAAAAAGGCTATTCTTAATGATTTATTCAATTTTGAATTCTCTACAATTATTTGTAATACACGTTTCATGTAACTATAATAATTTATTAGCAATTGCCAAAAAATGTCAAAATTTTCAATTTTTTTTTTCTCAAAAATTAAGAATTTTATGAAAAATATGTTTTAATAAAACTTATTCAGTTTTTCATTCCCTTTAACTTTTGTTTGAACCGTTTTTATAAATTTTTCATATTTAGAAAAATATCACGAAAAAATAAAAAAATGCCTCGAATAAACATCCACTTCCGGTCTATAATTCTTCACCAGAAGCTTTTCAGTTATGAGCATTTGTTTTTGAGATACAGCGCCCACCAACAGACAGACAGACACAGAAATAATTTTTTTTTCCAGAAATTAGACTAATTGACTCAGGGGACCTCGAAACGGATATTTTCGCAAAAAAAAAATTTTTTTCCTAAAATTCATATTAAAAAAGTTTTTCCTATAGGAAACCCCATCATTTTACACACTGTATATCAACTATTATTTCAGTTTTTAGAAAATAAATAAAATACAAAAAAAATAAATTTAGTTAAATATTTTGCAGAATTAATCCTTTTCAAATCTTTGTTTTCAAATACAATTTGTAAAATAGTATCAAAGTTATAGTAGATCTGGACAAAATCTTACACATAAAACTTGATATTTTTTTGAAGAAGAAAATTTCTTTCAGATTTACTCTGGATTAACATTGCGGCTGAATTTCTCAATCAGATTAATTCAAATTCAGTTTAGATCATATATTTACTTACAGTGGATATTAGGCGTAGTCATTTATGATTTGTCTATGATTTTTTATTTCGAATTCATTTAATTGATATTTATATCAGTTAGAGTCTAGTTTCTGTCAGGATCCAAATTTAAACTATTTAGATTTAGTTTTAAAAATATAATCAAAGGTTTTACAGATAAGTTTTAATTAAAATGATTTTAGCTAAGATTAATAGTTTTCCATTATTACAAAATCAAGGTTCTCTTCTAAAACGCCTTCAAAACTAATTTAGTTAAATCTATAATATATAGATTAAACTTATACCAATCGACTATAAATACACGAACACCATTATTGTCGTGTATAGTGTATATGGAATTGCAAAATTCGCCACCACGAGATTACATCACGTTATCGTCGCTTCAGTCACGTGTGGAGCATTAAGATAATAACTTTTAGACACAGGCATTTGAACTTATTAAACTTCCACGATACAAGACTCCGAAACATCAATACATAATATTCTCTCCATTAATGGCGGAAAGTTTCACCATAAAATCAGCCCTTGTGCGGTATCTTGAAAGATAATATACTGAAATAAATTACACCGAAACCGAACAACGATGAAAAGTATCTTATTCACCCTCGAACAACAATGTTACGTCTGCGGTTGGCCACAATTCGGGATGTTTAAATAATAACCACACTAAATATTATTATTCATTTTTTTGAAAAATGTTACTACAGCTATCTTTTATGAATTGTTTAAAATGATACTTTAGTATGAATTCTATGAAGACCTCAAAATTAAATCAAGTATTAAATACATAACCCCACTGAAATTTGTTTACAAAAATAAGATGGGTATCAAATAGTGCAACTACAATGTTAAATATTTAAAGGTACTTTATTGCACATCTTGAATGATTTGCAATTGAGAGACAATAAATTTGTATTTTGTGGGACATTTTAAATATGATGAAACTCAATAAATTTTCACTATTCTAACTCTAATTACAAAATATTAAAAATGATGAAATTATTATTAGTGTATATTTAGTTGGCTTCACGTTGCGTTATTTATTAATATTTTATCATTATCTCATTATTATTGGTTAGCTAGGTATCTATTTACAGTCCAATCCCGGCGTTGATTTAATTAAACGTTAATTCACGATAATTATACAGAAAACCCTGTCCTTGTAACACTATCTTCTGGCCAGCCCTGGGTAAACACAAACCCTTTACATAATTATAAGTTTAATGAATTAATCGCGATAATGAATTGAAACCGTAAACTATACCGTAATCAGTAAAATCTAGTTTGTTTATTGTTGACTTTAGTATATACACAAAATATTAAAGGTAAATAAATGGGTAATAAGTACATTATTTATGGCTTATAAATAAATTTTATTTATTTTTTCATTCTCCAATATTCAATAATTGGTGTGTGTATTAGTTACAGTACTCCAAAATAAGTGTTTAGATTAGAATTCCATACTTTCTTAAATTAAAATTGTAAAAATTATTGTACCAAACTTGCTTTAATTTAACTATTTAAAAACACATTCAAAGCTAACGTATAAATTCCCCTTAAATAAAAGAGATAGATTTGCTAGATCCCGCTCGTAACCCTTAACTTTATTTAACAAATTTGGAAGGAGAGATAAGAACGTCAATAAAACTTCCGGCCTAACAAAATTTGCCCGGCGTTCGGAACGCGCCATCGCATTTGCATTTAATTCGCCACTTTGTTAAGACCCATGCGCGTCACGGAATCAAGAGCAAGAGGAGGAATCGTATCTGTCGTTGGTTTTTACGAGGGCCAGAGAGCCACGCCGGGAAATTTAAAATGAAGCGTTCGCCCTACGTGAAGGTGTTTCGAAATGCGTCGCCTTCCGAATAAAATTTACACGACTTTTGCTACTCTATTATTAAATAGCGTTCAGTTTATTGGGGACGACCGACATTCCGGATGCAACCGGGAAAAAGGGCCATTGTCGGAACGGCCTTAATATTTTACGACGACCCCTTCCTCACCGTACGGTGCATTAAATATACCGCATGTCCCCCACATTGGAGATTCTTCAAATGTTTCCGAGTTTAGCTTTATTATTATTTATTATTATTTAACCATTTAAAATAATAAAAATGTATTAAAATTTGTATTTGAATCATTCAATGTCTATCGAGGTATTAGCCAGAGAAGTAGTTGTTTCAATAAGTGATTTGTTTTTGTAGTCTTTATAAGACTCATTTCTTGTAGATTTATGAAATGTTTTCGTGTTTTTTTCTATTTATTATTTAAAATGATTTTATCAATCACTGACTAATTTTTAATAAAAAAGCTTATAAATAAGAATTACTTTCTCCTTTACTTCTTAAGATTCTCTGCTTCCGCGTGCAGTATTGATGGTATCTGGTATAAATTCCTTAGAGGTATACCTTTTCCCACCCACTACAATCTCATACAACAGTGTTAGTGTTAGAGGCATCTGTAAATTCTCTTGAGATATGATGATATTTTCATCTCCCCTAGAATAAGCAATGAATCCGTTTTTATTTTTACACCAGCGATAATCGTTAAACAGTATTCCTCCCTTTCAGCTCTTATTTGTCTGGTCAATTATTGTTCGAATTTAAATAATAGCGTTCGTTCGTTTTAGGTTTCTGGAGTCATATTGCTAGTCTTTATTTTTTCAGCCCCTCTTTTGTTCTTCTTGACTGCAGGCGCTCAAAAACATTTCCTTCACCATTCATCTGATATACAGGTCTATAGCCTCGTCGCTTTTACAGGTTTTGTTCTTTTGGGCACAAAATGAGCCTTGTATGCTCATATTTTCTGAGAGATATTCCTTTGATAAAACAACAGTTTATTTATTTATTTAATACGTGGAAAACTCCTGTTTTTACAGATTAATATATTATAAATGCATATTATCGACAATTCGAACTTATAATAGTTATTTCCTGGTTGATTCTCAGCAAATGCTTGTGAAACAGAGTAGTGTTAATGTTGAATAAATCAGGAAAGAACCTCTATTATTCCCGACATCGTACCGGATTCCATTTTTGTGTATTGGTATTGTTTTCCTAATATATGTTCTAAGAAACTAGTTGGAATATTATCAGGGCCACAGGTGGAAGAATTAGTTAAATCGTCAATGGCATTGCACACTGACAAATAGTCAATATTAAATAAGAATGTTGAGTTATGAATATTGAAACTACTAATGTCATTAAGATATTGACATTTATCAGGATAAACATTTTGAAAAAGAATCCAAAAACAAATTTACTGTACTCTGTTGGTTGTTACTTATTTGCCAAGGTAGAACATTGTGGCTGGGTGTTCAATTCAATAATTGAACTAGATAAGCGTGCCCGCGCTAAACGACCGAAATAATAAAGACGCGCATTTCAATCGTTTGATAAGACTGATTGTAAATAATTATCTCTTAGTTATAAATAAAAAATACCATTAGGGATAAAATTCATATTTCATTCTGTTAGGGTTATGACGTAAAACGATGTAAATAAAAATTGTATATAAAATGCCAGTAATATCCGAAATAAATCAGATTCAAACCAGCTTTGACTCGAGTTACTTGTTTCTCACTGAAAAGCCTAAAAACCACAGAGAACAATTTCTCCCCACATTCTGTTTAATCTCCACTGCCTTACAACCAGCGTTTACAACCTCTACAAACGCTCTGTGGCGAAAGATTAAAGACACCGACGAACTTTGCCAGAAGTTAAACATACGTACACATAAGTACCACAAAGAAGATTATTACACAAAACTACAAAACAAATATAAAGAAGTGCTCCACAAACTGGCAACCGTGTTCATCGATACATCACCATCCTTCGAAGAAACAACTCACGAAACATTCCCAGCAATCATAGGTTATAACAATTTGGTATCCAGTTTCATTGAACTCTTTGACCAAGCAAAGCAAGTAGCCACAATATCACAAGATGAAGCCGACATATGGATAAAGTAAATCGATCAACACTGGACCAAAGTAAACAAGAAGATATTTTCTTTGTTGAATGCAAACTTGTCCAGCACCAACAAACACAACACCCTATTCTTTTAAAACAAAATGGTGATGTGGCCAATATAGTACTTTCCCTATATTTTTCTCAAAAACTATGAGGTTTACGCAAAAAATCTATTCTTGATAATTTGTTCACTTTTGAATACTGTACAAATGTTTGTTATATAAATTTTATGTAGCTCCAATAGTTTAGTAGCAATTGGCAAAAAATATCGAAATTTTCAATTTTTATTTTTTTTCTAAAAAATTAAGAATTTTATGAAAAATATGTTTAAACAAGACTTATTCAGTTTCTTATTCCCTTCAACTTTTATTTGAAAAATTTTGTAATATTTTTCATATTAAAAGATATATCAGAAAAAAACAAAAAACGGCCTCGAGTAAACATCGACTTCCGGTTTTTGAATGTTCACCAAAAGCTTTTTAGTTCCAGTTTTTAACAATAAAACCTTAATTTTGAAGTTTCATCTCAATCAGATCATTCGTTTTTGAGATACAGCGCCCACAGACATTTTTACGCACGAAAACAAAAAGTAATAATGTAATAAAGGTGAAGTGACATATCCGTGCCAACATTGCACTAGTCCAAACAATATCCGCAACCGTCAGATTATATCTTACCGTCCCGCTTATTAGCGGGACGGTCTATTGACCATATTCCAATGACAGGTACCATGTATTCAACTGCTTAAACGTCGGTACGACGCTCATTGCTCAACTAGAGAACAAGTTTATGGGTCAGCCAATCTGCAAAACCGATTCTCCGGGCCAACGTAAGACCCTCCACTATACCAACGAAAATCAAACAGAACGATCTCCAGTAGTGTGCAGGATTGCCAAAACAGGAGATGAAACTAAACCCGAAGAATCCGTAACTACAGAATTAGAAGTAGAAGAAATAATGAGTGTAGATGCTAAAAAACAAAATCCGAAGAATCCCAGGATACTAAAGTGGAGGAAATAAAAACAAATGATAAAGTCATTGAAGATAAAATGGAAAAAGATGAAGAAATGAAATAATATATTGAAGAAGTAACGGCTGATAAAACAAAATCAGATGCAGAAATGGACAAAAAAGATAATTCGAAGGAAGAGAATATGGTAACTGGTTTTTCAAGCACTGTTGTGGAAAGTCAGAAAACTAAATTAGAAAAACCTACCACAGAGAGTAAGCTAGTGGAAATTAATACAGATGAAAAAAATGAGCACAGATGAAGTTGAAGAAAAAACAAAAGATACCAAGACGTAAAAAACAATAGATAATTAAAAACACACAAAAATTGCTAAAGTAGAAGAAGCTATATCAGTTGCTCAAAAGAAACAAACCTTAAAAGATGCTAAAATGTAAGAAATTAAAACGGATGCTAAAGTGGAAGAAACAACCGAAACAAAAATGGAAGAAACAACAGAAACTAAAATGGAAGAAATGGTAACGGGTGCTAAAGTGGAAGAAACAACCAAAACAAAAATGGAAAAAACAACAGAAACTAAAATGGAGGAAACGATAACAGATACTCAAATGGAACAATCTAAAATTGTCAAAACAAATTCTACAAATGAAGAAACAAAAAAAGATGCTGTAACGAAACAAACAACAAAATATGCTAATATGGACAGATGTTAAAAAAGACTCTAAAGTAGAAGAAACATTGAAAGATGCTAAAGTAGAAGAAATGACGAAAGATGCTAAAGTAGAAGAAACAACAAAAGATGCTAAAGTAGAAGACAATTATAAAAAACTGCAGCATATAGAAGCAGATAATTCAGAATTTCTGGAAATAGTCCCGACCGTGCAAGTTGCTTACGAAATTAATAAGAATAATGCACTTCCAGCGCACTTTGTTTTCAAAACAACGACAGTAGAAAAAGCATTGGTCATTAAGAACAGGACACACATCACCGCAGTTGGGCACTTCCCTATCATCAATACCACGCCATATGATGTGATGGAATTAACAAGTACGGCAATGTTACCAGGGAGGAGTATTTGACATTAGACACCACCAGTGGAATTATAGGTATGAATTACAATCTACAACAATATTTTAGATTCACCATGGAGGAACTACACAGATGTCAGTACTTCGAGGAAAATACACGTATTTGCAGCCCACCGCCAATATAAAAATTAGATGTTCGGAGAAATTGTACAATCGAAGCTGTACACCAAAATAATGAACCATGCCCACACAAAATAATAAAACATTCGTTGTCATCCCTCATATGAAAGCGAATGCGTACACCAAATGCGTGGATGTTTATACCAAACCAACCTAAAACTATTGCAGTTTTTTGCTCCGGGGAGCTTACTAACTATTGTAACAGGGAACAGGAATGTTACAAATCTCAGACAGATGCTATATCGACAGTAAGAATCACCGCTTGTTGTCAAGTCAAAACAGAAACGCCATGTTTCAGGGAGTGGCAGTTCAACGGGTCCACATAACAGAACACAAACCCAGAAAATTGAGACCCTAATTAACAAGAGAAGGTATACTCATCAAGTAACACGTCTCGTGATATTCTGGCCTAAGAGATCAAATACATGGATAACATAAAACAGAGGACGACTTGGCACACAATTCCACATCATTCAGCATTCAGAGTCACGCGTTCAGTATAGAAGGGACCTTTTGGTTCATCAGACGTCAGCCAGCGTTAACAACTTCCACGGAGCCACATCAATTCCAGCACAAACCAGTGCCCACCGAGCAGACCAGCTCGACTCCGTACCGGCGCTCATTAACGCAGCGTGTGTGTACACACTGGATAACCGTTAGTTTTATTATGTTCTTTAGCAAAGTTCCAAAACATGTTACTATTTTTAAATATGTTTGATTCTATTTTGTTAATGTACGATGCATATAATTGATTAAGTAGTTCTTTACATGAAGATCTCAAATTACTAAATATGATATAATCTGAATATAATTTAGTAGATTTCTACTTTATGTGAGCCGTTTTCTTTTACGAGGAACCAATAGTTCAATTGCGGTATGGAGTAGTGAATAAAAACTATCCACTGCAGAGTTTATAAGTGAGTTGTCAAAAATAGCGAGGTCCAGTTCGTTGATGTCAGATAGTCATTAATCGAAATATAATTTGCCGCAGAAAAATCGTATTATAAAATTTCACTATATGCTTGGAAACTTAAATTATTACATTGCGCAATATGATGAGGAATAATATTAAATATCAAATCAGTTGCTTTACTAACCGAGCACGTGTCACTGTAACTGAAAACCAAATCCCAGGATACGCCTCTTTCGTTTGAAATATTATTATTCAGTTGATATACATTTAAAAAGCTTAGTGTATCTACTAGTGCTCTGCACTGAGCGGACGATCGGTTTTAAATACATTACTATCTATTATCTAAATTATCATTGTTCCATTTATCGGAATGAAGAATGTAATCGCCGCGAATAATTATGTCGTCGACTATATTATTTTCAATAATTTCTTCAATAGATTGGCAATTTGATTCGAATTTATAAAGTGGGGAATTAGGTGGCAGATATGCCACGCCTATAACATATTTCTTATTGTTAATATTAATATTGACGAATAATTGTTCGACACTTTAATAAGATATTGAAATAGTGCTAAAATTAAATTTCTTTTTGATGCATATCAGAACACTACCACTCATAGATTGAGAACTATTATTTAACGAGTGATCAACTCTTTGTATATTATAATTATGGATACAGATTTGAGCAGTATTAACATCATCTGACAAACAAGATTCTATTATAATGACTATTTCATAATTTGACATTGAGATATTATGCGCAAGTACTTTTAATTTTCTTGTCACACCACTCGCATTCTGGAAATAGATATCCAGATTCCTCATTTTTTTGAGGAAGTATTTGTGGATTTAACAATCTTCGGTGTCCCTCCGAAATAGCGAATGGTAAAATTCGTTTCACCAGCTTCCATGAGACGTTTGTACAGGTAGCTTTGCTGTGACTGGGTTATGCCTGCTTTCACTCGAATGCCGGTTGACGATACAGCTTTGGTTGTCTTTAAAATATGGACTACATGTTGCGGTGCCGAGAATATAGCTTTGGCGGCTCTTGCAAGTTGTGATCACATTTAGAGGTTGAGCTTCAATACCTGTATCATCAAGGAATTGCTTTACTGCCATTTTATCATCATTTATTTTATCGCATAACTCAAACGCCATATAATATTCTTCAAAAGTGTATTTTTTTTTTCTTTTTTTACTAATTGAACTTCAGATTCAATAACAGTTTGCCTTTTTTCAAAAGCATCTAGGCGTATTTTCACTTCATTAATTTTAAGACTAATGGTTTTCATAAGATCAATTTTTAATTTATCCAGAACCGTACCGATCGCCAGCTCAAGCGATGCCATGTTCATATCAGACGATGGAAGCACATTAATATCCACTCCTTCGACATTATAACTGTTGTATATCCAATGATTCCCATTCTATTTTTAGCTTCAGTGATATAATAATCCATTCTATCGTTGTCCATTTCAGTACACTTATTATAATGCCGTTTGTACATTTAAGGCATGGAGTTGAATAAATTTGGTACAAACTGATAATTTCATTTTCATAAAATAAACGATGGCCGATGAACTGCGGTCTTTTATCGAAAGCATTTTTGCTTTCGCGGATAGATCCTCCTTCGGCACAGCTGACGAATAACGACGCTATCATGTGACTTCAATCACTAGTTACAGCGTTCTACAAAAGTTTATGTTATAGTATTAGAATCTACACTTTTCACTCTGCGGATTGAACAAGTCCTATGTTTTAAATAATGCTTTTAAGCCACTAAAAATACCAGTTATTTACATAGCGTTAGAATACACGTTCGCTTTCGAATCGTTCGATTCCTTTTTGTTTATTTATTTATTCCCAACAGATTATAAATCCAATTACAGGGAAAACTTATAACTATTTTACAATAAACTTAATTAATAGTGTGAACTTAAATAATGTAAGGTAATAAATATAATCACGGAAGAGTTTTTAATAGGCGAATTAAAATAAACATTAGAATTACTAAATCTGTATCTAAAAGTGTTCCAATTGCGTGAACATAATCGGGGCGTATAAAACATGATTAATCGTAACAGATTGGGGCCATCCATGTAACAAATAACTATTTTATATATGGAGATCAAATACAAATTATTTCTACGATTTGCCACAGCACATTGCCATACTCTAATTTCCTTCTAATTAATGAATAGTATAGTCGTTTTAGACATTATAGGTTTATAAACAATTCTTATGATAAAACCAAGCATCTTTAAAGCATCTCCGCAAACACGATTAATATGTGGAATATATGTTAGCTTATCGTCAAAAAATATACCCAGATCCTTCAAATTAGTGCACTGTTCCAAGTTGGTATTATTTGATTATTGTGAAGGATATATATTTACATTTCTGAGTATTGAGGAACACCAGTACCTGGAAAGATAAATCATCCTCTATATCTTTAATAAATATCAAGAATAAAAGGGGGCTGAGGTTAGATCCTTTAGGTACTCCAATTGTTGGATAATATCAGAATGATCTATAACCATTGTAATCAATATACTGATATATTTTACTTAGATAAGACTGCATTAACTAAATAACATCAGGGTTAATCCCAAAAGAATGCATTTTTTCAAAATAATTTCCTGATCTATAGTATCGAATGCTTTTTTATGGTAAGTATATATCACATCAACTTGTTTACGATCATCTAAGTGCTGTGATATATACTCTTTAAGATTTAACAAATTAGATATAGTAGACCTTCTTTTTACAAAACCATGCTGCCGTGTTGTTAAATATAGTTGAATATGATTGTAAAATATTAAAGTATTTTTTTCTAGTCTTAATAAGACTCATTTGTTGTAGATTTACGAAATATTTGCGTATTTTTTTTTCTAAATAATAGTTAATTTTCTACAACGTAAAGGACTTATATATTTTTACTATTATATGAAATTCACTTGAGGCCACATTGTTGAATAAAGTATCGAGTTTTGTTGTAAGGCCTCTAACATTTTGGTAGTAGAAGTTGGCTGTATTTATTTCAATTTGTTATGAAAACTCTAGATTAAAGGTACTATTGTTGGAGAACCATTAATATATTTAATTTTGATGTTAGTTTCACCAGCTTCTTTTCTCATTTTGATACTAGACCTTATACTATGTTCAAAGTTAATTTGTCTAGGCGTTATCTGTTGATAACTACTAATTCCAGTTTGTAAGCATTGCAACACTTCTTTAATGATATCATCATCGTTTTTTATATAAGTGGGTTCCGGGACATTAAACAATAAAACACTTTTTTCTCTCATACTGCGTTCGCGAACTTCCTATATTACTGCATTTATATCTTGAGACTGAACACCCAAATTGTTAGTCGACATATTTAAATTTCGATCTTCAGATTACTTGAATTTTGATGAAAATATCATTCCACTGCTTTGGAAAGTCAAATTTTGTTATCTTAAGCACCCTCATTAGGGATCTTCCCGGATTCCGAATCGTTAATCCCACTTCGTCGTTCCTCGGTCTACATCTCATTTTTACGAAGTAAAAAGAATGAATTCAAAGGTGCTAAGAAATTTATAACAAACAAAACAGAAATATTTGCATTATACTAGTGTAATATGAGTACCGGTACAAAGAAAAAATAACAACTTTTTGTAAGAATAGTCGTTCAAAATAATAAATAAAGAAGATACATACTAATTTTTAATAATTTTGAGAAAACTTACATACAAAAAGGCATTGACTATGGAGGCTTCTACTTCGTTATACATATTAAATCACAAAATAACCACAATAATTACTTTGTTTTGTATAACAGTTATTTATTTATATGGTGACCAATGGTTTCAATACATTCACGTAATATTTTCAAACCATAAGTGTTTCTTACTTTCGTTTTGAAAATGATACTTGAATGTATTGAAACCATTGGTCACCATATAAATAAATAACTGTTATACAAAACAATGTAATTATTGTGTTTAATTTGTGATACAGAAAAGGATTCTGTTGATTCCTTTTGTATGATTTCGTGTGCCCTAAAGTTTGTAGATAAATAGTTCAAGGACTTGTTACTAGGAATTCCTAGGCAGTACTTAAAAAGCTTTCAAGGACAAATTTGAAGACCTGAAGATCTTACTGATAGGATTGCCTAAGTAGCTTATAGTCCTATTTTAGCTTTGGTCCTTCGCACTGAACCTAATCCATTGCATCTTAACATATGGATGAGAATAATAAATGTTATAATTCAAGTATCTCCCTCTTGTTATATAAAAATACAGGCAGTAGAAGAGGAACACCGGTTGGTAAACTATCAAATAAAATAAAATGAAAACAACAAATCGGTGGCTTTAATTGCCCTACCATTAAAGTAAAGTACATGTTTATTTCCGGAATGACGCTTACTTTGACTAGTACGTCGGTCTATGCTACAATGGGTTGAGGACTAAGCACTCCTTGGTTTAGAATTAATTACTTTAACCTATTCAACACTCTTAGTTATGATATTTGGGCAGGCCAAAACCATCACACCACTTTGTTCCGCCAGGGGTAATATGGTTGTGGAGTCTTCGATAAAAGAAGACCATTGGAGAGGAACTTATATAATGAAGAACTATGAGGAGTCATTCTTAACGCATCCAAGAGATATTCTTCATAAGAATATAGCCATAACTCTCTTTTTGAAGAAGTGTATGTCTCTATTCACATTGCCGGTAGTATAATTATTCTCGAGGCTGTTTACCACCTAACTCCGACTATTCAATTTATCAGAGTCATTCTGAATATGTAGAATCATTATCATTATCAAATTCTAAAACATTATACATGTTTAGTTAGTGACTATAACTTGCCCTCTGCTACTTGGATTAATGACGAATATAGTGTTAGAACGGTCCAAAAATAACCCAGGTATCTAATACTTTTGGATTTATCAATTCACATGAATATAATACAGTACGTAATACTAATAATAGTATTCTAGGTTTAGTTTTTGCACTATCTGAATTTTCAGCCTTATTACATCTATCTGAATCGATGTCTCCAATACAACCACCTGATGCTCATCGCCCTTCCTTAGATTTAACCGTGCAGTTTGGCATTCCAACTGCATGAATGAAGAACTATGACGTTAAGCATGCGTATTACATATCCTTAAATGATGCCATATTCGAGGTTGTAATATTAATAAAGCTTGTCATCGTTTCTACTCCACAATATTTCATATATTAGACCTTTATATACTAAAAATAAGTACGACTCACAAGAAAACCTCCACTTTTCCAAAACGGTTAAGTAGGGAACTTAAAAAGCTAGTACTTTTAAAGAAAAAACTCCACAAAGCTTGGATTATTTAAAATTGAGTATAATTCACGATAAATGTAAAAGACCAGCAAATGATTGTTATTCAAACTACATCCAATTGGTTGAATGTTCCATTAAAAACTTTCTGGGGCTATATTAAATCGATAGGCTCATGTCATCAAATATCGATGACTTTTATTTATGGAGATGCACTGACCACTGGCACTAAAGACATAGTGAACCAGTTTGCTCAATTTGTTGGATCTCTTTACCGCTCATCGAAAATCACAGGCCTATATTAATTGTAATCTTCCAACCGGCCACACTCATATAAATGAAAACACTCCGCCTGCTTTAAAAATATCAGATGTATTGAACGAATTTATATGAGTAATTAAAAGTCCACAACTCTCCTGATGCCCTGAGAGTTAACCTTCGTCCCCTTCTTAAGAACTGTGCATTTACACTTTATAGCTCTTACATAATACACATGTTATTAGTGGTGCCAAAGATTTTTGAATAATTTCTTACCATATATCTAACGCTAACATTACAACCTTTGATTTCAATGTGGCTTCAGACCTAGAAATTGAAAACAATTAATCTTAATTTATTATATATTATTTACACGATAGAATTCAAATAAATTGTACGAAGTATTCAAAGTCTATCTCATCCTATTGACGTAACTTCTGGTGTTCCTCAAGTGTTCCACATAAGTCCCTTGTTATTTAACATTTTTATAAATGATGCTGCAACCTGGTTTTTCAACGCGAAATGTCTAATGATTCTGACGATATGAAGATTATCATGTAAATCCGATCGATGGAGGATGATAGGGTACTTCAAAATGAGTTATAATCATTTAATGTTTGGTGTCGAGATAACAAGCTCTCACTAAATCTGTAAAATTGCAAAATAATTAACTTCGCCAGACGGACATTCACTATAACACACGATTACTATTTGCTGGGCGAAGATTTGTCACCGGTAAAATCCATAAAAGATGGGTATTGTATGTAATTCCATTTTAACGTTTACCACACAACATAAGTTAGGCACTATTACCAGCTCTTGGGATTTATTAAACCTCACGCGAATAATTTTCCGGATTATCGCACAATAACTCTTCTTTTTAATGTTCTAATTCACCCATATCTCGAGCATGGTCTTCCTACACTAGTATCGTCAAGGAATGTATTGAACAAGTTCAATTTTTTTTAGCATTTAAGTGCAATTTAGGTTGTAGTTACACTGACTTAATCTCAATTTTTAATATTGTAAGCCTCGTTACTCCACACGTAAATAGATATTTTACTTGTTTATAAATTGCTTATTGGTAATATTGACTGTCAGGATCTTCTCAGTCTGATAGGTAAACATGTCCCTTCTCGCTCCCTGCGTAGTAATATTACCTTCCACGTACGTACCTTTTCAAAGAACCGATTATGTCCTTGGCCATAAGTCACGCCAACCTCACAAGTCCGAAGTTAAATTATTTTGCTAAAATTAATTTTTAATCTGTTTTAATCTTTTTTGTATTGATTTCTATTGTCTATGTTTATTTAATTTTATCTTAGGTACTCCTGTTATTATTGTATATATGTATTTTAATATTATAATAATTGTATTTTATGTATTATTGAAATGGCTTCCGTTAAATAAATAAATAAATAATTTGGGGCCAACTTTTGGTGGATTGGATTCTTCTGACAGGTAAAGTCTTGATGGTAGTGGGTGTGAGAAGAGTAATAAGGAGGGAACCTAACACTCGACGATATGTGATGAAAGGTGCTTTTTGGTCAGTGGTAATTTAAACGATGTGACTATTAGAGATGATCCATTACTGAACATTGAAGTGATTTAGACGAAGTAGAAAGTTAAAATATTTTATAAACTTAAAATGCACTTGAATGATTATCTAAAGAATGATTTTAGTGCTCCAAAACGTCACCTGGAAATAGACTGTAAAATATTTTTTATATCTTAGGCAAATCTATAAGTAATGAAGTTGTATTTAAAAGTATTGCGAATAATAAAAAGTGTGAAATTTCCATATTAATAAACTTTCGCACACAATATATGGACATCACAATGAAGAAGTAGTACCTATCAGTGTAACATATTTGATAATGAGTAAATATTTAGAAAAATCTTCTCCAATCTCTATAAAAACCTTAAACGATCCCAACGAATATAGTTTTGATAATTCATATAAATATTTAAAATGTGGTTGATAAAAACAAAATATCAGCATGTAATTTGTAATAAGAAAATTTATGATGATATTAACTATAATCTCACTTATTAAAAATTTTTTAAATGACTTATAATCTGATAAATATTATGACTACAGTTTTCTAAAAAAAAAAAAATTCGAATAAAAGGTAAGATTTTATTTTTTTCTTTCAGTTCACGGTGATTGAATTTAATGTTATATTTTATAATCCCACCCCTGACGACCCGTACTCACAAACACACACATACAAACACATCAACATCTCCACATAATTCGATTTTTATTGACGTTCCCGTGGATTTCAATTCTATTCGGGAGCAGCATCGATAAACTTTATATCTAAATCAATTGGGAAGTGAGTGGAAGTTATTGCTATTTACACTTTGCAACTTTTCCGCTGAGCACACACAACTCAAAGTATCGTAGAGCCCCCCGAGAATGCACTCCTATGGCCGGTTTAATGTACCTTCGAAATTAGAAAACTTTGAGGAGAGAAGAGAAAAGGCGGCAGTGGCGGAGGTGGAGGCCTCCTCATCAAAAATCTTGTCAGACGCAAAGAGGAAGTTTACTCATCTACAAACGTGTCGTGAATTCTTAAATGGGGGAATACCCTAGAAATTAACCTACTTTTTAAATACGAGAGTTCAAAAGTGAAAGTTCGTAAATTCTTAAATAGGGGACCACCCTGAAAATTAACCTATTTTTTAGGAATGTATATATGAGAGTTTAAAGTAAAACTTAATTATAATTGTTTGGATACATGAACGTTCCCTTGTAAGTTCTACTATTGTTAGTCTTCCGTGTGCAGAATTCAAGAAGACAGCTTTATTATTATTGTAACGTAACCGCTCGTGCACATGTTGGAGACTGGTGAACCAAAGTATTCGAGCAGACGTTCAACTCGGCCACCTAAACGCTAAATGTATCAAATTCATTTATCATCAACTCGACCTGACACCTAGGGATTGTCGAGTTGGAAAGTGGTTACTACTAAATTAACGACGGGCGACATGTTAATTCCTCTTATAACTGTGAGTGTTTGTACCACCACCGCCGAGGGAAAATCCATGATTTACACATATTTCATATAACTGGATAATAATTCATTAATTCAGATCAAGTTATTATATTACTACATTGTATACTACACAAAGTTAAAAACTTTTATTTCTGGAAGTAATTGCGTTAATTTTCACGTTAAAAAAAATACAAAACTCTCTGTCTGCAAGGGTGGAAGATATTAGGATAATTGAGTTAGTTTTCCTCGTTGTAAATTAGATTTTCATTTTTTAAACGACTCCGGCCTTATTTACTAATTAATTACATTCTGATGGCACGCCGAAACCCTTGCTGAAAGGTCGGAAAATTGCTCGTAACAGTCTTAAAGGGCCCTTGAAAATTTAATTGGCGGAAACGAGAAAATTACATCAAAAATGCTCAGCTTTTCTAAAATGCTGAAAGTGTGATGATAAAACCAACTCACTTAGAACTTCCATATTCTAAGAGGAACTTTAATAACCAAAGAATGTGGCGTGTTTTTTGCTAGTTATGAGGGAAATGCGCTGTAATTTTACTCACAAAAAATAGAGAAACAAACGAAAAAGACTGAAGAGGCTTATATGGTGATGATCTGTTTATACTTATACTCTTAACCAGTTAACAGTATCGCTCTGCTTTGAAAGTGCGAATTTCGCAAACAGAAATTCACACATTCACAACGGTGCCATACAGTTAACTGAACAAAAAGTAACACCGTACAACCATACACACTTAAAAAATATTATATTAACGAGTTAACCGTGTCGCTTTGTTTTGAAAGTGCGAATTTCGGTGTGTCGCGAAAATCTATTGATGACGAGTATACTCCTCAAACCCTGTTTGACGTTAATGTCAATCCTAATAATTATCCTCTGCGATTCTCTGATTAAGATAGTGACTTTTTAAATAAATAAAAATTTAAAATTTTTTCTATACTTTTCTTTCATTGCATTTTTCTACTATAAATTTCAGTATTTTAAAACAATTTCTCTTCCATATTTGCAGAATTTTAATTGATAATTCTAGAATTCCTGAAAAAATGAGAGTTTTTATTAAATTTAGAGAATAAAGACAAATGATTCAGCGCTAATAATTTAAATTTCCTATTCCGATTAATCGTTATTCACTAATCAATTATTATGTAGAGACATACATAGATACATAATACATTCTAATGTATTGTAAACATCAAATAATAATAATCCAATAATGGAAAATTTGGACTTATTTTAAAGAACTTCTTATAAACGGAAACAAGAAATGGGAGTGTATTTAATATATAAAAAAATCTGTCTACTGTTGTATTATTGGTATTGGTTATTATTAGTGTTTTCTGTGTTTATGTATGATTATTATTAATGTATTTCATATCGTTTGTTATTTTTAGACTCGTCTAAAATACCTTAAGGGGGAATTACTCTTTAGAAAATTCCACAATTCAATTTTTTTTTTTTTTGCATTTTATTATAGTCCGGGGTTCTGAGGGTGTGTTTCGAAAATATGAATTTGAAATTCGTAGAAATCCCATAGTTACACAAGCTTAGGCTGCTTCGCGTTGAGGGGCGGCACTTATACCATCGACTGTTATACCTCGACTGTTTTTCTGTTTTATGGTCCCCCCTTGTCTCAATGGTCCCCCCTTGTCTCTATCACCTCGGTACAGCTGAATAAGGGTTAGTTACTCAAATCAGTTGTTATCCACCGTAAGTTCAACCGTATCAGTGCTAAATGTATTGCAAACTTTGAACGCGTTTTTCTCGGAACAACATTTTGCAAGACGGGCGCACGTTTTTCTCAAAAACTATTGAACCAATTGACTTGCCGTTTGGCACACATATTGAAGGAATCTTCACTTATGGTTGGATCTAGGATTATTTTGATAGCTTGTATATTTCACTTTCAATCTGATGTTTTAGTTGAAAATTTTTCGGAAAAATTGAACTTTGATTTTTAAACAGCTGCCGTTTCTATAAAAATATGTGTACTTGTTTAGTTCTAGTTCGGACGATAACTACACTCATATAGATTGAAAAAATAAATTGTTTTTTTATTTTAGACGATTAGCATCGCCACAATCCGTGCGCCCGATTGGACGAGCGTCTCGCGCCGCGACATACGTAACAGCGCATAACTTGTATAGATTTCGATTAAGTAATTCAATAAAATGTATATTGTTAGTTTAAACATGTCTTAATATAAGTGAAAAATCCCGATACTGTGGGTTTGATAGTTTTCACAGAAATAATTCCTAAAAATTACTCTCAAAACGCGCTTCAGAAGAGTAATACCCCCTTAATACCTTAGTACGGCTACACACCATGTAAAAAGAAGCATCTTACCAAATCAGCTAGACAACATATTTCATAATAATTCTTTATTAATCGTATATCTAACGATATAGAAAAATCAGTATTCGTTATTAATTTCTTGCTTTTTTAATACCGTAAATTTCAATTCAGCTCTCAAATAACGTCTAAAGATAATATTGCGTAATGGATTTTTAAAGTTGGATTTTAAATTCTCAGAGGAATACGAGATTGCACTTGCAATTCCACGTTCGCGATAGCAGTCTATCTGAACCTATTCTCATCCCTTAACCCCCCTAATATAAAAGATATCGCATCAATCATACCGGCAAGCACGAGACTTCATAGCGTTTCAGATTACTTGAACGGAACAAGAAAAGTTTAGTCCGTAATACCGATCTAACATCCAATTTGTCTATCCTAACAATAACTGAAATAAAAAAATATATGCAGAAAATGTATGGTGTAAATTATTTTAGAAAATTAAAAAGATAAATTTTAGCAGGTAAGTTTTAAACGTGTTCTAAAATTATCACAAGTTTCTAATTAAACTAAATAAATTCGACTGAATTTTTCTGATGCACCGTTGAATTTCTTTTTCAACGCACGCGTGCCTGGTGGAATAAACCTTTGACTATAAATAACCCTATAAAAAAGAATCCATTTGTGTTAAATCAAACGATCTAGGGGGAACACTCTTTATCTGGCACCATCTTATTGAAATCACATATTGTCCTTAACAATAATATAAAATTTATGATGCCCATAATCCACGCGTAGTAATGAAAAGGATAATGAAATATAGCAACGTCTAAATTGACAATTACTGGTTCTGCAGACAAGAACTTTTCACTACGGAGAGAATGTCATGTAGATATTTCAAAATATTGAAAAACGGATGGAGATTTTGAGAATTCACTTTTCCATTTTGTTTATTAGTATGTAATTGTGATATTGCTCACAATATGTAAAAAGTTTTATTTAATTTAAAAAAAAAAATATTATTTTTAGCAGGCATTTTTGCTGTTAATACAAGACTTCATTTCTTCTCGTCGGTGGTTACTTGTTTTTTTTTCCAATTGTTGGTTTAATGATGAATTGTTGTTTTAGTGTTTATTATTCCTTCCAATAATTTCTATTCTTTTATAAGGTTTTGTTTCTTCGACTAAATATATTATATTTTCCTTCTCCAATCTGTTACAGGATTTTTCTATTAAAGGTCTTTTCTTAGTATAGATAAATCTCTCATCTATTTATCAGTTAATTCTTACATCATTTGGCATTACTAAGAAACATCTAGTTATTTTAGTTTTATTCTAAATAAACTGTCAATGTTATAGTTATATTTATCTTCCAAGAAGTAATTTTAATCAAATTTGATTTTCCATTTTGTGTATTTATGATTTTTTCATTTAGCTTTCTAAAAAAGGAAGTGCATATATGTTATAGTGCCTGAAATATTTAAAGAATCAAACTATTTCAAAACAGCATATAGATTTGTCGAATCCAATAGCACCTATTGTGGTAAAAGAAGGATCAGATGTTAAGAATTCCTTTGGGAAAACGGGCAATTACTTTAATTACCATAGTTAGAATAATCCGATTTAGTTCAAATAGGCGCCGTTTTCTTCGAGAACTTATTGCGATTTTGAAGGTAATTTAATTATGCCTCTTGCATAGAAGCCCTCGTCCCTATTTTGAGACAACATTGAGACAGTTCATTTTCACAAGCCTCTCTTGAAGATAATTTTTAACCGCAGTTAGATTGTTAGCCATTGAGAGGAACAGATCACTTAGTGCCAGGTCTGGACTATAAGGTGCATTCATAAGAACCTCCCAACCAAGCTTCCGGAGCTTCTGGCGAGTCACTATCGATGTGTCAGGCCACACACATTGCGTTGTCCTGATGGAACACAATTCCTCTCCTATTGGCAAAAGTTGGCCGCTTCTGGGCGATTACATCCTTAAGATATTCCAATTATTGGCAGTACAGTTCCGAGTTAAGAGATTTTTCGTAGTAGAGTATCTCATAGTAGATAATTCCCAGCCAATCCCACAAAACAAACAGCAAAACTTCCCTACCGTTAATCCTGATGACCACCGTTTCTGCCGGCTCACTGCGATTTGACCACGACTGTATTCTCTTGACGTTGTCGTAAAGGATCCACTTTTCAACTGCTTCAGATATGGGTCAGATGGAAATTTGGTCAATGAGGTTTTTTGTGTTAACTCGTGTGGCACCCATACATCGAGCTCCTTTTTGTATCAACCTTATTTAAGCTCTTGGGCAATCTAAACCATGCTTACACGACGGTCGAATGGCCTTCCAGTGCGTGGTGCATCTTTAATATTAAAATTACCAGAACGGAATATACGAAATCAAAATTGCGCATGATTGTGTGTTACAGAGTCACGACCATAAAAACTATTTACATTTGCAGCCATGTGGCTTTCGTTTTCGACGAACTCTCATCTTTCTAATGCCATCTAGTGGAACCCGATCGGATTTATACAATACGAGATACAAATAACTAAAGCCATCTGTTGAAAATATAATTAATTTATTTTTATTACACCTATTATTTTATTATATTCGTTTGTAATTTAAATTATTTATTTTGTTTTGTTTGTTTATAGACGGTAAATACCATAGTACATACATAATACATAATATTAGAAAAATAACAATACAATATACATATAAATGCAAATAAAAACCGCATACAAGTAATAACAACTAGATAAAATTCATATACTAAACTAAAAACAACATAATAATTAGTGGACATATTAAAAATGTATAATAAATAGAAATTATTAAATAAAACTAATGAAACTAATAATATTAGACCATTAAAGCTATCGATGGTTCCTGATAAATAAACGAAATGCATTTAAGATTCCTCAGAAATAATCAAAGTCGTGGTTATTACAGTTAATTGTCAGTACTAAAGTACTTACCATAGTGCATTCTACTAGGAACATGAATACTAAGCAATTGAGTTATTTTGGACAGCTCAATAGTCCATTAATGGAATGTAATTTTAAAGTAATGCCTCCGGAACGCCAACAGACTTAAACCGACATTACGTAAGATGTTTTCGTAGAAACAAGTCAAAATAAATTTAGAACTTAAATGCCTAATAAGACGTTACTGTACACGCTCTAGCAGATATATATCATTGGCTTGGACACCAAATAAGAGCAAAGTACTCCAAGTGAGGAGGAACTAGGGATTTGTAAAGGCATCCATTTCGATTTATTTAAATTGGTATCTATGCCTGTTAATGAAACCCACTAACTGGATCGCTTTGAAGGTTATCTTAGCACGGTGAGCTGCGAAACTCAAGCTGCAATCCAGAATAACATCCAAGTCTTGAACTTGGTTACCCCGTTCCAACTGCACCCCGCCCCGATGTTATCTGCTACAAAGGTTTCTCTTTTCGAGAAAGTGATCCCATGACAGTTATGAAGATTTAGGCGCATCCTGTTAAGCAGACACCAGCCGGCAAAATTATCAAGGTCGTCCTGAACATGTCTAGGAGTCACTACATTATTGATAACCCAATAGATTTTGATATCATTAATGTACAAAAGAAACTGAGAATCAATCTGTAACATCGTTAATGAATATATTGAATAATAATGAACCTAAATGGGAACCTTGAACTGGATGTCACCTGGACTAATTCAGATATTGTGCTACGATTTCATACAGCTTGAGACCTATAAGTTAGGTAAGACTGAATCCACCGATGCCCATACGATTCAATTTCAAAATTAAAATTTCGTGGTCATGATTGTTGTCAACATGGCACCGAGATCGGTATCTAGTGATGAAATAGTATGTAAACAGTGCAGTGTAATAGTCAAAAAGTACTTGACGTGTAGCATTTGTTAGTGTAATTATCCCGCAAGTTGTGTGATTAAAATCTGTGGGATGCACATCACTAATGATGGACATATTAACTGTTGTGAAGGTGTAAACTCAAAAATAGCTGACCCTGACGAGTCCCTTTCATCGATCATCAACTTTAAGGTAGATGCTTACATGTACCTTAAACAACTTGTAAAACACCTTTCAGCTGCAAAAAATGAACTTGAAAAGAAAGTAGCAGATTTAGAAGGGGAAGTAAATAAAGTTGCAGAAACTAGACAGAACGTAGTGCCTAAATTCAGGAAATATTATAGAGGTCAAATTCCGCGAAACGAGTACTTCTACAAATTCATCAAATAATGTAAGCAACCCAAACCACGCTGAGACAAAAGATAAGTCACATTGTCGACCAGCCGTAACCACTAAGAAGAACACAGATAAGTGGAAGCCGGTGCAACGCAAGAATAAGCATCCTAGGAAAAACATCGTAGGGACATTTATTTCCCAGTCCAATTTGAAGGGAATGTAAAAACTTGCTCATCTGCACGTTTATAGAGTCCATCCTGACACCACAATTGATGAAATTAAAAAGTACTTAGATAACAATAAGATTGAATTAATTCTAGGTGAAAAGTTGAATTCGCGCCGCCCCACAGTGTGGGATTTTGCGAATCTAGGAGAAAAATAGTCATAGAAACAACTTACAAAATATTTACTTATAACCCACTAAATGCTTAGCTGAGGCACTAAATTAGCCATTAGCAAAATATATAATCTGTAGATGCCCGGCCTCATTGTCAATCGTTCCACAAAAGAGGTTAAATATTGTTCGCTTAAAATGAGGCAATCTAGCAAAAGAAATGCTGCTTCTATGTGCAGTAATTGGTTTCAAGTCCCAAAAGAGCAACTAAAGTGAAGAAAGCTTTTCACAGCACAGGCCAACAAACGACTCAGTATTCTGCAGAAGAAGCATTGGCATTGATAAGTACAACAAAATTAACTTACAGAAAATTTGAAATTATAAGAAAAACGGCATTAGACAAGGGACTAAAAATATATCAATCCTACGACAAAATGAAAAAAAAACTATGTATAAATGTATATTCATAACTATTCGTGATTTATATTTTACAAACTTACTTTACGTTCTAAATAAATCAATACAATTAAAAAAGATGTTTTATTATAATTTATAATTTTTTCCAGCTAGATTTGTAAAATCCCACACTGTACGCCCCGATGAATACGCGTCATTCGAACTTACAGTTCCATTCGACTGCCTGGAGATCTCTTTTTAAGATCAAATGTTCAAATATATTATGTTATTTTTTAATCCGTTATTCTATCTTAACTTAAGTATTCTATATTGATTTAATTTTCCATATATTATGTATGTAAATTGTATATTTTTAATGTTAATATTGATACAATGTAACGCAATGTATATATTTGTATGTACTGTATTGACTTGTGTAAGGACGTATGTCTCATAGCACTAATGAAATAAATAAATTTAAAAAAAAATTAAAATAAACGCCCTGGAGAAGTCTGTATAAATCGAATCGACAATGTTACCTTTCTCTGAGGCATTAGTCACGTATTGATTATATATCAATAACCTAGTAGTCGTCGTATGAAATAAAAATGATCATCATCAACCTAAATTCATTTCTTGTTCCAAATTACCATAATATAGTCTCTCACAAACTATTTAACGTACATTCAATCTTTTTTTTTCATTTTACAGAAAGAAATAAGTTTAAACTAGTGATGCTTTGATAGCCTTGCTATTTTGTAACACCCAAATTACTTTTGTATCATTCAATGTCTGTCGAAGTATTAGCTAGGGAAGTAGTTGTTTCAAAAGTGATTTGTTCTTGCAGTCTTAATAAGACTCATTTGTTGTAGATTTTACGAAAATATTTTTGTGTTTTTTCTAATTATTAGTGAATTTTCTACAACGTAAAGGACTTATATATTTTTATTTTTAAAATATTGTTAAAGAATAAAAAGTATATGATAGAGATTAATTTTAATAGTTTTCGTACTGCTATTATTATGTAAATATTTTATTTTGTGCTTTTTATGTTTAAAATCCCATTTTTTATGGTATTATTTTTAGATCGATTAGATTAGATTGCCTTAAACTAAAAAAACGGAATAAATTACTAGATATTTCGTAGTGCAGTTATTATGTAAATATTTTCATTCTTGTTCAAAATATTTACATCAATAGTATATATAATTGGGGTGTAGGATGGTTAACACTTGTCTACCTTAAACATATATTTAAATTAAAATTAAAACATATAGGTTTTATAATTAAATTCACTAGTTTCGGCTTAATGTCATTATTACATTTTGGTTCTTTAACAATATCAACATAAATAACACTGTAACACTCACTATCAACAATACGTAGAATGAGTGGTTGGCCTCTAATCCATCCTCCAATTATCAAAATATTAGTTGGATGAATTGTTTATTATTCGAAAATTTTTAACTTATTGCTTTAATGATCCTCCTAGTTTAGAATGTTTACGTTTATATAATAATAATTAAGTTTTTTTTATAAAAAACGTCAACAAAAACAATTAAGTAATTTTTAGTGTTAAAAAATACAATGTAATTGTGTGAATGATTGTTGAATGGTTGCTTTGTCGACATCGGTGCTCAGTGAAAAGTGTTAAAATTTTGTTTTTCTAGTTCCGTTAATGATTTGGTGGTCTTTATTTGAAAGCTATAAATTATTATTTACTAATTCTTTCTTAAATTTTGCTTAACACAATTCAGTAAATACTAAGTGTTTAATTATTTTATTTAGTCCGCTTAACCTAAAAGATTGTTTACATTTATCAATTGTATATACAGTTGCCTACTTATTTGATTGTGATCCTCTTGTTTCATTTATTTTCCCCAACGTGGTCCTCTTGTTTGTTTACGTCAGTCACCCTGACAGACCCCAGGGTGTGAAGCGAGTGTCCCTGTTTATTTCCACCAGAGTCAAATTTTTATTTTTGTTAATATTAATTTTTTTTTACTTCATTAAATCTAATTATGTATTTAACATGTGGGCACTACCATCTAACGATACTCCCAAAGAACGTTGCTTCTGCAATAAAATGTTCTGGACAATGTTCGTTATAGTATCATATTAAATGTGAAAATTTATCTGAAAAAAACGCAGCAAATTATAAGTCTGAAGAAAAGAAAAATGGCGGCGAAAGATGGATTTGCCCAACTGCTAGTATTATTAAATCCGAAACTAAAAGTTCCAGCCCAGAACTGCTTGGACCAAAGAAGTCCTAACTACTTCTATACTTCATAGACTTTACCAAAGCATTCGACACTATAAATCATGTAAAACTAATTAAACTGATTATAGAGAATTTTCATTGGAAACAAACTGGAGAGATAATTCAACAGCTATAGATAGAGTGGCGAATTTAAAATATATACAGGTGTTAATACCGGGATGTGTACTCTCCGATATCATTTAATATATACTCAGAGTACATCTTTCACAGAGCGCTACATCAAGCAACGGAGGATATAAAAGTCAAAGGAGTATTAGTAAATAACATTCGCTTCCCCGACGACACAGTACTAATAGCGACCAGCGAAAAGGTTCTCCAGAATGTGCTAAATAAAGTAAACAGTGAAGCTACATTTATGAGTATTAAGTCAATGTGGAAAATACAAAGATATTTGTAATAACAAAAAACCAACTTCTTCCAACAAACTTAATATTTAAACATGCTAGAATCCAGCAAGTCGTAAAGTTCAAATATTTAGGTTAGAACTAAAAAATAGAATCGAAATTGCGAGAGAGGGCTTTATGAAAATGAGAAAACTGTTCACCACCAAAAGTCTTCTATTTAGTATGAAATTTCGAATTGCAAAATGCTTGCTGCTATATGGCATGGAACCTGGACCCTAAAAGCATCGACTATGAACAAAATAGGGGCCTTCGAAATGTGGATGCTGCATTGTATGCAAAAAATATCATGATAAAGTCCTCCGAAGAGTGAGAACTCTTACCCAATATCAAAAAGCAAAAAACACCTTACCTCGGCCATATAATGAGGCACAAATACAACAAACTACTACGTCTGATAATTAAGGGGAAGATAGAAGGAAGAAGAGGCATTGGAATGTCGTAGCTTCGGAACATTAGGACGTCGACAGAGATGGGGTTTGAAGATCTAATGAGAGCAATAACAGATAGAACACCATATGCTGAAATAGCCGCCAACACTCGCTAGGAGAGGCACCTAGAGAAGAAAGAAAGAATTAATTAAAGATTGTATACAGTTCGAGTCCGACAGCCGTGGCGTGTTCATCATGTGTGCATCGTTGTGTCTTATTTCAAGTTTAATTGGCGGATAAGTACCTGATTTAATTATTATTTTGTTAAATAATAGTTAGGCATTTGGCTAGTATTATCAATAATTTGTTATTTCATTTATTAAGTTGTTTTTAATTTCCAATTGATTGAGTATGGAATGGATATGTTGGCCGATCCTAGGCCTCGACCCGGGCCGTCGTTTTTATGCAGACTGAAAACAACTCGAAAAAAAAAATGATACTGATTATAATATACTCATTTTAATAATGGGCCGTTTGTGATTTATATTGAAAGTTTATCGACAGAGATAGGTAAATTGTATCCCATGAAAGTGGGATTTTTTTTAAAGAAATCATGACAAGGTATAATATAGCATTTAAAGAAGGCGAGCAAATACATAGTGATCCATCTTATGCAAACAAACTCAAGTCTTGTATTAGTTACAATAATAGGTTTTCTGTTCTGGAAAATGTTACTCTTTTTTCAACTACAAGATTCAATTCCCTATAATAAAAAAGAATATTTTTCAGAAAAGTAACGTGGTTACGTAAACCTTCATCACCAACCTAATCACCGATGAAATTTAATTTATCTCGGGTATCAGAGCAATCCGTGATTATTAATCCCTATAGGGATGAATTAATTGCATTTAAAGAAAATATTTTGAAAGATATTTAGGATATAAATGATGTATTTAAAATAGTGTTCGGATTAAGGATTTTATAAGTAATATAACTGAGAAACTCAATGTACTAAGTAATTCCAATAATGAAGTGAAACGTTAAAGTGATTCAGTGAGTAACAATGGCGAACCTAAATAGTTTAAATGTGGTTCAGTGGAACTCTCTCTCTATTGTTTCTAATAAAAATAGCTTTTCTCAATTCCTAAGTAATAATAAAATAGACATAGCCTTAATAGTCCAAACTTGGTTAAAACCAGGGTCAAATTTTAATATTCCGGGATATTCCTGCATTAGAAAAGATCGTAGGTATAGTAGGGGGAGTTCTTATATTTGTCACCTCTCATATAGCCTATGAGCCTATGCCTGTTGTTTGTAATGGAATTAAAAAATAAAATTCTTGGAATTAAAATATTAAATGGAATGGATAGTCTGTTTGCCCTTTTTTGCTTTGCCTCTTTAATTAGTCCTATTAGCCCTGCCAGAGGGGCTTGGGCATAGGTCTCCGCGCTTGGGTTTGTGCTCAGCTTTTGATATCTTTTGCTAGGCCCTCGCAGTGGTGTATGATTTGAAACGAGTCCCCTTCTTCCTCTAAGCAGACTCTGCATGGTGCTTCTTCCACCAGGCCTATTTTGCTCATGTTTGTTGAGCTTGCAGTGTCCTTTCATCAGACCTACTATTGTTTTGACCATTTTTTTTGTCTTGGTTTAGAAGTCCAGTCGTGAATTTTGGAGACTGTTTCTTAAGGAACTGTTTCGCCTGTTTCGTCCACAAAGTATGGGCCCGTGTCTCCACCCATTTTTTTATGGATCGTTTGACTGCAGTTTTGGAGATTCCGCAGGAGGATTCTAGGCCAATTGCTTTTGACGAGCCTTGTTTGGTCAGTTCGTCTGCTTTGTCATTCCCCGGATGTCCTCCGTGTCCTGGGACCCATGTGATTATTACTTTTTTTGTGACAGCCAAGTTCATTAAGAGCACGTATACAGTCCCACACTAGCTTAGATTTCGACCTGTGTGGAGCTTAGTGCTCTTTGCAGCGTCGGGCTATCGGAGAATATAGCAATTGACCTACTTTTGGTGTCTTGTCTTGCTATTTCTCTTGTGCAGTGGTGAATAGCTATCGCCTCTGCTTGGAATACCGTGGTGTCCTTGGTGAGACTGACAGAAATCTTTGTCTTGGGTTTTGTACCTGCTCCTATCCCTTTGTCGGTCTTTGAGCCCTCCGTAAACCAGTATGATTCTGCTTTAGTAGGTTGGCATTCGGCTCAGTCTTCTCTTTGCGAGATCAGTACCTTGTATTTCCTTTCAAAATTGTATTTTTGATCGCGTTAGCCTTCAGCTCATCTTCTAGCTTTATGGGCACCTGTCCTTGCATCAGTTTATATGATACGGACCTGGCTTCTCCTTGAAGAAAGATGTGTAGTGGTGGTATATTTAAGATGACTTCTAGGGCTGTTGTTTGTATGGTGCTTAGGGCTCCTGTTGTAATGAGAAATGCTAGTCTTTGTGTACTGCCCAGGAGTCCTATCGCCCCCTTTTGCTTTGTCCTAGTCCACCACACCACTGCTCCATAGATGATCATGGGTCTTATTACCCTGGTGTAAAGCCTTAGAGTCATTTTAGGGTTAAGTCCCCAATTTTTTCCGCACATTCTACACCTACAAAATGCTTTTTTGGTGGCTTTTATGATGTATGTTCTCCATACTACCACTTTGGCAACACTGCCTTAGCCTTAGCCAGTATTTTGTGAACATGTCGGAGTGTCGTTAATCTCCTCGCAGATCTTCCTCCGCGAGTCCCTTTTGGCTTTTCGGATTTCTTTATTGTATTGCGTGAGTTTTCCTCTGTTGAAGTCCCAGTCCTGGTTGTTTCTGGCCTTCGAACCTCGATCCTCATCTTTTTAAAGTTCTTGTTTCACCAGACTGATCCGCAGCCTAACTGTTTGGCTGTTTTTTCCGGGCAGTTTTCCAGATATAGCGTACTGATGGCGTCATTGATTTGCACCACTGCCAACTCCAGCCAATCCATCTCTGTTGTCGATGCTGTTCCTCACTTGACAGCTTCTCTGAGGCACTTTTATATAGTATAGTTCGTCTCTCTTGGGTTTCTGTACTTGCTCGTCGTGAGATATGTGACTAGATCGAAGCGGATTTGCCTGTGCTCAGAGTACGATTGTTTTTCTGACACATGCCATTCGCTATACTATTACTCACTTTCCCGGTACAGATCTTTAGGTCTAGTACTTCTTTGCGTTTTTTTGTAATGAACGTGGGCTTATTGCCAATATTGGTCACTATAAGTCCCTCTGCGGAGATAAAGTTAAGTAAAGACTCGCCTAGTTTGTTGATGTCCGAGCTACCGCAGAGCGTGTGATGCGCGTTGGCGTCCCACCCTATTATGAATTGGTATGCCTTCTCCGCGCAGTAGTATGCAACTATTTCGCTTAGCATACGCGTAGGGCATACTTTCTCATCTCATGGGAAGTATGCAGAGAAGATGACTTAGCTTTTCTCTCCTTCCTCCGTCCTGACTGATATGATGCCTCTAAAAGAATCTTCAGAGCATAATTGCGGTATTAGTGTACACTTGGCTCTATCACTGTGAATTATGCATGCCCTTGGCCTTTCGGCATTTGGGCTGTATATTACCTGAGAGGGTTGTGGCGCTAGGCCTGCTACTTTCCCTAGTAACCAAGGTTCTTGCAGGAGAGCTATGTCTATGCCTTCTTTGTTGAACCTACTACAGAGCGTTGTCGATGCGGCTTTTGTGTGTTGAAGGTTCACCTGTAGGATTTTTATTCTTCTTCCGCTATTGAAGAGGAGGGACATCTTCAGGCTCTGCCTCCATGGTCTTGTCCTCCTCCACCGAAACCGCGTCCCCCTTGGCCGATATCCTTAAGAGGGGACTGATCCCGATGGCGGACGGTTGACCTCCTTTGGAAGAGTCATCCTAGCTCTACGTTCTCTTCGGCCTCACTGATGCCTTCGGTCTCCGCTGGTTTCTTTGGGGGTAGTGGCCTCTGGAGAATAAATAAAACAGAATGGACATCCCTTTGTTATCAAGGGCTCCTTTGGATTTTGGCCGAATGTGAGTAGAACCTCTCGGAATGATAATAAAGATTATCAAAGAGAAGTAAATTTGTAAATAATATTCGTTTGAATATCCACAGAATGACTATGTATATTAAATGGAAAAAGAAATCACAGAATATTTACAGCAAACACAACAAGAAAAAGAAGCACAACAAAATTAAACTAACACTTACATATGGTATGTAACGAAACGCGTAAATTTTCAAGTGACCGCTGGGTCTTAATACAAATTAGAGCAATAAAAATAAAAAAAACTTACGAATCAACTGATGCCGTCAAGAGACGTTAAAGCAACACAAGTTGCTGATAGTTGACGGTGCATCGCGCCGGTAACACCTTTTCAACAGATTACCCACTAACTCGATTATTTGCGGGCACTTTAATTATCATCATGCAAACTGGGTCTCTATAGCGTCGGATAAGGAAAGCGCGAAATTTGTAGATACTCTAGAAACTTTACTAATGGTTGTACTTCAATATTGAACTTGACGGTAGTTGCTACCAATCTTGCCCTTAGTGGCCTTTATAGTGTCTATAATAATACGTTGGGATCATACCATTTTCCTATAGTAATTAAGTCAAGTTTGATTAATAATGGTGTCCTTGTTGGACAAGGGTGGTGTAAAAAAAACGGATTGGGTGAAATTTCGAAAATTAGTTGATTTAGAACTACAAGGGTGACCGTGTGCCCCCAATATTATAACCATTGTTACGGTAATCTCTAGGGCTGTGGATTCTAGTATTGTTCGCAAATGCAAGGGTGGTGGTAAAAGGTGTCATAATCTAATCAAAAATAGACAAAATAGCCTCAGTGAATACAAAAGCAATCCGTTTTATAGTAATTTTCTTAACTATAAAAAAATTTGCTGCAACTACCAAACGTAAACTAAAAGAGAAAGCTAAACTTTCATGGAATATAACTCTAGTGTGGATGTTCATGAAGAATATTTCCAATCGGAAATTGGTAGAGTAATTTCTAGTAAAATAATGGAAGAAGCAGGTAATTCGCTAGCCCCCCTTCAGCAAAAATAAACCCCGGCATATTGGATCACTCGACACACTTTATAATAATACTTTAAGAGTACCTCTTCTGGTTTTGAGAAAATTACCTATAATATGTTACTCCACTTGTCTGAATAGGGTGTAAATTATCTATTACAAATTTTTATTGATTGATGGATTAACAGCAAGAGTGAGGATTTTATTGTGGTGTTAATTAAGAAATTAAATAGCGACAGTTAATTGGACACATCTCTTATTCCTATATGTTTAACACCTTGCATTTTGAAAACATATGAACGTTTAATTAAGCTGAGACTAGATTGGTTCCGGGAGTATAACTCTAAGTTAAATTATAGTGTCTGTGGGTTCAGAAATAGATGCTCTAACTGACCTTATTGCAGATATATAATGTTCTTTCTCAGTCAATAAATACCAAGTCGCATTATTTGTTGATTTCAGCAATGATCTTCATCAACTAGATATACGCCAGGTAAAGGTGGATTCACCTCATGTTACTGTTTTAAAAGAAGCCTAATCAATTCGTCAATGCCTAATATACACTTTCACTCTACATATAATAATTCCTCTATATACAAGTAACGTGACTCAATGTTGTACAGTGATTAAAAGTGTTGTTAGTCAATTCCCATCTGCAGTTCATATATATACCGATTGTTCTAAGACATGTGATGAAGCTGGCCTTGCCTGCGTGAATACATCTAAAGATACTTCAATTATGAAAAGGCTTCCGTTGATGTCATCTACTTATTCGGCAGAAGCACTGGCGGTAGTGGAAGCTTTATTGTGCGCTGAACGCACTTATAGAAGGATATACTAATCTGTTCAGATAGCTTATCGGATCTTATTCATGTCGATTATTATTAAAATAATTAGAATGTTGGAAGGCTTGCGGAGAAGGGACTTCAGTGTGAAATTTGTATGGGAAAAGGCCCATTGTGTACTCAAGGGAAATGAGGAAGCAGATCAATTAGACAAATCCGCAACTAATAACAATAATATAGAATATTATAGTCGATTACCTTTTTCCGATTATGTTAGGACATTTAGGCTTCCAGGAGTGGGACTATTTTGGGAAACCAATATGCGGAATAGAACGAACTATTGTATAATTCATGGTTCTCTTACAAAGAATATTCCATTAAATCTAGTGAACATAAATATTTTTTTAAAAGAGTTTCGTCAGTTACGGCTAGAGTACTCATTGAACGCGAACTATTTATTAAGGTTTAATTATATATCTTTGTATGGCCTTATTTTCAAATGTTTGTTAACTTGTATTTAATCCTCTGTTATAATACCCTTTAATCCGTGGTATACATGTTTGTCTTCAAAGTCGCCTCGAATACCCCTTGACTTGAAGAATGTCCTCGTATATCCTAATATTAATATTTATTTATCATCGTTATTCGCTGAATGATCATCCATACCAAAAACCAGAAAAAAATTAATAAGTACATGAGTGATTAAATGAATGTGCAAATAAATGATTAAATTAATTAATGAATATATGAAAGAAGGAATGAATGAATACACGTATAAATGAGTAAATTTTCCACAATATTGAAGATAGCGAGCGAATATTCCTTCGTACCTTAACAACACTCCCTCATCATCTTAACCCTTTATACAATCCTTCTTAGCAGCTCATCTATGATACCACCTTAGTTATCCCCATTCAAGAACGCTTATAAGGGTTCATAATAGGTTTTAACTCTGTTTACATGTGAATTATTTATTCTAATTTAATAACAATAAAAATTGGCGAGCAACCAAGAATAAAATGTCGATCTCATCATTTATGTCAATGTATACATTTTTACAAAACTTTAACATATCCTTTTGTAATCGGTTTTCTTTATAACAATAATAGGATGTATTCATGTGGTGCATGGACTTGTTTTTTTACGAAAAATTATGTACTTTAAATGATTGCTTTCAGATCCTATTGTGATAAAGCTATTACATTATCCAAATAGGCGAAAACTCATATTGTAGGTATTTTTCTGCACAACCGATCCATCCATTCGTCGAAATGTAGATTATAAAATAACGCAATCGTTTCGATCGAATTCCCATTCCTGTATTGGCGTTAATTAACGTCCAGTTTTCAGGAAGCGTTCACATCACACAACACAACACAAGGCCGACAAAATGTATTCAGGATTATTTCAGTACGCTGAAGTGATTGGATGCGCACCAATTTTACGGGCCCGGCAGCGTCAGTTTTGCGCATTTACAGGCCGCAAAACAATTACAAGAGATGGAAAATAACCGAAATAACGAAACATTTTGCTGTGATTTAAAAAAATGGATATACGTACATTTTTCACGCGCTCTCCAATATTTCGCCAATAAAATCGTATCATTTAAAATAAATCGATTTGTTCGTGTTCGTTATTTCGCAATTTTTAATATATATGTGTATATATATATCGGATAAATTGATATATTTTTCGTGTAGAATCGGTCAAATATTTACACGAGGTTTATTAAATTAATTACAATTTTATCAACCGTGAAAGATATTTAATTTTCTATCTATATATATTTTTAATTATATTTCACAGTATAGGGTGGCGGATGTTTTAATTAAATATTTTTTGTTGGTGTATCCGTGAAATGTCTTCTGGTTTAGCTTATACGTATATTTATTATTCTAGTAAGTGTACAATTATAAAAAATAAAAATAATAATGCACTAAATCAGTTTTACTTTAATAATTTATAACTTAAAAGTTTCCCTAAGGGATGTAAGTTCCACATTTCAATCTAATGCTTATTGACGTGATCGGATTTAATAAAATGTTTAACTCCCAACTTACTTCACTTCAACGATTGACTGGAATTCTACTAAATAACTTTATATAAATATAAGTTAATAAAAATATTTCAAATATTGCATAAAAATAACTAAATAAGGCTGAAAGACCACCGGTCGATAGCCATGACACGGAAGAAGACAACAACAGAATTTATTTTATTTTATTTTATTTTATTGTATACATTACATGTATGAGTTCCTTCTGTGAATAAAGATGTTTAGTAGTAGTAACTAAATAATAATAAATGTTATATTATAACCCAAACTATTCAATTATAATATACATTATTGATAAAACGTAGTTTAATTCAATCAATTAAAATGTATACTTCAATTGAATTACTTTGCTTCTAAAGTTTGAGATAATATAATATTTCTTCTACATTCTACTCTAAATGTTACTAATCCTTCTATGATTTATTTAAGGAAATTTATAACAGCGGACATTAACTAAGCGTTCAATATTAATTCTCATCATTACTGTCGTCCCGTGATTATTAATTTCAACATTTCAGTTTACGTTACGGCAGTATATCAGATGGATCTTCAGTAAACTCTAATATCGCACAGGGCACAACCATTAAACCGACTACTATATTATGTTATCGTGTTCCCTTGATCAATATTGATATTGCTGGGAGTGCTGATATTAATTAAATACGCATAAATCGATTTGTCAAATTGGTTTCGATAGTTATATGATCGACCTGACATACTCCTGACCTACGTTAACGTATAGTACCTCGGAGCTCAATAGTACGCAAGGTTACAGTTTATTGTGATACATCTTTCATCATAAATTAATATAGCGTACTCTTGAAATACCCCCAATAAACTGTATATTGACCCTAATATTTACTGAGATATAAAAATTCTGCTAGAATCTTATGAATCAAATTGAAAAGAGTATTAATGTACATTTAATTGCACCACTCGTAATAACCTTCATCTCTTCTTATCTTAACTACATTTCTTTCTTCAAATATTAATCATAACTTTCCATCACTCACGAACAAGAATTATTTATAAATCTTCCCTTATTTCTTCTCTTTACATTTATATTTTTTGTATGAGAGAATTAATTACACTCAGCTCACAAGATAAAAATGTTAAAACTAGTTCATCTGGAACAATTTTGTATTACAAATGGTTAAACTTGAACTTGAAAAACTATTAAAATTACTTGAATCTCAACAGAATAGTAAATAAAAAAAACATTATTTCAAATGACGATTTTATTTTCTAGTTTTACCAATTCCAGTTAACATCGCAACACGTGACATTAAACAGTTTATTCGAGTTGCCGTTGCCCTCTGTCTGCTCCGGGAGTGATTGTTGTGCACCGAGAGGCTTAAGTGAGCCATTACGGGATATAAACTGTCCTCGAGTCTTAGAGGTCGAGAGTTCAAAGCTCGCGACGAACTACGGAGCAGCCGGAGGACTCCCCATCCGGGCTTTCGTGATGTTTCATTACGACGAACCTAAATTATCCAGAAGCCGGTATTAATATGGGATCGAAGCGCTAATGGTAATACGTGACGGCAATTATGTTATGGTAATTGAATATTAAATAATTTACGTAATATAAAAAGTATATAAAAACATGATATATCAAACAATGTTTTCTACTTTAAAAACAAAGTTGATTAACCAAAAAACGGTCTTAAATACATAAATTTTATTAACTACACTAAAAGCTCAATCAAGCCGTAAAGCTCTATTTTTTAAAATATATATTTTATTTTATATATTCAAATCTGTAGTATTATAAATATAACCTATAATAAACGGAGAAGACTCTAGAACTGTCGCTGTGACATGCTGTCTATAAACTGTTTAAAAATCAAAGGTAAATTGGACAATAACCTCTATGAATTTTGTTAACAACTAACAATTAATGTTCGTTGTTATTGTCATTTGTTATTCGTGATCTTTCATCTAATATTTGTTATCTATATAAACTTTAAATTTTTATGTCTTATACGTGACTGGTTATTTTACAATGTTTACGTTAGTTAAGAAATAAAACAATCTAAGTACAGTTTTTGTTAGTAACAGTCACAAAAACTAGTCAATTGATAACAATTATCAATCTATTTACTATCAAATTATTTATGTCTTCTATATATTCTAAATTTATCACCTGATGACTATCAACTATTATTGATATCTGTTAATTATCTTATCATGTCATCTATTATTAAATATCAATTGTCGTATGTAAATTGCTTTTATTATTTATTTTCAGCTATTAATCAGCAGTAATTATTTTTATATATGATATATTGTTTGCCATTTATCAATTATCCAACCCAAAATCAACTAACAAATGTTATAAATCTTCTTCTGTTATCTGTTATTTATCAAATATCATGTATAATAGTCAAATTATATCATTCTTCTATAATTTGTTATCTGTGAGCTGTTTTATAATATAATAGTTAACAATTGATGGAAACTATAACAACTATCTGTCTTGTATCATTTGACAATTATTCATGATTGATAATTGTTCCCTCTCAACAACAGCCACTGGTTTTGAAAAGAGAGAAACGGAGTTTAAGTTTCTTTGTCTTCAACTGCGTTACACTAATGAGATACAAAATAGATAAAATTGGGTCCGGCTGCATTTGACAGGAAACAATAATTAATCTTTACAATATTATTGTTATAATTGTCGCTGTTGACAGTCCCCTATGATTAGTTGGTGGTTAACCTCCTTGACTGACGGTTTACCTGGAGAGTTAAAAACTATATAATGATATTTATCTATCATATGTCGTTTATCATTTACCAAATATAACTAGTCATCAAAATGAACTATAAATATTGATAGTTTTAATGTTTAATATTTTAATTTCAGGATGGTTGTAATCGTTACTAGGTGGTAATCAATATTTAAACACATATTGAAACACTTACCAAAATTAATTTATTGTTATATGTTTACGGGTTTACATATATACAAAAATTCACGACTTAAGTTTCGACCTGTTGCGGTCATTATCAAGTAATTACAAATTGCTGAGGAAGTACATTTATACCGGCGAGATATTGGTAAAATCTACAAATGAGGGTGATGAATTATAAATTACCAATATTTAATTAGATTATTCCAAATTCTAGCAGCGTATTTTTAGACTTAGTGTTTGGTACTACAGCAAATGCTACTGTTTCTTTGGCGGATGATCTACTATTGGCAAACCAAACAAATCACCATCATGCGTATACTTTATCTATTCCCTGGGATAATCCTAAATTTCTTATTTCCAAAGAAAACATATATCTTTTTCGAAAAGGTGTTTATGATTCTCTGAATTACTATTTGAATCTTGTTGACTGGAATGCTTTATTTGCATCTTATTCAGATATAAATAATGCTGTTCTTAAATTCGATGATATAATATATGAAGCTTTTGAATTATACATATTCAAAATGGATGAATACGTATTTAAAGCGTTTAATATCAAGGAAGAAAGCAGCTCACCATAAATAACGCAAACATCTTCAGTTGATTATCTTCAATTTCCAACGTTAAGGTGCCAGTATAAGAATTTGTCACGACAATTGCATACTAAATACATCGATCGCGTTTAATGCAGCATAAAGATAACAAAAATTGTTTTGGAACTATGTGTGGGAATTTAAATCAAATGACAAATACTAAAAAATGACTCCGAGCAAGCTGATAATGGTGAGGAAATAGTGCAGATGTTTTCAAATTACTTTTCTTCAGTATACGTAGTATCTCAAAGATTAAGGATGGATTCCAATGTAATAAGCGTCAACAACACATAGCCAGCCCTCACTATTGTCTTCGAAAGTCGAAGTCTTCGAAAATATTGTGTACCTAAAAGAAAGTAATGAGTGTGGTCCCTATGGTATTTCCAGTTTTTTTTAAATGTGCTTTTTCAATTGCGTTTCCCTTTTCTTTAAAACATCGTTAAAATGCGATGAATTTCCAAGGATTTGGAAACAATCATTTATAACACCAATTTATAAGTCTGGAGCAGTTGATAAAGTAGACAATCATCGAGGTGTATGCATTCAATCAGTTATTCCTAAACTATTAGAAAAAATAGTTGCTAAACAACTAGCGTCAATGTCTCGTAATGTTTTTCCTATAAGTCAACATGGATTTGTTTCTAAAAGGTCCACATGTAACAATCTAGTGGAATAAGTGGAATATCAGCAATGATTGTCAAGCACTTTGGATAAAAGGATGCAAGTTGACAGTATATACACTTCTCTAAAGCGTTTGACAAAGTTCAGCATTCTACATTATTGGTTAAACTCGAACAACTTGGTTTCAAAAATACTACACGCAGTTGTATAAAGTCATTTTTAGAGAATCGTTCTCAGTAAGTGAAATTGGGTTATTTCGTGTCTGAAAGTATAGTTGTTTCGTCTGGTCTTCCTCAGGGATCACATTGCGGTTCTATTTTGTTCATTATTTATACTAATGATATTTATAATGTTGTAAGACGTATCAATTAGTCGATAGTCGTTTAACGTTTAATTTGCATATCTAATTTATTATCCAGAAAGCGTTTCGTAATTGAGGATTCATTTGGCACATCGCAAAAATTTAAATATTGATTGTTTAAAAATATTGTATTATGCATTTGTTAGACCATTTGGAATATACTTCAGTGGTGTAGTCACCTTACACTAAGTCTAACTGTGATAAGATTGAACGAATACAAAAAAATTTGCAGTGTGTTAAATTTAAGATGGGAATAACAAGTGCAAGAGGAATACGATTTTATAATGTCTTGTTTGTCAGTCCGGTCGCTGGAGTCTCAACGAATAAATTTGTGTTTATTTCATTCACAAACTTACTAATTATAGTATAGATTGCAAGCCATTATTGGGGTACTTAGACTTTTATTCAAGTAGCTCTATTCGTAGGTTTTGCGCTGTACCATTGTTCAGGATTCAGACACGCCTCACAAATTATTCACATTATAATATACCTATCACTAGAGCAATGAGACATGTAAATTATTTTAGCCAATTATCTTGGTTTAGTATTTTTGATACCAATTTCAATAAATTCAAATATGATATGATCATCATATTAAAATATTCATTAATTTGTATTTAAATATTAGTTATTAGTCAATTTGTGATTTTTATTTATGATAAAAAGGGGTTACCCGTTAAATAAAGATTATTATTATTATTAGATTTTGCCAGGAGCTGCCTGAAGAGCGGGGTGGAGATTAAATCTGTTTGTTCGTTGAGGAGATTCGCGTCGGGATTTCTGATGCGTTTATAAATTTCGACAGCTTCTAAAAGGTTTAGCCTCGAACTTTTGGTACAGGTGTGCAAAATTTTCACTTGGTTATCTCCGGAAATTGATGCTTGCTTCCTAAGATATGGTTGGCGAATGAGCTGTAGTTCTTCTGCGGTCTGAATTTATCCAAAAGCATAAACTTTAGAAACTAAAATATTAATTTCATTAACATTTTTTGGCGAAACATCAAATAATATAGCACACATTATCCGCAAACAAATCCAACAAATTGCCTTTAGGCTAGCTGCAAAGCTATCTAATATTTTGTTTATTTCAAAAGACAAAATTGCCTACATAACAAAATCGAGTGTATATGAGATGTAGTGTTCCGAATGCAATAGTGTATACATACGCCAAAATGGATGCAGCTTGGAAATCTAATTAAATATTCGTAATTTATAATCCGTCACCCTCATTTGGAAATTTTACCAATCTCTCGCAATTGTTAATCACTTGATAATGACCGTAACAGTTCAAAACTTAAATCGAGAATTTTTGTATATATGTAAACCCCGTAAACATATAACAATAAATTAATTGTGGTAAAAACATAGTAAGTATTTCAATATGTATTTGAATTTTTGTTATATTTTAATAAATACCTAAATAATTATGTCAAATTCTACCTATCGTCTGTCATTTGTTATCATTGTTAGATATTTATCTGTCAAATGTCATTTGTCATTAGACAATTATTAATTGTCATCTGTCACAACCAAACATCAACTATCATATATTGTGTGTTATCTATCCCCTGGTAACCATCAGATATCAATTAGCAATTATTATATTTATCTATCATTTATTAATTATCAGTTCTCAGCAAAGATCAACTTAAAACTTATAAAGCAAATTTTATGTTGTTTAAATCAATTAGACATTTTTATTCAAAATATTATAGGAAATATACAAATTAAATATTGAAATTTGAGTGCAGTGTTAATAATAATAATTAATAGTGAGAAAAATAAATTTTCTTTATGAGCATTTCTGCACTTATGTTTTACATTTTAATGTAAAAACTCCAGCTAACAGTTAAAACAACTACTCCTTGTACTAAAGCACCGCCATGCATTGAATGATATAACTGTTAACTGCCATTACATGTCTGAAATCACATTCATGCCAAGGGTAATCAAATCATTGACCAGAGCACTTAAGCCTCACTAAGCCTGTTGTGCCCCCCAAGCTGGGACAGCCCTCCGTTGTTCTATCGCTCATTTAGCCACCCAAGGTGAGCAAAGGACAGCACAACGCTTGGAGGGGTATCCCTAGTGTTTGCCATGTTCGGCCAGAGCTTCTCTAGCATAGACTCTCTAAGGTGGGCGAGATCTGGGCAGGTGGTTAACATAAGTTCCACTATCTTGTCCTCTTCTTCACATGCTCTACATATGGGGGTTTCCACCAGACCCATAGTTAACAAGTATTTCCTTAGCTGACAGTTACCCGTAAGGATACCTGTGATAAGACGCAGATTTCCCCGGGACAGTCGCAGATAGTATATCAACGGGGAAAATTAAGGAGTTGACTACTTGGAGTCAACTGCCCCGATTAAGAATTGATTGTAGGCCTGTTGTTCAAAATCGGATCCCCGTGATTACCTCTAGCTCGTAGGTAGAAAAGGAATATCACACAAAATAAAGAGATAAAAGAAATTGTAACTCGCTTACCTGGAGGACAGCAACTTCAGGAACCGCTCTCGCTTCGCCTTTTGCACTATTTGTTGTTGTATGGTGTTATTAAAAATAATAGTACTCAGATGAGAAATAAATATAATGGAAAATATATTTACACAACAAAAGCAAATGAAAATATAAGAGTATATGATAATACAAAGTGACTAGGTACATTAACTTACGATATACTAATAAAAATGGTAAATTGGATTCGTGATTGATAACTTGTGAATAACTTGTAACCGCTCGGATGCAACTGCTAACTGATAACTTCTAACTCCAACTCGTGACTGATCTTGGGTAAGCGACGACGTGATATATATACACCCCTACCCTTATTGTATTTGCGAGTGTCCAAGTTTTACACTGATGAATTAATATGTACATTACCTAACTCTATTTAGACCTAACATTATATTTACACTATCTATAACTAATTAGTATGTGAACCTTACTCATACGTAACGTACGTGGATGCGTATATGACAACAAGTACCATGTGTAACGGTGGGTGATAATATTGTTGTCTTGAACGGTGCGTACCTCGTGTTTGGTATCGTTTTATTTGTCATGACACATGGAAGGCCATCGCGAACGTGGTTTAATGATATGACTTCACATATCCACAAGATTCGCGAATAGGTAAACGGTAATCCTGGTTTACCCCGGATTAGCCCATCCATGGTCATGACGGTACGCGCCGCTTCGTTTATTGCCGAGATTATTAAATTCTTGGAAAGGGAAAAGAGATTATTTGCAAATGTATTTATGATGTGCAATAAAGTGATTTGGCGAATTTGAAATATTTATGATTATAATGCCCTTAATTTTATTGCAGCAATACCTTTAGTTTTCCGTTTCTAATCTTAAGGGTTTTGTGATTGTCACGTACACAAAACGGTCGTTTACACACGGTACATTGTTTTAGAAATCCCAATGCGGGCAAAAATAACCAACGTAAGTTACGTGTGAGGATATGTGATGACCTACCCTAATATTATGATTAACATGCATCCTAACTATACATGTCTAAATCATGTTATATTAATGTATGCATTACGAACATTACTCATTTTGAAAATAAACTTATGAAGCAAAATGAAAATGAAATGGTTTTGATAAAATAAGTATGTTATCCGACATTCACGATAGAATGCCGGTAACAAGTATGCAGCTGTTTTCAGATTATGTGAGCGCATTGCTTCCTTCTTTCTGAAGTGGTTAATCCCACTCAACTGTGCAAACACTTTTTAAGACAAATGCAACAACTAACGCTTATGTGTTCTTCACATATCGCATTACAACATGCCCTGTTTATGTAGGAGACCATTCTAAATTAGCAACGTAGCCAAAGTATAAGTTTTAGATTATACGGAATTAAAAAATAAATAAAAGGAAAGTTACACAGGATGACACACTTCACCTCACAGGATCTATTGCGAGGGCTTTAAAAGACATAACAAGGTAGACCACGGATTAAGGGAGAGTGAGTAAGATTACATTGTTAATGTTTAAACAATTAACAGATGTATGTTGCAATTGCAACTAGCCGAAAATAAATTGGAACGAGCAAATTTGATAGCGTTGATATGATTCAGTCTCGGGCGAGCGAAGAAAAAACTGTGAGTTTTCCGTTTTTCCCGATATCACTTTCGATGATTAAATTGAATAATGATTGTCACTTTTGATAGTTTCCTATGATCTCTAGTGCAACGCTAAGATTATGACGGTATGGTATTACCTTGACTGACGGTTTGCCTGGAGAGCTATAAATTCCAAAGTAAAACTCCGTTTCTTTGTCTTTAACTGCGCTACACTGATGAGATCCAATATAGATAGAAACAAGTCCGCGGCTAGTTTTGACAGGAAACAATGATTAATCTTTACTTATTATTGTTATTAACTGTCTCTGTTGACAGTTGGCCCCTTTATGGTTTAACTGACTGACGGTTTATCCGGTGAATTTATGGTATTATCTTTATTAATTATTATCTGTAATCGTTATGAAAAATTATTATTCATCATATTTTAAATGTAATCTATACTCTGTCAAGTACCAGTTTTAGTTTAGCTATAATTATATTTATCTATCATATATCATTTATCTTTTACCATTTATATCTCGTCATCCAAATGAACTGTCAAGTGGCATTAGTGGTATTACCTGTAAATAAATAAGTATGTCAAATGCTACATATCTTCTGTCATTTGTGATAATTGTTAAATATTTATCTTTCAAATGCCATTTGTCATTAGACTATTATTAATTGTCACATATAATGTGTTATCTATCCCCTGGCAATCATTAGATATCAATTGGCAACGTCAATAACTTCTTCATCATCTGCGTAGTGTTTCCGCGCATTTCGTTCTTCATTGGGATAAACAGACAAAAATCCAACGGTACGAGATCGGGGCAATAGAGTAAATGAGGAAGAAAGGTGAAAAGACTTGTGTGAGGTCGGACGTTGTCATGGAGAACGAGAAGACACTTAAGTCGTTTTTTGAATTTTCTGAGAGTAGCACAATACAATTCAGAGATCGTTAGACCAAGGGGAATGACATCGAACAGAATAAACCCTTCAGAATCCCAGATGATACTAGCCATGACTTTACCAGCTGAGGATCTGGTTTTAAACTTTTTCTTAGTAGGGGAGTAGGTGTAGCGCCACTCCATTGATAACCGTTTTGTTTCGGGTTCGAAGTGATGAACTCATGTTTTATCGCCTGTAATAATTAACAAAAAATTGCCACGATCTGCGTCATACCGAGCAAGCAATTCCGCACAGGTGGTTCACCTTTGCTCTTTATGGTCTTCAGTTAGACATCGCAAGACCCAGCGGGAGCAAACCCTTGAGATCTTTGATTGTGATCCATCGATCATATCGAATGAGAATGTTTGCACGCTCCGACACTGCTTGCTGTGCATGGCCGGCCGGTATGCGGAAAGCAGACAGTTTGGCTTGACCTTGCGGCGATCATGACACACACTTTGTCCAACGACTTACCGTGCCCACTGCCAGATCTCCATAGACATTCTGCAAATGCCTATAAATATCTGAGATGTCCTAGTTTCTGTCAAAAATAAAACTCGATTACTGCCCGCTGGAACGCACCTCAGTTACAGATTGCGCTGTAACTTATTAGAAATCGATGAAACTATACGAGAAGAAGCGGGAATGATGTTTCACACGAAATGTTCAGGTTTTTCAACTAAACGTGGCCAAGAAAAAAATGTGTTGCATTAATTATTGAACTCTCCTCGTACACCTTCTATCATTTCTCGTCAGTTAACTGTTAGTTGCTAACCGCCAATTGTCAGTTGTTATCTGGAACTTGTAATTTTTATTATTTGTCATTTGTCATTACAGTTTTTTCATTTGTCATTGGCCAACTAAGAAGTACCAACTGGAATTTAGTTATACTGTTACATATCATTGTCTGCTAACTTGAAACAGATTTTTATATATCAACTAGTCTACACACTATTTTCAATGATTCATTGTCATTTATTTTCTATCATATTTCATCTGTCATTTGTCGGTTTCTCATATGTAATTAGTTACAAGTGACTAATTATCGACTATTAACTGTTTAATTCCAAATCATTTTCTTATACTCCTTTCTACTCAATTTACTGCAATACTTCAATCTATCGTCTGGTATAAAAATGTGACTTTTGTTATATTTTAACTTTTATTTTTCATTTATCACCTGTCAACTGACTTTTGTTATGCGTTAACTGTTATCTATCATCCGTCAACTGTCATTTTCTATCTGTCCTGAATTAAATTTTCCAAATATCACCTATTCTCTCCATTGATTCTTCAATGTCAGATACATTGAAGAATCAATATAATCAACTATAGAATTTACTAATTTTTGAATGTTTCACTTTTCATCTCTAAACTGAAAACTTCCAACTGACATTTATGAACTAATAAATGTCATATGTTTGCGATTTTTTGAATCATTTATTTATCCTGTTGATTCTTTTTAAGGCTGACATGATATATTTCTTTTGTTATTTGTAGTTTCGCAATCTGAGTTCTTTTATTATACGTGCATTACCGATCAACTAAGAAATGCCTGCTGTAATTTGTGAACTGTCGATTATTATGTATCATCTAACCCCCGCTTATTTTTCAAAATCAACCTGTCTTGTGTCTTTTCTGCTATCTGATATCTGACAACTAAAATCTTTTAATTGAATAATCATTACCTTTGTTATTTATTTCATTTGTCAATAAAGATATTTATATATATATATATATATATATATATATATATATATATATATATGTATATATAAAATCTGTAATATGGAAATTGATGTTCGACATAAAACTTAAGTGATTAATAAATTTTTACTTTCCCTATATAGAATATATAGGGGAAATATTGTGATCCAATTAAGATGAAACTTCAAACTTAAGGATCTAGTGTTAAAAACTGGAACTGAAAAGCTTTTGGTGAACATTCATAAACCAGAAGTGGGAGCTCACTCGAGGAGTTTCTTGATATTTTATCGATATTTTTCTAAATTTGAAAAATGTTACATAACTTATCTAACAAAAATTGAAGGGAATAAGAAACTGAACAGGTTTTATTACAACATATTTTTCAAAAAAATCTTAACTTGGGAGAAAATTAATAATTTTGATATGTTTGGCCGATTGCTAATAAACTATAGAATTACATAAAATTTGTATATCAAGTAATTGTAAAAAATTCAAAATTGAGTAAATTGTTTAGAATAGTCTTTTTGCGTAAAGCTCATAGTTTTCGAGAAAAATATAGGGAAAGTGCTATGATGGCTATATCACCATTTTTGACTTAAACTTTAATTTAGCTTAGTTGCTTCACTTGTTTCACTTTGAAACAAGTAAATAAAAACCATTTTTTTTAAACAACATTCTAATTTAAGCTTGAACCATTCATTGACTTGCAGTTATTCAGGTCCAGGATGATGTAAGACATTCAAATAGTTGCGCGTGAGAGAACACCACCAGTAAATAAGCCGCATCCAGATCTCATGTGATCAATTTTGGATAATTTTACACATATATCAGATCTGGAATCTTTTGTTAACATTTAGAATAAAATAAAGAACTAACTGATTCCTTGACTGCCATCTGTAGTCGGACAACTATCATCTGTCATTGGTAAATTTGTCTACTATCCTGAATTATATTTTTTAAATATCAACTAATCTTCCTATTTTTTAAATATCTACTGGTCAACTGGCGTTTATATCTGTTATATCTCATCTGCCATGTGTTTTATCACTTGATATGTATCAGAATTGGCACATGTGAACCATCTGATTTTTTTAGATTCACCTGAAAATCTGGTTTTCCCTCATATCTATCGAATGCCATAAATGTCTACTATTCTGAATATATTTTTTCATATTTGGACAATCTACTGATTTTCAAATCTGATCTGCCTTCTGTTATTTATTTATATTTTACATGAGCTCATATGAAATTGTTTTGGTCAATTATTCGTCGACTGTTATTTATCATCGGTCAACTGTCATTTGTGAACTATCTACTGTCACAAGTTCCTACTTATTTTTGAGTTTCCTGGTATATGTTTTCTCTGCTATCTACCATCTAATATCTATAATTTTTCAAGATTAATTATTCATGTTCTTTTTTGTATCTGTTCACTCTGGTATTTGTAGATTGGCATTTGTCAACTAATGTTCCTATTGATTTTGGAAGACTTATCAGTTAATTAAGAACGTTTAACTGTTATTTTAAAAATCCACTATCATATGTTTTTACTGTCCTTGAAATATCCTTGCAACTGTTTTTATTTTTGTTGAGAGATTAGTTTTTATCACTTGTTATTTATCATTTTCTATTGTTTGTCATTAGCAAAATAAGATGTGATTTTTGTTTTGATCTGCTACCTGTTTCAACCTTTATTTGTCATCTATGTCACCTGTAATATTTTATCATAAGGTCAAGTCTATTTTCGTAATATTACTAAACGATTTATTTTGGAGTTTGTTTATAAAAGACCTATACAAATATACAGCGACCTTGTGATTATATAAATTATTGAAAAGACATAAATATGATTAATAACATCGATAAAGAATATTTATGGCAATATGCTTATTTCGACACTCACACACACACGACACGATATATTCCGCGAATGGTACGCCAGTCGATCCCTGTTATTTTTACATTCGACCGGGGACCCAAATTACGACCCGAATCCACCCTACCACCCCATTCCGTCCTCTATCCCTCTATTTTCCATGTAATTAAGGTCCGAGAATTAGATTAGTTTACCATAAATTTCGCGAGAGACTTTAATTAGTTTCCACTTAACAAATTGCCGCGGTCCTCAATGGACATAAAAAAAGACGAAGCGAAAGGGCCCGTATGTGCGCCCACGCTCGCCACTCTTTACATCATAATAATACGGGGAACGGGGCAAAAACAAAGGTGGAGGGGGGCGATTTTCACGAGCCATAAAATAGGGTGGACCGACGAGCATAAAAGGCTTTTTCGGTGCGGGGCCACGTTAATACCGGACGGTCGAATGTAAGTGAGAGAGAGGGACAGAAAGGGGGGACGTGAAATCGAAAACGTGTTCTCTAAAGCTAAGAGGGACACCGAGGACGAATTTTGTTTTTTTTTTCGGAATTATTTTCAATCTGGGTCAAGTTTTCGACGTCAACGTTTTATTATTGATTTTAATTAAATATATGTGTGCACTGAATTAATTAATTAATTAAATACGATCGTTTATAAAACAATTGTTGTTTTTAGTAATTAAATTAATTATATTTATAACACTACTAAATTAAAGCCACAAATTAATTTTAAACAAAATTATATTACGACATATTAAAATTAAAATTATATAAAATGCATGTGAGTTCATTTGAGTTCAAGCTTATTGAGAAGATTTATTTTAACTCTTTAGTTATATACAAATATTATTATTTACAAATGTCAGCTATTTATTTGCTCGGTTTGTTATAACATAATTACTCCCATAAAAATTCTTCAGACGGCTCTCGGCGGTTCCGGGGCATTCTTAATATTTTTGGACTTAAACAATTCGAGATATATGCAATACGCACTTCTCTCCACTCGCGCACCAAACTTGTCATACTTCTTATTCTAGCTAATAGCATATGGATTGGCATATATTCAACCTTTCGCTATAATATAAGAAAAGTTACATAAATAGTTGTACATACCTTACTTAATAATTTTATAATCAAATATTCATCATAAATCTATAAAGAGATGACGTTGATATACAGACCTATTTAATAGTTATTTAATTTTTTTAAATCAATGAATGGCAAGTGTTACATTTATGAGAACGTACAAATATAAATAGAACCAAACGTTTATTTCTGGATAGTCAGTGTTAACCTCGTATACCGCAGCTTGAAAATACATTACATTAAATTTAGCAGCTAACGTGATAAGTCGCCCACACTTGAGGGCTGAATTTCCAACCGGCGAAGTTCGCCCTTTCACGGCACTGCGTTTAAAACAAACTTCGGGCACCGCCATTGTTGGACCTTCATCGGAAAGATAAAGATAGGCCGAGGCGGTAGATCTTTAATTAAAGTACATTACTGGAAACCGGTTACTGTTTTTCGGACTAAAATAGCTCGGATTAGATCCTCAATTTGGCCCGGCGAGTGCACCATTTTGCACGGATGATAAATTTATGCGGGACCAATAACAGAGAAAGTGCATTATTCATGTGAATAATTTCGCAGCGCGCTAAATTTATTTTAGGCTAATAATAGGACCGGATATTATGGAATTGGATCAAAAATAGAATACATGTATCAATGATTTATAGTTAGCAACCAAAATTTTGCGGTTTTTATTTTAATATTATATAATATGCTATTTAATTTATATTTTAGGTTTCATAAATTCATTCAAAGCAAAATTAACATATTATATATTATATAATATAGACTTTGAGGTTCCTATTATTGTATCTAAAGTTTTTGGAATTATATAGAGCAAAAAGTAATTTTGCGAAGATATTTCGAAAAAGAAGGAAATAATATATTTACAGTTTGTGTTATTTTTCACCAATTCCTAATAAATCAATGACGGATTTTTAGAAAAATATAATGCAAAAAGACAAATCTTTTTTAAAATATTTATAAATTCATATGCGTATATTAATTATTTAATCCTTTTTAATTAATTTCTATGAAAATAAATGCATATATTTATATATTTCCATTTTAAACTTTTCTCAGAGTTGTATAGAAAATACTATCATACATAAATTTTTCAAGAGGAGCGGTAAACAAATTCCGACAACCCCTAGTAGTGTCGGTGCAATCTTCCGTGAAATCATGGGGGTTTTCAGGATGCAACGAGTTTATTGTCATGACGGTGTTTTCCCCAGCCTGTACTATTAATATGATCCACACACAGTTAGAGTTTTGATTTATGATTTCTCTGCCCATTCTCGAGACAAAGACTGCCGTTTCCTCATTTTGAATGAACGTTTGTTGTCTCAGACGTTTTGAATTAACATAATTTATTATATTCTGTTGGCATAATCATATGAATAATGTAATAGAGGATAGTAATGTGTTCGAGAAAGTCTAGTCCGAGTGTAAGTATGATAAAATCCAAATCCATTATTAACCATTTGAACCAATGCCAGATTTTAATACGCCTTTGAATATTATTTTTATTCTTGCTTGCGAGTAGAAATACAGCTAAAATCTTATACAATATATAACACAATTAAAGGTTTAATTTTAAATATTTATATCAAATATAAATTAAAGCTATATATTTTTAATATAATTAATGAGCTAACATGTTTTTTATTGGTTTTAAATATACTGGTATTATATTATAGTAATGAAATAAATGCTAACATAGATAACATTTTAAATTTATTATTATTACAGCCGTTACCATAATACATTGCAATAGATTCTTTTAACATCGATTTGGATAAATCTTCGGCGATTGTAAATCAACGCAAGTAATTCTTCCAACTAAATCTTCTAGGAGAATAGGGTAAATTATTACACGTAACCATCATAGGCCGGCTCCATTAAAAGAGCTCCTAGAGATTTAATGCCACAATTTCTATGATTTACCCCTTTTCTGGGAATTTATGTGCCCTACGTGTCCGACGTAATTATTTGGAGAATAATAGAGAAACTTATTTAATTAAAGCGCGCCGCGCCGCTGGGGATGTGGGCGAGTGCAGGAAACGTCGGTTAAAAGTGCAAACAAAACTTATTTATTAAATTGTCCTCATTATAATGCGATTACATTATCCCGTTTTTGTTTGCGAAGGAGGCAATTTACATCTCTGCAAATCGCCGCTTGCCAATTTGAAGCGAATAAACAAAATAATATGTTGAAAGAGCTCGCAAACGCCACCCCACCCCGCTCGAATAAAAAAAATCTACATTGCAAATTGAAATAATAAGCCGAATATACACGGATTCTGCTTACACAGGGACTTCATTTGAATAATTTTAAATTCTTTAATAGCTTCCGAGCCGGAAACCCGGGACGCTTTTTCAGTCCACTTGGAGGCCCATGGGCGTCCAACCACCCCCCTCCCCTCATCCCGCCTCTACCCCTTTGAAGAGTTACGCAAGCTCGGATCACGCCTACTGCTAAGACGTGTTTCTATATGGACGTGATTAAGGTGTCTTGTACAGATATTTATCACGTGTGCGAATGTGCCAGAAGGGATACTTCCCTCAATTTATATACTGTTGCTGTTAGGCTAACAGTTACACACACTGCTGAATTGAAATATATGGGTCGGACTGAAATTACGTGAAGGGCTTAATGTGACAACAAGAGGTTTACTCGGGACGTATGAAAATATTTTGATTACCTAAATTAGTCGGGTATAATACGAGTTCACCATATAAAACATCTGAAAATTATATTTTTTGTAGTTGATAATAAATAAAATTTAAAATAGAAAATGACATAAATTGATGGCAGATCGCCATTTGATATATAATAGATAATAAAAGACAAATGACACATGACAGATAACATATTGCAGGTAAGCAATGACAAGTGTCAGATGGTAGATCATAGATGGAAAATAAGAAATGTAAGATGGCAGATTACATATAATACATTCAACGTGGCTTGGAAGTCAAAGAAAAAAACTGTTTGCGAAATTAATTCACCATTTTTTAATATTCTCTTTATCTCTTGTTTTATTTTATCCGAATTTTAAAGCAGTTCATCTACGAAATTTCTAAAATTTAAAAAAATGTTTTTTTTTAGATTAACTGAAATGTTTACCACACCTGGCCTCATTTTTCAGGAATATCTTGCATGTCTATGGTATTAATAGATGTATAGATATTTTATGAATTTCTCTTCTAAATTATGTGCATATTCTCAAAAGTTTCTAAAAATGTCCAGCAATTTATTTAGGATTTCTTGACCTTTTCAGAGACTTGTCTTCCAAATATTACTTTTATCAAATGATAACAGGTAATAGGTAATTAATTAAAACACTTGGTTTGAAACAAACCAAGTGTTTTAATTAATTACCTATTATTCCACAATGTTTCACCACGAGGTAAATAAGAAAATCATTCATGAAAGATAACAGGTAAACTGTAATAAATTATAAATTATAGTCGATATATAGCTAATATTAGATCGTCATTTGATATATAACAGATAGCAGAAAACAAATGACAAATGAGAGATAAAAGTTCTCAATGACAGATGATAAATAAGCATTTATAGAAGAAAAACTTGTTTAGTTTCGACAAATTCAACTTACCATTTGCAATCAAGACAAGTTGAAATTGTCGAAACTTTTCATTTGTAAATTATAATGTATAAAAAAGTAGAAGCCTCGATCGTTAGGAATTTCTTCCATATTTCTAAATGTATTCATAATTTATTTTTTTCTTCTTCTAGTTAGAAAAGTTTATGGAATAAATCTAGAAGATTTTCCTTTAATAGTTTAAATTTAATATAAAACATCACGTTTTAAATTAGTTAGTCGGTTAATTTGTTGCTAATATAAATTGTTTAAATTTTTGTATGTAAAAATGTAGTTTTTCTTCTTTTTTGCGATGGTATTTTGTATGCTTTTCTGTTTAGAAAAAGGGATACCCGTATTTATATTAAGTAACTAACTAAATACATTTGTAAATACACTTGATAAAAAAATTAAAAAACATAGTTTTCTTACTATTTGTTCTTTTACTATTTTGAATTTTTTAGCAGTTCTTTGACAAAGTTTCTGGATTTTCTTTGTAGTCTCTAGTATTTTCTTCAAGATTTCTAAGATTTCATACATATTCTAATAATTCTTCTTCGTGACGTTTAACGTGTATTCTCTTAAGGGCAGAAAATTATAATTAATATATTGTTGATTGCAAACAACATGAGAGAAATAACATATAACAGACGACAGATGTGATGATAATGTATGACAAAAAACAAATAAAATTTAAGAGATTTTACATGACAAATGGCTTGAATGTCTAAAAAAACTATTCTCAGATTTTTATTCTTCTAAATTTCTAAAACTCTCCATGAATTAACGTTAATTTTTAACTATTTGTTCCTTTATGTTTTGAAAATTTTCTTCAGTTTTCATCTAAATTTCTAGGCATTTATATTAAATTTTTTTGTAAATAATGTGAATTCACTTTTTTGGTTCCAGATTTTTCATCAATTTTCTGTAATATTTCATTTTCCATAAAAAAAATATAATTACCTAATATTTCATTAAATGTTTTAGAGCTTATCACCATTTTATTTGACAGGACGTTTCATTTTGTTAAGAAAATTTAAAAATAATTTCTTATTTTAGAGAGAATAACATCTTTATTCGAACATATATACAAAGTTAAAAACATTTACAAATGATATCTAATGTGTTAGTCTGTCCGTTTGGGCTATCGACCATCGGTCTTTCTGCCCTGTCTTGACTCTAATTTAGTGTAAAAAAATAAATAACTTTGCTAGCTAGCTTAACTGTCTGGATGATTCGCACTAATGAATTGATGTAGGGTGACTGAAGGGTGTTTATATTTAGATGGGATATTGGGATTTCGGGGGATGAAAAATTTGTTGAGAAGGGATACATTAAAAGGATTGTTGGCAAATTTAAGACTTAGACTATGTATACGTTGGGAGATAGGAGTAACTTGGGTGTATTCATAAAGGAGCTCGTTTGAGGGATTATGGAGCGGGTTAATTGGGTGTCTGAGTTTGGTGAGGGTTCGTAGAGCTGACCTTTCGGCGACGTTAAAGTGGTGGAGAGTGGAAGAACGGATTTGGTTGAAAAGGATTGCACCGTAGTCTATAAGAGGTCGACAAATGGCTTTATATATTGTCACTGCAGTTTTGGTAGAAATACCCTCATTTTTGTAAGTTAAAGCTCGAAAATGTCGGGCTCTAGTTTTAATCTTTACCTTTATAGCTTGTGCATGGGCTTTGAAGGAGAGATGGGTTTCTTATTTTATTTGCCGGAATTTTCTAGAAATTGTCTTTTAAATTTCTAAAAGTTTTTATGCCTCCTGAAATATTTCTTGTTTATTTTAAATTTTTTGCCATATATTTAACTAAATATTCAGAATTTTCAATACAATTTTTCTTCTAAATTGTGCAAAATTTCTATAAAAAAAATCTTGCGTGTAATTTTAGATAATTTATAAGTTAAAGATATAATTCTGTAACATTGTATTGTATTTTTAAGTTCTTTTTTATAAGTTTCGTATTTTATTTAGTTAAGGATTTGTTGTTTTTCTTTTTTGATTTTGACGTTTTTGCATGTACAAATTTTTGTAAATTTGTCATATAGTATATTACGTAATTTTAATTATTTGATAGCAGATGTCATGTAAAGACAAATGATAATAAGAATAATAATGTTTAAGTTCTACAGACGTCATATGGCTGAACTTATTCACAATATATGTAATGTATTCTAATTAATTCTAACTTAAATCTACAACACAACTCAGAATATAATTATTAATAGCTAGGACATAACATCTACGATACAAATAAATAATTGTCTACAAAAAGTATAGAGAATGTAGTTAACACAACTTATCTATATCCAAAAATTTACGGTTAAGCCGGAATTTGTCTTCAAAGTTTCAAAAAGTTTTATTTCTTTTGTTTATAACAATTGAACGCTTTATTCGATTTGAATGAAATTTATTATTAATAACTACCATAATATAATACATTATTTCAGTTAATATGGTCATTAGTGATTGACAGGAAGTATATTCTTCTCTTTATCAGTATCGTTTTGTTAATAAATATCATCAGTATACCTGGTTTTACGATTATGTTTCGTTAAAATGATACTATATTGGCTAAAATGTTTCACAATATAAATCAGACAGGTATAAATGTATAAAGAGGGTAAGGTCAATGTTTTTAATTATAAAATAGAGGCTTGCATTCCTCTAGGTAGCCTTATTCTGCTTCGATTAGAAGTGCGCGCCTTTGTAAAGCGAATATTCTGTGTCGATCCAAAGAATTACCCCAAATAAGCAGTCCATAGTTCAGTAAACAATGACAAGTTCCGTGATATGCGGCTGTTAAGATGTGTCCTGAGACTTAGTTAGACAGGTTTCTTAATAAAAATATTTTGTTACAAAATCCTTTGGCTGCACCTAAGTTAAGGAATAGTTATGATTAACCCTAAGAAATTGGATTCGCTCGAGAACAGACCTGCATCATAATCCCACTTGCGAAGACTACAAAGCATATACAGTTTTTGTTTGATTGAGTTGCAGTTGGTTAACGCCAAACCACCTCTTAGACCTTATCAGAGCACTGGTACTGAGCTGTAAACTTATATAAGGGTAATCACTTGTGCTTATCAAGGTAGTATCATCAGGATACATGCTGGTTTGTACTTTATGCACAGCGTGAGAAAGATCGTTGATGTAAACCAAAAATAGTAGTCCTAGTGTTGACCCCTGTGGTACACCATATTCGACCCTAAGAGTGTCAGAAATAATTCTATCCGCCTTGACTACTTGTGTTCTTCCGACCAAGTCTGATCAGTGGACAGCTAGACTCGCACAAACCGTAAAATGCGAGCTTTTTAATGGTAGGAAGTGATTAACGCAGTTAAAGGCTTCTGTTAAGTCTAAGAAGGTGACAATTGATATCCCACTATTTTCGAACGTCTCAATTGTTTCCAGAGTATTGTAAAATAGCATCAGTGGGAGAGAACCCTTTTCTAAACCCAAACTGGCACGCATTCAGCAGCTGATTACCCTCCAAGTAACATAATATTTGGATATACATTAGTTTCTCTAGGATATTTAAAAAAGCAGAAATTATCGAGATTGATCTGCAATTAGATGCGTCATATTTATCATTCTTTTTAAAAGCAAGTATCATTACTGACGTCTTCATTAAGTCAGGAATTATACTATACCACTCCTTATAGCTTTTAATTAGGTCAACAGACCATCCATAAAAATCTTTTGTCTTACCAGTTTTTAGACCAAATATTACATTTCTTACATAAGCCACTGACACCTGCTTGAAACTAAATTTGGCATTAGACCTCATGGGTGGCATGAACTCCATAGCGTTAGTAATAATAAAGGGACAACCTTTACGGAAAATTCGTGCCGATTTTTAAAGAAAAATCAAATGCAGCTCATTTACATTTTGGTATACGATACATTTATTAAATTATATAGGTACCATTCTGTTCCATAACCTTTCTCCATCTTTCATGCAACTTGAGAATTACGTCCTTCCAGAATCTCTCAGGTTTTTCGGCAAAAAAATTGTCCAAATAAGTTCTATCTCAACCAAAAAGTTGAAATTTTTCCCATTAAAGGAATTTTGTAATGATCGGAAAAGGTGGAAGGGAGGTCTGGCGAATACGGTGGATGGGGTAAAACATCCCAACCAAACGTCAACAATTTTTGTCGAGTTGTCAAAGACACATGAGGTCGGGCATTGTCCTAATGAAAGACGACGCTCTTTCGATTAGCTATTTCTAGACCTTTTTGTTTGATTACTGTCTTCAATTTCTCTAATTGAGAGCAATACTTTTCCGAAATTATTGTTTCATTGTTGGGTAAAAGCTCATAATAAAGAATTCTTTTCTAATCCCACCAGACATAGAGTGGTACATAACACTTTCCCTAAGACCTTTTATGCTGAACGTTTTTATAAATTATCCATTTTTCATCTCCCGTCACTAATTGCTTCACAAATGGTGTCTCCTCGTTGCGTTTGTAAAGCATGCCGAGATGCGATCTAACAGATGTTTCTCCGCTAAATCATGCGGAACCCATACATGAAGACGGTTTATGTAGCCAAGCTTCACAATATGGCCGTATATGGTTGATTTTGATTTATTTAGCATTCCTGCTATTTGACTTAATGTTGAGTGTGGGTTATTCTCGATTTCTGCTTTAATCATATCGTCGCCTGTGGTGAATTGCCTACCCGCCAGTTCTTGATCTTCAAGATAAAAATTTCCAGCTTTGAACCGAGCAAACCACTTCCGCACAGTTCTTTCGGCTACAAAGACATTTTGGAAAAAGAAAAGCATTAAATGCGTTTATCTAAAACTGATAAAAATTGCCGAATTGTAACCAAACTTTTTATCAAATATGGCCTTAAGTTGTCTCTTTTAGAATATGTACAAATGTCATTTGTTTTCAATAAGTGTGCTATATTCAGAAATCTTCTCACGCTACCTACTGAAAATCGGCACGAACTTTCCAGACAGCCTTATAGTTGCTGTAGAATCAACAATAATCTTTATTTGGTTCTGGAAAGATTTACTGAACTCATTTGGAGAGATTAGACATTTGAATTGACAACTTGCCACATGGCTTTACATTTTTTGTTCGAGTTGTTATTACTGAGTGAATTACTTTCATCATTTTAGGCATTGGACATTGATGAACATCAAACGGATTTACTATGGATTTTACTATGTGGTGTATCATCCATTCTTGGATTGGATGTTGTCTCTTCTAAAAATATAACGGTTATTCTTTCCTGCCAATTTGAGGGATCCATTAATTTAGATGATCCGTTATACGATGCCACCTTTTCTTATTTTTTACATGTAAAGTCATCTTGTGTTAAAATAGTTAGAATATGCTCTCTAACTGTATAAATATAAATGAGTATTTTACGTGGTTGCACTGCTAATTGTAGCCCTGATGATAGTTTCTATATAGAACAAATCATAGATGAAACTGGTAGATAATAAGATGACAGATTATACTGACTACACGTTATAGGTTACATAGATAAAAAAACAAATGATTGATCAAATGTATCAGATTTACAGAAAAAAAAACTATGAATAACAAATTTTATGTGCCTATAAACACAACCAGTGACAGGTTACAGATAAAAACTAATAGATGACAGACGAGACCGAAAATTACAGAAGTCAAATAAAATATTACATAGTTTTCTTAGTATTCTATAGTAAATTAAAAACAACAAATGATAAATACCAGAATGTGATTGTCTTTTAAAATAACACATGACAAATGACAATTTTGTTATGGAAAATTACAGACGGGAGACTTTTCCAGATATTTTTATCATTTTTGAATATTTAATGCTTTATTTGTAGAACTTTTCATAAAATTTTCTTCTTAATTTCTACATTTTCCATAAGATTTTCTTCTAAATTACGTGAAAAATTTACAGGAGACCGATGGAAATTAAGAAGTGACAAATAGCAAATGACAGATTAAAAATGAAAAAAATTGCATGAAACTTGACTTGAATTTTTAACAAGAATATAATTATGTTTATTTTTATCTTTTAAATATCATTGTTATGTTATAATTATTTATAAAAGTAAAAATAAACATATATAATATCACAAAATGGGTAGTATTTAAGAAAAGTGAATAAACTAATAAATAAACTAAAACTAGCCACAAAAATATAATAATTATTGAACGAGTTTATAAAATTCTAATTCTAAATAAAATTGAAAATTTCAAAATTTTAATAATTAATAAAGCAGAAAAATATTTACAAAATGTAAATTTTAGGTAAAAAAAACAAAAAGTTTACAATAGGTTCAGATATTAAAAACTTCAAAGAAATAATTTCAGAAAAACTAGATTCATGTGTTACTTATAACTAGATTGTAAAATTCCATAAATGTATGAAATGATTAAACAATTATTAAAAAATACCTTTCATGTTTAAATTTAAATAGAGAGAGTTATTTACATTTTTCACTTTCACTAATGTTTTGTGTAAAACTTGTTGGAAGTATAACGACGACATTGAATATATGGGATTATTATATAGCCTTGAAATATCATAACTTGTACTTGTTTTTCATGATCTTTATATGATTCTAAAGGATCCTTAATGTCTATTAGATAATATTGAATGCACTTTGAATGACCTTCAATAATTCTGAATGAGCATAGATGGCGTTAAATGATTGTTAGATAAATTTCAATAACCTCAATTGAGTTTTAAGTAATCTAAATTATTTTGATTAATTATTGAGTGACCTTAAATAACTTTAAATGCCATAGGATTGATTTATATTACTAAACAGTCGTTTAAAACCCTGCTTTATGGTGTAAAAGTGGATAGTGTGATAGTGTTTGTCCACTCACTATTTTTATTTCATTTTAAATTTCAAATAACCCACTGTTAATTAGTTTTTTAATCTATACCATGCGCCTGTCTAAAATATAATGTCAGTAAGCAATTTAAATAAAAATTAATTAGACGGTTATGTGGGTGACCTCTATTCCACCCTCCAATCGTAAAGGATGTCTGAAAAACTATTTATATACAAATCATTATCATTTAATAATCCAGAATAAACTTAAATGAGCATCCGATGGTGCTATTTTTTTGTTAGATGATCTTCAAATAACTTGAAATGATCCTTTGATAATGATAATTGCTTCAATCAAAAAAATACCAAGGATGTCTGGACAAATATTCACATACAAAACAATATCAACATTTTATTCTACAATTTTCTTTACTTTTGAAATAATAATGAATAATAATAAAAACTTTACACTAGCTAGAATTGGATTATTGGATCATCTTAAATAGCCTCGAATGACCTTGAATGATCATTAATTTTTATTTCTCTGAATTTATATTGGATGACTTTTAAATTATCATTGGTTAATATTGAATTAACGTTTGACTATGTTAAATGATTGGTAGATAATCTTATATAACTTCCAATGATCTTTTGGTGATTTTAATTAATTTTGATTACACGTTAAGTGACCTTAAAAAGTAAATTGTTTGTGAAATGATTTTAAACAACTCTAACATACCGTTGGATAAATTTGAAGTATTAAAATTTAATTAAAACATACTCTGTTTGAGGCGGAAAAATTGGAGGAGAGGATAAACCCACCCACCCCACATAAAAATTATTCAAGTGAAACACTATTAATGTAATTTTTTCTCTAGACCGAAGTTTTATTTTAAATTTTTGCTTCTAATAGTCAAAGATTTAAATAAAATAGGTGGGTGCTCTCTAACCTTCTCTCCAATTAATAAAATATACGCAACGATATAAAATTATTTTTTTAGTTTTGTTTACTTGAAAGAAAATAAAAAGTGTGAATTAGAATTATAGTTAGATTATCTTAAATAGTCCTGAATGACCTTGAGTAATCATGAGTTTCTATAACTGAATGATTACTAAATGATTTTAAGGAATATTTAATGATCTTTTATCTTCAATAATCTTACTTTTGCATTTAAAAAGGAGTAAAATTATTTTTAATGGTTAATACTCTAAACGATTCATTACTCCTAACCTCCCAACAAATAAGTTATCTGTATATAGTCCAAAAAAATTGTATTGCATAAAAAAATAATTAAGTTTACAAAATGTATTTACCGAAATTTGACCCAATTATCCCAAAGAACCTCGAATTAATGCAAATCAAATATTATTATGAGCGAGCGGACCGGAGGGGCGTAATGATTCTCAAATATTTGTTCTCAGGAGAGGCGAATTTAAATTCCGCCGCAGTATATATGCACACTCTTCCTGTTGGTGATAAATAACGGCCACCCCTATTATCATGGCACAATAACTTGTGATGTTGTATACGTTACGTACTTCACTATACGTATCTAGTTAGTACAATACATACTGAAGCTGCACAGAGTTAACTTTACAAGAATACTGTCGTTGTAAGCAAACAATATATAAATAACGTAGTTGAATTTTAACTATATGTAGAGATTTATTAGTTTCACTTAATCTCTATTCATAAAAAATATATTAAAGCTACTGTAAAAAAGTATATGCGAAAAAACAGCAAGCAGATATTGACTTACTATGTTGATGAAAAAATGCCAGCACCACGTGCCACCTCTCCCCAATACGTCAACCCTATCCTTCATCCAGTTTCCACCCATTTTAATTTTTTCACCCTACAACTCCGTCGACTTTCTTATCCCTGTTAAAATTCCGCCTGGCTGATTTATTTCTGGCCTTTTTTAAGAAACACGCGTTTTTCTGTCGTGGTAATTAGTTGCAATTTCGCACTAACTACTACATCTCGTGCATGATTGATAAGTGTGCAATGGTCCGTCTTTTTAATTTAATTTTGTGTCCGTGGACACAATTTTTTCCTCTCTCTCTGCCACTGATAATAACGAGGGTTGCTGAACGGTCGTTAAACTAATCTTTTCTATTTAATTTTGGCGGCATAAATCACTATAAGTGTGGCCCTTACTCATATAGGTTTTAATTTTATGATATGGCGGAAATGCACGAACCCCTTTTCGGCTTTAATCTCGAGAATTATTACAGCTTTCTGTAATTAAATTTAATTTCTGCGCTGAAAGAAAAAAATATATAAAGACATTATATACTATGAATGTCAGATTTATATTAATGATGAGATTCAGAGTTGTAAATTACAATTAGAATCAAAATAAAATATAATATTTTGAATAATAAAATGTAATAAAATCCTTTTGTTCGTTGTAGAAAATTATATAATAAATTTAAAAATACAAAAACATTTCGTGAATCTACAACAATGAGTCTTACTAAGACTACAAAACAAATTAATTTGAAACAACTACTTCTCTAGCTAATACTTCGACAGACATTGAATAATACAAATTAATTTGCGTGTTACAAATAGTACATTTTATTATTTATTAGTTTATTCAACAGAAATAATTTCATCCAAATTAGTGTTGCTTTAATAGTTGTACTATTTGTAACACGCAAATTAATTTGTATTATTCAATGTCTGTCGAAGTATTAGCTAGAGAAGTAGTTGTTTCAAATTAATTTGTTTTGTAGTCTTAGTAAGACTCATTGTTGTAGATTCACGAAATGTTTTCGTATTTTTAAATTTATTATATAATATTTTGATGTAGACAACCGTATATGAAGTATTGTAATTAAATGTTTTGAATTAATTTAGTTTTGGTTTTCAGATTACACAAATAATTTGTTATTAATAACTATAATTGAATTATTTTTATCACCAAGTTATTATTAACTGTTATAATTCTTTCAAACATACTGCAACCAAAATATATGATGAATGGTCATCCCCTATAAATTTAAAGGCGATCCATAAAACGAGTATCTAATGAAATATCGTATGAAATATCATCTAGTTATGTAATATCGAAAGAGAAATATAATGTGTCGTCGGAATCTGCGTAGCGAATTTCAGAAAAAAAGAAAGGGAAAAAAATAGGCGCCCGTCCGGGGGAGAAATCCATTTTTCTATAAAACGTTTCGACTGCGGAAATGGGAATATATTTATCTCAAAAGAGGGGACGAAATGCATGAAATGTTGGAACAATCGCATAAAAATAAAACATCACGTTTATATATATATTCCATATTTATTGAAATAAATCGCAAATTGATTCAATGTTATATGGATATCATTAATTATTTTCCAATCCACTATAATCACCATTACGTTCCATTTTCGAACTATATAAATTCCAATTAATTATTTTATACTCGCTTGGCAGTTTTTGGTGGATGCGCCGGGGCGACGTTGTAATTTAATCACTAATTTATGACGGCAATATAAAACATATTTTTTTATTACTATTATTGTTATTACGTACCCTGTAATAAATGTTAATTAATTTGTGATATTTTAATGGAACTTATTGCCGAATGCGTGCCACCGTGTGCCGCCCGTAGCCATAAAGTCGCAATTAAAGCGTACATTACCAATGGCGCTTACGTATGTTTACGAGGTAAATAGGTGAAGGCTGTGCGGTTTCGAACGTGAGGCTAATTTCAATGCTGACGATATAATAGCGATTAATCATCAAAGGGTTTGTAGCGTTTAACGGGCGGCCCGTAAATATTAATAAGTTACGATGAAGAATGTACGCGTTATTTTTATACTGGATGGAATTAATTTAATAAATAATACAATATGAGTTAACAAAATGCAAAGTTTATTATGAAATTATATATATATATATATATATATATATATATATATATATATATATATATATCCTGGCTCATCCACCTTATAAAAATATTGAGGAAAAGTATAATTTGAAATTTTAGAGGCTTGTAGTAAAATTACACACATTAACTTGTCAAAAATAAGTATTCTTACCATAAGATGCTTACTGTTGTTTGACTAAATAGAGGGAGGGTTATAGAACACCCGCCAATCATACATATACATTAAAACAATTTATATGATTGTTTCGATTTGATGGATCATAATGGTGAAAAATTTATAATGTTTGCATTTTCCTCTTATCTGCCGTCTGCTGTCCATTATTTTTATCCTATCATCTGTTATTTGTTATAACTCCGAAAGGGTATGTTTATATAAGTACCCTTTTATTTATACATGTAGAAATAACATAATACAGAAATATAACAAATTAAGAAAAGATACAAATGTCATTATATAAAATATAGTAGGACTTCACATAAAAAATAAATATATAAAATCTAAGTCTTATTTCTAAAACATTATAATTTACTTATGTATTCATCCGTGCTATAAGGTTCTATACTTATGAGTAGGTTACGCAGTTCAGCTTTAAAGTGTTTAATATCAAGTGTTTTAAATCTGGCTGGTAGTACATTATATAAATTTACTTGCGTTACATACCTAGCGACCAAGGTAAGATTTGTTTTGTATTATAACAATTGATTTCCGTGCCTAGTAGGATAGGAATGGCCGTGGTTAACAATAGTAAATTTGTCTCTATTCTTATGAATATATATATATATACATGTTTTAAATATAAATAAGGGGACTGTCATGATATCTAGAGATTTAAAATAAGTTCTACACGACTCAGAGAACTGTAGTTTACAGATTATTCTAACAGCCTTTTTCTGCAATATAAATATACGTTTTGCCGCTGTAGAATTTCCCCATAGTCTTAGGCCATATAAGATATGGCTAACAATTAAAACATGGTATGCCTTCATGCATGTTGAAATAGCAATTAAGGGAGCCAGTCTTCTCAAAACAAAGAGTTTGTCCACGGCCATCTCGGTACTTTTATTTTTTCTGAAATCATATTGGCTATCAGATAGAATTTTATATTTATTTAAGTAAGAGATTAACCTGTCTTTTACAAGCAATTCTAATATTTTTCCAATAATGTGGATGATGGCTATCGGTCTATAGTTATTACAGTCTTTTTTGTCGCCTTTTTTGGAATTGGAATAACTTTTGAGAGTTTAAATATTTTGGGGAAAACGCCATTTTGAAAACATAGATTAAAGAAAGAAGAAAGGCATGCGGCCACATGATGTGATAATGTTTTTACAATAATTGAATCGAGTCCGAATAAGATGCATTGTTGTTCTATTATTTTTTAGTCTTTTGATCGCGTTCACTATCTCACTAGGATCAGTAGGTAAGAGGTAAAAAGAATCGTAAAACGTATTTTTATTTAAAGGCTGATTTATATGTGCATTCGGAAGATTTTTTATTATATCTGATGCAACATTTACAAAATAGTCATTTGGAATGGACGGTTGTATTGGTATTGTTTCAGTTATTTTTTTAGTACCTCTTTCAGTATTTATTAACTGCCAAGCTGCTTTGGTCTTATTATCAGCTGTATCTATGATATTATTATAGCAAGATTTTTTAGCATTATCTAGATGTAATTTGTATTGTTTAAAAGATATATATAGTTTCTTTGACTCAGAAGTATTTGTCATTTTATGATAGTCATACATAAAATCCAAATGTCTCGTAGTTTTCTCAGGTCAGGCGTGAACCAATTTAACTTAACATCCTTCTTATTTTTTTATCTCTCGTTAGTAGACATTGCAATTGATATCAATAAAGCACAATTAAAATATTCAGCCACTTAATTAACATCACTAGCATTGTCTGATATTACGATTGGATTTAAACTGAGTTGTTGATTAACACGGTCGAAATTTGTTGTTGCAATTTTTCATTTTATTTGTATGCGAAACATTACTTATATTGGCAAATGTTTTAAGATATTGTCCTAGGTGGTCTGATATATGTGGATTTACTACTTCGGTGGTTTAATTGTTCGTATTAGTTAAAATGTTATCAATGCAGCTCTCAGAGAATTCTGATATTCGTGCACTTCCTTTTACAGTAATATTTAGTCCAAACGAATGAATAATTTTTATCAGTCTTTCTTGATTGGCTGACTTTTTATCAAAATGAATATTGAAATCACCTGCTATAACAAGTGTTGTTCCATTAAATGTAGGTTTTGAATGTATATAATTTAATAGGCTACAAAACTTGTCGAAGAAGTTATCAATATTACCTAAAGGTGATCTGCACAAGCAAACAATTATTATTTTAAATTCAATCAGAGAAATAGCACAGAATTCAGCATCTTTATCATTGCAGAATCGACCAATCGATAAAGTTTCGTATTTTAAGTTGTTGAGAATGTATATATATGTTCCTCCATGTGAATAGTCAGTTCTGCAATAGTAAGCTGCCGTTTTATAACCAGTTAGATATTGACAGTCTATCAAATCTTCTCTGAGCCAATGTTCAGAAATGCTTATTAACTAAACTTTGTACGTTTAGATGAAATATAAATAAATCATATAATTCACTTGTATATTTATGTGAATTTATTTCGTGCAAACTTACTTGTGAGGAGTTGATTCCTTGGTTCGGAGAAAATTTGACGGCTGTTTAGAAAAATAAAATCTATTTATGTAAATTCCCTTTGGTCAGAATTTCTTTTTCTTTTCCCATGCACTTTTGTGTTCTGCAATCCTTTCGTTAAAGGCTCGTCCTGTTTGTCCAATATATTTTTTAGAGCAGTCATTGCATGTTAGCATGTACACTCCACAACTATCGAGTTTGTTAATTTTGTCTTTGTTATTTTTAATAATTTTGCCAAGGCTATTGTTTGTTTTGAATGCTATTTTAATATGTAATTTTTTCATTTCATTACTTATTTTATTAGTTAAATGTCCATTAAAAGTTAAGGAAGTATAGTTATTGTTATTTTTTGGAGAATTGTTTGAGGGACTAATTAGGTTTTTTATAATCTGGTTTTCTTTATTTTTAACTAGTTTTTCAATAGTTGGTTTTTGGAATCCATTATTTTCAGCTATTGTATAAATAATGTTTAAGAGTTCCAAAAACCAACTATTGAAAAACTAGTTAAAAATAAAGATTTTCCACACAGAGAAGAAAGGGAGAAAATTAAATCTACTCGAAAACCTGGAAATCAACAGATTCGAAAAAACGGGCCTCCTGCTAAACGAACAAATTGAACTGTCAAACTCACCACTACTTAAAATATTTACCCCTCCATAGTGCCAATAGTGTTAATGTATATATATAGTTCTAAGCTTTTTCTAATTTTATTGTAAACTTTCATTCACCTGAAGAAGCAATAAATTTGCGAAACAATTGTAGTGAAAATAAACACACATTTTGAAAATCTTAGTTATTTACAACTTTAATATACAAATGAATATGGATTTTCAACATCTCAACGCCTTATCTATCAACCAACATATTATGAGATATTGGGCGCCCCGTCTTGCCCAATATCTCATAATATGACATCACTATATTTAGCATTTTGTGATTTATCCAGTTTGTTTGAGTTAGTATCATCGTTTTTAGATTGTCGGATGTTATAAGAATTAACTATCTTAGGAGAACAATATGTTTTCTCCGCAGACGATGTTAGAACAGCTTCAAATTCTTGCAATCTTGATGCTAAACAATTATTTAATGTTTCTTCGAATTATATCTTAAACTGTCCAAATAAGTTGGAAATTACAAGTTCTAAATCATAATTAGTTTACTTTTTTAGTTCATAGATTTCTTGTTTGAGCAATAGGTTTTCGTTTCTCAGATGCGATATCTCGGTAAAGAAACGATCATCCTGAGTTGGTGTAAGTGGGATATCAATTTCTAGTGAGTTTTTCAAACAGTTAGGGCAATCCTGAAGTTGAGTATCGTTTGTAAATGTAAAATTTTTCTTATAGCAGCTTAAACAGCGCGGTGAAAAACACATTTACATTTAAGATAGTCAATTGGATTATGAATATTTTTCTTGCATTTATAGCACGAAGACATTTTCTATTTTTTAATATTTTGAAATTTTATTAATTTAAGTTATAAATATATTTTAATTATAAGAAATATAAAACAAAAAGTGAACAGGGACACCCTTTTTACCTCACAGGGCCGATTGTGAGGACTTTTATAACAAGACAGGTAGGCCATGGATATAGGATAAAGGATAAAGAAATTTTTTTTAAAAACATAAATAAGACCGTAATACGATTAATTAATTTCTCACTTAACCCGTGGTGAAACATTTTTATGTTAATAAAAGGATTAATTAAGCACTTGGTTATGTTTCACTATTTTTATATTTCTCCGACTAGTTTCGACCGTTGGTCATTCTCAAGGAGTTATGTAATAGTTAACTTAAATTTAAAATTGCTAGAATTTGTAATAAGAAAGTCACTTAATAAAAGTTTTAATTACAATAAGTAATAGTCTGTAAATTCCATGAATTAATCCCGGTCATTCACCGGAACCCAAAATATGATAAAAAGCAGGAGGCAAAAAATAGTAGAAATTCCACGCGTCTCGATATATTAAAATTCACCTGAGATGTGTAAATTTACTTACATCGCTCGATCTCGCATTAGAATGGATAGATCAATTTCAAATTTTTACACTGCAACTATTACATCAGTCGTCAACTACATATGAAATTTGAAGAATGTAGCACCAAAACTACCCACTTAAAACACAAACTTTTGCCAGAACGAAATGAACACAGCGAACACTCGATTAGAATTTTAATTTAAATAAATTGTAAACAGTTTCTTTTAAATAATTATTAAAAAAATGTCTCCTCCATTTCTAGAATTTTGGTCTACATACCGTTTGCCTATAATTTTTTTATGATATTTCTAGAAGTTTTCATAAATTTTCAAAAAAAATTATATTTAGAAATAGTATTTTCTTCTAAGATTTTACAATTTACTAGCAAACTTCTTTCAGATATTATGACTTTTCCATGTATTTCTCTTCCAAATTTTTACAATTTCTATTAATATTTTATTTATATATAAAAAATTTCTAAAATTTTTCATAAATTTTCAAAAAAAAATATATTTAGAAATAGTATTTTCTTCTAAGATTTTACAATTTACTAGCAAACTTCTTTCAGATTTTATGACTTTTCCATGTATTTCTCTTCCAAATTTTTACAATTTCTATTAATATTTTATTTATATATAAAAAATTTCTAAAATTTTTTAAGAATTTTTTTTCTTTTTAAAATTTCTGAGAAATTTTCTTTCAAATGTCTAAAGTTTTTCAGAAATTTCTCTTATAGATTTAAAAAATTTCTACTCACAATCCATTTGGCTTTTCCTCGAGGCTTTTAGTAATTTTTAACAATTTCTCTTTTAAATTCTAGAATAGGAAGATTTTTCTTCTTTGGATGAAAATTTTCCTCGATTTCTAAAAATTTGAAGCAATATCTCTTCCAATGTTTGTAATTGTTAAAAATAATTTTCTAGCAAATTTTTACAAATTTTGAGCAATTTAATTTCTATATTTTTAATTTTGCATCTAATTACATTAGTTTATTGTGTATTTTTTTATTGTTTGTTCTTTATTTTATTTATGCTTCTCCTGTTTATAAACTTATTAAAATATATTACATAAAACAAATTCATTCAACTTAAAATAAACAAAAAATTAAGGTCACAGAAATCACGAGCGGAGATCACTGTTTACCAATGGTCTTTAACTCAAACATTTCCGGAGTTATTTCTAAATAATTCAAATATGCTTCATTTTGATCTTTACTTGGAATATTTTAGACGAACTCTATTAGGCCATTTTGACAGCAAATTCTTCCTTGTTTTGGGATTTGTCTATCTAATTTTCTTCCATATTTTTAAAGTTTCCATCCGCATTCGAGGAAGATTGTATTTCATCTTTTGATAATTTAAATTTCTTCCAAATGTCTAGAGTGTTCCAACAATTGCAGATTTCTAGACTTCTTTTCTTGGTTTTTTTCAACAATTTATAACATTTATAGATTTATAGGATTTTCAAGCAATTTTCTCGAGATTTCTAGTTTCGATCAAATTCTATTACATTTTTTCAAATTTTCATAAGGATATTTTCTAGTTTATGAGAATTGATTTGAAAAGATTTGAAAAATTTCTTGCATTTTTCTTCCAGATTTTAAGAGTTTTCCTGCAATTTCTATCTAGGTTTCTAAAACTTCCTTCTTCAATCCATTTCCGACACTTTAAGAATTTCTAAATTTTTGAACAATTTTCTTAACTAAAAAAATATTTTCAAGATTTCGAAAATTTCTATTTACGTTCCATTTGTCTAGAAACCATTCCTCTGTTTTTAAAAGAAATTTTCAACGTATTTTTTTCAAATTTTGTATAACGTATCTTTTATTTTTTTGAAGACAATTAATAGAAACCTTTTATCTATTTTCAAGTATTTTTTAGATTTATATTAGCCCGTGTGTTCTTGCCACTTTTTTATCTGATATTTCTACAAATTCTCATTCAAATTGCAAAATTCTTGCAATTCTTAAAGGGTTCTAAAATTTTTGATAAAATTTTCATCCCCTCGTATTCGACCCTGCTTACTGCAACCACAAAAAAAATGTGCGATAAGCCAGCCAAAGTGGATCCTAAGAAATTCTAGTAGCATCAACGACAACAGACAAAGGAAAAAAAAACAAGAAAAATCAAAAGAAGGAATAGAAAAAAAAGGAAACCGCAACCCAACAAAAAGGTAGAACCTGCAGAGAAAATGGACGCGGCCGATGCAACCCTATCGGCTGATCCAAAATCTAAAGATCCATTCAACGCCCTTCCATAAATTATCTTTAATGTCGACGACCCTTATTTCTAGGAAAACTCCTCGATTTGGTATGGTGAGTGCAAATACAATTAAGTGTTCCCAAAGATATTCACAATTTGATCACGGGGTGGTTCCGGAGGTTAACAAGATGCCAAAGGCCGCCTTTGCCTCAGTGTATCTGTTTGGGAAAGAAACAACAGCCCCAGGAGTCTAAGTATGAAAAAATCAAGCCTTCACTCCAAGTCCTGACTAACAAGTAGATTATGAGGTGAATCATTGGAAAAAACTCTACTTTAAATCAAAAGAAACTAAGAAGTAACTCTAAACTTCTCGTGAACCAAGACTGACAAGCAAAGACGGTAATTTAACCAAGGAAAGATCTTTAATATAAATAAGTGCTTTAAATTCAATTTACATATAAGTTTAAGAGGGACTTAGCCCCATGTTCTGCCGTTATCACATGTTCCCATATAAAATACTAATGGAGGTTGGATTGGGTGCTTTTGGTTTTCATAGGACCGCTCTTTGTCGACTTTTTTGGCTTATGATGGGGACGATGACTCGCCTTCGATTTTGCTACTTTCTTCTCGCAAACGGCGGTAGCGAATGAGGCTTTGTTGGCCTTGCTGGTCGAGGATTTATTTTTTTCGCGTTCGTGGTTGCAGACTTTTGGCGGTTTTCTTGATGTTGGTCAGCACGTAGTTGAAGGCAGTCTTCCCCAAAAATATTGTGATGTTTATTGTACAAAAGTCGTGCTTCTTGCGAATAACCTGTTCTCGATGAAAATATTGAAGAATAGCATTAGAAGATCGACGAAGATACATGAACAGGACAAAAGACGATGAACGACTTGACCACGCCGAAAATAAACATATAAATGATGCCGTTACACATAAAGACGCATATGAAATCCATTAGCGGATGGCACGGTATGGGACAGAGCTTGCGAGCAGGTCTTTCTTGCGGAAAGGTAGACATTTCGAGTGAACGACGAGGCATTTCCTCTGCTTGATGAAGTTGAAAAGAGCGAACAGCGACTTCTCCCATATCTCACCTTCAATGAAGTTGAAGGTGTAATTTTCGTTGCAAGCGCATATCGTATACATTAAGACCTTGGTCGGCCACTGATTTTTCTACTAAGAGTTGGAGTTTTAATAAATGAAAATGTGATAGATAAGCAGGTTGTATATGATGGCTAAAATTAACATTAATTAGATACAAGGTTAATTAAACACTTGGTTTTGTTTCACTAGCTTTATATTTCTACGACGAGATTCGACTATTGGCCATTCTTAAGGAGAATGACCAACGGGCGAAACTATTTGGAGAAATATAAAAATAGTGAAACAAAACCAAGTGTTTAATTTACCTTCTAATTAACATAAAAATATTTCACCACGGGTTAAGCGAAAGTTTAATTCATGGTAAGATCAGTTAGATTTTTAACATATGTTTTATATCTTCATATTTTGTAATATTATTCATATCAAAGTTTATTAATCAAGGTTTTGTGTACCTAAATTTGTATCTATATATAGTCCATAATTAGTTTATTTTGAATTGCAATTCATCTGACTTTATATAAAATATGTAAAGTGTGAAAGTTTTCATTTTTCTATTTAATTCGTTATTGAAATTTACACCTGATGGAGAATGGTGTATACACATCACGTAACAATCTAAATCACAAACAAATGCACATGATATTTCGCACGCTCTATCAATCGATAGTATTGTAGTTATATCATTAAAACCTTTGTGTAAACAAATCTATTTGTGGATGTTATAGATCCACCGTAGTTACTGCTTTTGTGTGAATAATAGTCAGATGATACTCCTTTCTCGACAGTATAAACCTTGCATTCCTGAAAACAAACCTTATGTATTTTTTGTTAAAAAACTATTTATTCTAATGTCTTCTGGCTAAACATTAGGTTTATCTATATTATTTAATAGTTTCCAACTTTAAAAGATAAATATTTCTCAGAACGAATCCATTGCTTCACAGGTTAAATGAGTAAAACCTGTTATGTAGATACGATAAGAGCTCATTAATACATTTGTTCTTGTTTGCCTTTTCATACGGACATTCGACATTTTCATTTTCATTGAATTGTATAAATTCCTCACCATTTTTGCATGTACCGTGTCTCCAGTTTCAAAACGCATCATTGGAAATTCTCATGTAAATTTTTCAATTGCAGTTTGAATCTCTATTATTGATCGAAAATGATCAGAATAAAATTAGAATGATTCCTTTACCTACTGAAGTTAGTTTGGAGATTTTATTTTTGTTTCGCCTTTAGTTTTAGTCGAAATATACATAGCTTAAAAGTGTGAATAAATATTTGATAATAAAATCCTCAAAATAGTATTTGCTGTGAAAAGTAAGTGTCATCTAAATTGTATAAGCCACAAACAAATAATTAAATTCAAAATAAGTGCTTATACCACAAAAGAAAAAGTGCAGTGCTTTGAAATGTCCGTATATAACATCTAAAATTATAGATGGCGAGTTCAAAGGCACAAATTCATAATTCTTGTTGAATAGAGTTAATTCAGAGGTAGGTACAATTGCCCTAAACAGAATAAGACTCTTTTTAATATTTCTTATATATTTTGTACAAAATTTCGTAACTGTATCCAGTTAAAATTATTAGACTCTTTAAAATTTAGAAATAATGCTTATGTAAAGAATGAACATATGGAATTATTTAATGAAATTATAATAAATAAGGAACTAAGGTGACTATCCTAAGTCTGCTTAAAAAATGGGCGGGAGTGGAAGACCACAAGAAGTGAACCCGAACCTTTTCGTGTGTGACCGAAATTTTTGTAAAATTGAAAACTTATATTTGAATATATTATGTAAGCACATTGAATAAATAAAATACATACATACATACATACAAATAAATAAATATTTTGCTCTGCTCCGCTTACTTGAAAATGTTAAATCTTTCATTTGAGCTGCATTATATGCTGAGCATTCGTTCTGGAGAAACCATATCTCATAATCACCAGCGTCTTGTCACCAGATCCGTGATTTTATTTTGTAATAAATCTAAATACTTGTATTTGCCTTAAATAAAAATAGGACCGACTGTAATTTTAAAATTTCTGCCCATACATTAAGTTTTTGTGGATATTCAGTTCTTGGTGTTACAATATGAAGAACCAAATGATTTTGTTCGTTATTTTCAGACACCAAATAAAAAAATCATTCATCTGTAAATTTCACGGTATTTGTAAACCTCTTATTCTCGTTACACTTTCTTATTATAAATTCACAAAATTTAGATCTTGAATCTGTATCAACTGCTAGCAGTTCATAATTATTTTTGCTTCTATAAGGTCGGTAACTATAAGATTTTAATGTTCGATTAATGGTAGACATTCCAAAGCTACTTTTCTAACACTTAATGTTGGATTTACTGTTATCCTTGCCAACACATTTGTTACAGTTTCTTCAGTCCCCCTTTTGTTTCTAAGAATATGTTCATCATTTACATAACCGTTCTCCTCAAATTTCTGATCAAATCTAATAATTGTTGATTGATACGGCATTGGACGCGGGTTTCAAAATTTATAATAAATAAGTCGCAATTAGCACGCGAATAATGTCCGCCAAAACTCAATTTACTTTTTATTTTATTTTATTTTATTGTAACACTCTATTTGAATTGAATTACTTGTTTGTGGCTTAATCAATTTATACTCTGACTTTTCACAACAACTACTATTTAAGGATTTTACTATCGAATATTTTTCCATATTTTTAAAGGTATATTTCGATTAAAACTAACATTAAAACAAAAATAAAACCTCCAAAATAACTTTAATAGATAGAGGAATAATTCCAATTTTATTCTGATCTTTTTCATTTAATAATAGAGATACAAACTGCAATTGAAAATTATACATGGTAATTCCGTATGATGCGTACAATTATCAAATTTGTAAATCACTTATAAAAATCGAAGTGATATTCATACGCACCGATTTCATCGATCCAGCGCTTAATCCTAACTACACGGCCCGCAATTCTTTGACGATGCAAGAGAAAATTGGAAGACTATCACCCATTCCATTTGCAGTTCCAGTAGCTTTTATTAAAACGCAATATTTGAGAGCAGATCATCTCAACAAGTACACTTAAGCCCGACCTCTTTACTTCAGGTCAGAAATCACCCAATCACACCACTTGGAGGCCAAATCAAATTAACCCTATCATACAGTCCAAAGACAAGTGATAAATAACACCACCGCGCACTCTTTTTTTTTCTTTTTTGACCCTTAAATTTAATTCAATGGATTCTCAAGTTTAAGCGAAATTTCTAAATTCACGTACAATAAATTTAATTCAAAAATTATGTGACGTCGTTGTCAGACAAAAACCTTCCAGTCAAGCTACTGCAACCATTTTCTTAGGAAACGTTAAGATTTATAAAAGATTATTAAATGGATAAGGTTGTCTGAAAAGAGAAGATTACAACAGTTGTTATTCTGAGAGTTATTAGGAGATCAAACACATTCATAACTTTTTCTAAAACTCCAACAGGTGCTCGACACAGCACCCATTTATAACAATCTTTTCGGAGATATTTTTGTCGGTTGCCTGCTATGCGATGTGCAATAAATCTCAGCAAAATCCACATCATTGCCCAAATTGCCTGAAATTGCAGGCCTAATTTTAGAAATTTCTTCACCTACCACAATTTATTAGTTTCTTTCAACAAAAAAAAAATACTACTACGACAAGCTCTTATAAATAAAATAGTAGACTACTTCAAAATTACGCTTCAGAACACAAAGTTCAAAGTTAAAAACGAAGGCCAACGTTTATCGATTCTACCTAGGCACAGGGGTAGATCTTTATCAAAAAATTTGACTTCAGGCGCTGACTTCCTTCGACACTTAAACATTGTTTTTGAACAACTACTTATTAGGAACGAGCCCAGCCCATTATAATAGCCTACTATATATTCATTTTCTAATATTTCAACATATTCAATTCAATTAATGGAACAATTTGACAAACCAAATCAATCAAATATAATGTGTAATACCACTTTGGGGCCACCTGTATCTTGGAAGAGCGTTTGCCACCTTACAAATTTCTTACTGCAAGAAACAAGTTTAACAAATAGTTATAACCCGAGTTTTGTGAGGCCTTCATCTATCTCATAGACATCGCCACTATCATGGTTTGATCATGGTTGCTAGTTTAGACAATTATCCTTTACCTATTATTGACGTTTTCACTTACAATTGTTGTGATTGTAGATTCTTTCAAAAAAAGACTACTTAATATATTTTGATGCTTTCGAATATACATGGATGAGCTTTTGATTGAAAAGCGCCTCTAAAATATTTTAATGATTAATGGATTATTTTGTTAGTGTAAAACGACGACCTTTTGACCTTCAGCAAGGATAAATAAGATGTCAACGCGTTTTTAACATCAAAATTAATTATGAGAAATTTGTTTTCGGTGAAACTAAACTAGATTTTTTAGGTCACAGCATTACAGCATTTGATATGATCAATTTCAATCATTAATTTATTGTATTCACTATTTGTTTTGAGTTATGTGAAGTAATAATCACTAATAAAACACGATTTGATTTCCTTTCTTCACTAATTTATTTTTACACGTTAAATGTACATTTCGAGCACCATGTGCTCATTTTCAATAACTGAATTCAGTTATTGAAAATGAGCACATGGTGCTCGAAATGTACATTTAACGTGTAAAAATAAATTAGTGAAGAAAGGAAATCAAATCGTGTTTTATTAGTTATTAATTTATTGAATAATGCTCAGGTATATTAACACCACTTAGCTAGCTTGCAAATAAAATTCCACAAGATAAACCACTTTTGTCTCAAACCGCTCTTCAGGCATTAACAACAAAGCTGCACTGGTTAACTGTACTAGGCTTGCTTTACCATATCCTCTTGCAAAGTCAAGTATTATGGTAAATGCATCTGACTCCACTGCTGTCCCAATCTTGTAACAGTAAGATATTTCTGTTCTGTATTTCTGTTTCTATAGTGGCTTTCTTTTCCAAATATTTTTGTTCAACAGAATGCAATTATCGAAAGTGCTATATTTGCACTCTGTTGAATTACTGGTCATATGTTTGGCAATTTAAAGATACAAATATTACCTTGAAGGCTGCAAATTTATTAAATAAAACAACACAGTTGGGAGGGTTTCACATTTATTCTTGAACACTGCAACATGTTTCGCCACACAGTGGCTTTATCAGGCACTGTGTGGCGAAACATGTTGCAGTGTTCAACAATAAATGTGAAACCCCCCCAACTGTGTTGTTTTATTTCAATTTGTTATAGAGTTTCATCATGTATCCGCCTCGTCAATTCAATATGCAAATTTATAATATTTACATAAAGCAGCTTTGCTGATACTATATCGTGAGTCGAAATTAACTCTTTCTAAATTACTAACTTTGCTGAATTACAATCCAAAGATGATAAACTATAATTTCTATTGGAAAATGGCACTACATCACATAAACTTCAGCAATTTACTTCTTCAGACACAAAGACACCTCGTAACGTCTCGTAACATCTCTTTATGTGTGGCTACGGATTAATTAAGACATTTTATTTGGTTAATCTTGTTTAAAGCGCCAATATATTAAAATTTACCGTAACACTATATCATATATGAGGGAGACCTGAAATGTTTCCGGAATCGGCAAGAGATGGCGCTTGGTGTTAGAAGTGGATTCATGGCAAAAATGAATAAAATCGAATTTCGTGCAGTGATAAAACACTACTGGATGGCTGGGAAAACGGCCACGGAAATTTGAAATATTTTGCTAGAAGTTGGTGAGAGTCCAAACGTGCCCGCACAAGCACAAGTTACGAACCACGCAGTGGACGTCCAAAAACCGCTACCAACGATGAAATGGTCGGCAAGATGTCATGTTAGCCGATTGAAGCTGAAAGAGATAGCAGAGAAGAGGCATCTCAGAAGAATGCGTTGGCCATATCCTACACGAAATTTTGGGAATGGAAAACCTGTCGGCGAGATGGGTGATCGTTTTGGAGGTGTGTCTGGCCAAGATTCAACGCAATCTTCATGCGTTTCATAACGGTAGATGAAACTTAGATCCACCACTACATACCGGAGACCAAGGGACAGTGGAAGCAGTGGACTTTTCCGGGCGAAGCAGCTCCACAGAAAGCGGGAAAGGTCATGGCGACCATTTTTTGGAATTGCCAAAGTGTGTTCTTTATCGACTATCTACAAAAGGAAAGGACGATCACGGGGCAATACTACAGCGATTTATTGACCCGATTCAATGTAGTATTGAAGGAGAAAAGGCCTCGTTTGCAGCGGAAAAACGTGCTTTTTCACCACGAGAATGTACCAGCTCATTCATCCCGCATCTTCGTGTCCAAATTAAATGAGTTTTCCTACGAATTAGTCTCTTATCCTTCATATTCACCGAACCTAGCCCCCAGAGACTTTTTACTGTTCCCAAACGAAAACAAAAACAATAAATAGATGATTGTACCTTTTTATATAACACACACTTTTTATCTTTATTGTGACTATAGTTTCGACAGATTTTCTGTCATTTTCAAACTATACTTCAAATTTTTACAAACAACTTTATAAAACAATTTTACAAACAATTTTAAAAAAAAATCGCTGTCAGGAAAGAGATGAGGAGGTCATCGCCGCTATAGATGGTTATTTTGCAGACTTGGAAACATTCTACTTTTCGGACGGCTTGAAGAGACTGGAGCATCGTTTGAAAAAGTGTATTGATCTTCGAGAAAACTACATCGAAAAATGAAAATAAAAAACCACATCAATATTATTGATGTGTGTATTTTTCTTGACGATTCCAGAAACATTTCCTACACATCGACATTTTAATTTGTGTTGATAGATTTACAGATTGGACAGAGGTCCAACCCCTTATCGAAATTACCGCAGATTCCGTTTCCACTGATCGTCATTACTGATCATGGTCATTAGTTCCAATCCAAAATTTGGAAGGGATTATGTGAATTATTTAATATCACACATAAATCTATAACCGCATATCATCCGCAATGTAATGTTTTGGTAAAGTGCCTCAATAAAACAAATTAAAGACTCGATCAGAATAAGCAACCATCCGAGGGTTTAGGTATCCCAAATTACAATTTTATTACGAATTTAGATTCTTTAAAAACCATCGCATTACCACGCTATTTTATATTGTCAACTTCTCTACATGAAATTACTCTTGCACGCCCAAATTCAGTTTTGCCACCCTTTTCCATAGCAACAGGAGGAGGTAGATTAAATAAAAGCCTGAGAGAGATCGCAAATACAATTATCAAATTTGTAAATCACAATATACATAACATTTATTTGAGTTATATATGTCAATTAATTTTATGATATTTACTTTCTCTTTAAATTTCTTCATGAAGACATCTTTAATGTTAATGTTAGTTCTTTGTTTAATCCATTAATCTGAACAATGATAGGAGTACTTTAACCACAGATTGGTTAGTGATAGTCCAAGCACGAATGATGATAGACAATTAAGACACATCTTAAAAATAATACAGATTTTCAAGTGGTCCTCTGAATCAATATTTTTTGCTTTAATTTTAACTTTATTTTGGGTAGTTCTTTTTAACAAAATATTAAGAGAATTATTAAGAAATTCGGAACATCATTCTGTTTTTTTTTCCATTAATTATTTAGTATTAACTTTTTGTTCTTTGAAAAATACAAATATTAATTTATTCACTAAAATATTAACAATACATTTTTTGCTTCCCAACTTAATTTATTAAATATTTACAGCGTGCTGTATAAAAACTTTCTGATCTAAAAATATCAAGCACTTTTTTCTTATTAACCTAATTCCATTAATATTTAATAACTTCTTATTGTGGGGAAACTTCCACAAATAGAAACAAATTAAAGTTTATAATTATATGAACATACTCCGTGTAATAATTAAAAAGTTATAATTAAATAGCAGATTTGCATTCAGATCCGATAGAATTTCATAACACAGTGATAAAACCGGAAGCGGAATTTAATTGCGGAAGTTGTAACAATGACACCGGCTCTAGTTTTATACCTGGTGCAAGCGTCGTTTATTGCACGCGTAAACTTTCCCGGGGATTTAATTAATTTTTAATTCCCCTCATGTAGTTTGTGGGTGTAGCATTCTGTCTCTATGTGTGTGTGTGCAGATAGTAATTACTATTTGATGACCGAAGAATTTTGAGTGGGGAATTTATGAAACGACGGAGGGAATTAATATCTCAAGGCGACGGATGGCGGCAGCGAATGTAAGAGGTGGAAAGGAGGAGAGTAGTAGTAGATGGCGGAGGAGGAGGGAGAGAGGGACTGTCAGGATGTAATTTTCCATTAAGGGGAAAACCCGGTGTAAATGTTGTCCTGCATTTTTTATATCGGCAGCGAAGATTACAACGCCCGCGGGTGCGTTCACAATAATGGGAGAGGTTCTTAGCGAAATGCTCCGCGAAAAGGAAAATATTTGCTCAGGTCTGTTTTACATACCTATCACGTTGAGTATTTTTTTTGTTGCCTCGGAAAGTTATTTAAGAAATATTTTTATTTTTTTATTTTTAATTAAATTGTATACTTGTATTTATTTTCATATAAACTATGTATATTATACATAACGTCAGATATATGTATACACGTTGTCCCCTGAAATTTTAAATACGGGCATTTGGATTCATTACTTGGTACTTAGTTACCACGTAGTTTTTTTTTTTCATAGATGAGTCACATATTTTAATGGACTGACCAACGGGAAATAATCAGTAATTTCTAATTTGTAATAAAATAGGGAATCAAAGTGAAACATATTTACACAATATTTTAATTTTACTATTTTAACAAACACAATTCTTACGTAAGGAATAATAAATAACTACATAGTTCATCTTATAGTTGAGCCAAACAATATCCCAAACGATCATAAAATTCATGTCGCCTGTCTATTAACGTGGCAGGAGTAATATTTTGAGTGACTTGAATTTTTAATCTGAGGTCATCCACATTGTTATCTCTTTGATTCTGATGGGTATAATTTGTTTGCTTTATATGACCCCAAAAAAAAACATTTGGAGACAAATCAGGAGATCTTGGTGGTCATTTTACGCCTCCTTTGGTGCTAATAATGTGACGGGAAAATTAAATTTAAATATTCCTTAGCTGCATCATGAGCAAGACATCCAACGTACTGATACCAGATGGGGCCATATCAATATTCTGTAAGCCTTGTGCTGCTGGTATCACTTGGTTCTCAAGCAGTCCGTAATACTTTTGACACTGAGTTCATAAATTTATTCTTAGGTGCTTGTTTTCTTGGAATCGGTATCTCACTACCAAAGGATTATGACCACTATGCAACGGGAAAGTCGATTCGTCACTAAATAGAATATTTCGAGGAAATTTGTTTACTCTATCCATCATGTTTTCACAAAATTCCATTAGAGGACCATGATCAGCAGCGAAAACAAATGATTTGCAATATCATGGAATGGCCTCCATAAAACCATTTAACAATTTGATTTGTTTTGTTTTTTGATTTTGTTTTTTGTTGACTTGTTAACATTTTGAGGCTGTGTAAGTCAAATTGACATGCATTTGAAACGCAGAAACGCTGAAAATATTTTAACAATAAAGTTTTTTCTTTAAAAATGAAAGTTGAAATGTCTTAAAGCTAAAATAATTGATTATAGAGCAAATGAATATTTTTAAATTGGAAGAAGTAAAACTCTTGTTATGTTCCATTTTTTTATTTTTAGATAACGGACACATGTCATAACAAGAGTTTTATTTCTCCCAATTTAAAAAGAGAGTAGTAGAACAAGTATCGAATATTTTTAAATGTTAAAAAATGTTTTATTTACAAAAACAATCGAAATCAATATAAGAACATTATTTTAAAAAAACTATAAAGTTTGCGCCAAAAGGCTATTCTTAATAATTTGCACAATGTTGGATTCTTTGCAAATTTTTGTTATATAAATTTCACGTAACTTCTATAGTTCTATAGAAAAATATGTGTTAATAAAACTTGTTCAGTTTTTCTCTTATTCAATATTTTTCATGTTTAGAAAAATCTCGAAAGAAAAAATCGCCCTCGAGTAAACATCCACTTCCGGTTTATGAAATGTTTTCAGTTCTGGGTTTTAATGATAAAACCTTAAGTTTAAAGAAAGAAACATAGTGTCGTTGATGCAAGGGCATGCGAAGGATGTCTCAAGTCGTATCACCAATCGTGTTCGGACTTACATTTACCTACTTGTACCATAAGCCGAAAGAAATCAATCAACCTAAATGAGGTTAACACCGGGGACATTGTGAAAAGTAATTCACTATCTTTTTCCCAAATAAACAACTAGAAATAACTCTCCTGCAAGACTTAATTAACATAAAGGATGAGCTAATCGCAGAACTAAGGGATAAAATCAACGTTATTAAAATTAATAGTTTTGTTCTTAAACTGGATATGAATATAGATCGAAATAAAATAGAGAAATAGGCAACCAATTACTATGATGAATACTCATCGTTCAAAGTAGAAGTTCCATTAAATCAAATTGCTGAGCTGAGGAAACCCGACATCTGGCACGAAGGTGCCCGAATCAATATTTTTTTTATTAAGTGTCCATATGATATAAAACGAGAAGAAAAATTACTATTTATTAATATGCAATTAATACGAAATAAAATCGACGAATTAGATATTTTTTAGAAGACAAAAGCTACAACTTCATATGTATTGTTGACATTGGCTGTCGAAAAGCGAATGCCAAATTTCTTCTATAATCTGGAATCTTTTTTCAACTGCTTATTATGCACGAAACTAGAGCAATCATGGAGAAACAAAAGTTACTCTGAAGGAAATGTATTACATAAAAACTATAATTACATTACAAATTCTTTGTCCGTTGATAAAAACTGTGAACAATATAGTTGATGCTTGAAGACATTACTTTGTGATACATTTTGAAAATTAGGAGGATAAATGAAATACACTTTGTTGTTCTCAAACACGGTTTTTATTATTAGTGACCGGTTTCAACCATTACACCATTACCCATTACTACAAACTACAAAGAGACTTTAATAGTCGAATCCTCTCTAGACCTCAGAAATATTCAAAATTGCAACAATACTAAATCGCATATTAGCAGTATCATTCAAAAATCACACTCCTCAAGAGATCCCATAGATACAACTATAAAATCGATCCAAGCTAAAATCAAAAACAACGACTGAATCATCAATCGAGCGGATAAGGGCAACTCAATTGTCATTCTTAAGAAAACTGAATATGACGATAAGATTATTGAATAATGACCCAACCTCTAAATTCCAATCCAACCTAAAACACTAATAAAATCACGCACAAGCATTTTCTCAGATTTGAACACTTGAAACTTCTCCCCATGAATCCTGCACCACCACAATTATACGGCCCAATAAAAATTCATAAAGATAAAAGACCAATAAGACCTGTTGCTTGTTTGCTTATGTTAATACACCAGCCCACAAAACAGCAATAAAACTCAACAACACTGTCAATTGACTCACTAAATTCTCCGATCCTAATTCAATTAAAAATTCCCAGTCTCTAACACAAAAACTAGACAATTTCCATATACACCGCCAAAACAAGCTAGTGTCATTTAATGTCTCTAACATGTTTTCAAACATGCCACTGTCAGAATGTCTCAACCTAATAGGCAATATACTCAAAACAAATAACATCAATCCGATAATAAAGTCAGAATTCGAAACACTTATCACATATGTCACTCAATTTAACTATTTTTCGCACAATCATAAAATCTATAAACAAACAGATGGCCTAGCAATAGGCTCTCCACTTAGCCCATTACTAGCGGAAATTTTCATGGAAAATTTTACAAGAATGATACTACAATCAGACTTAGGAATGAAACATTTAAAATTTTGGTACAGATACGTCGATGATATTTTAGCCTGCTTCGACGGTCTTTGCCAAATACAAACCTTTTTGAATTTCATTAACTCTCTCCACCCAAAAATTCAATTTACTGTCGAAATGGAATCTAATAATAAAATAAATTTCCTGGATTTATAAATAACAAAATCCAACAACAAATTAGCATTCAACATCTATCGGAAACCATCCTATACAGATTCTCTCATTCCATCAAATTCCTTACGCCCCCCTACAATATAAACATGCCGCTTTCAATTCAATGGTTCATTATCTATACCTTTACCCTTATCCGCAGAAGCATTAAATTCAGAAATCAAAATAATAAAACAACTAGCCATAAATAATGGATACCATGAAAACATAATTAATAATATAATAAATCAAAAACAAAAACGACAATTAAAGACATTGCTATACTATAAGATACCTGAGAAAGAAAATCATAAATACGTAACATTAACATACTTGGGCACTCCAAGTTACAAAGTAAAAAAGCTGCTAGAAAAACACGACATTAAAATTCTTTTCAAAACCCCCAGCAAACTTAATAATTTAATTTTTAATACCAAACAAAAAAAGGACAATATGAAAAGTTCTGGGGTGTATAAATTAAAATGTGGCTCTTGCCCATTCATATATAACGACCAATCTGGCCGCAATTTCAACATCCGGCTAAAGGAACATATTAGTCATATACTAATAAAAAAACAAATTCAACTTTTGCAAACCACCTCATAGAAAATAATCATACATTGCTTTGTCCTTTTCCCATATAAATTACGTAATTAACGAATTAGTGTCACCACTTACGAAGATGATAAACGAAATATTTACAACTGCCATTTTCCCTGACTTTCTCAAATTAGCAAAAAATATACCAATACATAAAAGTGGCGATGAAGAGGATGTGAATAATTTTTACTAAACTTTTTTATACCACTTATATTTTTTATTTCTCGTGACTAGTTTCAATTACAAGGTAATCATTATCGAAAATGTACCACGAAGTAAACGCCTCCAAAATTCAAGGATATGAATAATTTTAGTGGAAATAATTATCAAAATTTCAAAGCACTTCAATAGTACCCTTCATTGATTTGAGCAAAGCCTTCGACAGTGACTTGCTAATTCAAAAACTGGAAGCATACAACTTTTCCAAAAACAGTATTAATATAATGAAATCGTATCTTGCCAATAGATATCAATCGGTTTTTCATAATGGTGTAATATCAAAGCCTGAGAAAATACCTCATGTGGTTCCACAAGGTTCAATACTTGTACTCTATTATTTTTAATATTCATAAATGACCTTCCGGTCCAACCTAATATACCGAATACCATCTTTTTTGCCGACGACTCTACTGTAATAAATAAGGGGAAGAACAACGGAGAGAGCCAACATGGAAAATGAGAAAACAATGAGTGCTATAAATATAAACTCTTACACAAAATAAATTAATTTTAAATATTCTACAACAGCCACGGACCTCTTTTGTTCTTTTTGAATCTCATCAGCATAGCGCAGTAAACAATATTTAATATGTACATTATTATTATTGTTATAATTGTCGTTTTTGACAGATCCGTCCAATATGGGTGGAGAGTTAAATACCTCCTTAGTAAATCTCGATTTCCTGTCTCTAATTGCGCTAAACTCATGAGATCCAAAAAGATCGAAACCGGCCCGTGGCTGTCGTTGACGGTAAACAATATTAATATATAAAGTATATTATTAAATTTACCAAAATTAACAGTTGAAAAAGCAAAATAAGCAGCAGAGTATCCTTAACATAGCCTAAAGTGATTAAAATTTAATTAAAATAACAATATTTTTTGTAAAAATTGAAAACTTTACAAAATTTTTGCTTTGGTAAAAGGCAAACAAGTGAAGATACTGAAATAAATAGTGTTTTACAAAAAAAAAATAATAATTTGCAAATTACACTATTGCAAACAGTTGGAGACTAGAAATAAATTTAAAATTTGCTTGTCAACTTTCTATTATTAAAAAGGTTCAAATTTTTGGATGGAATGGTGGATATTTTTTAAGCAAAAAATAATAATAAACAAACAGCTGAAAATGAATTAGTTTTAAATTAATCACCTAGCTATGATAAAATCCCCAGATCTCTTCTGAAGAAACTCCCCCACCATTTACACCACTTTATTTTAAAAATATTTAACGTCTATTATTTCCAACAATATTTTTCTCACCAATGAAAACAAGGTATTATTGTGTGTATTACCAAACCTAAAAATATCCCGTCAATTGTTTCAAGCTGTTGTCCCATCACATTTCTTCCTGTTATATGCAAACTCTTCGAAACTTTCATAAAACAAAAGCTCTTACATACATCTATTAGATCCATCTTAGTTTATCAATTCGACTTTTTTCCTTAAATTAACCCTGCTTTCACTTTCCATTCTTATCTCCAATATACAAACCAAACATCTTAAATGTCACAAGTTGGTAATATTATTTTTGGACATCCAAAAAGATTTTGTTTGGCATATTGGAGTCCTGTATAAATGTTACTTATTAAAAATTTATTGCCACTTAATTTACTTTTTTTTTTTTTTAAATTAAAAGGAAGGGTGTTGGATGGAATTGCGGGTTGGGGTGATGAAATGATATAGGGAAATTGGCATAAGCTACTAGGCTATTCAGCCACGACCGATTATTTGTATCGTCAAATTAAATTTGAAATTTATCAAACGCTCACAACATCCATGCCCGCGCTCGGATTCGAACCGAGGGCCCCTCCGACTACAGTCGGCGCGCTAACCACTGTACCAACGGGGCCGGCCTTAATTTACTTAATATACAATTTTCTCTCTAATAGATTCTGTCAAGTAAGAACCCGAAAAACACTTTCTCATTTGTTCCCAATATTACAATACTCTCCCTCCTGTATAAAATATATTGTCATGACATATATCATCCCGATCCCTTGTACTTTAATTCGTTACCATATTCGTTGCTCTTTAAAATTAATTGATCTAGATACATTGAAACTAATGAAATCAGTTTGAAAAATTTCTTAAAATACAAATTCTTAATACTTACAAATTTGCCAAAATTTACAATTTTTATTTAAATTCACAGATATATGGTTTATTATTATTTTTTGTGAATATTCTATGTAGGAAGGTTTTTAGTACTTTAAAATAATTAAAAAATTGATAATGGGCACTGTGTGTCCAAAATATATATCTGTGAATTTAAATAAAGTTTGTGTAGAAAGGTTTTTAGTGCTTTATTAAATAATGAAGTTTATTTTCACGTAGCTCACAAAAATCAAACAAATATTTTGAAATTTGAAATTTTACACCTAAATAATAAAATCAGAGATATCAATATAAAGAAAACAAAAGCCAATCAATTTCCAATTTAAAACGCATAAATACACCACCTACTTTCATAATGTCAGAAAACCAGTCAACCTCTCCCGACATTCTTTTGTGTACCTCTAACATTTATCACTTTATATAAAATGTATGTCTCATTCTTGATATTTGTTCAGATCCCTTATGCATTAAATTTACACTACAAACAAAACGATATTTAAATATAAAGACTGTAACATTGAGAATGTGACAAAAGGCATGAAGGAATTTATTTCCAATAATGGACAAATTGATTCGTTACTATTCATCTTACTATTCATAAATAAAATGACTGTTACAAACGTAACATTTCCACATTTATTAAAAAGTTTTATAAATAACCATTCCTAATATTAATTCTTTGACTAATAAAATAAAAAATACAATTGTATAAAGATTTCTGACTGACCGACTAATCATACCTACGACAAAAGTTGAACAAACTTACTAAAGACATATATAGTCTGTTCGTTGGATCTTCCGCCGTACGTCACAAGCTATCGCTTCAAAAAACAACGACAGTTTGACAGTGCGTTCTTTTTCTAACGCATTCGGTTTACTTTATCAGACTAAATGTTTTTGTGTCGTTTCTCGAAGCGATATTTTGTGACGTAGGACGGAAGATCCAACGAACAGACTATACCCTCTTATTAATGAATTTAAAAACAAAAAACGGACTATATTCAAAACAAGTCATACAAAAAATGATGACCACATAATAGAAAATATTTTCACAGACTTATGGACTTGAATTAATTCTTGCATTTTAAAGGCATTTACTTCGTGGTACATTTAGATATTAAGAATAAAGAAAACACTTTTTCTTAGTTTGATAATGATTATCGTCTAGTCAAAACTAGTCACTACAAAATAAAGTTTTAAGGACAATTACCCTACGAAAAATAATGATGACTTTGACAACTACTTTTAAAATATTATTAATACTGAGATAATTGAGGAAGAGTTTTTAGTGTTCTTTTTGAAGGCAAATACACTGTCACGGGTTATGATAATGCTCCTCTTCTATACATGCATATATACAACATACACCTGTATCATTAAATTTTTTAACTATATTTACAGTTCTCAGGTCATACCTCAGGAATGAAAGCAGGCAATAATAACATGTATTCACCAACGAGTCGCTGATCTACTGACAGTCTCTGGATATCACAAAATTACTATATTTCGAGTTCTGGGGAAAATATTAGACATCATCATTAAAAATAAATCAATCCATCATGTATCCGACCACATTCCTCCTTATCGATACTCACATAAAACTGTCAAATGGCACTTCTCGAAGGCAAAAAGTCCGCTATTCTATTTCGTAACATTCAAAAAGCGTTTGACTCATTGTGGCATGTAGATTTGCAGTTCAAGTGCAATATACAATAGTATACAACTTCCTATACACCACATTCCTCAATTTTCGTATCCGAAACACACTTTTCGATGTTTAATTCTCCAACTAGTAGTACTGCAAGATTTCCCTTGTCACAACTCATCTACAACATCTACTTGAATGACATTTATAACCCAAACCTCAATACCTCAATCCGGCGGCCTTTTTACTAATGAGACAGCATTGATTAAACACGATAAAACTATATCAAAAGCTCTTAGTGCTCTTCTGGGGTAAATCGACACAATTCAACTATGGTTTGCCAAATGGAAAATTTCCATCAACCCTAACAAATCTTGTCTATTTATTCCATTTCACCGGGCTAGCATTTCTGCCTTCCATATAACCATAACTAACACCAATATGTCTTCATCAAAGACTTCTAAATTTCTGAGAATAACCTATAATCCTAAACTCTAGTTTAAAACCCATAATAGGGCACGACATTTCAGAGCGTCAAGGAATCTCTACGAAGACTGCCGTTCATATATTACTTGTCGTCCTTTGCTTGATTATCCTGCAATTCTATTTTATAATCCCCCCCCCCCCTGTTTTAATGAATTTTGCAAGTCTGTAGAAGATCAGCCCTTACAGTATTAGCAAAGACCAAGCGTACCAACGATACTCTCTACAATCCATCTAACAGTTTACTATATCAAGAATCCCAAATGTGTACAATTAGTGTGTGAATGGAAGATTGTGGGTTTATTAACATACATTTATAAAACTTGTTATCAGGACACGGTTGTGTACAATTTAAGTACAGCCAAAACATATTTTCGACTGAATTGGAATTGAATGGAATACGGGGTGATTCATATAAGAGTCAAAGTCCAATGGTCCATTCCTTCCTATTCACCTTTTACCGAGGATACGGTGTGGTGGTGCTACATCTTGTTGAAAATACATGCCTATAATTTGAGCCAGTGGCACAACTTTCCCAAAGAGAAGATCCACCGAATAAAGAGATTATAGATATTATCATCAAGTTAAACTTAAGTGTGGTGAATTATTATAGACTATCATCAGAAACCAAAGATTCGACGAAGATTCAACCTATTCAAATCAATACCTACTATTCAAAATGAAAAGGTGATTATCTTAACTATAGATGATCTCCCCTGAAAATAGATGGAAAGAACTCTTCGTAATTAAACTTAATGTGCTACCACTTTGATCGTCTTGGTGTTTCTAATCAAGTAGTTCGTGTCAATAAAATCCATCATCAATACAATGATGCAGCAGTTAATGTGTCTTTTAAGTATCTATACTACCGAATTACTTAGTAATCACCTACACTTACATCTGTAGAAACGAAAAATTTTAAATGTAATTCTTTACTTACTCAAATAACAGAGTTGTTCCAACAATATAAACTATGCGTGTCAAGCTCATTAACTCTAGCTGGCTTAAGCCAAACAAAGAAAGTTTCCAAAGCTTTTCTAAAAATTTAGGATTACATCTCTATGGATGTAAAGAAAAGAATCTTTTCAAATTCATCGACTCTTTCCTCAAGCCTCTGATATCAAAACAAAAAGATGACTATATAATGTAAATTGGAGTTTAAGTAACCCTTCAACTTTTAGATAAGTTGCAGTTCTAGGAGATTAACTATTTGTCAACCTATAATTCCTGTGATGGCCTTTAAAGATGCGGTAGTAAATAATTCCATGACTGCATGCGCTACCTATCACTCATCAGTGTTCATCTTATATGTTAAATTGAACGTGGCCCTCTAGCCCAATAAGTCTCTGAATAGAAAATCTAGGTAGGTTACTAGTTAATGCGCGTAATGGTTAAAAGAAAAATTAAAAACATTGTGTATAAATTGACTAGGACATGCTTTGAGTGCATTACATATGTAAATATATATAAGCGTATAATTACAATAATATAATAAGTAATGACTTTTCTCTTTACATTATTTATATCTATTGAAAGAGCTCTATAACTTTTCGAGCACGTGATAAATAAATTCAGGCAAGCCTAAGTTTATGTTATTTATTATTTATTTACTTACGCGATCTATTTTTTACTACAAATGTCCTCCGTTCGTTACATTTGATCAACTTGATTCCCATCGTTGAGTTCCTATACGTCGGTCCTTGTTGCGCGCACGAGTGGGGATTAAATTTCCAGGGCGATATTTCACAAGGGGAAACGAGGGTTCGTAATTTAGAAATTTTACACTAACAAGACCAGAGAATCTTGACCTTTGGAAGTCCCTGGAAATCCATAAAGTATCTGGAAATGTTCAGGCTGGATAGAGAAAAGGGAGCACTAACTTAATTTACTCTGTGCTACTATTAAAGAGAACATATTACTAGAAACAACTTAAAACTTGATTAATTATTTAATAGAACTAATAATGAATTTTTAAATATAAAATAATAAATCTTTATACATAAAAACATGTCTCTAGAAAAATTGGCTTCAGGATAAATTATTCAAAAGAAAGGTTTTAATAATTTTTACTATAAATTAACGTGATGAATAAACAAATCCTTTAATTGAGACCATAGCCTGTTTCAGTGATTATTAACTGATAATATTGAGTAATAGTTTTAATAGTTTAATTTTTTTCTTAATGTTCATTATAATATAATTAAATATATGATAAATATATAAGCAATAAACTTATATAAGTTAAGTAAATAAATAATAATAAAAGTTAATTAATTTGATAAGTTAGTATTAATATTTTATATCTATGATAACTGACGATGCTGAATCAGCTGTATCAAATAATATTCGAATGTTTATTCCCATTCCTAATGGAACCGCAAACATATACAGATGTTTATTATTTCATACCGATCCTGCATGCATACATGCATAAACAATTCTGCTAGCGCAGCTCTATTTCCAATCTTGTTTTTTACTTATATACGTAAACATCTACGTTTATAGTTTACTGCGTATTGCACACTTTTTTGCCTTAAATTGAGAAAGTAGTTTACTGCACTGAATACAAATTAATTATTGATTTAATACGTTTGATACTATTGACATTTACTGTAGAGTTCATTAAATTGATTATTAATTAATAATGTATTTACTGCACTAACAGTATCCTATAATCCATTCAATTAATAAATCAGTGCTTAAACAATATATTACAATTTAAATAGTGTATTAACTATTAAAACATCAATATATGTCAACTTAAATAGTGTAACTTTAATAATACTATTTTTAAACATCTCCCAGACAGGTATTTGACAGCCTTGATCAAATACCGTTCGGTCAATTTCTCCCCAGTATAAAATTTCTGTGAGGGCACTCATGCATTTATAAGTTGGGGCTGGAGGACGACGTGTTCCGCACGTCACGTACCTAATTCGGCCAGATTTCTGAATTAAACATGAAGTGGTATATACATACATACACAGACCCACACACACGCTGTGAACTTAAATATCTTTTTAAAATATTTATTGAATTCAAATCGCCGGGAAACATGATACGACACGTATCCATTTTCAATCGACTCGAAAATTGTGTACTCGATTAAAGGCCGCAGTAATACAGATATTATTGATTCGTGCTGTCGTTCCATTTGATAAGCTTTCAGACGTTGCGTTCGCTCGTTATTACAGTTTGAAGTCTGAAATCTTCTGGAAATAATGCGAACGGAAAATTCTATTAATAATATACGAAGTTCGTATTTGTCCGTTGATATAATTTTAAAAGTATAATAGTAGTATGTAATATCTGAACTTATAATCAAAAATATTATTTAATGATACCTATACTATAATTACACGTTTACCCTATTTCAATAAAAGTATTTGTATGCTGTTATTGTTTTCAACATTAAATATTAATTTGTAATCGTTGACTTTATTATCAAAATCTTCAATAAGTGATGACTTTCCATGAAAGAAGTCTAACGCCTCCACCATAATTACACATTTGTTCTAACTTGATAAAAGTGAGGTATATATTTAAAACTAGAAGAGGCAGAACATTTTTCTCATATATAAAATACTTTCATTATAAAAGCATGTGTATATTATTTTAAAGTAATAAAAAATTTAAAAAAAGAAATTATTCAAAAACATATCATCATTAAAAAATCAATCCTTTATATAAGTTTATAAAAGAACTACTTTAAAATTTCTGGATAATACCAATAACGTAAAGTAATAATTTTCAAACAATTAAAGAAGAAGATCTAAAATTATTTTCAAAATGTAGAAGAGAAATTGCTAGAAAATTTTAAAAATTCAGAATGTTAAGAAATAAAGTTTTTGTACAAATTTAAAGCAAAAATATCTATACTCATATCTTTATCCTTAATAATGATTTTTTCCATGTTACCGTTTTTAGTGTTTTTATGTTGATTATTGTATTGATTGGTCATTTAAGGTTATATAAGGTGATATAACACAATGATAAATAATCGTCTAACAATCTTTGCAACAACAATGTTATTTAGGTTATCCAACGATTATTTAAAGTTATTCTAGGTGATCTTCCGTAAAGATCATTCTTTATAAAGGGTGTTCGGGACTTGGGGATGAATATTAATGTTCTATAGAATAACACATTGACGATGGAGGCTTCTACTTCGTTATACATATTTAATGATAAAATTAAACACAATAATCACATTGTTTTGTATAACCGTTATTTATTTGTATGGTGACCAATGGTTTCAATACATCAGCGTATCATTTTCAAACCGAAAAACCGAAACTTTCGGTTTGAAAATGATACGCTGATGTATTGAAACCATTGGTCACCATACAAATAAATAACGGTTATACAAAACAAAGTGATTATTGTGTTTAATTTTATCATTCTATAGAATACACACAATTTATTAAAAATGTAATGTTTTTTTTACACATTAGGTAACATTTTACATTTATGACAAATTATATCCTACATTTGTCTACCCAAGGCCGCGCGGCAAAGAGCAATGCGTTCATTTAAGTTCTCTATGAATCGTTCACACATTTTCAGATCTTTTGAAATGATTGCATATATTGAACTTGTTGGTAAGTTCAGTTGTTGTGCTCGCCGGCGAAACAATTTTATGTAACTTACGGTCACAATATACGCACAACAGCAAAGTTTTTTTGTGTTTGCGATCTTTCTGTTTTCTTAACATTTGCAACCGAACCCGTCGTCTCAAACTTCCTGATCAACTTCCGAACTGAAGATTCGGTTTTAGAAGCGTTATATCCAAGTGTCATGAATGCGGTGGGACTCACTGTTTTTTGTAATAACTTGTTATCACTTGGATGCGTTGCTTAGTTGTCATCTGCTCCGTGATAAAAATAAACATCAAACAACAATGCTCACACAACAAAAGCTATCAGGCTGCTAATGGGAAGGATAGCAAAAAACAAAAATGAAACAAGCACGACTGCCAAAGGTCATATGACAAAAGGACGCCAAATTAAAATTCATCCTTACTTCCTGAACAGCCTATGCAAGAGCCCTTAAAGGTTATTTAATGTTAACTAGCGTCATTTATGATCATTTAATATTATACGTCGATAAATTAACATCATCTAACGATCATTCAAGTTTAATCAAAGTCATTCTATAAACATTCAAGCCAATCTACTGGTCAATCTACATTAAATGATATTGAAGAAACCTTTAATCATCGCTAGATACTCTTGAATTTTCGTCTGACGATCTTACATAATTTTGAATTCATTATTATTTTTTAAGATTACTAGAAGTTTTTTCGATTATTAAACAAAATTCTTGAAAAATTTCTATGAGAAATTCTGAAAATTTCTAGAACCTGAAAACAAAAGTCCTACAAATTGATAGAAGAGAAAAAAATGGTTAAATATTTAAAAATAAGATAAAAATTGCTAGAAAATTGTAAAAATTTAGAAGTTAATTGTTAATAATTTCGGTAAATTACTATATGATGAAAAATTTGCATAAAGTTGATTTAGAATTATCAAAGAAACTTTTAAGAATTCTTAGAAATTTCAATAAGGTGAAGCAAGAATTGGTGAAGTTTTCACAAAAAAATTCTGAAAGAAAAATGTTAAAATATTGTTGAGATAAAGCAAGAAATAGTAAACATTTTCAATAAAATCTATGTAATAATTTTTATCTTATTACATTAACATAAAAAAAAACCAATCTTATAAATAAAGAAAAATTCCTGAATTATTCTAAAATTCTAGAAATTTACCAAAAATTGAAGGAATAAATTGAAAACAATCTTAAAAACCTATGATATAGTTTTGATTCATTCTAGAACTTCAAAAAAATCAAGGAATTTTACAAATGAGCAATTTCTCGAAATTTTTAAAAAATATATTGGGAAAATATAGATAAGATGTAGCAAGAAATAGCAAAATATTTAATAAATATTGCTAAGAAATTTTGAAGCTATAAAAGTAAAATTATTTGAAAAATTCAAAGTAAAGAAATAGTATTTTTTAAATAAATCGATCAGAACACTTTTAAAATTTCTAAAAATTCAAAATTCTTATAATTTAATTTTACAGTTTTACAAAGGAACACTTTCAAAATTTTTAACAAATTTTAACATCTTAGTACATCTTACTAACACAATAATACAATTTTTTTAATATAAATAATAAATATAAATAGGTAAATATACGCAACATTTTTGTTGAAAGGAGGACGGGCGGAGTTCTCTTAATAAGATCAAGCAAAAAATGGTGAAAAATCTCAAAAAAAAACCCTTAAAGAATTCAGAAAAATTTTAAAGGCCCTCTAATTTTATAGAGAAGTTTCTGAAAAATTCTTGAATTCTCGAGTAAAAAGTGATGGAATATTCACAAAAACAAAACAAAAACGGTAGGAAAACGAAAAGAAAAAAAAGATCTATATTAAAATTCTGAAAAATTCTAAAATTCCTAAAGAGAAATCTTATAATTTGTTCGAAATTTCTTATAAATCCTTAAAGATTACTTTTTTCCATATGCTAATAACATAAAACAACAATTCTTAAAAAGTGAAACTGATAATTCTACAAATTTAAAAAATTTGAATGAAAATACAGGAAAATTTTAGAATATCTGACAATATGAAGTAGGAAACTGAATCAAACTAAAATCTTTGAAAGTTTTTAGAGAAATTAAGTTATTTCGAGAAAAAAATATTGTAAACCTTCTTGGGTAATTGCAAGCTGGTTCATCAAAAAATAGATAAGAACAGAAGAAACAATTCTACGTCGATAAAATAAAATAAATATTATCCATAAATTGTAAATATCTATAAAACGTCAGAAATCTAAAACAGAAATTACTGAAAGATTCTAGAAATTCTGGTAATATGAAATAGGAGGTTTTTAATTTTACTAATAAAGCACTAATAACCTTTCTTCACAATTTTATTTGATTTACCAAATTTACATTTCGGACACAAAGTGACCATTATCAATAGATTATTTCTAATCACTTTCTGTCCGAAATGTACATTTGGTAGAACAAATAAAATTCCAAATGAAAGATGATTAGTGCTTTATTCGTCAAATTAATTTGATCCTTACCTAACTCAATCAACTAATTTAGGAGTTTCTTAAACTTATCAGAATTTTTGGAAGTAAGGTTTTGGACCAGAATAAAAATTTTTAAACCAAAATATTTATAAAGCTTATTACGGATTATAATTAGTTTCTGCCAATAGGAAAAGATATAATTTACTTCTAGAAGTAAATAATAATTCAATATCATTCAATTTGTTCTTTGTAAAATTTATTCAAATGATGCATTAGAAATACTATTTTTTCAAAAAAAACTTCAGTTCCTAGTATACAGGGTGACTGACGAAAAACCTTTGGTGCTGTATCTCACTTATTTTTTATCCGATTTTAATAAATAAAACATCAAATTAAATGATTTTCAAAAGACTTTAATAGGAACTGTACTTATATTTTTTCTTGCATCCAGTTTTTGACAAAAGACGATCAACTTTTTTTTTCAAATTGCACTGTATATATATTTTGTACTGATCCACAAGGAGATTTTTTTATGAATCTAAATTTGTAAACGATTTTATCCATTCATCAAACTAAAGTTGAGAAATTGAGGATTAAAAAAAAATTAAAAATCAAATACCCATAGTAAACAATATACAGAGCCTATTCCAAATGTCAAAAGTGACAGTGTCAGTCATTGGTACAATACTGCAATGATTTTTAATAATTTCATAATTAAAATGTTGCAATATTTCAAACACTGTACTAGAATTTTGTGCTTCTACAGAAATCGTTTTTCAGTTTTTGAAATCTTGCAAATTTCTCGACTTTGGTTTGATGAATGGATAAAATCGTTTACAAATTTACATTCAGAAAAAAATATATTTACAGTGCAATTTGAAAAAAAAAGTTGATCGTCTTTTGTCAAAAACTGGATGCAAGAAAAAATATAAGTACATTTCATATTAAAGTCTTTTAAAAATCATTTAATTTGATGTTTTATTTATTCAAATCGGATAAAAAATAAGCGAGATACAGCACCAAAGGTTTTTCGTCAGTCACCCTGTATAAAGGATGTTTGAGAAGTAGAGACAAATATCAAAGTTCTATTCTATTCTATAATTCTTTTTATAAACACATTAAGTAACATCCCTATTCATCCAAGACCTACACTTTTGATTTTACAAATCCACACAAAAAATGTCACAAGGCGTAAGATCGCATGATCTTGCTATTCTTGGTTGCCACGCAAAAAGAAAAATTTTTGGGTAAACTTTTCATTTAGCAGAGCTATCGATTGATGGGAATTGTTTCATAAAGCATGTTTCTGTAATGGTAGCAGTTCACAGTGACGCTAGCTCCACAACATACCATACAGTCATGCGTTGTGGATGCATCTCATCTTCCACAGTCACTTATTATTGTTATTGTTATTGTTCTCCGCTTGTCGAGCCAAAGCCCACTGATTAAACCGATGTCTCTTTTCATAATTTGCAGGCTTCAACTAACTCTTGTGTATTTTCAGATATTTAAAAAAATATATGCATGGAACTTGTTGATAAATTCAGTTGTTCGAGCACGACACCCTTTATTTTTACAATTGAATTTGTCACTTTTCGAGTCTGCATGAAAGAACGTAAAAAATTAATTAAATATTTTTCTTTAGTAAGAATATATAAGAAAGCGGAATTACTGCGTAACAAAGAAAGAATTGCTTGATGTATTAAAGACGGTAGATTATTTTTATTATTACATAGCTGAAAAAAATTATTAAGAAATAATGGTGTTCTACATACAGAATGTTGCAGAATATAAAAATGTCGTCGTCGCAAGACGGTCCGCAATCAAATCGTTTTAATAGCGTAACAAATACGCAAAATATTTGTAAATATACACCGTGCAACAGGAATATATTCCGGGATGTGGTTCAATGTGTTGTGTGTAATGCCACTTTTCATCCAGGATGTTTTCCCGGGGGGAAAAATTATAGTCAGCCCGATCACATATGCACCATTAGTATCGAAGACGATAAAGTGGCAGAGCCGAAAGAGGATATAAATATTACTTACCTTAAGAAGATGGTCCAAGAGTTGGAAGAAAGGAACAAAATCCTACGCCAAAACAATGAGAGTTTGTTAAGAACAAACTCATATTTACTGCAAAGGTTAGAACACGTTGAATTAAAAAACAATAACATAGATACTCATACTAATACTGCTAAGAACAAAAATAAAAATAAACACTCTGTAAAATCTGCACAGTTAAATTTACAGAAATCTGCAGAAAGTACAATAGATATACATTCTACTAGTTCCCAAAAGGAGGAGTACACATATGCAGACAAATTAAAAACAAAAGACACGCAACCTAATGAACAAGAGAACGATATATCTGATAATACAGAAAAAATACCAGTGATCACAAAACATACGGAAAATGAAGAATGGAAAACTGTCGGTAGGAAAGTTAATCGATCGAGAAATGTGATGTACAGTTGCAGAGAGAGTAACCTAAATGATTCAATCAGAGGAGTAGAGCGCAGAGCTCATCTTCACGTATACAGACTTAATCCCGAAGTTACAGAACGATCATTAGCAGAATATTTGGAAAATAATAATATCCACGATTTTAAATGCGAAAAACTGCAAGCAAAACATCCAACTGAATACAGTTCCTTTAAGGTTTCTGTTGCATTCAGCAAACTGAAGGAAATACAAAATCAGGATTTATGGCCCAGAAGAGTTATATGTAATCGATTTTTTCCACATATTCACAAGAAGAGATTAAGGATTTATCCAACCGTAGAAGACAGCAATCGATAGAAAAGAAAAATATTTTCACATTAATAAATCAAAATATGCAATCAATAAACACATCCATTAACGCACTAAACAAATTAATATCAGAAAATAAAGAATATAAAATTATTACTTCAACAGAGCATTGGAAAACAATTAAAGAATTACAATGCTATACAATTGATGGTTATAAATTGATCACAACCTTTTGCAGAAATAAAAACTCACATGGAGGCGTGGCTATATATTCACAATATAATTTAAATGCAACTGTTCGAAAAGACCTGAACGTTCTGTCCGAATCGTATATTTTTGAATGTGCAGCGGCGAATTTCAACATCAATGGATTGAAGACAACGGTCATTGCGATATATCGGCCTCCAAGCGGTAGCATCGAGATTTTTTTTGAAAAATTAGATTTTATTCTTAATAAATTAAACGAAGAGGGAGTATATTATATAATCGCTGGGGACTTCAATATAGATTTCTTAGGTAATAGTTCAGACAAAGTGCAACTATTCGACTTGTTATATACAGGATTACACAAGAGTGACATATAATACAAAAACCTGTATAGATAACATCATTACTAATATCCCTGCCAATTGCGAATGTAAAATATTAATATCACATATTTCAGAACATTATGGTCAAAAAGTTACACTTAAAAATTGGGGTAAGAAAAATGTTCATAACAGTTTTTTTTTTCAAACAAAACATTAATGAACATACACTATTAATGTTTAATAACCGACTAAAACTAGAAAAAAGGCATGAAATTTATGACACAACTAACACCAATGAAAGTTGGAATATATTTTTAAACAAATTCCTGCTTATGTATAACGAATCATTTCCGCGAATAAAATGCAAAGTTAAAAAATGTACAAAAAATCATAATTACAATACAGCACAAATAATAACTTTAAAACAAAGATTAGATATACTTAATATTTTAAAACAATTTGACAACTCCTACGATAACACTTATAAACTGACAAAAAAAGATTACAATCAAGCTTTAATTCAATCCAAGAAAGATTATTTTAGCAACAAATTTAATAATGCTAATAACATCTCGAAAGTTACTTGGAATATTGTACATGAATTAAAAAATACACAAAATAAAAATAATCACAATTTTCAAGGAGATGTAAATGCTCTTAACAACTTTTTTATTAATGTATCAGAGGAAATATTGGCTAAAATACCTCATGTAGAATATTCTGAAACAATAAATATGAACTCGTATTCGACTTTTTTTGAACCAGCAACGGAACATGAAATTTGTAGAATTGTAACAGAGTTAAAAAATTCAAAGGCAGCAGGAATCGATGGAATAGCAGTGTCAGTAATTAAAAATTGTATAGAGTACATAAAAGCACCTTTAACTTACATAATAAATAGCGCATTAGAATCTGGAGTGTTCCCTGATGAAAAGGGTGAACCCAATGATTTTATGAATTATCGACCAATAAGCATTCTAACACATTTCTCTAAAATATTCGAAAAAGTCATTCAAAATCGCATTGTTGCCTTCTTCCATAAATATAATTTATTTGCCGAAGCGCAACATGGATATATGGATAAAAAGTCTACTACCACAGCTACTGTTAAATTAATTGACCTTATAGCAATGGCAGTGGATGATAAAGAAATCCCCTTGGGCATTTTCTTGGATCTGTCTAAGGCTTTCGATTGCGTAGATCATGATATTTTACTAAATAAGATTTATAGATACGGCGTAAGAGGAGTCAACTTTAATTTAATCTAATCATATCTATGTAATCGAAAGCAAAAATTACATATTTCAAATAACAATGGTATAACTGAATCAGATATTTTAGAAGTTATCAGAGAAATTCCCCAAGGGAGTATTCTGGGTCCGATACTCTTTATTATATACCTTAATGATATATCCACTATAATAAAAAGTCAAAACGAGGCTTTGATAAGCTACGTTGATGACAATAACATTATAGTGAAGAATTTAAATTTTTTGAATCTCTTAAGGGATGCCAACGCTGTTTTTTCAAATACACAAACTTGGATGAATGCAAATAAATTATTCCTTAACAAAGAGAAGACAAACTGCATAATCTTTAGTACCAAACAGACTTCAAATGAATTTCCTGAATTCTTAACTATGGGTTCCACCAATATACCAACCTCTATTTTCTGTAAATTCTTGGGGATTGGTATTGACAAACATTCAGATTGGTCAAATCATATTGCAGGACTAAATAACAAGTTGAATACCACTATATATTGCATGCGAACTATTAAACATTATGTGAATCAACACACGTTATTATCCGTATATCATGCATATTTCTGTTCAATAATGAGGTATGGAATTATAGCGCCCCAGCTACGGGGCTGAACAATATTTTTATAACACAAAAATGTGCCATAAGACTACTCTACAATATGAATTACAGAGATTCATGTAGAGGAGTGTTCAAAGTAAATGGTCTCCTTACTGTTTCAGCAATGTATATTTACGATTGCCTGATTTTTATTTATAAACATAAAACACTTTTTAGTAAACATCTGAATACCGGTTCTTATAATACAAGGCAAACAAACAGTACTTATATCTACCCAAAGCATTCATTAACACTTTTGGAGAAAGCACCACACTATATGACGATGCGACTACATAATAGACTCCTCATTTGTTATCGTAAAATTAATAATATCAACCAATTTAAAAATGAAATTAAAAAGAAACTAATTGAAATTGAACCATATTCTGTGAATGAATATTATTTATATTTTCACTACTATTTGTATTCAAGTTGGACTATTTTCTTATTTATATCCTTAAATACTTTTTTGTAGTTTTATGTATATCTTTAAGAAATAAGTTTGATTTATTATTATTATTATTATCTGGAGAGACTGTTTATTGTAGACATCCAGCTGGGCTGAACAACCGAAATTGATTCTAATGTAAAATTTATGAAAAAGTCCAAGAAAGTGATTCTTTACTCGCTCCGAAATAGAAAGAAAATACAAATAATGAAGAGAATTGAAATTCGAATTTTTTGTATTTGATAATAGGCTGCTGAAAAGTACATGCAGATAAGAGAATCATAATCAGAATCGGTCTTCTAGTGGATATCAGAATAGCCAAATGTTACACATAAAAGTTCTGATGTATAAAGTTTATAGTAGAAAAGAATACAATTTTTTTAAATATAGTAACTATATATTGTTGGCAAAAGCTACAATCTTATAGATTATTGATTGCACATTTAGTTTAATACATCGTCTGAGATCCCATTACTAAATAGACCAACACATAATCGTTTCCAAAGAAAGAATAAATTATTTGTTTAGAACTTCATTTTGACCGTAAACTCTACTAAGAAGAATTCACAATACTTAAATTTAAAGGAGGATAAGTAATATCATCGAACGAATAAATAAAACATTTTCAAGGTAGTCTTTATTCATCAAAGAAATTGGCAAAGGCTACTTAATCTATTTGTGATTAACTAAGGTTCAAGAGTGCATAAAATACACAAGCAGATTTTTTCATGTTAGAGCGCACGTATAGAACAAAAAGAAGGTTATGAGCAGTAATACTTTAATATTTAACCCAAAAAAATGTGTCTCGTACGCTCCGAGCGAGTATTTTCGCATCATGTTTTAAAATAGTTTTCTGCTCAACACGACTATTTACGACATATATAGCATACGTATAGAAATCTACGAGCATTTGATACTCTGGATATTTGATATTTTGAAAAGTCGTTGGCTTAAAAACAGCGGTCGCAGAATTTCAAAACGCGAAGCGCAGTAAAAGGGTTAACAGGCTACTCAGTTAAAGAAAATTATGATATAGAGACCTTTCTCCAAAATAGTATGTGTGCATACTAGATTAAACGAAAATTATTATTTAGATTATTGAAATGATCAACTCTTTGTTTTATGCTGAAAAATAAAGAGATGCTGCAATTCGTGTCATACTGGAGCAGAACTATGAAGACTTATTATTATTTATTCATAATTCACCTCCAAAAAATCAAAAGTTGTGATGTATTTCCAGAAGTACAACAAAACCAATTTCAAATGCATTTTGATTATTGTTTGTCGCATTGTTTATATTAAAAGATTTTAAATACCGTCTTAAGAAAGACATATTATTTATTTAATTCCGTGCTGTTTTACTAAGCATTAGCACTTGTCAATTAAAGAGGATACCTTCGGCATTTTATAGATGTTGTTTAATATTTTAATACTTTATTTATATAGCATTTATTCTACAACACTTCTTGTAAAATTTTTGAGTAAAGACTAACTTTTGGTGCACAAAGTTTTATCAGAAGCTATTTATATCTGACAAATAACAAAAGCAAAAGTTTATAGTTTTAGTTCAAAATAGTAAGAGTTATTGAGGTATGCCGACAACGAGGAGATAAACACAGGCAAACTAATTTAAAATTGTCTTGCTTTATTTCTATATCGTTAAGTATATTTTCAATTTTCTTTATATTATTATTTTTCTCCGTTGATTCCTTTTCTTCGATTATCTCAACCTAATATTTTTTTATAATTTTAACCCAAATATATGTGTTAATATATAGTTGTTGAATGTGTTTAATCTATCATAGCCCTTCTTGAGGTTTTTAATATGTAGACCATGATTTATTATTAAAAATAGTTCTTTGCTTAAAGATATCACGTAGTGACAAAGAACCGCCATATTTATTTCTATGATTTTTCTACCAACGTTGATAAAATATTCATACTATAATAAAATGATACCATCTTAGTAGGTACGAATTTATTCGTAGTCTGGTCTATATTACAAAATTATTCTTAATAATTGAGAACTGTTTTTGGCTGTAATTTTATCAGTAAACTCTGCTAATATATTTTTTTAAATTTTGATGTTGCATAAATTACTAAATAGAGGGTCTTCCAATAGGGACTTCCTATCTTGAACAGTTGATAGTGGCCATATTCTTTAAGCTACGTCTGTCGAATTGCATGCCATGTATTCATTTTGTCTTACCAAATCATCATGGACGAATATAGTGTCCAAAAACACATGTAAATGATAAAATTGTTTTATTAAAATAGATGTTATGTTAGGGTCTGAATTAGATGATATGGATACCAATGACATATGGTTTCAACAGGATGGCGCCACATGCCACGCAGCTCTTGGCACATTGGACATTCTACACGAGCGATTTGATTATTAGACTTTTTCTTGTCGGATTTTCTTAAGTTGCTTATCTATGTAAATAAGCCACAAACCACAGCGGCCTCCAAAGCCGGCCATTAAATATTGAATGTTTCTGTTGGGCGGACATTTGAAAGCTATTATATTCCATATATAATGACATTCAAACGAATTAAAAATTTCGATGATATCTCACACAAACTTTGTTTTATTTTAGTTTAAAGATAGGAAGTTCTTAATAGAAGACCCTATAAAATCTCAAAATTATTGACCTTAAAATAATATTCATTAACCATAATTAATAAAACATTAAAATTTTGCAAAAAAAGTCCAAATGTTCGTTTCATTAAGTGCATAACTAACGATCGTTGATAAGTTGTGTACGTGGAAACGGAATGAGCTGGGCAAAGTGGAATGGTTGCTCAAGTAACCGAATTATTCGTTACGGTTTTCGCCGAGTTGGAACCGTAATGAACGCATCTCTCTGAATTAAGACGTCAGAAGTAGGAAGACAAGTTCTTAATAGAAGACCCTATAAAATCTCAAAATTATTGACCTTAAAATAATATTCATTAACCATAATTAATAAAACATTATAATTTTGCAAAATAAGTCCAAGTGTTCGTTTCATTAAGTGCATAACTAACGATCGTTGATAAGTTGTGTACGTGGAAACGGAATGAGCTGGGCAAAGTGGAATGGCTGCTCAAGTAACCGAATTATTCGTTACGGTTTTCGCCGAGTTGGAACCGTAATGAACGCGTCTCCGAAGAGCACACAGCTCTGAATTAAGACGTCAAAAGTAGGAAGACTCGGTCGCCACAAATTGAATAAATAAAAGGGGAAACCCAAGCTATATACTGAAGAGAGAGAGATAGAAAGCGGGCGAGTAATATCATTCACCCATTGGCCCACTCACGGATTGCCAGTCCAATTTTGTAAATAATTACAGTCTAATTATATAAATATATATATATATATATATAAATCCACTATACTGTAAATATATAATATATAAATAACATACAAAAACCAATAATTCAAACGAGTCGTAGTAATTATTTTCACACCCTTTAAACTTCAACTAATTACAGAGATTAATTTTCCTTGCCAAACAATTGCAGTGTTATAACAACTCTACATCCCCATGTTTTACTTACCTTTCTATATTTGTCTTGTAAACGTTTTGCCACTTTTGCAAGTTGCGATTTAGGAAATCTGTTCGCGTGAAATTCGCGAGTAGAGGGGTGGAGGCTGAATTTAATTACGTCCCCTGTATATCTAGAAAGAAAGGACGGATTGTCTTTAAGCTAATTGTTTCTAATGGGCACGGAAAAGATTTAAAGCGCTCGTTCTTTAATTTCGTTCCGGCCATGCACTTTCCTGTCTTTCTCTATCTCTCTCTCTCTCTCTGCCACCATTCCAGTTTATCGGTAATTCGATAAAGGGCAGAAATGGATGTTTCAGTGTCCTCATTTAAATCCAGTCACTCAGGGGCCCTTAATCGAAACAATTAAATGTGAATGAAGGTGATTGGATTCGAAAGTGATGGAGAGGAACGGCGTTCTTTTGATGAGTAAAAATTAACGTGATTTTTTTATTATTTAAATATCTTTATAAATTTTCTATTTCACGATATACATTGACTACCTAAATCAAATTACACGGCACAATTATTTGGGGATCGATGGCCCATTAGCTAAAGCTGAAAGAATAGCAATGCATCCAGGCAAATTGCAACTTCAATCGTCCCGGTTATAAATAAATAATGTTGTTTTGGGTGAGTTCGGCTGAAGGATGAATAATTCAGTGAATCGCCGAAATGGCAGTTTAATATATTCTATTAGATTAGTGGCCCATCTATTTTACTCTGCTATCCTGCGGAGTTGCCGTGGATGAGGAAAGGGGGAGGGATGCATGCCATTACGCTTCTTGTAATTAGGGACGATAAGACACAACTCCCTAAACCAACCTACCAACTGGACCGGGCAAAAACGGAACCTTCATTAGGGGATGAAACATAGAGTGATTAGTCTTTATTGTTGATTGTTAGTGGTGATTATATGATTATTCAAAATCAATATTGAAAATAATATGATAGGAATACATAGTTTTTTATTTGAAGAAAAAAAATATGTCTTAATATTTTAAATATTATATAATGTAAATAATAGAATTTGTTATCTGGAGAAAGTATAAGGTTCTCTTAATATTTTACTGTAATAAATTTCCTTTTTGCAAATAAATTTTAATGCGTCATTGTAATTGCTTTTATTGATAATATAAACAAAATCTTCAGCGAATAGAGAATATTTAATTACTTTTTCTAATATCATTAATATATGAAAAATATGGCACAAGGATCACCTGATTTTTGCTAATCACTACTACTAAAATAAAATTGGTCCTCAATTAGAACCTTAAGGAATAACTTAGGTAACTTTGGTTTCGAAATGTCTAACAACTATATGTACAAGACGATTTTATAAAATCTTTAATCTATAAATCTGTGGTTAATAATATTTATTACAATTATGTAAATGGGTATAATTGTATTAAATATTATTATCTATACTATGAAGTGATATTGATTTGTTAATTCCATAAATAAATATTTGTTGTTGTTGAATAAAAAGAATAATTATCATTCATGAGTGCATAATAAAATTATATAAATAAAGGTGTGGCCTTCTCTCTAATAAAATAAATACGAGCTCAGACAGTTCAGAATAAAATTGAATACATATAAACTATATAGACTAAATATTTAGGAAATAAATAAAGGATACAAACCTGAAAAAATTTGAAAGAAAACTTTATTTTTTCTAAATCCTCATTTTTGATATTATTCACTTCCTAAACCTTTGTCTTGAATTACTCTGTTTCTATATTACTCTATACAGAAAATATTTAAGAAAAGGTTTCTTCTAAATATTATATGTATAAAATTAATATTCTTCTTTACCCAACTTAAATTAAAATTTTAACAAATACATCACTACAGGGAAATCAAACTGATTACAATTTAAATTTAAAACCTTTGTCGCTTAACTTAATGATATTTTCTGACATCTATTAAACAAAATAGGCTTGAAGTAACATAAATATTTGCTTTCAAAATATATCTTTGGTATTATTAAATACGAAAGTCAACTCTAAAGGAAAACTACGAGACACATCTGAATAATGACGAAAAATCAATAATCTTAACAATGCCATCAAAAGTCTCAGCGCAGAATTTAAGACACATATTAAAAATCCAGTGTGATAAATATTTAAATACACACAAAAAGTACGGTAAATTATAAAAAAATGATACAATAATAATAGCAATGTGTTTAAAAAATATTATAAATATTATTCCTGACTACATTAAAAAAATATAAGCTACTGTTACATTCTGTTGCTGTTTCTATTTTTTTAAACTGAATTGATTTTCTATTTTTTTTTCAGTTCGAGTTTTTCCCTTGCCACTTTGTTTCTAGCCTTAATATGATAAATATTTTAATTAATCTTAAAGTAGTACCATGCTTAATTAACTTATTTATAAACTTTGAAAAAACTGAGTGCATTTTTAATTACTCTAATTGATAAGTCCAGTTTTAAGATTTTGTTCATAGTGTGACTATGGCATTGGTTTTAGGTGATAATAATCATTCGGCTGAAGGATGAATAATTTAGTGAATCGCCGAAATGGCAGTTTAATAATATATTCTATTAGATTAGTAGCCCATTCAAACAGGTATAATAATACCGGGGGGGTGCGTGGACAAAGGCACCATAGGAAATTCAATGCATTTTTATAAATGTGCAATTATTTTCTCCCCAGATCATTTTATCAAAAAAAAAACACATTTTGTAGATATTTAAAAATTACATTTAAATCACCTTTTCATGGTACATCACAATTATTTTAAAGCGAGATATTTAAAATTATAAAACTATCATTTCGGCCTATTTTTATCACTTAAAATGCGTAGCCATTGAACAATTATTGTAATTCCTGTTAATGTTGCTCTAATTTAAAGGTAATTAAATAATATTGGGTAAATAGTAACTCTTGTTTTGTTCCATATTGTTTTTATTTTCATTTATCTGACACGTGTTTCGGTCTTCGCAGACCATTATCAAAGTTAAACTTTTAACTTTGATAATGGTCTGCGAAGACCGAAACACGTGTCAGATAAATGAAAATAAAAACAATATGGAACAAAACAAGAGTTACTATTTACCCAATATTAATATATGTTTACATCAAGAGTGCAGCGCATCAAGTATTAACTGTAATTAAATAAGTTTTGTCTTGATTATTTTATTTATATTATTAAATTTCTCCTAGTTTGATGATGTGATCCTATTTGACACTCCAAAATAGAAATTATATTATTATAATTTTAAATATCTCGCATTAAAATAATTATTATGTACTATGAATAGGTGATTTAAATGTAATTTTACGTCTGGTATCTAGGGATTTTAAATTAAACATATTCAGCATGATAGGTAGAGTTAGCTTTCGAGGAAACAAATATCTTCTGTATACGTTTTAGGAATTTAATGTGATTATTATAATACGGTGCCAATACTGCTGAACAATACTCCAGTTTGACCTTCACATAAGATAATACGTCCCTCAATAAGTCCCCGGTCTGACACATATATGGAAACATTATTGACAGACAGACAGTGATTTCATGGGATTCTGACTGTTAGTTTAGAAGTTACAGTTATTCTGGTTACCAAGGTTTTGTAATTTTTGAGACAATGTATAGAAAGGAATTTCGTGTGTTGATTAAACATTGCTTTTTGATCGGGAAAAATACTATTGGAGCTAAACAGTGACTTGGTAAGCATTTTGGGGACTCTGTACCAGAGAAATCAACTATTATTAACTGGTATGGTGAATTTAAACCCGGTTGTACAAGGACTGATAATGCTGAACACTAGTCGCAGAAAATTGGAAGTTGTTGCAGAAAACATAAAAAATGTCTACAAAAGAGTTTTAAAAGGCCGTAAGTTCTGTGAGATAGTTAACACCTTGTAGATATCAGAAGGCACACTACCTTCTTTGCAATTTTAGTTGAAAGTCATCTAAATTGACCAAAAAGTCAGAAGATTATGGCATCGTATTTTGGGACGCGCATGGAATTTTGCTCAATGACTATCTAGTGAAAGGCAAAACATCAATAGTGAATATTACATGGCATTATTGGATCGATTGAGTGCAGAAATCAAGAAAAAACGGCCCCACATGCAAAAGAAAAACGTGCCGTTTAATCGGGGCAATTTCCCGTGTCACAAGTCAATGAAAACAATGGTTAAATTACGCTTTAAATTGCTCTCCCATCCACTGTACTCTTTGAATTTTCCCCCCAGCGCCTACTGGCTTTTTGCAGATATGAAAAACCCATATTTTAAAGATATGGTCCAATGTATATTACAATTCGTTACAGGACTCATTTACATCGGTGCTGCAAATAATATTCTCGCAGCTACACTGTAATAATTATATATTAATATAATTATAATAAAAAGATAAACTTTTTGGTTACAGTATTAGTGGTAATATTAGTGTCTGTATCAACAATAGTATCAAGAAAGGGGAGGATGGTGAATGTCTACCTTAGTTATAGCAATAGCGTCATTAAGTAAACATGCAATGTTATTGGTAATTGCTACTAAATCCAGTATTCTATTATTGGTATTGACTATTCTGTAGTGTTGTAGTAAGTTATTCAGAAGCAAGACATTTTTAAGCTCGGTAAGTTTTGAATCTTGGTACTCCATCTAAAGGTTGCTTATAATTCAGCAGGTTAAACTCGTCTAAACAAATAATTACTGACTTATATTGATTAACAAGTTAAAACAGCTGGAGGGATATGTAACCATGTTAAACAAAGTACATATTTTCTAACATTAACTCGAACAATAACCATTTCAACATCAATATTAACTGGAATACATTCAGTGTAAGAAACAACAGCATTTCGAACTTTCACAAATGAAAAATATATCAGAGTCACTAGCAAGTACATTATTATAATAGTCGTTTATGCTCGTAAGGTTAGACGTCCGTTGGAGTACTTTAGTTTTCCGGTACGATGGATAGCACCCTACGAACGTATTTTAATTTGATGTTTGTTTCTCTTGAGTCTATTCTAGTTTTGAAGATAGACGCGCTAGTGTTCTCTTCTTCAATCTGATTAAGCTGACTCTTGTATTCATGAGAATTGCATTCGCATGATACCATTTAGAGCAAATGCCGTTACATTTAATTGACTGTTGTAAGATTTCGGATGTAGAACAATATTACAAACAACACAGTTATTCATTATTAATTATTAATAATAATATTTAAACGTATTATTACAATAGGATATATGGGTATTATTAGGAAATAAACAAGATATAATTTTTCACACTACTCAAACCGTCGTAGTGACTAACAATATAATCACAAACAGACGATATAGATAGGCCACACTCTGGGTCACACGAGACTAAGTTACACCCACGTTTCAATAAGATAACTTGGTTTGAGTCAGGTATTAATATATCAATACTATTGCGCCAAAAAATCTAATTTTTTATTCTTAATAAGACTCATTTGTTGTAGCTTTACGAAATATTTTCGTGTTTTTTCTAAGTATTAGTTAATTTTCTACAACGTAAAGAACTTTTTTACATTTTTATTAATAAATTATGCTCTAAGTGGGTATTTATCTTAATCCCGAACGTAATTATTTCTGTAGAATTCACTAATCTATCTCAGGTATAAATTCAGACCTTCAGTCGATTATATTTCATTATTGTGTCAGTTGCCGTACATACCTGAGTAAGTCATTTACATTGTATTATACACGATCGAGCATAAAACTCCGTTATATAAAGTTATTTAGAAATTTTTAGTTTTTCACGTGTTTTTTCGGTTGTAACAGTTCATTAACTGATTGCTTGAATAAAAAATAATTTTTTGTTGTTAGAAGTTTATTGAAAGTAATGAAAATGAGCAATTTAAATTTGATATTCTGAGTAATTAAAATAAACAAGTTTACCTTGATATGCTTTTTTGAAACACAAAAAACTTTAAGGATTTTAGTAGCGAGTATTCTCTCCTCTAGCAGTGATAACAGCTTGCAATCGATTAGGAATAATGTGGATCAGATTGATCAGATTTTGGATCACATTTTGCGGAAGATTGTTCCATTTCTGCACCAGTATGTCGCGAAGCTCTCTAGAATTTCTGGGGGCCGGCAAATGTCTCCGTAAACGTTTTTCCATCTCATCTCAAACATGCTCAGTCGTATTTAAATCAAGACTGCGATCAAACTAAACAAATCGTTTTATTTGATACTCGTCAAGATACTCAGTAACTATCCGAGCAGTATGGGTTCTTGCTTTATCATGCATAAATGTTGCATCGTATTCAAGAATAACCATGAAAGGTAAAACATGGTCATCTAGTGCATCTGTTAGATACCTATGCGCGGTCAAAGTCCCATTCTCAATAAAGACTAACTCCGTACAGTGTAAAAAAAAATGCCTCCTTATGCCATAACTAATCCTCCACCAAATGGTAGTCACTGGGCAATACACGCTTGAGCATATCCCTCGCCTTGTCGTCGCCACACTCTTACACGCCTATTTGAGTTCGTAAGACAGAATCACGATTCATCGGAAAACAATACGCGACCCCAATCTGCTATTTTCCAAGCTAAGTGTTTTCGTGCAAAATTCAACCTCGCAGTCCGGTCCAGTAGTTCTAGTTAGAGAAGATAATCCAGTAGCATAAAGTCGCCTCCTAACTGTCCACTCACTTATGTTAAAATATCTCACCTCTTGCAGATGATTTCGAAGGGAAACTGACGTGACCGTTCGGTCTCTCAAAGCACTAGAAATGAGAAAGCAATCATCTCTAGATCTTGTAGTTTTACCTCACCTTGAATCAGGTTTTCAAGTGAGCAGACTAGTCTCTTCGTACCGCAGCCATACTTGTTGTGTTCACTAATTCGATTAGTTTTATTCGTCCATAATCGGGGCAGTTAACTCCCAGCAGTTAACTCCTTCATCTTCCCCGTTGATAGTTGCACACTCGAGAGTCTTACACCAATGTTTTTTGCAGTTTCGCGCTGACCGCGGCCGTCTTCTAAAGCCGCCACAATTCGGGGCGCAAAAGAGTATTTATGCTCATTGTAAAACACTAATAATGACAACAATACACAAAAAAATTGCAACTCACAGAAACAAAAACTATGCTGTCCTTTCTGTTTCAATAAAGAATATCAAAGTAAACTCGTTCATTTTTATTACTTAGCATATCAAATTAAAATTGTTCATTTTCATTACTTTCGATTAACTTTGAACAACAAAAAAATATTTTCTTACTCAAGCAAACAGTTAGTAAACTATTACAGCTGAAAAATCACGTGAAAAACTAAAAATTTCTAAAGTAACTTCAAATAACGGATTGACCCTATTTTTTTATTTGTATTTAAAATCAATTTTATAATAAAGCTGTACTGAAGAGATCGAAATATCGAAACACGTGTCTACAGATGGTTATAAACTCGGGTGTTAAATTATTAAATTATTTTTGCTAATTAAATTTTAATTTCATCAACCTAATTTATTTCTTGTTCCATATTTATCATACCATAGTCACTCACAAACTATTTAACGTGGATTCAACCATTTTTAGTTTATTTTATAGAAGTAAATACTTTTTTATGTTAGAGGCGTTTACTTCGTTGTACATCTTGAATATTTGTAAATGAGACACAATAACTTTGTTTTACCACTATATTTTAAACAATTACAGTGACTATAGTTTTGAATATAAGCTATTAATTATCAAACTAAAAGTTATTGTGTCTCATTTAGAAATAAATACGTTCGAACTAGTGTTGCTTTGATAGCCTTGTTTTTTATAACACGCAAATTACTTTTGTATTATTCAATGCCTGTCGAGTTATTAGTCAGAGAAGTAGTTGTTTCAAAAGTGATTTGTTTTGGTAGTCGTAATAAGACTCATTTGTTGTAGATTTTCGAAATATTTTTGTGTTTTTTCTAATTATTAGATAACAGATAATTTAATGTACCATTAAGTAATTTATTCAAAAGACTTAAATCAGAAAGGCATCTGCATACAATAAAAAATTATTATTTTTTATTAGTTGTTGTACGTCGTTAATAAGTGAGACCCTTGAGTTACACCCGAACTTACATTAATAGAATTAACCATTAAAACATGCTCTCTGTATTATATTTTGTAAAAATGATGGAATCCAGATAATGTTACTTTGCCCCTTCTCAATAAATTCTGCACACTCCGAAACCCCAATGTCCTTCCTAAACATAAACATCCATCAATCACGCTTCATCAATTCATCAGCTCGTATCATCCGGACTAACCCATATTTGTCAAAATTAAGATGATACTCTCTTTGTTGCTTTGTTCAATCCAAGGGTGCTAAGTCTTTTTTGGAAAAATAGAATGGTTAACTTGATCAAACACCTTAAAGAAATTAGTATAAATTGAATTAACCCGATGGGATGGATCCAAAGCGTTTGATAAATTTTGTTGTTTATAATATAATAGATTCGTAGCAGTTGATCGATTAGAAACAAAACAATGTTTCTGTGATGAGATGATTTGTTTGGACATACAAGATAATTGACCGGCAACTACATTATCTAGCATTTTGATTGCCTACAAACAAACTCTTCTATAGTTATTATCTAAAATACATTCACCTGATTTGTATATAGCTATGAAATAACATGTTAATAGAAAGAATGGTTGCGACCGTTACTTCGTGATAATTCATACTTACATTCAATTGACAATTTCACTATATTTTGAATACAAATAATAATTCTGAATTGAACCAGATATGTTGGGATATGAAACGATATTTTTTCATCGACTTATTATAAAGTTTGGTCTGAGTTGCCATACAGAAAAAAAAAATTCAAGCTAATGCACCTTCTGGTTGGATTTATAAATATATTTTAAAACCGCTGAACGCATTTTTAATTCCTTCAATACAAATTTTCAGCAATGCCAAACGGTTTGTATCTTCAAATTGGCATTAAGAATATTTTTAATACATTTTCAACAATACTTGAAAGCCAATATTACCTTTAATTATTATTTATTTTTATTGAAGATACTTCATAATAAAGTTGATAGTCCATACTCACTATCTGTAATAAATTTAAAAATTTCCTCCTTTTTTCTAGATCTCAGTGTACTTTTAATATAAACACTTCCGAATCTAATATAATGCTATTATCCATCTGCTAACAAATGCTAACGAGTTATCCCTTAGTATTGATTGTGATATTTTGTCAGATTATGAAACCCCGATGAAGTCTGCGTTACTATATGAGTAGACAAGTTCGTGTATCTGTATATATCGAATTATATTGTATAATTATTATCTTGTTTATTTTCGCATTTAAAATGTTAATTTTGTCCTGTAAATGGAAAACTGTTGGGCAAATAAATACCTATTATTATTAATAATAATAATAATAATTGTAAACAACTGCGTGTATTTATAGCGCCGCTATTGTATTTGTAGCTTCAATGTGGCAATTATTTTGGAAAATTTTACAAATTTTGCATTCCTAAATATATTTTACAAAGTTAAGCTCACTCTACATTTAGTTAATTTTTCATAATTTTTTAAAACCACGGAGCGCAGCAAAAATTACGAAACAAAGTAAAAACTCTTCGTTAGATTGCAGAAAGTAAAGTAGTAATATTTCAGTTATCATCAGAATAAACTCAAAAGTTTATTTTCACACAATTATCCCTTACCTTAATTTATAATTCTATTTCTACCATTCAGATATAATTTTTAAAATAAATTTTATATAGTTTATAAACATCAGTTTCATTCCTATATGCATTATTAACTATAAATTATTTAATATTATTTAAATCTAAGGCAGGAATTTCACAAAACAATCATTTTACATTTAACAATTCTCTACATGAAGATATAATTGTTTCATTTACACGACCGCTTAATAATTATCGTAATTAAGCCGTGGATATTTCTGCTCTAGAAACGTACTTCCTTTATGTAGATGGCATCGTAATCTGATAAAGCGTGCCGCCGACGACGACGACTACTGTCTGCTTCCATGCAGATATAAACGGGACACGGGGTGCATTTCAAAGGGACTTAAATTCACATAAATAATGTATTCCACTCGAAATAAATTACAAGTTTCAACGCAGTGTGATTATATGTAGTGTGTGTGTATTTGCGAGGAGGCGAACAATTTACAAAACCCTCTATTCTACGCTGACACCAGGAAGTCCCGCAAACTGGACAAATTGTCTTTAGTCCTACGCAAATCCGATTAGGCCGCCTTTATTGTGTAAACCCACGCGCTTTATATATTTATAGCAAGTGAAAAATCTTTGCGTGTATAGTGAATTCAACTATATATTCTTTAATGCTTTTTTATTCAACTTGTTTAATGACGTAAATAGATATGAAATGAAATTGTATGTCAGAGATGGTGAGTTAATTTTCTTGAATGGCCTTTTACTCCCTGATTTCGTTTGATATTTCGTAATTAGGCGGAATGTAGTTCAGTAAAAGGATCTTGTATTCGATATTTTGTTATGAAAATATATTTTGAATAATAAGCCCAATTATAATAAGTATATTTATTGTATATTGTATTGTATGTAAGTATAATTGTAATGTGGCCATTATATTACATGCATTGTACTTGTGATATTGTTCTGTGAAAGTTGTTCTCTACTTGAATTTACTAACTACAATTACATCAGGTTATAAATGAAAAAAATCCTGTATTTATATATAAATAATTTATATAGTAAATATAGTAAATGTGAGTACCTTAGGAAATGTTATTTATATGAAAGAATTACAAAGATTATCATAAATATCGAATTCTTCATATAAATAATTTAATTTGACCTACATCAAATGTACAAAGTTTAAGACCTTATAAAAGACGAGAATAATGGTGAAATCATAACCGAATTAATTGGGCTACAATATTATATTGCATGCTACAAATAATTTAGTGAAATTACAACAACTGTTACTTATAGAAAAGGCTGAAAAAGCTGAAAATATGAGCGACAAACATCTTTATTTATTCATAGTTTACAAAGAGCATTAAAACAATTTTTTAGTTATTTTTTTCAGCTATAGATGCGTTGTCTTTCTACCTGGCTTTATTAGTTTCGTGTTTAGTTGTGTTATGTTGACGAAGATGCTGTTGAACCATGAAAAGTTGTTATGAATTAAAGATTATTTCTGTAATATATTTAAGTCTAGCAATTTGTGAAGGACTAAGCAGTCAACATAGGTGTTTCAGAATGTCTTGGATATCAATGTTGGTGGCAAACATTGTAGAAAGGTGTACAAGCCGTTCTTCAACTGGGGTTACTTGGGTTTTTGGTAAAGTAGTGCATTAGAGGGATATCGTAAAAGATTATTTAGGTGCCTTAGTTTTGATACTCACTCAGCTGTAAGTTTTTTAGAACAGTAGGACGATTGTTTAGTAAAGGATTGCAGGATTTTGGACTATTCAGAAATCCTTTTTCTAAATCCACGTCAGGTCGATATATCATTTTGTAAATTTTTACTACTGTATTTATAGATATACCTTGTATTATATGTTGGGAGTGCAACATGTCTAGCTGTGTGTCTAATTTTTAGCTTAAGAATCTAGGAATATTGTTTGAAGGAATGTTTCAGATCAACGGTAATTACAAGATATTAATACAATTTGGATGGTGTAATACGTTTGTAATTAGTGGTGCCAAATGAAGATGTGGATGCACGATAAAAAAGGGACAAAAAGAAATGATTTATTTGGATAAATAAATATTCTCCACTTGGTAAATGAAGGTTTGAGTGTATAAACAAACCCGTGCAGTACACTAAGCGCTTTTAGAGGTAGATTACTATGGGCTATAAGTGCTGTGTCATCAGAAACAGTATACAATATACTGTAGCATTAAAATATTTGGGATTTCGATTATATAAAGATTATACTAGATTAGACAGGGTCGTTTGACTATAGACAGCCTTACTGTACTGCGACCAGGTTACAACTTTTATGCTAATACTGGTATATTCCTGGAAAGTCAATTTCGTGGTTAAGGTCAATTAACTTCGTAGAAGGCAGTGCCCTGATCCATTCTTGTTAGGGCTAGTCTGGTGGTAACCAGTTCTACACGCATGTATAGGATATATTCGGCCATTTCCTTTTGTAATCAACATGATACACAAGGAGTGTTGTTCCCTTTACCTATTATATAAAGGTGGTACTTCACTGGGCAATGTCTTGTATGAAGACCTGTGGCGTCTTATCTCGCTATTAGTTAGGCCCAAGAGCTGTTTAGGTTTGCTTGGCTAGAGGTCAATAAACATTTTTGATTGCCTTTGACCTGTTATGTTTGACCAGCGTCCCGTTTTGCACTTTTCCCACTATTGGACCACACCCTTCCTGTGTGCTTTGATAGCTCACACGAAGGCTTTGGCCGGATCATGGTGGTGGCAGCTCTTTTCTTGACAAGTACATCTTCACGTTCGTTGCCCATTATGTTTGCATGGCCTGGTATTCACAATCACAGACAATTAACTTTGTTGGTATCACTTTTTTATTTACACTTGTAACTATAGTATCGACAACTTCAGCTATCATTATCAAACAATAATATTTAACTGTTAACAGTGGAGGCTTCTACTTCGTTGTACATTATTCTTCACAAATAAAAAACTTATTAACTTTGTTTGTATAACAATAGACTAATAAAGTCAGTCAAATGTATCACGAAGTGAAAGCGTCTTCAATTACTTATCAACCGTGTAGTCCTTAACTAATTGATTAAGAGCTTGTTTGCAGTTCCAAGTTTTGGAATTGAAGCTGTATGCTTTGATGTTCTCAAGGGAAACCTGGCTCTATGAGATCAGACATATGTATGCCTCTTTGTAACCCATTTTCGTATACACTTGAGCATATTATATAGGTTATAGGTTTTAGGTTAAGTAGGGTCTTAGTAAGGTGTGTTAGCCTCTCGTGAACTGCGGCCCAACAGCTCTATTATTCTACCCTTAACCAATCACTTCCCAAGCAGTCCCACGTCCACCATGAACCTGGTAACTATCTTGGGGGTGATAATGCTCATTTCTTCGGGGGATAATCGGTCCCTGCCGAAGTGTGAAAGACGCTTGTGAGCAATCGCGACACAAGTGCATAGTATATGCTCGCTAGTTTCATCTGCCGAATCACATAATCTGCAGTTTCCACTCTCCTCTTTTCCCATTTTCCACAAATCGTATCGGAGGGCACAATGCCCTGTCATGAGTCCGGTGAAAGTTCTTAGCTACTTGAGCACATTACTCCAAGGCTGTTTGACTGAAAGGCTTTGTCTTAAAGAAAAGAATTTCTTATATTCCCTTCCGTTTTTTATAGATTTGTATACTAGATTCCAGAGTTATATTTTCGTTTTTGGGTTAGATTTAGGCTATCTTGGCGACTGTCAATAATCACTTCACAGCGCGATACGAAATCTAATGTAGTCGCCATTACCGCCAACGGTCTTTGTAGGAACTCTGGTTTAATGAGGAATTTATGGATACCCGAATATTCTGTACAATATCAGTCTAATTGCACTAATTAGACCTTTTCTGACTGGTTCGTGTGAGGGAAATAGGTCTAGTAAAGCTTCCATTGCTACAGAAGGTGTGAAGCTTCTTTTGTGCCGTTACTTTTTAAATTTTGACCCATCATATTAGTGACCCATATATAACAATGGATCAGCCAATGTGTAATTTTGGATTTCACTCCCCATAACCTGCCAAAGAGCCTGCGCATATCCAAAGTGCCACTGTAACTTTGTTTTTTGTGCGCTTTCAAGTTAAGTTTCCTATCCAGATATTTCACCTGATCGAATAGCGCAACTTCTTGGCCCTTAACTTCGAGAGATCTTTACGATTAGTGAAAGATTCTTCTACAGTTTCGTTAGGATTGAAATTGAAGTCTCTTCCTGGCGCCATTTTACTATGGCATTGTGGTCGTCTTGGGCTAGGATCATTAAGGTATTATTTATTCGTTTATTTATACTTTATTATTCTTATATACATATTATTTCAAAAAGTTAATTGCAAAATTTAAAAAAATATACATATAATTTAAGTTATAAGATTCTTGGACGGAGTTCACTCTTTTTCAAAATGATATTCTACTCAAACCCTTATAACAATTGCTATGTCGTTGCCATAACCTTCCGTACAATAACCCTTGTCGAAGAAGGTTGTCAGAATATTATCCAACTTGCAGGTATCCCTTTTTTATTCTTACCGTTTCTAAATCTCTCCCTATACCTGCGGACATGTTACGATTCAAGTACAGCCTTAATTCATCTTGTTGTGTCTAGATCAAATATCCACGAAAATACCTAATGCAATCTCTTTGTAGCCAAACTTATGTGCCTATACTGAGGCTATGATATGCAACCGCAGTAGATTGACCAGACTGATAAGTAAATAGCTGCCTATGAAGCGGATTTGCTTTTATTGCACTGCTCCTTATACCGTTGTCTATAATTTTCTCTTTGACTTTTATAAGAAATGAGGTAAGGTTAATTGGGCGGTAAGATTTGGTCTCATCGGGTGACTTTCGGCCCGCTTTTGGGATAAAGAAGTTTTCTACAAGAATTAAAGAACACCAGAGATTCTTTCGCCTCGGACAAGAAGAAAAATCGGCTTTTGTATGTACTTTCCACCATCCACATTTCCAAGAAGAGTCCAAAAATGGATCTGCTGGAATCCCTGGAAGTTTACCGTGCACGCGCTAATCTGGAAATCCCAATTTTAAATGAGCAGCTTGACCTAATTTACTCCCCTATTTTTAAAGCGCTTATGTAACATTGCATCATACATATATATATACCTGTCTTAATCTTTAGTTACCGAAACTATAGTCACAAAATAAATACAGTGTTATACAAACAAAGTTAAAGTGTTTTAAATAGTGATGTCCAACACTTTCTACCTGATTGCATTCACAAAGGTAGGCTCGTTACGTCTTATAATAATAATTATATTGTTAGAGATAATAAGTTTAAGAAGTTCTTTACCTCTATTATTGGTATCTGCGCTGCCCCATACCACATTTGGGCTTTGGCATCACAGCCAAGGAAGAAGTGTTTATTGCCTCTTCTCCATCATGATCTGCTTTTCTCTTGTGGTGGTGGTTTGTTTTGATCTCCTGAAAAAGAGGCAGAGGCCATGACAACCTGACTCTTGCCTTTCTTTGTAGAAACTCCTACTAGAGCTGTTGTTAGGTCCCCTATGGTAAATTCTGGAATGTATTTATTTAATGTCTTCTTTGGATTATTTTGTCATGGACTAAGGTATTATAGAGGACAACCTTGTTAGATACCTTGATATGGTATGAATATATGGATACCTGTACCTATCCTAAAATTGAGATATTTAATACTTTAAAAATTATCAATTAGGTGTGGGAGATGTAGTGGTACTTATCTATTACATTTAAACAGCAAAACTATGTGCGATAATAAATCGAATGCCTCTAGGATATCGAGAAAAGTTGTGAGAGTTTGGCGGCCTTCGAAGTTTGGTTGTTAGAGGTGATTATGGTTAAGGAAGGACGAATTAATTTGTTTTGTAGGAAGCTAAATTGATACCGAGGACTAGAGTAGGGAATATGATTTAGTTTTGTAAGAATGTATCAAATATTTTCCTTCCCAGAACCAAAAAAAGCGTGATTGAAATGTAACTAGCTTAGTTTTATAAGAATGTATAAAAAATTTTCCTTCCCAGTACCAAAAAAAAGCGTGATTGAAATGTAGCTACTAATATTTAATGGTCGGCGTCTTGTTTGGTTGTGCAAGTAATTATGCCGTTTCCATTCCTGGGAAATAATATAAATGATATAATTATAAAGGAAATTTAGGTTTCAGATTATATATTTGTGGATAGGATGAAGTAAAGTTTTTAATATAGATCGCAGAATAATATCAAAACGACGTGACGTGTTTTTACCATTATGCATATATTATGACGTCGTTTGGGATAGAGGTAGGATGGAAGGTTTCAAGTGATGAATACTAAGAATTAATGAGAGTAAGAAACGGGTCATTGTACGTCTTCTTTGTTTTTGGAAATAAATTAATTTTTTAATAAATTTGATATTATAAAAAAAGCATAGAACTTAAGCTTACTTTGTTAGAAATAATTTGTGAATATATAAATTATCGTACTATTTGAAATAACACCCAGTATGTTTAGTTAAAACGTTATTGTGGGAAAATGGCTAAACAACAGATTTCTGGAGCTAAAATATGATAATTTAAGACAAAATATCTATAGAGTGTTCTGTAGGTAGGGACGAATATTAAAGTTCTATAAAACATACAAAATTTATTGAAACTGTATTTTTTTATATAAACACATTAAGTAACATCTCCCATTTATGTATGTAAAATTATATCCTCCATATTACCAACGAAGGCCGCGCGGCACAAGCAATGCGTTCATTGAGGTTCTTTATAACCCTTTAAATTGCATCCTTTAATTGGTATATTGTTTTTGGTTTGTTTACGTACACTTTCGTCTTCACAAGCCCCTACAAAAAAGTCACAAGGTCTAAGATAGCATGATCTGGCAGGTTATTCCTGATTGCTACGCAAAGAGAGAATTTTTTGGGGAGACATCATCCACAACTGTGAAAAACAACCAGAAAGCAGTTTCTGTAACTGTTGCCGTTCACAGTGATTTTGTATCACTTGGAAACGTTGCTTAGTTGTCATCTGCTTCATAGCAAAAATAAACATCAAACTACAATGCTCACCAGGCAAAACCTATAAGGTTGTTAATGGGAAGGATAGCAAATAACAAACATGAAACAAGCACGACTGCCAAACGTCATATGATAAAATGTCGCCAAATTGAAATTCGTCCTTACTTCCTGGTCACCCTATATATGCAAAAGTTTACAGTTAAGCCGGAGTTTGTCATCAAAGTTTCAAAAAATATTTTTGTCTTCGTTAATAGACACTGATTGCTTTATTCGATTTAAATGAAATTCATTACTAATGTACATAGTAGGATTCTAAAACATTTATTGACTTATTTTTTGAAATTATTTGCTTATAGAATATTCTGTATAATTTGTAATATTGTATTCGAGACTTTAGATTTAAAATTATTCATCTTGTTTTATTAAAAAGTATTATAAATTATAAAAAAATATTATATTATAAAATAAATTCAACACTCAATTTTCCAAAATCAGATTGTAAAGTATTTTAATTTAAATGTTTGAATTTTCATTTGATTATTTAAAAAAGAATTATATTTTTTTGTAAAGAACCCTGTCTTTTTAGTTAAAATCGAATATTAAATTATCCATTTATTTTTTAGACACACTCTTCACATATTTCATAACTACACCCCAAATAATTAAATTAAAGATTTATTTTTAATAGAAAAATTTGTGTGGTATTAGAAAGGCGTGCAAAGATTTAATAAATAAATAAATATATAAATAACAATATATTATTAATACTTGTCAATTAAATTGTGTCATATTATTTCTTTGCATGTGTTTTAGTGTTTTAGTTTGATAATGAATAGCTTATATTCGAAACTATAGTCACTGTAATTATTTAAAAATATAGTGGTAAAACAAAGTTATTGTGTCTCATTTACAAATCGTTGCATGTAAATCTATAAGCTATTTTAATTATGATTTCAATTCCTATTGAAAATCTTCTTGCGAACCCAAGAAATGAAATTCAATTATTATTACTGCCCAGGAATCTAATCAGTACAAATAGATACGAACTAATGTAATCTGCGAAAACTGCTAACTAAATTTGTCGACACTAATGTAAAATACTAGTTTCGAAACAGCGTTCAATTTCTATTAGTTCGTGTTAAACGTTAATTAAATCCATTCTTTGTCTCGGAAAACACGATTTAAAAAAAGAATATAAGAAAAAATCGTATTATTTCGTTGCCGGTCTATTAGTTCAAGAAAAGTTCTTACGTCCCGCGCTGAAGGTGCAATTTGTCTTCATTAAGAAATTTGAATGGAAATTACATTAAAGAAGTTGTTTAATGAAATTAGCCTAATTGAAGCGATTATGCAACGTTCATCAAAGAACATTATCCGATTAAACTTGCCATTTAGCCCACAATTAACTCAAGTAATTTAGTTTGCACGTTAATAAACAATAACCACTCAACTTATGATAATGGTAACTACTGTATAAGTTCTTTATTTAAAACTATTAAAATAGTATTAATTACTTTTTTGTCATAGAAATATTTTTTTCAGTTAATATATAAGAACTATTCTCTATTCTGTAATAATTAAATTATAAGTTTGAGACATTTTCTTTGTGGTATATATTGATATATGACGAAATTAAACAAAGTAAGGTGATGAAGCAAAGTTATTGCACTGTTAAGTGGCTGAGGCGTCTCGGAATACATCTGGAAGATTTAAACAAAACACTTTCTTGGGTGACATCATATCATATTGTTAAGTTACTCAATTGAAACTTAAAACTCAAAAATGATTAGCAAGTGACGCGATATTCCAAAAATTAATATTAATTAATAATTAATATTAAATGTTTAAATTAATTAATAAATCATTGTACACCTAACCAACCTACACGCACATGGAAATAAGCGCTTATCTCTCACTCCCCATGGAAATTGATACAACGCCAACCCATTCACCAAACAACTTTACTGTTCAAACTGGCTGAGAGTAGTTTCCGAACCCCCCTCACGTGCCCGCAGGTATTCCCGCTCACTTATTAACCACACCGTACATTCCCATCAATGCGAACAGATATCCGAGCAGACTAATGGCGAATTTCAGTCACGTAATTAATATCAGCATAAATTAAAACGGATAATTGCCGCCGCTGAATATATTATGATTTTTACCGGGGTACGGTTAATTGAATTTCGAGCACAATGAGCATGTTTATTAAATTCGCAATAGGGCACGATGGTCTGGTGAAGAGGGGGTGTAGATCTGATTAATAATTCTAAATCGGTAATCGATCTCGGTGATAAAAATGGTGGATGCACCGGGAATAATATAAATTGAGACGGTAAAAATGTTATGCGCGATTTGAGTTGAAGAAATCATTATTAACGTTATAAATATTAAAATGCATGTAATTAATAATTTTATTTAACATTTTGTGCGTAAATATTTGTAACATACTTTATGATATTTTATAATCTAATAATGCAGAAAATATCTTTTGTCGTGTATGTACACTAAAATTATTACAAATATAAATAATACGTGTTACTTTTATTAAATTTTATTAACTACGAAAACTATACAATAATTTATTGATTAAAATAAGTGTATGTTTTGAACATTAAAATCTTCATAATATAATAGCTGTTTATTAATAAACAGAGAAATAGGGGAATTTAAGTAATTTCAAACAATTAATTTGAATACGCTTGAAATATTTAATAAAGAAATCGATTTGTTTTCTACTGCGCTATTGTATATTTATACATTTTCCTTAAACGTGCATTCATTCATATATGTATAGATATATTCAAAGTCCGTGATGCTTCTTGCTGCATACATTTTCCCATCTGCAGTAATATTTATTTACATCCTTCAATCGCTTGTTTTCGAAGGCAAGGCACGTGCATATGGAATGTTCTATTTCGTTGAAAAATATAGTAAAAATTTCATGTAATGCAGCAATAGAATTATCTTTCCATCTTTATAATTTTATTTTCTACTGAATAACGAAAAATACAAATTTATAATACATTAAAAAGGCCTTCTCAGCGAATTCTCATAAAGTTATAATAAACTGTCATAAAACTATACAAAATATAATTTAATTTACATTTTGTATATATTTAACAACATAATAAATAAATGACAATTTCGGATATTATATTTAATAAGTAATCCGTTCCGACATGAGAATGTCGTCGTCGCCTCGTTTCCTTACATTTTTCCCTCTTTTTATAGAGAGCGAGAAATGCTTCAACACCTTAGTCAGCAATTTACGTGGATACTTCGCACGGCGAATTTCATCATCTCTGTCTCTTTGTATTTCGTTTGGTATTAGTTTCCATCACGCGAGCTAAATTACGACACGGCATCGCGCTCTTGCTAGGAAATGTCTACGAATCGGTTTTTATCAAACAGGACCTTTTCGCCGTAAATTTTCTCTTTTAACAATTTGAATTTACAATGCTCACGGATTGCATAATTTCCAGAAGGGTCGTAAAGTGTGTAGACGCGATTAAATTGAAATACATTATGTTTTCTAATTTATTAGAAGCATTTGGGGTATTGGAATAAAGCACATGACTAGTAAAATTGGACAATTGAAAAAGTATGACTTTTTCATTGAAAATAACATTTTTGAAATCAAAGGTATAAAAGTTACACAATACTTAAATTATGTGGGATGGTTCATACGCCGGAGTAGAAATTATTTATATTTTTATGGAATCACACTTTATAATATATTACATTCTAAGTGTTCAGTTTCTGCGTTTAAAACTATATACTTAGGTAAACTTATACTTTTGCATATGTATTTTAATTAAAAAATGATAAAAAATATGAATTGATTTATATGTTTCTCAATAGTTCATTAATTTTAAATATTTATATATATTCTATAAAGATGGATTTTTCAACTTGATATGAATTTTTTATAATGTTGAGTTCCTGATCTAATTTCCGCAGACATTTTGATTAGGAATTAATGATTTAGATTATAAACAAATTGTTAAAGGTAAGGGTTTGGAAATTCCGTTCGCGGGGTTTCCACAGGGGTAGTGGGACAAAAGATTCGTTTTTTAAAGAAATTAATTAAATATATTTTAGCAACTTTGAATCACTTCAGTGGATCTTATGTGAATGCCGAATATAGAAAATCAAAACATTTAGTGTGCAACTCAATGAAACGCGTTTTTTGATAATACAGATACAGGTTACATAAGGTATTTATGAGATAATTTAATTTCTCTTGAAATGCGACCTAACAAATCTATTGCTCTGCCTTTATTTACCAAGTAGTCCCATGTCCTCTATGAACCAGGTAACTTTCTTGTGGGTGATGCTGCCCACTTAATATATATATATATATATATATATATATATATATATATATTTGGGATACGATCAAGGATATAATATATATATATATATATATATATATATATATAGTATATCCTTGATCGTCCCATCTGCCGAATCACATAATCTGCAATTTTCACTTTGTTCTTTTCCTTCTTCTTAGGGTATAATGTCCGTTTAACGGTCATTGGTTAACATCATGTTAGCTACCATGTTGAGAATAATAGTCTTGTTAGCCGCTGCTTGGAACAACTGTAGTTTAGTTTTATCATAACATTTCCTTTCAACCAGGACGTTCATCCTGCACCCGGTTCAAGTTAATATACATTTACTTCATCTTTTACAATTTTCTACAAATGGTAGCGGAGGCCATAATGCCCTGTCATGAGTCCCGTGAATGTTCCCAGCTCATTCCTTGTAAGTTCAAGCACCTTATAGCTTCGAGTTTGATGAATTGTTATGATTGACGTAAGCCTGGTACATCGTTCCAGTACTTACCTATTCTGTCCTCTTACCATTTTTGCATCACCTCTCTTCAATGCGCCAAGGGGAATCCGCATAACGACTCTGGTCCTAGGAGAGTGGCATTTGCGCATCTTTTAACGAGTTCATCTGCCACTTCGTTGTCTTCGATACCCTTATACACTGGGTCCCACGTAAGGGTCAACGAGAGCTATCGTCGATATTACCAGAGAGTTCATGAGCCATAGTTGTAGTTTCGAACAGCCCTTAATGGGGTATGGCATTCTAAGCAGATGTATTTATGCGTGCCGTTTAGGTGCTTATCCAGGCATTTCCTGGAGTACATATCAATTGCAATTGCTTTTGTTTACAGTATGGTGGGTGTAAAGCTCCTGTAGTTTTGGTTAGAACCGTAAATTTCTATTCCAGTACCTCTGTTATTCTTGGTACCATCCGTGTACCAGGATAATATTCCTCGGTTAAACTCCTTGACTCTTATCAAAGCTTTAGGGTCTTCAATCAGCACTCTGGTGTAATCGGAGGGCCGCTACAAGTCTCTCCTTTTGTACCACTAGATTGCCTCTATTCCCGCGGTAGAAATTATTTGCATGCTAAACGTTGAAACATATTTTTGCTTTCTAGTTTAGGTTTTTTGTAGCCACAACACAAGAGTAGTATAAATGATAATGTGTATCACCGTCGTTCTACCGCCAACACGTATAGATTTCGCGTAGTTTATCCAGGAGTTTGTCCATCACTACTGACCATAATGTGGGGGGAAAACTCCCCTTTGGATCAGTCATAAATACTGTGGATCCTGCTACAGAAGCCGTTGCTAATCGGCTTTTAAGCTTTGACTTCACCCATCTTATCGTGGAAGGAAATATTACTTTTTGTAGCTGCTCGTTTTATTGCAGAGAATGAGGTTATGTACAGCATCGATGGTGGATTTGCCAGACTGAAATGCGAACTGCTTGACATTTAAGGATACTCTTAATGTTCTCGCCGATGATTTTCTCCATAATCTTTAGGATAAATGATGATGGGCGATATGATTAGGTTCATCTAATGGCTTATTACCCACTTTAGATATAAATAGCCCTTTTGCCTCTCTCCTCAACCAGGGTATATACCCTGATGCATAGCTTGTTATGTATATCTCTGTGAGTCCTGTAGCAATACTCTCCAAGCCGGGCTGTAGTAACGCAGAGAAGATGCCGTCCATTCCTTTTTTTTTTAGAAGAGGAATGCTTTACGCACGTCTCTTATAACAGTTATGTGTGGGACTTCTCCTATTCTTTCCGAACAGGGCCTACACACTAAACCTCCTCTTGGCCCCAGATACCAGTAGTTTTATTTCACATTTACACCTGGTACCCGGTTTGCCTACTGTGATTGACCTCCGCTCTATATTGTTACCGTTTCTCCCCTTTTCGTGCGGCATCTTTTCTTTTTAAAACCTTGTTGGCGAATAGCGTCACGGCAGCCCAGCCCATTTCGTTCTCTAGCATATTAGAGATTATGATCCCTACCTGCACCTCGCGCCCTATCGCTTCCGCTAGTTCCTTGCACTCTTCTTCCCAAGTGCTGAATACAGTTTGTGTGTGTTCGGAGGTATTTACACGTTGCCGTAGCAGCCCTACTAATCCTGTTGAGATATTCGCCAAAATAGCCGTGACCCGTAAGCAGCTGGGCCAGGTGGTGGTTTACGATCCCGGTTTACGAACCAGGCCCCATTCTGGACCGCAATCAGTTGCAAGATGCGATTGTGCATGTACCCCATTTTTTTGGGGAGGGAGCGTGCTGACCGCGAGCGGACCAGCAGTTGTCCCCAAGAAGCGGGAACGCCGGTAGTATCACCGAGGAGGCATTCTTCGCCCTACGTCCCTTCTGTCCAATGAATTAAAAGTAAAAAAGGACGGCTTTATTTATTTCTTATATAATATAACTACATTTAAACACAGACACTTTATATAATAAACATATAATGTACACAGTTTTACAATTTTTACATATAACTACATTCAAACATTAGACTCTTGAACGATTTGTTAATCGGACAACACCTCGCACTCCTTTCTCTCTCTCTCTTTTTAGCTCACTAGCTGGACCGCGAACCTCTCCAGGATCCGCCAGTTCTCCTGGGATTTCAGAAGCAGTTCCCCCAGTTTCCCGGCTCAAACTACACCTCCAACTCTCTCCCAACTGCACTCCTATGGTGCCCCCAATGCCTGCACCAAAACACGGTGTGTTCCACAGTATCCTCGGATTCGCAGTAGAGGCATTTATTGTCACTCGCTCTCCCAATCCGATTAAGGTACGCTCTGAAGCACTTGTGTCTCGTCAAGATAGGGGCCTCCATCCCCTTGACCACCTTGCAGGAGCTCGTCCCTGCTCTATGCCTTTTTACTATACACAGGGGACAGAAGGCCTCATACTGGCACTGTCCCGTCAGGTGCCCAGCCACCCCGCATCTGTGGCAGAGCGAGGATTTATCCGACCCCTTACACTGCCGTGCCATGTGTCCTGACTCCCAGCAACGAAAGCATCTGTCTCTCTCCACTCTGGCTCAAGAGTTAGAGCCAGAGTGGCCATATCCCAATTAACCCTTACTTTTCCTAGCTTGATTAGGCGCTCTGCGTTACCTGGTGAAACCATTACCGTGGCCACCTGCGAGCCGTTGTACGTCGGTCTAAATGCCTTAACCTCTACGCACTCATTCTGTTCGGGGTCCGTGACCATCGTTGCCACGATTTCCTCCATCTGGACGCTTTCGTCGAGCGATCACCATAAGGGACGATCGCGGCCTGAGTCCGAAGTAGAACAGCTGCATCCTCACCGACTGCCGCCTTGACGGCTGCGAACAGGTGCCCCTTCTCCAGCTGGATGAGGACGTCCCCATCTCTACTTTGGGAGATCTTGCTAACCTTGGACCCTGCGACGACCAGGTTAATTTTCTCCTGGATCATCTTTAGAGTTTGCAAGTAGTTTGTAACAGCTTATACTCTAATTGTGACCCCTTTGCGGAATTCCCCAGGCTTAGCCTCCTTCTCGTCCACGGCTCCATCCTGCCTGTCTGTGTCTCTCGCGGCCTGCGCGTAGCTGCTGGTCGAGTGGAGTGCTCTAGTGGTAGGGCTAAAGATCTTGATTCTCGCCGTCCACTTATGAAAAAGATCCTTGACCAGTTTCCTGAGGATAAGGGGACTCATTTGGGGTAAGACATGCAGAGCGAGTTCGCAGTCCTCCTTGAGCGTCGCCTTCAAGGCCCTCAGTTTCTCCTACATGTTCGTCTCGGAGAACTCGTAGGCCACCGGTCTTCCTTCCTAGTGTCCACTCCTCTAGCGGTCCTCCAGGTTGCCTCCAGCAACTTGATCTCGCCTAGCAAGCTCTCTAGCTCCGGGAATCTCTCCCTGTACAACCTCTGGATACTCCTCTTCATCTTAGGGTCATATTTGTGCCCCAGTGCTTCCTTGACCACGTTGTCATGAGTCTGTAGTGGGTTACCCTCCCACACCTCCGTGTTGGAGTACACCCCCTCCGACCACATCCTGTCCCTGACAGCTTCTCACTTGTCGAACGTATCCACCCTCTCCAGAAGGCTCAGTGGCCCTGTCTGGGTGCCCACGTCATGTACCCCTGACTGCCCATAAAGTATCTCACTAGAGATAATTTTATATTAATATTGGACCTCCATATTGGAAATTTATAAGGTGATCTTAGGGTTACAAATGGATAATCGAGGAGTAAGCACCACAGTATTTCACGCACGTCAAGACTTTTTCTTTTAGTAGACCTGGTTAAATATATGCATGCAAGGTGTTTTTTATTATTTGTATATATATTTTGTTGATATTTAATAGATGTTATTGTAACATTCTGTTTTTGCTCTATTGAGTTGCCTTTCGGCCACCATCTGAATACTAAGTTGATTGGTAAAATCCAGTGATATAAATAAGTTTATGTGGCGAATTTGTATTCCAAACCAGGATGAATTTGGCTCTTTACTTATTTAACGCATTCCTTATTAATTATACTAAATAATAAAACTTGATTTTAACCTTATTCCTTCAATTATTTACTTATCATCTTCCTCTTACTGTTATAGCTTCAAATGCTGAACCTGCTCATTTCTAGGTAATTTGAAAACTTTCTTGTTGTGACACTTTTTAAACATTAAATAATTTTAATCCTTTAGAAATTTATCTTCAATAGATTCCTTAAAGTTAAACTCAAAAGGACAATCAACAACTCTACTTCTTATACTACTCCAGATTATGAACTCCCCAAATACCTTCTCTTGTCGGTACTATCAACTCTGATATTTATAATTCTTGTCCTCATTATTTTAATCTTTTTAATTATCTCTTAGAGTTTGTCAATTGATCCGCCTTAGTTACCCAGGGCCATATGATACCTAAATCCTTGTAATTTCTACTGTAGCTAATAAACGATTATCATCAATGCTTTGCACAATAGCTCATCAAATCACAAATCCGAATTCCGATGATAAATAATAATAACTCACCTCTCAAGGTCTTAGTTTTCTATGCTATTATATCGAATTCACCTACTGTTAAATACTTGGACATTACCACAGTTAAAAATTCAATATACAAATATGTTATATTTCACAGAGATAAATAAAACAACCTGCTTAACTATACTTATATTTTTATTTCAACTCTTCTATTGCCTTTCATAACATCTAATAATGAACAGATGTCAGAATACTTTTTTTTTTCTTCAGAATAATTATGTTCTGAAGAAAAAAATTCTTTAATTATTAAAGAAAGAAAATATAACGTGGGAATAATTTAAGATAATACCATAAGGGTGCTCTCTATTGTCTGAGCGTTGCTTTACGATGTCCCAAATAGGGAATTATAGTACAACGTTTAGGCAATAGATGATACCTTAATAATATTATACGTATTACTTTGCGGATATCTATTAACTCCCGCTTTCCTGTTTCAACTGCGCTAGGCTGATGAGATTCAAAAAAGATCGAAACCGCTCTGTTTCTGTTGTTAGCAGTGAACAATAATTGAATCAAAATATGGGTTTAGGAAATTAGAAACTTTAAAAATTATATTTTTTGTTTTTGATATGAAATACATATTTGTAATTAGTGAAAAATTAATTATTTTTTAAACTAAGGATAAGTGAAGAATATTTGCTTGCTTTATTTGTCACAGTTCGTTTAATTAGACCAACTGTTAATTTCCCCGTATTTTTATTTTTTAAATAATACGTGGATTGTAAGATATAACATATATTCAACACATAATATTATGTCTAAAATAAATAATTAAAGGTGAATGTTTCTCTTAGTTATATCACAAACAAACTAAATTACTTTTGCAGTTTTTATCGTAGTTGGAGAAACATATAAAATTTTATATTCTTATCAGTGCTAGGAACAAACAATTTTGAAATACAATCTCCAACATTCATATTACAGTCCATATTACGATAGTGGCTATAAAAGAGTTTCAAAAAGTTTTATTCCTGCAATGTATTTTAGTTATCATTTAAAGTTTTTCGTTTGATTTCAACTAAAACTTGAACTAATTTCATTATAAATTAAAAAAAAAAATACTTATTAATATTTTTTTAATTAATAACATTATAATAAAGTTTTAGAATACCTTCATTTTTAAAGAGTTATGCTATGACTATGTTGAAACGTACGTGGCTATAGTATAATGTACTAATAAATAAGTATTAGTGAAACTATCAAGCTTTTATTTTTTATTAACTAACACTATTATTTAATCAAACAATTGCTTAAACACATCAAAGCATGATTCCGTCTAAAATTAGTCTTTCACTACATTCGTATTGAAACATAATTTAATAGTATGGAAGCGAGGGGTTTGCTAAGAACGTGTGATAATGCAATTATAGTGGCGTGAAGTAGAAGTAATCGCGCGTCTAATTTTATAACCGATTTATTAATGAGAGCCTTTGTAATTGCAGTGCGAGCCTGGATTGGGTGCCAGCGTCATGTACAACTTGTTATACAATCAACCACAGAAGCTGATGTTGCTAGCAGGATGCAGCACCGTCTGCACCACCGTCGCAGAGGCAGCCAAAATGTGGAACCTCGTAGTTGTAAGTATAAAAAAATTAAAGCATTATTTTAATAAAATCTATAAAATATATTTCATATACCTAGCTGACAATCATAAAATAAATTAAGAATTGTATTTTTTACAATCAAAAATTATAGTCTTGAAAGGGTGTTTATTAAACAAATAGCAATTGTGGAGGACTTGTAAATGGATAGGTATTTTTACCTGAAAAAATTACTAGTGAGGTGTATCGCAACTGTCTAGAAAAAAACGCTACCTCAGTTTTTGGAGGATTTAACATATGCAATAAGAAATACAACGTGGTTCATGCACGATGGTGCACCAGTGCCTGTTAGTGTGTCTTCTCGCTAGTTTTTAACAGTTACATACAGATATCGCTGGATTGGTCGAGGTAGAACTTATTCATGGTCTGTTCGATACCCGGACCTAATGTTTCTAGATTATTTTATATGGGACTATCTAACGCATTCGATTATACTACTCCAGTGGAAAATGTAGAAGAATTGCGAAATCGGATAATTGCTGGGTGTATGATAATAAGAATCGACCTTCAATGATGAGAAGATTGAATTATTACATCCTATCTGGAAATAGTTATTTTGAACCGTTCTTGTAGATTAAGAAACTTTACATGTAATTTCGGATAATAAAATATTGTTATTGTCGAAAATTTTGTTAGCCCTATATCTTCGAAACATAGCGGGTTTTCTAAATCAAAGGGCAAAATATTCCAGGAAATAACCCTTTGAATTGTTGCCCTAGGTTTAATAATAATCCTGCATAAATTTAATTTAACCACTTCAATTATCTTATTTTCATAATAATAATTATATAAATTAATTCCTACCAACAATCATTAAATTTCCACGTATTTAATTATATGTGTAAACGCGAATAAATTTATTAGTAACATTCCATGAATCGAAATTAATAGGCTCAAAGGGAATAAAAATAATACTAAAACTGAAAATTGCGCACAAACTCGGTTTCCAATTATAGAACTTGAATTTTTGGAAATATTTAAATGTCATGTAATTTAAACATTCTTCGCTGATATATAGTAAACATTTAATTTGACACTGCATTTTGATATTTTCATGTGCTATATTATCCTCATTCAAACAAAAAACTCATTAGGGATACACGTTTCCTAAAATTGTATTAAAAGCGATGCGCGATATTTAACATTTCAAAAGTGATGCAAATACGTCCAGCGAATTACTAAGTTAGCGTGGGTGGATGGCTAGTTTAAAACGAGCATAGACGTAGAATTTTCATTACAACATTTAAATTAATAATTTCGTTACATCGGAGGTACACGGATCACGTACAATATAACAGAATACTAAATAGTGGATGTTTGTGAAAGAATGCACGATGATGCGGTCACATGAATATTCCTCGTGGAAAATTTCGGAATTCCTGTGTGTTAAATTTAATATTAAAATTTGAATGTTTAATAAACGATGAAGAATTATTTAATCTGTGGATATATATAATGGGTAATAATCCCGCATTTTCAGTGATGTTTTTAATTAGATAGGCGATCACAGGAGTGCTGAATAGTATTTTATATTGTTTCGGACTAGATTGGGAAAAATAATATAGCTATAATTAATAGTTTTATAAATTATTGCAACAGGTTTAATTAAAACTCTCTTATATTTGTAAGTTAATGCTCTAAAATAATTTTGTTCTTTATGATTTTGTAATTCTGAATGAATAAAAATATTTATCAAACTAAATGCCTAAGTATTTGAAACACTGAGACAGAGATATAGATAAAATATTGTTTAGTGATAAATATGTGGCTTTGTACTAGGAAATAAGCTGAGATTTGTTAGGATTGATTTTAATGCGTCACCTTGCGAACCATTTAGGATTGAAATTGTAAATGTCTGAATAGTTCATTGTAGAGAAGAGGTAATAGAGGCATCCCCTGCAAAACAACCTGCTTTAGGACGCATTCTTTACCACATATTGGTAGTCAGAAATATGAGAAACGGCATTTATTAAAAGCTTTTGTTTCAAGAGGGACCGAATAGTTTTCCAATTGCCGAAGGGTAATTGAGAAATTTCTGGCTGTATATACTAAGTTAGCACTAGTTTTGGGAATACATATAATGATGCCGTGTTTCACTCATGTTGAAAATATTACTGTTCGTAGATGTAGTTAAAAAATTAAATATATTTATGAATTTCATAAGGATAATTTTGCGTCTATTTGATTCCATCTACTTTATCACTAAAACAAATTATTGACTGTCCTACTAGAGCAACTAATACTACATCTACACTCATTAATTTAATTATTGCCAATAGTTACCAAATTTTTAATAATTACAGGTTAATTAAACTCTTGGTGTTGTTTCACAATTTTATTATATTTTTTCGACTAGTTTCGACCGTTTGTCATTCTTAAGGACATATGTACAAAACTAGTTGGAGAAATATATAAAAATTGTGTTGAGTTTAATTAACCTCTAATTATATAAAAATGTTTCACCACTGGTTGAGTGAGAATTTAATTCATCGCAATTTTTTAATGTTACTTGCGATAGTTTACAGAATTACTCGGACCACAATATGATCTTATGTGACATCCAAATTATGAGACCTAAAATGATACCAGTAACACTCGCTTACAGACCGTTTAGATAAATTAATACAAATGATCTCAACAATGACCCCCTCATTGTAACTTAGACTTTATTTACTCTTTAGCTAATATTGATAACAAAATTTATTATTTCTCTGCAACACTTTTGGATTTGTCTGACCTCCATGTACCTTCAATAACAACAACATTTATAAAAAATAATCTCCGTGGCTGACAGATATTAAAAAGATAATAGACCTCCGAAATAATGCCCTCAATAGATTCAAATGAACACGAGATCCAAACCATTAGAAGTATTACAAATTCCTTCGTAATTTAACCGACGTCTAGTATTAATAAGGAAAAGAAAGCATATTTTGAGTATAGTTTGAGAGCAAATAATTCTAAAGTATGATTGATACTTGCTTTGCTACACTCTTGATGAAACATATAACTCACTGGGTAGGAATTAGGAATAATACACTTGTTTTGTTTCATATATTTACTATCAGTTTCCTGACACGTGTTTCGGTATTGCTCGCCATTCTCAAAGGAGTATATATAGGAGATTAACTTTTATACTCCTTTGAGAATGGCGAGCAATCGCCGAAACACGTGTCAGGAAACTGATAGTAAATATATGAAACAAAACAAGTGTATTATTCCTAATTCCTACCCAATTCTAAAGTATTATGGAAGCATATAAATACCGTATTAAATATAAATATGATCATTAATTATTTTGTAAATTGCATTCCCTTCACTTCTACAGATAGTTCTGAATTAAACCGATACTATAGCTCACATTTACTTAATCCCCACAAACCTAAAGTTTCCTTTACTGAAGTAAGTGAATCGAAAATTAATACTATAATTAATAATTTGTCAGAAAGCTAACCAGGCAGCGATAGCATCAGCGTTAAAATACTCAAACTATGTTGTCTATTCACCTTACGTAACTCATATTATTAACAATTGTCTTATACATGGATATTTTCCATCGGCTTAGAAAACATCCCACATTATTCATATACCAAAGAAAGCCTTAGTCACCGTTCGGAAAGACTTACGGCCAATTAGTCTATTATGTATTTTATAACTAATATTTTGGGAAAAGTGATTAAACCTCAAATTAATAATTACCTGTCTCATAACTCTATACTACCTGCCACATAGTCTAGTTTTCAAGCTTAAACCGTCATCACAGATAGTATGATTATCTTCCAGGACTTCCAGGCTTACTTACGTTACTTATACTATTACTATTTTCTAAGGACTTCCAGGCTTACTTACGTTACTTATACTATTACTCTTTTCTAAAGCTTTGAATACTGTAAATTGTAGTACACTGCTTGCTATTTTGTAATATATTGGTTTCGATCAGTTATCCATTAGTTTCATTAAACATTACCTAACCAATCAGTAACTAATTTAGGTGTACCACAAGGCTGCGTCTTGGGACCTATATTGAAATAAAACAACGTAGTTGGGGGTGTTTTACATTTATTGTTGAACACTGCAACATATTTCGTAATACATTGGCAGATAAATAAATGTGAAACCCTCCCAATTGTGTTGTTTTATTTCAATATGTTATTGAGTTTCATCACGTATCCGCCTCGTCAGTTCAATATCTTGGAACCTATATTATTTTTAATATATATGTCACAAATTATTTCAAGTCTTAACTTAAACGATATTTAATTGTTATATACATTTTCTGAGAAGGATGCTACTAGAGTGATTAATAATTTTAAAACTGAAGCTACTTTATTTGGACCAAAAAAGGCCTGCAAGAGAGTAGTCCCTCTTCTTTTAATAATTTTGGACAACACAAATTTTATTGAAATAAAATACTGTCTAAAAAGCATATAGATACTGTCTTAAGATTTTATGAGCATATATCTTGTTCTACCAGTAAAGGATACATAACCACAAAATTAAACCAAAACTTTCGGTTTAAAAAGATACGCTGATGTATTGAAACCATTGGTTACCATATAAATAAATAACGGTTATACAAAACAAAGTGATTATTGTGTTTAATTTTGTAATAAGTATGTAAACCGAAGTAGAAGCCTCCATCATCAATGAGTTAAAGGATACATAAATCTTAGGTTCATATACTTAAATCGGCACTGTTTATCTCAGAACATGAAAACTATATTATGTGAATCTTTGGTCTTGTCCCACTTTAACTTAACGATTTAGTATACCACTTTTCTTTAGATAAAAACTACTGATAAAATTTAGCTGTTACAAAATTCCTGCTTAAGATTAATCTTTGGTATTATACAATTTCAGCATATAAGTCATAAGTTATATGCGATAGGTTGGCTTAAGATGAGTTATCGTCGTCTACTAAATTTTGCCACACTCTGCCACAAGTTAATTCAATACAAAACTCAGCCTTATCTATACCATAAAATTAAGTTCACTCACTTAATGTACGCTTTAGAAGATTATTAACTCCACCTCAACACAAATCAGTTTTTGCAGAGAATCATTTTCAATACAAATTGTTAAAATGTATAACAACGTACCACAATATACAGCGAAATGTGTCTTATCTTTTCGAAAACATATTTGCCAAATATCTCAGAAGCATTTGAATTTGAATTTTCATTGGCCTGATATGATATAAGTGTATACAAATGATTCCTACTTGTGAACTCAATAGATACTGAATTACTCAATATTGTTAAATTTTATAAATACGCAACTTTCTACTATAATTTAATGTAAACCTCTACAATGGTTAAGTTGAAAAACAGTCGCGGCTCTCTATAGCTAAGACTAAACTGCGCCATTATATTTTAAATAGCTATATATGTTCTTATAATACATAGTAAACTGTACCGCATCTCTATTTGAAATAAAGTTTATTATTGTAAATATTATTATTATTATTATAAAACTGAATATATATATATTTTAGCTTAGTTTTGTTCACGTTAAAATCACCTACTATAATGATATGATCATATAATAATGTTTTTACGAATATAGTATCATCGATGTGGCCATTAGGATAGATATATATTAGAAATAGGTGACAAAATAATAAAATATAAACATCCATTTAGTTTGTCATTGATTTTAGGAAGATTTGATTTTTCTATTGAATGATGGGTTACTACTAAGAGCCACTCTGGTCGCTTTGATTATAAATTGATGGCAAAATTTAGATGGTGTTACAATTTATAAACTAAAATGAATATTTTTGTTGTTTAAAGATAAAAATTTTACACTTTCGGGTAAGGAGTTATATAAGAGGGTTGAATAACAATTTATTCTTCTATGACCTGGATAAGTGACAGAATACAGGCAGGAAGCTGTAGGTGATGATTTCTGTATTTATCCATATTGGTATGGGCATATATTAGACATACCAATACGTATATACACGGCAGTGTAATATAGAGGTCTCTAAAGAAAAAGTGGCAATCGCTTTGATAACCTGCAGATCTTATTACTCTGAAGCCCAAAGAGCCTCGTAACAATACTCGAGTGCCCCAAATTAAGATGCCATAGGCAAATCCGCTATGTATTGTTGCATAATACGCGGGTGTTAAGGCTGCGGCTGGCCAACAATGACTTAGTTGCCTAAGTAGAAATACATTCCTGCAGAGTTTGTGGGAGAGTTCTGTTTCGTGTTTATGAAGGGTTTATTTACTGCCTATATATAAACCTAGAAATTTAGCAGTATATAATTGGGTATACGGTTTCAAGGAAAATAATACCCTTTGCGACTTACTTGGGTAAACCACGCAGTAGCCTGGAGAGTCGAATTTTTACTACACTGTATAGCAGATACTTAATTATTTGAGGTATTCAATAATATAGTGTCGTTGGCAAGCAATATGCAGTTAAACTCTTCTGAAGCCAAGTCATTAATATAAGGGAGTCAGTATTGATCCTTTCGGAACACCATTCTCTAATGGCAATTCCTCTGAGAATTTCCTACACACATAATTTGATGCATGTTACAGAGAAACGAGTTAATTAAACGACAGCCAATCGGTGCAAAATTATTATAATAATGCAGGTTTCGTAAGAGAAGTCAATGGGAGATACAATCAAATGTACTAGTAACATCCGTTAAAGAAGCCACAGAGGTAATGCCGTCTTCGAAACCTTTATTAAACCCATCGGTAAAGGCAATTACTGCACTCACCGTTGACTGTTCCTGGGAAAAACTATACTGGTTATTAGAAAGTGTATTGGTCTTGAATATGAAATGAACCAGTTGTTCGTATCATAACCTTTCTAGCACCTTTGATATAACAGGAGAAAATATATTGTCTATATTTTTTCTTTCTTGAATACTGGTCTGATTCGAGCTCGTTTGAGATAATCCTGAAAATTCCAGAGACGAAACATATATTATGTTATGTTCTGTTTTCGGTAAGTCGTATGGCCTCTGAGCCTTTACCTCGACCTAAGAGATTTCTGTAATTATCCCTGACATACTTGAGTCCCTGAATGTTTAGTCTTTTTACGTAGTCTACCCTTAAACTAGGGTTAATGTGAACCAGTTCATCAGGCTTTAAAAAACCGATGAGTTCCTTCTTTGAAGGGACAGGACAGAGCATTCACACAGTAGGTGCTCTGCTGTTTCTAGTGCTTCGTTGCAGAATCTACAGTTGGTATCTGTTGTCCGAACCATTTCAGAGGACTCCGTTCGGTTAGCAGGCCGGTTATGAGCCTTAGGTTGCCCTTGCTTAATCTGTCCGAACCTTAGGTGAGAAGGCGATAAACATTTTCGCCTGCTGCAAGCCAGACGTGCTCCTCAGGTGGGCACTATTGGCAGTATTTTCCCATTCCTGGATCATCTCCCTAATGAATTAATAATTCCACTGTACGGTTCTGGTTCAACAAATGGAGTTTTGAAACCCTCTTTAGCTAATTTAGACTTGTATGTATGTGATTTTATTGTCTTTAATGCAGCCTGATTGAGCGAGCATATGCATATCCTCCTTTAATTGTGCCCCTTTCTAAACATACGTGGGTTCATGTGTTTAAGACCTCGATTTCTACCTGAAATATCGATGGGGATCGTTCTAAAGCCCTCGATAAGTTGAAACGAGGGCCAGTGATTCCGATTCCGACTCCATTATCAGTTTTAGATCCGTCAGTGAACCAAACTATTGAGGAGCATTATAACTGCCTGAATTTTGCTTCAACATCATGACGGCCATGGATGACCACTTCAATAGTTGACTCGAGGTCGTAGTTAGTTATCATTTGATATTTGGGCTTGTATATTGCTCTTTGGCACAGTGTTGAGGATATTAAGGTGCCCGTTTAAGTATACATATTTTGAAGTGTAGGTCTGGATTATTCTTAAGGCGTCTTATGCAGCTTCCTTTTTCGCGTGCAGCTGCAGAGATGTTGAGGTTTAGCATGGCCTCCATTGCTCCAGTAGGGCACGTGCTCATAGCCCCTTTAATACTTAGACATGCCAGCCGTTGAACCTTGGTGAGCTTTGTTTGAGGTATTATCTCCGTTGTCTTTGTCCACTAGACCACAAAACCATTATTGGTCTTATCACCGTTATAAAAAGCCAATATATCATCTTGGGGGGTAAACCCCAACTTCTGCCAAATAGTCTGGTACAGCGTGATATTGCCCTTACTGCTTTGGTGGCGGTGTTGTCAACATGAGTTTTCCAGTTTAGCCTCTGATCAAAAATGAAGCCGAGATATTTAATTGTGTTAGAAAATCCAACGAGTACCCCATGTATTGTTGGTTCCTGGAGACTTAACTTGCTTGGCCTTGTAAATAAAAAAATTACAGTTTTGATGGGGTTTGTGGTGAGCCCCTTCTATAGGCACCATGTACTTATTTTTCGTAGGCCTGTCTGCATGCGATTAGTTACCGTGTCTCATCCTTTCCCCTTACTATGATGATGATGATGTCATCAGCATAGCCTTATATGTCAAAGCCGTCATTTGATAAAACTGACACTAGTTCATAGACAACTAGTGACCACAGCGGAGGCAATAGGATCCCGCCTTGTGGGCACCCCTTTACTGCGAACACAGTTACCGACACCAATTGAGAGTGTGGCCCTGCGAACTGTGAGCATAGCTTGGGTCCATGTGGATGTAGAGGTACCAATTCCTCTTGTATTAGTGTGTGTATCTATGAATTCGTAGAAGGTGTTGTAAAATGCACCTTTGATGTCCAAAAATGCACATAGAGCTACTTCTTTGTTTGCGATGCTCTTCTTCATTACACCGGTTAGTGTGTGAAGGGCATTTATAGTTGATTTGCCTGCTTGATAGACAAACTGGTGTTTGTGAAGGGGAAAGCACTAGAGCACTATTCGCCCAATATTTCTGTCAATGATTTTCTCCATCAATTTTAGGAGAAAGGAGGTTAGGCTTATGGGGCGATATCAGGTTGGGCTCGTCAGTTTGGCGTTTGCCAGCCTTTAGTATAAACACTACTACCACTTCCCTCCATTTCTTCGGGATATACCCAAGAGAGTAGCTAGCTCTGAATATTTGAGTGAGACGCGGTAGTAAATCCGCCCCTCCCTTTTGTAGGAGAGCCGTAAAGGTACCATCTGCACCAGGGGATTAAAACGGCTTAAAGCCATTGATCGCTCATGTTATTATGTTTGGAGTAAATATTCTTTTTAACCGTTTCTTTCTTTCTCTGGTAGGGCATTCTTCTACCGCAAAACCTACGGCAGGTGGGTCTTTACTGTTAATTTTGTGAGATCTAGGAAAGTGGGCTTCTAAGAGTACTCTTAGACTTTCTTCTAAGGTTCCAGTGTTTTATTAAAAAAGTCTAACGACTATTGTCCAATACCATTCGGGTGACAAGGACTTCTTGAAGGCGCTGTGGGGAAGGTAAATCATCTATCGCCTCGCAGAAAGTCCTCCAAGTTTTTCTCTTGGATTTTCTAATCGCTAGATTGTACTTTATGATGGCTTTTCTATAGTCCTTCCACTGTGCGGATACTTCGGCTCTATTGAAAGTACGCCTTGTTGTAACCTTTAGACCTGCGAGTTCGTTGTTCTATCAGGGCACTTACGTAACGGCATCCCTTTGCTTTAATGGAGAACTACTTTCGTAAGCGATGTTGATTACATTTTGCAAGTGAGTCGATGCTACTTCTAGCTGTTCGACTGTTTCGATAGGATTCAGTGGTCCCACAAATTCCGATGTAACTCGCTGTTGCTAGGCCTCCCAGTCGGTACGTTTGGGATTTCTGAAGCTATTGATCTGGTTTTTACCACTATCGATGTCAAACCGTATATACTGATGAAATACTGATAGTAAAACTTGATGTGAGACGTGCCGGTTTTTTTATGAACTGGCTTATGTAGTTATCAGCTAGGGAGATGTCTACTACCTCCTTTCTAATTGATGTAATAAAAGTAGGTTTATTTAGAGACGATACATAACAGCTTAGAATGAGGAGATATAACATTAATTATGTCTTTAAGGATGCCACTACTCATTCCATATATATCTTGATATTTACTGTTTTTCAAGAAATTGACTATAAATGGTATTATGGTAGGACTAACCTCAATGAATTTAAAATAAACATTAGATTGTATATTAATTTTATGCATGTATTGGATCGTTTTCCGTTGCGGAAACAGTTGCAATAGTTTATACACAGCATTAATGGAGTGCGAATTAATGAATCAGCGTCTATATTGGAATTGATTTCAGGATGTTTTTTAGACTGACATGATTTTGTAAGGGTCTATAGGGATCTGGGGTTATTACCAGTCTGACTAATAAACGCAGCATTTGTTGTTTGTTTTTCCCTGACACTAAAACATTTAAGACATCCATCTTTGGAATACGGCTTAGATCTTTGCTGACTATTCACTTAGAGACCAATAGAGTAGCTAGGTTACTATTAAATTTACTTGTACTAACCTTTATCAGCTATTTCACTTTACGTAACGACACTATCCATTTCCGAAAAAACATCGCTATATGTATAAGTTTATAAATTTCTTTGTTGAATAATTTAATCCATAACGTGGGTAAATATTTTATAAAAATATTTCATTCTGTTAGACTCTCAACGTGCAATAAATATAAACTATAAACATATTTTATCAATAATCATCCATTATGTAATAGGGATAATGTAATGCAAAATGGCCATTAGAATGAGAAACGGTCGTCTGTTCGGGAGTAACAATGCGCAGTTTATCTAAATTTGTATCTCTTGTCGATAGCGAGATCCTAATGGCGGGCCATTTTGTGCAAAGTACTCGAGACCTTTAGCCGTAGGCATACTATCGGCCCCTTTTTAACGGATAACCCCAGTGATCCTCGAACATTCTTTAAGCCGGAGCTTCGGACTCTCTTAAATCGCCGTTGAAAGTTGCAACAATGGCTTAAAGTATTTATTTATTAATATATTTACTATATATAAATTACAGTAAGGAATATAAAATATTTTTTTTAATAATATAAATTATTTATCAATATTCATTTTCACTGCATGTATTTATTAAATTTTAACAGAAAATCAAAGTGTGATTAAAATAAAAATCTTTATTTACAGAAGAAAAAATATAAAATTAGATACATATAACCAATAAAATGAATTATACTTAATGAAAGACGATTGTTAATTTTTCTAATAAAATGTAGTGAAGTCCTTTACGTTGTATAAAATTAACTCATAATTAAAAAAACACGAAATCGTTTCGTAAATCTACAACAATGAGTCTTACTAAGACAAAATAATTCACTTATTGAAACAACTACTTCTCTGGCTAATACCTCGACAGATACTATTATTTACTGTTTTTCTAAGCTGCCAACAATTAAATATTGTACTTATCTAATTTTAAAAAAATAACTCAGCTTTCAATGCGTAATTTCTTTGGAATACAATTCCAAATATACTAATTGTTTTACTTAGGATGATGCAGGTAAAAATATTATTAGCATTGCGTTTATATTCATTAAAATAATCCTCTTAGAATCAAATGTTACACCTCTAACAATGATTGATTTGTCGATTACATTACTCACCATAGATGTTGATAAGTGCAATTTAATCTTTATCTAATGTTTTGATGCATGTTAAACATAGCTGTTCTTGACGCATAGCGTTTATGTAATAATTTTACGCTGATGTAATTGGTTACTTGCATGTTAACTAAGGGACTTTATTCATGACTAGATGTATGGTTTCTAAAATCAGAACAGGTATGGAAAGTATATGGATTAATAAAACCATTCATTTAATACAATACGAATAAAACTAAAATGTTTACTTATCTAAGAAATATAGTTTCTATATATCAATAATTATTTTTATACAATATGTTATTTTAATATATACCTACTTTTCTTGTTTTTCTTATAACATAAATTACTATTGTTATTAAATAATAATTGATTTTGCTTTAATTAAAAAATATTTTTCTTACAACTGGGAGTATGCATTTCAGATCAATAATATCACAATATGCGCTTGCACTACAATTTCAATTTGTTTAGTGAAAAAAGTATATAGAATTTTCAAACACAATACATTTTTAACCGTTCTGAGCTTAAACTCGGATGAGTTCATATTTTTTCCATCAAAGGCAATAGACGACGTTAAAGCCCTAATAAAAACATCCCGGGCGCAGTCAAGAAACTTGTTCTTGGCGAAACAATTTCTATACTTTTTCGTGGATGAAATAAGCCCCGATAATATTTTATTGTATAAATTTATCAAGCGGGAAGCACATGTGTGCAGAGAAACTTTGCGGCCTTCTACGAAAAAAAATGTAATAAAACTTAAAATACATCCCCCCCTCCATACCCCTCCTCACCGCACCCTCATTGTGTTTCCCTTCCGTGGCAAACAGTAACAAGCAGCAACGTTACGCAATTAGTACAATTAGCAGAGCGCTTTAGTATGTATATACAGTTGGCGAACGTGAAAATCTTGTTTGGAACGTAATCTCCGTTAATTGGGTTTTCGATTGGATTTTTACGGTGTATTGAATCGTGAGTGAGCGTGCTATAGAGTCGGTGCTTATTAACGTCTACAATTATCCGTTTGTTAAGATTTGAATGGCGAGGTGGATTCATACACGTAATTTAAATGGGGGGTGAGGGGGAATACGTCGAAAACATTATCTAGTTGCAAGGGACGTATTGACGTGAGACGAGTGTATTGGATTCAATTAGATTTAAACATTACGTAAGCACGTTGATGTTGTGGCAAATTCGTAATGGCTGCTTGAATGGGGATAGTGTGTTCCAAAATAGAACATAATCTGGCTGATACGTTGTAGCTCATTTACACAAAATAGTCGAATTAATAGGTTTGTAATTAAAGAAACAATTAATTAATAAAAATTAAACTAGAAATTTGAAATTCATAATCGAATTTTCACAATGAGTCAATTTTTAATCTTCAATTATTAGTAATGGTTGTGGCGTTAACTTCGTGATACATTTTGGAAATTAAACAAAAACACGTTATTGATATCATACTTTATTTTAAGTGACTCGAGTTTCTATCATTATCTGATCATTCTCAAACTTTAAGGGTCAGGTAATGAAACTCTAGTCACTTAAACTTAAATGGGAATATTAACAAAGTTAACATTTTTGTTTAAATCCAGTTATTAGGTTTGATTATGTCCATTTTCTTTAATGAAGTTTTAAAACATCTATTTATATTTTATAGAATAACATGCTAATAATGAATAATTTCTATATCAGCTATAGGGATAAATATTCGATGTCGACTCGAGTTACGGTTAATTTAGAGACGTCTGATTGTCGGGATTCTCGTAAATCTATAATTTCATCGTCACCAAAAAACATGATTTAACCAGCGGGGCAGGAAATGTTTTCGGGTTAGTTTGTTTGCATTGTTTACTATACAGAGCCTTCACCTTAAACTAAATGAAATAGATATAATATTAAATAATAATGAGTATAAAATATCTGTTCTTTGTTTCTGCGAACATTGATTGGTGAATGGGAAATACGAGTACTCAGTAATCGGATTAACAAATTTTCATATAGCGGCTCAATTTTCAAAGAAATGATTTCGGCGTGGTCTTATTGATCATCCTTGATAGAACCTAGTATTTGAGCCTATATTGCTCTTATCTAATCGCAGAAAAATATTGTGTAATTGTTGTATTAAAGATAACATTTTACTTGCTGCCTTGTCCGATCACTTGATGGTGATTTTAACAAATTTCTATTTATTTTAGCAAGGGTATTGGATAGCATTAATGTTTTTAATAAGGCGGTGTATGTAACGGCTGACTTCAATATTAGATTTAATGGCAATGACTGTATTGATGACTTAAGTAACAATTTTAATAATATGTCTTGGACGCAACCCCTGAAGATCAGTTTGTCTGATCACAGAGGCATTTTATTCTCAGTTGCTGTTGAGCAAAGCCTTTAAGTAACCCAACCACAAAATTCATTCAACATATTACCGAGTCTGGGAAATTGGAACTTTTCAAATTATTAAATGAGATTTCTCATATAAATGAATGTTTTGATAAATTTATTTCTACAATCATTAGTAACCAGAATACAGCTTTTCCCAGAAATAAAATTACTATTAAACAGAAAATATAAGACTAAAATGGAATAATTCTCAATTACCTAATATGCAAAATATGCTTCAATTAATGACTTAAAGCTTACAACCAAACATATGATTCCGATCTAGGATTAATAAGAAACAGGCACCGACTAACGCATAAGCGCGAAATTGAATTGAGTATAATAAAAATAAATAAAGCCTATATCAAAAATGCAAATTTTAAACCCAAATCAATTTGGGAAAATTTGAACAGAGCTTCGAAGACTCTAAATAAATCATGTGGTATTACACCAAATGAGTTCAATCGGCATGTTTCAGCAGCGTCAACTAATTGTAAATACCATATCAAAATCGGGCATAGATCCAATAATTTTAAAGTGTGATAATCCCCCAACTGGTCAAACGTATTTTAAGTTAATGGAAGTTTCAACTAGCGAGTAATACTATCTACAGTATAAAATCAAGTAAGAGTAAAGATATTTATGAGCTATGGTATGACATACTTCAGTGTGTTCTAATAGCGATCATTAAGCCTCTTACAGAACTTATATATCAATATCAATAAATCAATTTTTTTCCAGATGCACTTAAAAGAGGAATAGTGAAACATCTCCACAAGTATGGTGAAAGCTTTGATTCTAACAACTATTGAGGAGTTGCTCTATTGCAATTGTTTGGTAGAGTCCTCGAAAAAGTTTTGCAGCTTCAATTGAGCGAATACTTTGAAAATTTCGAATTATTTTGCAATGAGCAATACGGGTTTCGCAAAGGGAGATTAACTACGGAAGCCACAAATAAATCGGTCGAAATGACGGTCGATTGCTTTAAACAAAGAAGTCTCTCTAAAGGTTCATTTTTAGATCTCTCAAAAGCATTTGATTGTGTCTTTTATACTATTCTAAGGAAATTATAATTTTACAACCTGCATCCAGACAGTTGTCGACTAATAGTATAATAACTCTCGGGCCGAACACAATTACCTATTGTTAGAGGGGTATTCCAATGATTGATTCTCGGACCTTTATCAATTTTAGTTTATATTAACGATCTTCCTAATACTATTGAGTATACAGATGATGCTATAATAGTATATGCTACAATAAGTCGAAGAATCAGGAACTACTTAATAATGTTCACATAGAGACACAATTAAGCGCTACTAAATGGTTTGACAAAAATCAATTTAGATTAAATAGTGATAAAACAAAATATTTTCTTTAAGAAAATCAGATAACCAAGTTGAGCCAACCAAATTCCTATGTAAAAATGTTACTGAGGAGGCTCCACGCACTGCATGCGTGCATGAATGCCTTATATATATTAAGAAGCGATACCCATTCAAGCATTAATACTCACTGCACTAAACAAAATTGTGACATTTATCCTAACTTAATTCGATTTACCAAATCCCAAACTGACGTGAGATACTATGCTATGCAGTTTTATAATGTACTGCCTCAACACATTAAGAATTTATCCACTAAAATGTTTAAGCAAAGAATTTAAAAAATTTAAAGTTACGATAAATTTTACAGTTTGTACGAATACTAATTTTATATTTAATTAATTGCTCACTAACCCGTGGTGAAAATTTTTATCTATCTTAAAAACACTTGGTTTGTTTCACAGAAAATGTTGTCTTCTCCGACTAGTTTTGACAATATTTTATTATCAAGGAGTAATGAATAATAAGAATAATTAAAATTAAAGTATCTTGATTGGAATTAATATTTAATTATAATTATAACCTTTGTTTATATATATATATATATATATATATATATATATATATATATATACAGGGTCCTGCAACAGTGCGTCAAGCTTTCCTAGCGCCTTTCTCGTAAGAGATAGAAAAAAATGTTTCATATAAAAATTTATTGAATTAAAAATCTCTATGCCGTAAAATTATTTTCAAATATACAGGGTGTCCCAATTTTGCGTTATAACAAAAACAAACATTTTTTTAAATGGAACACCCTGTATATTTTTTCATTTTATAATTTGGATAGTATTTTATAATTTAAACCTTTTTTTGGTTTTTAATTTCGATATGGCATTTCCGAGTTATTGACGTTTTTCTGGAAAAAAATGTAAAAAGCGGAGGTTCACAAAAAAATATATTCTGATGTTGTATTTAAAATTTAAGAAATTTTCTTTTTCCTATGGTTGGTCATAAGTACTGTTCATGTACCAGTGTTAAAAATTTTCACTTTTGAGGAACCCTGCCTTTGTATCAGACACGCCATTTTCTAAAATTTCAAATTGTCGTAACTCTTTTTTTTTAAATGGAATCATATACTTTTTTAAATTTCATATTATTCTGCATCTAATTTCCTACAAAAAATATTAAGCATACCCTATACCTAAAAGTGATATTTTTCAAGATATAAAAAAATTTATATTTCAAACGGTCCTTGAATACGAATTTGTTTTTGAATAGATAGCCATGACTGAAAAAATGCATCTGTCAATTAAACAATTAGTTTGACATGTAAATAGGAGGTGTGAATTACAAAAAACAAAAGAAGAAAGCCTATCATCAACGAGGAACCAAAAAGACATTGGTGAAGGAACTGGCATAAGCGAGAGGTCAGTACAAAGCAGTCTGAAGAAAAATCGATATCAAGCATATCATATTCAGCTACATAAAGAACTGAGTAATACTGATTTTCAATTTCGTTCCGAATTTTGTTTCTGGGGAAGACAGAAAATACAGGAGGATCTTTCGTTTTTCCAATATATTTTATTCGCGGATGAGGCGTCATCCCATAACAACGGATCTGTCAATAGGTACAATTTTCACTATTATTTAACTGATAATATGCATGTTATGAGACAAGTTGATCATCAGCATTGAATGTCTGGGGCGGAATTTTTGGAAACCATGTTGTAAGTCAACATTTCTTCGAGGGCCATCTCAGTAGGTCTATGTATTTGTACTTCTTGCAAATTGAATTACCCGGAACGTTAGCTAATGTACCCTAACTAACAAGAAACAGGGTGTGGTTTTAACAAGACGGAGCACCTGCCCAATTTTCACAAGACGTAAGGGCATTTCATTTTTCCCAACCAGTGGATTGGTAGGAATGGACCCACCAAATGACCTGCTAGATCTAAGGATCTAACACAACCAGAAATTGTTTATAAGGAATTACCAATAGCACTGAATATCATATGCTTGATATCGATTTTTCTTCATAATGCTTTGTACTGACCTCTCGCTTATGCCAGTTCCTTCACCAATGTCTTTTTGGTTCCTCGTTGATGATAGGCTTTCTTCTTTTGTTTTTTGTAATTCACACCTCCCATTTACATGTCAAACTAATTGTTTAATTGACAGATGCATTTTTTTCAGTCATGGCTATCTATTCAAAAACAAATTCGCATTCAAGGACCGTTTGAAATATAAATTCTTTTATATCTTGAAAATTATCACTTTTAGGTATAGGGTATGCTTAACATTTTTTGTAGAAAATTAGATGTAGAATAATATAAAATTTAAAAAAATATATGATTCCATTTAAAAAAAAAGAGTTACGACAATTTGAAATTTTAGAAAATGGCGTGTCTG